>QJSC01005592.1:306890-945388 GCA_003697955.1 Calidris pygmaea | reverse complement strand
TTTTGTGTTTTATATGGGTATTAAGATCCATTACAATTTGACATTTTTAAGATTGGTTATCCTGTAGTTTGGTGTTAAATTGAAGTTGTTTGTTTTGAATTTAATTCTTTCATTTTTCAAAGGAAAAAAAGGCAGCGCTGCTGTGCTGATAGCTCACTGAAGTATGCCAGGATTTGATGTTTGAATTGAATGTTTGCTGTCCCAAAATGTAGGCAAAATTATCTGTAAAAGAAGTCTTGGGTTTTATTTTTTTTTAGTAATTTTTTTCTAAGTCTGAAGGATGCTTTCCGGCTGGCTTTCCATAGTCAGATCGTAGAAGATATTGCATGCATAATATCTTGAAGGCACGCTGTTTCTGGGGTTATTTTTAACACTACGTTACACACCCAAGCCGTGTTGTGCTTAATGCAACCTGCCTAGGATTATTATAACCCATAGGTTTGCAGCAGCTAAATAAACTCCACAGCAAATAAATTACTGCAGCAGCCTTATTAGGCCAGCAGCAATGTTAAGGACATCTGTTAACTCTTTTTCGAATGCCCTGTCCTTACTCGTTTATTCTAAACATTTCTGTTGTTAATTACTACTTAAGTACAAGAAGTAGCCGTTGAGACCTGGCTGTGGAGGAGGAAGAGGAGGAGGAGGAGGAGGAGGCAGAGGCAGGTTTAGGGCCCATTCCCAGCCCTGCTCTGGACAACACGGTGAGAGGCAACCCGCAGGTCATTTTTTTTTGGGTAAAACCAGGTAAATCAGGACAGAGCAATGGCTGATGGACTTCTCTTTCCATTCCTGGAGCTCCAGCACTGGTCATTGCTCGGCCAGGGAGACCTCCTCCCAACCAGCTCGGTGTCTGAGCAGCTTTCCCCACTTGGGCCCTAAAAGTCAAACCTCTTCTGATTAGAGATGGCGCAAAAACATTTGCAATGAAACTTTCTCTGTCAAAAGATGTTTTTGTCAAAGATAAAATGTTTAGCAAAAAATACATCTGTTTCAAAAACATATTTGTCAAGAAGGTTTCTCAGCTCCGAGATGACATTTCTAGTGAGAAAGTGAGTCTATTGCCGCGTGGCTCAGCCCGCATCTGGGAGATGAAAGATGAGCGGTGCCTTCGCCACTGGGGTGAGGAGTCCCTGCCACTCGGGCTTGCTCTAATGCAGAATGAAAACATTGTTGGGGATTGAAATGTTTCCCGGCTTAGGCTTTTATTATGTGGCAAAACGTTAGGCGTTACAACCCAACTCAGAGTTCTTTTAAATATCATTTCTTTCCATGTGAAATTCTTGTGTGCCCATCAGGTGCTTTGCCAGCTGGCACCAAGGGTGGCCCAGGTCTCCTATCCATTTGTTATTGAGGGAATTGCAGGTGCTTGATGGCGAAAACAAACAGGAGGCTGGTTTTCAAAGGTTAGATGGAACTTGGGAGAAACTCTGGTAAATTAAAACAAACAAGCAATAATAAAAGGACCCGCAGAAGTTCTCCATAGACAGTGTCTGAAAGGTTCCTGTGTCTGTTGGGAATTTTCCTGGAGTGGTGCGAATGTGCTCGGCTTTTCATCAGCCTTGTAGGAAAAATAGATGCAAAGTGAGGAAGGCTCGATAAGTGTGTTTAGTTTTGTCATCTGAGCGATGTCTGATTTTCAAATTACAGCCTTGCCCCTCCGTGCCGTTGCAGGGAACCTGTAGTGTATACTTACAGTATTGCCAGTTGAAGTATTTTCTCTCGCTCGTTACTGCCATAATTCAGTTAATCACAAAGGGCGCGGGGCTCATTGCAGCGTGTGAGGCTGCGGAGGATCAGGGCTGGGACAGAAGCCTCTCCTTAAGTGATTCACCTTCCAGTAGACTGAGCCTCCAAGGCCGGGACCGAGCGCTCGCCGGTGCCCAGGCTCCAGGTTGCCCGGTGGCATCCTCTCCTTCGCCCTGCTGCTCCGGGGCGAGACCCGGGGAGTTGCCAAGCCTTGGCCAAGGTGTCTCCCGTAGCACATTCCCAGCCCTGCTCCCTCCAGCCCCTGGGATAAGATCAGGGGTTGGCCCCTTCTAGCGATGGGCCAATGAATTATGCAGCTGGGCAATGAGATGGTTTTGTGCTGGGAATGGGGATGGTGCTCCCGGGGGTGCCGACCCGGGAAAGTCTGGGAACCGCATAACAAAAGGCATTTTTATGTAGAGGTGGAAATATTTGAATGCAAAAGACAATTGGGGGGGGGGGGGGAGCTAATGTCCTCATGTATTCGGAGAGGAAAAGTGAAGTGTAAATTCGAGTTGTTACCCATTAAAGCTTTTATTTCTCTTGCATTGTGCGGGGAAGGAAGAGATTGCTTTAGCATAAACTCCAGAAGAAAATGAGTGCTTCTCTCTTCCCCCAAGTAGAGCTATAAAGTATAGATGCTTCTGTGTAGTTGGAAAACATGTATGGAATGATATATGGATATTCAGGGAGCGTGTATATTATATTTGTATAGTTACTGTAGGCTATTTGTGTAATAGGACCCAGATTACAGCTAAATTCCGTATTCTTTAATTAAACGGAAGTTTCCATGATATCCGTCAGTTGCATATTTTGAAAGACATTTGAGGTAGCAGACTCGTATGTAGTTTTGACTTCTCTAACCTACATGCCTTATGTTTGTGCCTCAAGATAACATTGAATAACATATTTAAACTACTCATGTGTGAAAAAGCAAAATTATATCTCATGAACTGATTTCTTCACACATTCAAAAAAAATCGAATTTCCCTTTTGTTCAGATAGGAAACAGGAGTCAGAAGGGAGACAATGTTTGTGGGAATGATACAGTATTTCAAAATGGAGAAGGCAGGAAATCTTTTAATGGAAGGGATTACACTAGTTTTAAAAGTTGAATCATTGTACAAAGGTAGTTCTCATTGTGTAGGCATTACAGCCTGGTTCAGTTGATAATGAGTCAGAGAAGTTTACTGAGCTGTTATGATTTAATATTTTGAGTTGAAACAAGATATTGTAACCTAGTAATTGGTGATAACCATATTTGATTCTTTCTTCGATTTAATCATCCAGAAGAACTAGTGCTGTCAGGTGCTA
Organism: Calidris pygmaea; assembly: GCA_003697955.1. NCBI lineage: Eukaryota > Metazoa > Chordata > Aves > Charadriiformes > Scolopacidae > Calidris > Calidris pygmaea. Next base: position 942,328 of record QJSC01005592.1, on the reverse strand, counting down.
ATGCTTTATTTATCTATAATAAAAACTAGAGGTGCATACGTTCTCATGGCTATCATTAGTATTTATTAAATATATATATGTTTTCCATATGTCTGCGTGTATGTAGTAGTTTTGAATGGGGATGTATAAATTATACCAAAGCCGTGCTCTTTCATGGATTTTAATTACTGTGTAGCTATTCTTTGAGTTTCTGTAAACAAGGCAGGCTTTAAATTTGAAGGCAGTCCTCCAGATGAGCTGTTCTGGCAGCCCCTAGAGTTAAAGCTTAGTTGTTCAACATCTACATGAAATAGAACTTGATGACATGGGATGCAAGTCTTAAAAAAAACCTCCAAAACCCCTACCCCAAAACAAAACAAAAAAACAGCAAAAAAAACCCCAAACCACAAAACTAAGAAAACAGCCCAAACAACACACAAAACCAACAAAAAACTCGCCAATAATAATTAGACTTTCAAATATCCCCTCTTGATTTACAGAATCTGTCCAGTTTTCTGAACTTTGGGGAGAACTTAGGTTTATTGCTACAAAATTAGTGTTTCATTTTCCGATATGATGCTACTGTTTAGTTTTGCTGGGCAGGGGGAGCATCAGGATGGTAGGGGGTGACAGTAGCATTTGCTGGTTGTGCAAAATCCAAATTCGAGCCCGTCAGCTTCACAGTGTAAAGTGGGTCGGATGGAGATGAGTCAAGCACTGGGGGGAACCTTCCTAAAAACCTGGAGCTTGCTCTTGGAAAGTATTGAGCCCGTTCTGGTTCCAGTGAAGGTGATGCACTTCTCTAAATAAGAGCGCAAGAGAAAGAAAATACTTTATAAATGAGTACGTAAAGAATGTGGCAGGATCTTGAGCAATATTTTTCAGAGTAAGGAATGTTCTGGTTACTGATTTGTCTTACCTGGGGAAGGAAAAAGAAAAAAAAGCCTATAGTTTTGAAGGAATTATTTGTTGAAAACCCTGAGCAAATTAAGTCACCTGGGGCGCAGCGGAGGCTTCTGAAGAGCAGCGTATAATCTGGCCGGCCCTTGTGCTGCAGTTTAATTTTCAAAGGGTAAGTAGTTCACGGGAAAAGCTGATGTGGGATTGTCAAGGTTAGGGTTCAGCTAGAGCAGATGGTGAAATAGTTATAACCCACTGTACCATATGTCACCGCCGCACGCGGTCAGGTAGCACGTTATATGGACTGTGTGGAGAGAGCAGTGACCATAACCCTGGCTTTCAGAAAGACCAAAAAAGCTCTTGGAAACACTGGATTTCATGATTTCAGGGCAGGTTAATGAGAATTGGTTGAACTGCACAACAGAACTCACTGTTCCAGAAGGGGATACAAAAACTAAGGCATAGCGTGAAGCCGCCTCTTCTCTAATTCCCAAAAAGCTAAGACGAAGCTTGTGTTTCAGGAGGTCTGTTTCAGGCTCATTATACTTGAATTTCTGGGGAAAGTATTTAAAGAAAAAACAAATTCACGGCACTTGAATTCAGACCATTAAAAACAGGTTACAATTCAATTTATGATTTTTGCAGCTTTTAATCCGGGGCTAGATTTTCGGAAGAGCACACTGTCTTATTACGGTGCCAATGAGAGGATGTTTCTGATTGGAAACAGCTGGAATGGGTTTGAGTGCTCCAGAAAATGTGACTCCTGAGCTGCAGTTCCTCAGACGCCTTTTAAAGAACCTGATTTGATACTGTAAAAATAGGAAGGTAGGAGACAAGGAAGAGAGAAAAGGGTTAATGAAGTCAGAAGTAGTGGGAGAAGAAGTGGAATGGTAGCAGAGAAGAAAAATGAAGGCAGAGAGTTGTGATTTGGAGTGGTGCTAAAGAGCCTCTGGGCTCGAGATTCATCTCGCATTTTATAATGCTCATGTTGTGTTGTATCATAATGCACTTGCTCCTGCTCGAGCTCGCCGCCTCTCCTCTGGCTGCCAGTGGTAAAAATAGGCCAGTAGCATCATTCCATACTATTGAGCGCATCCCGAATTCCACCGTGTTTTTTCACTTGCCTCTCTAATTAATTGAGTAAATCCTCCTCAGCGCGTGTGCGTGTGTGCTGGCGTGTGCCCGCCCTCCTCTGCTCCGCTTCCCGCGCTGCCGTGCCAGCTCCCTTCCCGGGACGGGGACACACCACACTCCACTGCCTCCTGATTAACTTGGCCCCCAAAAAAATCCCGTCGCGAGCCTCGGGTTTTGGCTGGTGCTTTGCGAAAGGTTTTTCTTCTGCAGTTGCAACCCTTCTCTCTCTCCCTTTTTTTTTTTTTTTTTAAATATAATATTCATGCTTATTTTATTTTGGGAGTAATTGGATCTGAGAGAGTTGTCAGTTTATACATTGAACATTGTCAACTTTCAGGCCCTGGCAGCATTAGCTATTCAATGGATATCAGGTGATTTGTGGTATTAGATGATTTTCTGCCTCTCTTTGACTTAGTTCCTATTATGTGTTACACTATCTGTTTTAATTAGTTGTTTGTAATGGGGCCTTTGATTTTGGCTGTCTGTTTTTTGATTTATTTCAAATAATTAATAACTCTCTATATTGGGGCTTTTTATAATAAAAGAAAGGTGATGATAGCTGTGATATTTACTTGTTAATTCTTCTTTTCTTGAGGTAGTCCCAGTGGTATCCAAACAGACCAGGTTAGTAAAGGTGAGAAGCTGGAGATAAGAGCAGAGCTTTAGCACCTGAAAAAAATGTTTTTGCACGTCACCGTGTCTCCTCTATGGTAATCTGTAGACTGAGGAGATTATTTTTGTTTAGATATTGATATGGATTGCTCAATCTTTTTGTTACAGCAAGATACAATCTGTGAAAGGATCTTCTGGAAAGGTGTTTGTGATTCGTTTAATCCCGGTTTAATCCCGCTTTATAGAAAGAGGCGCATCTGGGATGTTGGGAGAGTGTGAAGGGATTAACTTTACAAAGCAATGAAGTTTGATTTTGTCAAACGGCTTAGTTTGAAATTCAAGGTTTATTCTCTGTCCTTGACTGTATGGAATATGAGTGTCTTTAAAGGGTTGGTTGTTGTGGTGAAATGGGCTGGAGGAAGACAAGAGTTTGGGAATTCATGAGGTAAGAGGGGATTACAAGGTTTTTGAAACGTTAGAGCAAAGTTTATATTGTCGGTAAAGTGTTTATAAGATAAACTGATCTGCTTTTTACTCAAGGCTCAGCTGCCTTATTGTGTCTGGCAATGGGGAGAAAGGGGAAACCTGTGTTGATGCTAAGGGGTTAGAGCCCAGTATGGAGCAGAGGTTTGTGGAAAAATAAAAAATTTTAAAAAAAGAGTTGGTGGAAGTGTGTGTGCTGGAGCTCGGGTTGGTGTCCCGAGGCCAGGGGGCAATGGAGAGTGGTGGAGACCTGAGGGTCACGCCACATATCTGCTCTGGGTCCTGGAGAAGGGATCCTGGTGTGGAAGAGAGAGGTGGGGGACTTCAAAAAGGACTTGGGAAAGAGCACAGCCCATGGTGACCATGGTGTGAAGGGTCTGTCTTTGTAATGCAGAAGGGGAGATGAAAGAATGTCTTGACTGGGGGTCCTGTGAGCTTACTGATGCCTGTGGGATGGAAACCCCACCTTGTTTTCTTCCTGGAGCCATTCTTCCAAGAGTTATTTGAGTCAGTCTGATTTAAGTTTTTGAATATTTTCTGAACAAACAAAACCACTAACCTAAAAAGGCTCAGGAGTGAGACAACTGTAAGAAACGCTAAGAAATCAAGAAACAAGTGGCTCAATTGTTCAGCAGCTCCTCCCTGCTGAACTCCATCGTCTCCCCCCGATGTCTGCAGCACAGCAGGCCTCAATGGTATTCCATATATTTGCAGTAACAGGAGGAGCATTAACCCTCTGCCACGTTTGATTTACAAATGTTGAGGTCCGATTTCCTGCAGACTGGACTGTGTTCTGACAATGTGTTTATCCTGCAAGTATTAGCATTTAGGGCTTAATTTTATTGCCACTCGGTTTGGAGATAACCGCATTGCCTGCTTGGTTTTGTTTGATTTGATGGGCTGGGCGTAGGAATTAGGGCCGTGTACACCCCTCAATCCACGGCGGTAATTGTAGGGAAAGGTTTATACCACTGTTGGTAGATTGTAACTAATCCACGAGCGAATTTTACACAGGAATAATACGTGCCAAGAGCTGGTGGATCCGCGGCTGGTTTTGCCCTTCGTTGGGCAAGTGGTGCCTGGAGTCACTTGATTGGCACCGGCACAATTGCTGGGGGGGCACAGGATGGCCCACAGTTGCAAACCTAATTATTTTAAAGTCTGAGTGTTATACATCATAATTAGGCTTAAGAACTGGAAGTCAGTTGAGATGAATGAGGGCAATTCATGCTCTCAAGAGTTGAGAGTGATTTTGGTTTAGATTTCGCATTTGTAAGAATTTTTTTTTTTTTTCCCACAAGTGTTAAGATTTAGACACTTTTTTTTCTCTGTCCCCTGCTCTTCCCCCGCCCAGGGGAGGGACTGGCAATGTATGAAACAGCTTTGTGGCATCCGTGTCTCACCTGGAAGAGGGGAGATGGAGCTACCACATGGAGTGTCACCATGGGCTTCTTAGTGCTGGTTTTGGCTTCATCAAACCAGCTGCGAGTGAGTCTGGTCCCCCCAGCCCCCCTGGCCCCTACAGTTGTTCCGCTCAGCATGGCTTCAGTGAGAGAGAGACCAAAAAAGCAACCTTCGCTGGCTAGCAATTATGTATGTTTTAATTAGATACTTAAACAATTAAATTTTACAGTTATATGTGTCTAGAGATTGATGAATGCCAAGAATATTTTAATTATTCTAAGTTTGTGATTAAATGTAGGTGACAATCACACAGGTTAGAAACGGAAGGGCCACCCACTATGTAACAGGGAGATAATTTTGAGCTAATATTAAGGATCATCGCAAGAGAAAATTCAGGTGGGAATCAAATATGATGCAAGGAAAACGTGAATCTGGCAAGTTGGGCTGTAGGGCTCCTCCCAAAGCTGGTCTGACGTTTCTTGGCTCTTGAGCGAGAAGATGGGGCTGTGCAGCCTGGCGGGGCTGGACTCAGATGGGCAGGTTCTTCAAAAAAAAAAACCCTCCAAAAAAACCCCCTTGCTATTATTGAAAGATGAGAAGGGAGAAGCACCACAATGCTTGAAAAATAACAATAAAAAATTTGGCATGATTAGTATTTCAAAGGGAGCAGCACTTGATTAAACATTTGGAAAGCATGGGAGGAGAAACATTCCAAACAAAATGAAAAAATATACGTGTATGATGGAAACGGGATAAATAGAATATTCCGCGTATAATTACTGCTGCAAGAATGCAGCCCAAACTGAGAGTTCTTAATCAGGTAAAATTGTCATTACTTTTAAGTCCAAGAAAGGCAGTGAGTTGTGGTGTAGGTATGAGATGTTTGTGGATAGAGGTGTTGGCAAGGTCTATCGCTGCAGCGAGAGCAGGTCGGTGAGCACAGCACATGGAAAGTGTGGAGCTGGAGCCCGCGCCGAGCCAGTCAGGAGCGTGCTGCACGAGGGAGGAGGGTTTATGGATTCACCCCATGCCGAGGGGGGATGCAGGGATCTTTAACAGGTTAAAAGCCTTTGCAGGACGCAGAGCTGAACCTCTCTGGAGCAAAAACTGGAGTTTTTCTTTCTCACATGAATGCAGTGATTAGTCAGAGATCTGCAGGGATAAAATGATTAAGAAGTCAAAATTAGTTGCAGTTGGGTTTCTTCCTGAGAATACCCAGTTGAGGACTGGGCAGCTGAACATCCAGCTCCCTTGGGCAGGGAGCCACATGGCCTGTGGCTGCCTCACACTTCATCTGCAGGATAGGCTTCTACTGGGGAAAGTTCATCCGTGGGATGGGCTTCCATCAGGGGAACTTCATCCACGGGATGGGCTTCCATCAGGGGAACTTCATCCACGGGATGGAATGGGATTCCATTGGGGCAACTTCATCCATGGGATGGATTTCCATCAGGGCAGCCTTCTCCATCCCCAGGGGTTTCTTTCCCAAAGTCTGTGTAACCTGCGTTTTGCCCCTGCTCTGGGTCTGGGGGATGCTCTCTCAGAGGACGCGGTGGGTGGTCAGGGTGGTGACAATCGCCGAGTTCTCCCAGCTGAGAGTTTTTGGTGTGAGGCCGTTGTGCAGAGCAGGTTTTCCTTTGCACTAGTGGTTCCCAACGTGACTGAGCGTAACAGAACAAAGGCAAAGCGCAGGTCCCATAAAACACTCCTCTTGCCGTGGCAGCCCGTTGCTTTGGGTTGAAATAACATCACGTAATTATAAACTGAAGTGATCACATCTAAAGGAAAAAAATTTTGCTGTATCTACGTCTCGGTATGATTTACCTTCCTCTTATTATTTCTTAATATAAAAATTACTGCGTGCCGTCTTTGAAATGTTGCAATTGTGTTGGTATTTGAAGTACTTGTAAATACTTGTGCAAATCAGGTTTCCTGGTGTTTGGCTGCGGGGCCAGGGGTGTGTTTACCCGCCCGGGGGGACGGGGGTGCCTTTGCATCCAGGAGGGGTAGGGAGGGGACGCCTGCCAACAGGGAGCCTGCAGGAGCAGTCGCGCTGAAATCGCACGGGATAAGAACGTCGGCAAATAAAAATAACTACTTTCCAAAGAAATAATGGTGTCTGATCCTCCCTGCGAAGGGCGCGGGTCTGGAGGCCTCAGTGACAGCTCGTGGTGATGGACCTTTCTGGAGATGCTTGCGAAGCCCCCGTGCTGCGCCTACGAAGGCGTGCAGTCTTTGTGCAGATATAATTATATTTTCTGCAGGATGGTTAATCTTTGAGGTGCTGACAAACAGTTATTACTTACTTTTCTGTTCTTCGGGGGAATACTGGTTTAAGGATGTTTCTGCTCTCATTTAAATCAGTGAAATCATTACTGTTAGCCTCAGTAGGTGCTGGATTAAACCCTAAATTACGCGGAACAGCTAATCATACATAGTATTATACCTGTTTTTCATGTACAAAGTGCCTCTCAGCCAGAGATCTAATAGCGTTTTATGCAAGTAAACATCGTTGCTCCCGAGTATCTCCGGAATATTTCTTCTGATCCGAGACCTCTTATTCATAAGAGCAGACTAATGTGTACCTTCTCCTCCCCCTCTCCGCGCTGCGGGGGGGCTGGAGAGACGGGATTCCGGGTGGTTTGAGTGGCTGCTGCAGGATCCCCGCTTCCAGAGCCCGGCTCGAGGAGGAGTCTGCCAGGAGGTTGTGCCACGGAGCCCGGGAAGAAAACCCCCACATCTTTTATCGTTATTGCCTTGTCTCTCTGGGTCACGGAGAGGCAACAGCCGCGGCTCAAGCCCGTGTTCAAAGGAGAGGTGTCGGCGCTGAATTGTTTTCTGGGGAAGGCAGGATGGATAAAATATTAAATGCAGTCTTCTGTTTGCCCTCATCTTTGTGTTTCCTGATGAGAAAATTGTGCTGGATTTCCATGGTTCTGTAATTCAAAGCTGAAGGTACACGGATTGGTGGGAGAAAAAAAAAAAGAAAAGGATTTAATTGTTCAAGAGTCGAAATCACTGTTATAGAAATGAGGGTAGATTTTCTATTACGTGTTCTTTTTTAAGCAAAAGCACTTCTATCTCAAGCAAGGAACAGCGCACTTTGGAGAGTTACTTGGGTTAATTTTCATACACCTGCTGGGGTAATTGTTGTAATTTAACGCAGGGAGACATTTTCACTGCTGGAGCGGGAGGGGAGTTTGCTCATGAGAATCCAGGAGGAGGAGTGTCTGTCTCAGCCCTCTTTCCCGGCAGCATTTAGACCTTGGAGGAAATAGGGATGGAATCTGGCGCTGGGGGCCAGCGGGAGGGGACGGAGGTGGGAAGGAGCTCCAGAGTGAAGTCCCTACAGCTTCCACGTGAAGGGTGGGCTGGGGTGTTGGTGGGGTCTCGTTCTGTGGACTGGGAAGACTCGTGGAGGGGGCAAGAGGTGATGAGCCCTCTGCAGAGGAGCTGGGTTTATTGTGGTGAGTAGGACCCATGAAATGTGGCTTCCTGAGCTTCTCTGCACAGGGATATTTGTTTTAACATCTACCCCACCACGGTGAGAGCGCGTTTCCTTGGCAGGTTGCTGTGTATTTACCTACCGATCCGCCCGGCCTGTGGTCGGTGTTTCACGTTGAACCGTTTTTATTCTGCTTTTCCAAGAGCGTGAGTTTTCTCGTAGAGGACAGTGACAGAAACAGCAAACGGGTGGAGCTGGGTGGCCCAAGCCTCGTGTCACCTCTGACACAAACCCAGCGGGGCTTCGGAGTGTGTGTACTGACCCAACGATTATTCCAGTTCTTCTTCTTAAGCCATAATTTCAAGCTGGGCATCTTCCAGGAGCTGAACTGAGCTTGACAGCCCACCCCTGTGCTGTGAAACACTCTAAGTTCTACACACACCAGTGGGGCCTGGCGTTAAAGCCCGTTAAAGTAGAGGGACTCTGGCTGTTTTGGTGGCTCTTGGACGATGGGTTGGCAGAGACCGTGGTTCCATGGCCTTTTCCCAAATTGCTGCGTTTGATTTTCCATGAATTGATGTTCTTTTCAGTCCTGGCTGGGGGCGGGACTTGTGTGGGGATCTCGGGGGAGCCCCGCTGGAGCCCACCTCTCCAGAGCCCACCCTCCAGAGCCCACCTCGCCATGGCCCCACCAGGGACCGGTGGAGCAGAAGATGGTTTGCTCTCTGCTCCCTCCCTCGCTGTCCCGTGGGATTTGCAGCTGCCAAGTTCCCAGGAAGCAGCAGTGGGGAAAAGGAGAGGACAGGATGGAAGGGGACAAGGAGTTGCTGTAACTCATGTAACGTCAGGAATCTCAAAATGAAGAAGCAGAAGGAATTCATACATTACTTAATATTTTTTTTTTTCTGGTCTGGAACATCTTAAGTTTCCCTTAAATTATAAAGAGAAGCTCACCGATACGAAACCTGTACTGGTGTCAGTTTGGGTGGGTGGGATTTGGTAATAGCTCAGGTGTGACGGGCCAGGAAATAAAGGATGTAAACAATTTACAACTATTTATTTTTTTATTAGAGCTTTTATCTTTGTAACTGTTATTAGTTGCCATAGTCACAGACAACACAGGGCTTGTTTGGGATAATGAAAAGTCTGTCATGCTGATAAAAAATGTGATTTTTCTTGAGAAAAATCTGCATTACTTCAATTCTGCTATTCTTGGCAATTAATTTTAACTATGCTTGAATTCAAGTATATAATTAAAAAATTGTGGCATTTAGTGCTCCCCGTTTTTATATGGCATCTGCAGGATAATTTTGAGTACGATGCAGCACCAAACAAATTGGTCTTTAATTGAAATTAGAGATCATATTGGCGGATATAAATTACTGTCCCATCAGTTTACAGATGGGTTTCTCTATGTCCTAAAAGAATTTTTAGTTATTTTTTTCCACCTCGTAACACCACTGTAGGATGTTCCCAGGTGAGTGACGGGCTCGGGAGCGGGGCTGTGGGTGTGCGGCGCCGGGCGTCTGGTCGGGAGGAGCTTTGGGGTGTTTGCTCTTCCCGCGTCGAGGTTGGGTGTCCCCAGTGAGAGGTGGTGGCTGTGACCTACCCCGACTCCCTCCCAGCTCCTCTGCGCGAACAGAAAGCAGTTATTTGCTGTAGAGGTACCTCAGGTGGTTCAAGAAATGGTTTTATATGAAGAAAAATTTAAAAAATGAGGTAGCTTTTCTGTTAATATTTGGGAAGCGTATGTGGGAGGGCGGGTGGGAAATCAATTAATCTCTTAACGAGCCTGCTCCATCCTGGAGAGCAGAACCCCTCGGATCTCGTGCTGGCGGTGCTGGGAGGTTGTGGGCTTCTCCCTCCCCTGCTGCCTTGGCCACAGCCTTTTTGCTGCATTGAGTCTTTTGTGGTTCTGGTTACGGGAGCGTTGGGTTTGCCCCAAATGCAGTGATTTAATGACAGAGAGAGGAGAAACACCCGGACGGTGCGGTTCTGGGGCGGCTGCTGCTGCACAGAGGGAACGCAACACGGTGCTGCGTCTCACCCCCGGTCTGCAACCTGTGTGTCCCTGCCTGTCCCCTGCAATCTCGCAGGAGTTAAATGACAACTGTATTTTTAACGGCTGGAGTCAAGATCCGAGAGTCAGCATTTCCTGGGGAAAGAAAGGTGTGTGACTGAGAGAGCAGTGAGTAACGCTGGGGTTGTGAAAGTATTGAAAACTTTGCCAGATGCCGTAGAGGTTTGATAAATAATTTAAGTCTTTTTAGAGATTGAAACCTATTTTTCTGAGTTAGAACAGTTTATTTTGCCAGAAATCAATTGGAATTAATAAAAACAGGGGTCTCCTAAGGATGGAAAAAGGGTTGATCGTGTGGGTGTGTCAGGCTCCAGTCTTAAACTCAGCAAGACTTGAGAGCCTGTAATTGTGTCCTTTCCATTTCTAAACATGCAGATCCTGGTGCTCTCGGGCCCAGTCTGGGAATTTCCTCTCTAGAGAGAAAGCCAGGATGAGGTTTTCGGTGACGGAGCAGCTTTGAACCAATTTAAGCAAACAAACAAAAAAAAAATGATTTAACGTAGCTTTAGAAAATAGTGTGCTAATGTTTGTCTTTATTGTGGCACAATGCCTGAGTGATTGTGATTTTTCTATTTAATGTCCCATCTCGCTGTTGGGTCGCTCTCGTCCCACCCTTCGGTGTCTCCCCCCACGGAGCCTGGTCCCGGGGCAGACCCAGAGGGGACAGTCGGGGTCCCCGGGGACTCGGGGCTGCGGAGGGAGCTGCGGCAGCGACGTCCCGATGCCCGGCGGTACCCGGGTGTGGGGTGGGATGCTGCGTTCGATACCCTGGAAATGGCTGATAGTTTTGTCCTTAAAACCTCCTGAAATGAAACTGGACAAATATGTCTATGGTTAAAATGCCGGGAGCAGGAGAATTAGTCAGAGCTATTTGTTGTAAATGAGCGAGATCTGACCTCGCGTGTGGTTCCACTGGAGTTTCCTCACTCAGGTAAAGGGGATGAGACTCAGAATAATAGGAAAAAAAAAAAAGAAAAAAATAATCTCATGTAAAACTTTCAGAATTAGGCTCATAATAATCCACTTAAGATGCTTAAAACAGTCGGGCAGCGAGTAGCTGTGACCCCGCGGGAGCTCTGACCTGGCTGTTTCCTCGGCAGGGCCTCGGCGTGTGCGGCGGCAGCGCGGCCGGCGCGGGGACGCCTTCCTCCCGGCAGTACGCTCGGCAGAAGATAACGCGCGTCAACCTCAGGGACTTCATCTTCTACATGGAACAGGAACGAGAAACGAGCCATTCGCTCCTGCTCTACCGCGCTCTGCTTAAGTAAAGCCAAGAATTGTACTGATCTCTCCATACGGAAGCTCAACCTGCATTGAAAAGCTGTCATTTTAATGTGCCTTCTATTTTTTTCAGAAGTCAACGTTCCAGTAATTTTGTTTTGTAAAATTGTCAGACACACGCAATAAATGCCCTTTATGTAAAAAAAAAAAAAAAAAAAAAAAAAAAAATCACACAAAAAAAAAAATGTGCAAAAGGTTTTGAACCATTAACTCCCCAGGCAGAAGGAAGAGGAAATCCCTGCTCCAAAATCCCGAAATCCCTGCTGGGCTGGGGCTGGGCTGGGCGTTGGGCAGAGGCAGCGGCGATGGCCCCTCTGCGCCCGCGCCGGACCCAGCCCTGGTGTCCCCTCCGCGGTCACTCCTGGTGCTGGTTTTCTTTTCCTCTGCAGTTTTCCCAGCGCCGTTTCCACCGCCTAACCATGGCGATACCTGTCCTTATTTTAGATTAGTTCTAATTGCAATTTTTTGCACAGTTAGTAGCCACTGCGCACTCTCACAAATTTTATATATTTGGGATTTTTGCTCTTTAGTGCACAGCTCATTCCCTGAGCCATTTGCCGATCCGAATCCTAAGTGTATGAAATCTGTGCGGTTGGGTCCCGGCGGAGTTACCTTGAGTCGCTTCCAGTTGTTTTCTAGAGCTCTTCAACCTTTTGCACATTGGTAGCAACTGGTGAGTAACACGGATCAAAGTTGGGTTTTATTTTCTAAAAAATATCTTAATTTATTTATTGCAAAGAGTATGGTTTAATGGTGGTTTTAAAAGAGAGTATTGTTCAGTGAAGATTTTAGAGTATTCTATATGGATTTTTAAAGTCACCGTGAAGGAAGTCTTTCGGGGGCCGGTCCCGCCCCCGGCGCATCGGGGGGGAACCGGCCGTGCCTTGGCCGTGGACGACTGGACCCCGGGACCCCGGTCCGGAGGGGCTCATGAGCAAGCGCAGGACTTGAAGCGCAATGAGTAGTTTTAAGGACTTAAAGGTGGGTGGATGCTTCTTAAATGCTTTGCTGAGGGGGTGCTGAGGGGGCCCCCACGGCCGCCGGGTCGGGGGCGGGTGGGCACGAGCTGTTGCTCTTCACACGTAACAGTATTATCGGTCACCGCCAAAGGGAGACCTTTGCTTATTTATCTGTTCCGTTCGTACTCGGTTACGCTTTGCCACTTTTTTGAGGCAATATTTGTTTGGTTTTTTTTTTTTTTTTTTTTTTGATGGGAAACCATAGCGAAAGCACAAATAGAACTATTTGTCCAATAGTTTTAAAAACAAAAGTTTTAATTATTTTTTAAGGTTTATGAAAAGCAGAAGAAAATTTATACTGCTGCTATTTAGCCAAAAGATTATTCATAAGGTATTTAAGGCCAGGAAGTGTAAAATTATGTTTTAAATGTATTGATAATTTGTACATATTGTTTATAAAGGCCTTGTGTTTATTAGAATTACGTTATTTTGATGATTTCTGTACATACTCGTAAATACCCCCAATTTGTGTGAAAACATACTCCCTTATTTGTACTTATTTTGTAAAGAAATAAAACAATTTACTAAAGTAACACATCGAGTGACATACAGTATTAATTTATCAAACATGAATTTCACATTGTCTTGTAGTTCTTAAGCACTCTTCAGAAACATTTTGCATTAAAATATTAACAGAATACCCACAAAGAAATATTAAAACCAAATACTTCCATGTTTTGTTGTGCTGATTCTTATCCTTTGTCAAACATCTAATAAAGTTGTCATCAGACCCCGATGCCGTTAACGCGGCGGATGAATGGATGCAGCGGCTGCTTTCTGGGACGGGATGGGTCCGAGGAGCACGACGCGACATTCCCGGCCTCGGGAACGGCCGGAACGGGACGGGGACGGGCAGAAAGCGCCGGCGACAACTCCTGTTCTTCGAGCCCCGTTTTGGGTGCTCAACAAGAGAATCAGGACAACTCTGTTCAAGCAAATGAGGCGAAAAACCAGGCTGCGGTTATTTTGTTTCTGGTGTTCCCAATAAAAGCAGGCGCTGGCTGCGCACCACGGCTCCCCGGGACTTTCTGGGAGATCTTAAAACCTGTTTTAGCGATGCTGAGCAATGTTCTTAATTAAGTAATGTTGCTATGGTTTAAGGCCAGAAGTAAAAATTCAAATCAGTTTTTGCTGGTATTGCTGCCTAAAAATATAGGGAAATAAGTAAAAAAGATACAAATGAAACTGTAATAAACTTTAAATAAGTGACCTGAAGTTACTAACTAAAAGAACGTGTCCTAACTTTTTTTTTTTTTGCTTTCCAAGGCGAATTTCTTCTAACCCAGTGATTGTTTCCACATGTCCTCCGCTGCCTCAGCGCTGTTTTGCAGTCAATGCTGTGATGTCACGGCTCAGACCTTCCATCTCCAGCTCACGCTGAACGGGGCTGGCGGGGCCCGGGAGCCCTTCCCGTGCCCCCTCGGCCGCCTGCCCCGCCGACCGGAGCCGCGTCACTCGGAGAGGAAAAAATAAATAACGGTAAACACCAAAGTGAAGGCAACCAAAGCAACCGAGCCCCAGCACTGCCGGTGGTGGTCCACTTGCAGCCATGAGCATCGTCCCGCGGCCGGGCTGGGAGAGCTGCTGGCCCGGAGCTGGGGGAGCTCGGCCACTGGTCCCGCTGGGGGGCCGGGCCGGGGCGCGGGGGGTCCCTGGGCGCTGTGAAGGGGGGGGTTCACTTGCCTCAACCCCCCCAGAGAGGGACCGGCGGGGAGGATGCGCCCACAAAGTCACTGCCAGCACCAGGGGGGCAGGACAAGGGAATACAGGATGAAAACACAAAGCTAAAGGGGTTGTTGAAGGATACTTCGAGCTTAAAAGTGAACTCCATGTATGAAAGTAATAAATAAAACACTTTTTTTTTTTCTTCTTCTTTTTGTCAGACACGGCTACATCAAGCTGAACGGAGCAAAAGGCCGGAGGAGACGCAATCAGAAGCTCTCACCTCTTTCAAACACCATGGGAGATGCAGTGAGTGTTCCACCCTACTTGCTTATTTTTGATCGTTTACTTTACAGAAATGTTTATGGCATGAAGTACTGTATAAGAAATGTGCATACACAAATACATGACAATTATACGTTAAGTTCTTTACAATATTAAATGTATAATATACAATTCTACAGATATCTTACATACAAAGGTGAATGTTGTGCCATATATTCAAATATGGCAATGCCTAGCAACTTTAGAATGTCGTACAAGTATAAAACCACAAAATAAAATAACTTTACAACTCTTTTAAAGTAGACAGATTTGCTCAAGTGTTCTGCCAAGGGAGCAGGGCCAGAGCTACGGCTTCCAGTGGGGGCTTCCCAGCCGAGGAACCGAGGGGAGAGAACCCGCAGAGGCCTGATTTTCCGCAGACGGGTATCCAGCCCTTTTCCAAAAATCAGACCCCTGCCGAGGCCGGGCCTTGGATAATCAGCCCAGCCCTGTGGAAAACACTAGTCTCAAACTTGATTATTTTTTTTTTCTATTTTGCCTGATTGTAATCATTGAGCCTTTAAGAACTGCTGACCGCTTAAGACTCTGTTCCTTGTTCTGTATGGCCATATTTATGCATCTAAAAAGAGCTTAATTAAAATTCAGCATCTACAACAGTATTCTATAAATTACCGTGGGAGGAACTAAATTGCGATGAACACGTGAATTAGTTATTGAGGACCCAATCGTGCTAAACAGCGATAGAGAGGGTTTAGCAGAACGCTATTTATAACCCTGTACCTGCAAAGGCGGTGCTGTCTCCTGAGTTAGAAGCCCTGCGAGTCGGAGGCGACGCTGAGCCGCCCAAGGAGCAGCCGCCGCCCCCCGACAGCGGCTTCGGTGAAGAGAAGAATTACACAGATAGAGGGCAGCTACAGAATCCGTAGTTTAATAATAAGATTTAAAATAAGAGAGGAAAAAACAATCTAAACAGAAGGTGGCCTGCTTTCATCAGACAGTGGCACTAGAGGGCTGTTGTAACATCTTTTTGCAAAAATCCCAGACCCATAAAGAGTAGGTTTGCCCAAAATTCTCAGCGTTTCCTCCTAAACGTGGGCTGGTACCACGGGGGGTGAATGGGTAACGGGGGGGCAGAACCGCGCTTCCTCCAGGATGGAGAACTTGGCAGTTCCCGCGTCAGAACACGGCTGGCTTTAGGAGAGCTCCAGCTCCACAGTGGGTGTGTGACCCCTGTGTGACGGGGGGTGGCCTTTCCTTTTGTGCTTCCAGATCCCTACTTTTGCAAATATTGCCGTAATCGGCCTCGTCTAATGTTTTGTCCCTTTTTTGTTGGGTTTGTGGGGGGGTATTTTTAGTACTGAGCACCAGTTGACTATAAATCGGTCCTTTTCTGGTTCTGGATCCTGTCCACAGAGAGATACCTCAGGTGGAAATGTTGTATAAAAATAAGCCGTTTGCTCGCAGGAGTGAGTACAATCACGGAGGCGTAACGTCATGTTGGGAGGCGTAAAGCACGTCTGATATGGAGGAGGTGCAGGACGCGGGGGAGAGGCTCAGTGCAGGTTTTAGTGTTCCATCTTCCTCTCGGAAGCGCCGCTTCCAGGCGTCGCGGCGTCGGGGGCCGCTGGATGGGCCGGCGGAGCCCTTCCTCCCCCTCGGCGAGTCAAATTGCTTTAACTGGGCTTTCTGCAGAGTCCCATCCGGGGACGGGGGCTTCCCAAGCTGTGCCTTTTTGGCCACCGCGGCGGCGGTTCAGCCCAAGGACGTTCCCAGCAGGGCCGGGGCCCTGAGCACCCTCGGGAATTTCATCGTGAAAAACGGACAACTGGTTTTTCAAATGCATTTCATGGCTGGCGACGTGACAGGTAGTTTCAGAATACCACTAATTGGCAACATAAAGTCAAAATCTGTTTGCTAATACTGTTTTGCAAATCCTTAGTGTTTCACATAAGGGACTATTAAACACTTCTACGGTTACAAAGGAGGACGGGGGGGTCTAGTCCAGGGGCTCCTGTTTTATTCTGATCGTTGGGGTGGGCTGTGGTCGTCTGTCTTCGCGGCACAGCACGTATTCGCTGAACTGGGAGGAATCCACCCCCCCGCCGCATGAAGCTGCCACGTTAAATCCCTTCTGAAATAATCTTTCGAGCACCTGCAACGTGGGAAAAAAAAAAATAACTGATTAATATTTAGCAAATTTTAGTGATAAAAGCATTGAGGAGCAGCGGATCTCAATGATGGATTTAGTCTTTCGAGTCCTCGTTGAATGAATATTATTCAGCTATAATTCTATAACTTATTCTTAAATGACTACACTGTGATTAAAGTCTCGCTCTCAGCAAACCTCTGTAGAAAACAAAAATTAATCAAACAAATAAGCACTCTGCAGAGCAGCTCAGTACATTACCCAGTAAAATACTGGACTGCAGTGATATCGATGCTATCTCTTACTGCTCACAGAAAGCAACGCCAGGTTTAAGCTGCAATAAGAAAGTGTCCATTATTCATCAGTAGCAGGAGCAGTCCTACAGAAAGGGGCCAAAACCACTTCTCAGCTCTTCCTTGGCAGATGAGAATGTGTTGGGAGCCGGAGTGACACTTCCACCCCATCCCCGGGAAAACCACAGCCGTGATTTCCCCCGCTGGAAGGAAACGCCGCTTGTAGCACAGCGTGGCAGGGCCGGGGTGCGGAGCCAAGACGTGGACAATAAGGCCAAGAACGAGGTTAATTTGTATTGCCCAAATATGTATTTTCTTTTTTCTCCTTGTAAAGAAAAGTTGGTACAATTTAGATGCATGAATTTAGGGAACCCAGAGGCAACTTTAATTTCTGAGGCCGTCACACAGCACATTACCCTGGGATACACTGATCCTGGCAGCGCGACGGGGCCGTGTTTTCACACGGCAGAGCGTGTTGATGGACGGTTTCCCAGCAGAGCAGGACGCGCACGGACCTTCCCCAGCGTCGGCTGGGAGCGGATCCAGAGCCACCCTGGGCAGAGCTGCAGTGCAAGACCCACCCCGAGTCCAGGAGAAACAGCTCCTGTGTTTTTCTCCGCTGATAAATGCCATCCAGGGGAGCAGCCTGCTCTCTTCTCCATGTCTCACCTGAGGAACTGCTTCCGCCACGCCAGCATGTGGGCCCGGGGAGGTGGACCTGAGGGTCCCCTAACCCCAATGAACTCAGTGCCACCAGCACCCTCATGGCCAGCCGCTGCCACCCAACGACAGGGACGAAGCTCTTCAAAAACATTCACTCGCCCTAGAGAAGCGTCCAAGCAACACACCCAACTTCAGAGTCAACTCATAGCTGTCACAGGTTTGTGTTATAGAAAGAATTTGCTTTTTTGGTTTGTTTTACTAGCCCTGCGAAGCACCTCAGCAGTTAGATCTTCAGTAGTATTCAATCTTAGCTTTCAAGATCCGAGGTGACCACGTTGAATATCTGGACTCCAGCCCCCTGCCCTCGCACACGGACCCACCTGAAGCCACGGCGCGTTTTTTTAGTGCACCATTTGTTTTTGACTGAACGTTGGCTTTGCTTTTTCCAGAAACGTCAGTCTGGAGCTTTGCTTAAGGGTGACTGATCTCAAAAGGACATCTGCACCAGGTGGTACCGTAGTGCAGAGCAAACCACGGCAGCATCGGCTGGTTTTCACCCACGGGAACCCTCCTTGGAGCAGGCTGGTACCCACCCGCCGTGCAGTCCATGGCTTGGGCTTCTGCTGGGAACTGAAGCTTTGTTCTCGCTGCCCAGGCGAGCGGGAGCTCTGCCTGGCCCGGGGACACGGGGACCGATGCTCACAGAAAGTCCCATCTGCCCCATCCCACTGACTTCTCCCCTGGGATCTACACACCTCACACGGTCAGAAGGTTGTAGAACTGAAAGAGCAAAAAAGCACCCCAGCGTATGGGAAGAAAAATGAACCCGGAGAGATTAAAAGGGTGGTCGGGGAGTGGGTTTGCAAAATATATTTTAAGAGAAAGTTTACAGGTCCCTCGTTTGTCTGGGCTGAAGACAGCTTTAGGACAGAAACGGGCTGCAGACACTGTCCTGCTGCGAGCGGAGGGCAGGGGTTTGGGGGGAGGGAGGATACGGTGCTGTCACACCGCTGTTCCGCGGGCCGGGCTGTTTCGTGTTGACTGTTTTGTGCGTCCCTGTCCCCAGAGCTGGCGAGAGGCAGCCCCCCTGCAGGGAGGAGGCTTCTTCCATTGAACCGGGGGGTTGACAGGTAGGATTTCAGAGAGAGACGGGACTTTAAAACCCTCGCTAAAAACTTTTTAAAATCAATTTGCTTGCCAGACGAAGGTGGCAGGGGCTGCCCTTGGCTCGCCCGGCTCCAGAGCTGTGGAAGGCTGTGTGTTAACTCCGGGCTTCTCCCCACAAGCACCTCAGAGCTCCACAGGCAGAACAGAGCCGTTGGTTTTCCTGCCGACGTGCTCCGAGGGCTCGGCCACAGGCCCTCACCCCGTGTTAAAAGCCCCGCTGTCATCCATTTTCTCAGCAAGAAACAAAACAGGCCAAATCCTGTAAGCAGCGCAGAGAATGTTTAAATATTGTAGAGGTTTAAGTGTAACTCGGGTGAGGCTGAGCGCGGGTGGATGGAGACGGGCTCCTGGGGGCTGTGTGTGTGTGTGCGGAGGTTTGTGCAGGAGGGTGCCTGCCCCAGACTCGGCGACACCTTGAACGTGGGCAGATTTAAAGGCCATTTAGTGAATCTGGCTCCGTGCACATTACTTTTTCTGAAGGTAAGATACAGACCAGAGGGAAACCAGTAAGTGCCTCTGCGTCAAATCAGAGCTACTCTCCTGTAAATCTCTGAAGAGAATGTGCCAAAAAGTAAATGAGTATCAGCTGTGATTCTCCTACGGCCGGGGAGACACACACACAATATTAAATAGAGGATTTGTGCTCGGATTTAATACACTCTGTCTGCCAGTGTTCCCAGCACACCGAGATACTGACTCCAGATTTTGTTGGAAGGTTTTCCAAGTGGAAACATGATACTTTCACTTACTGCATTTCATTTAAATCTTGCAGAATACAAACAAATACCGGCTCAATTATGAAGATTCGGCATTCAACATATACAAGATCCCAGAATCTTCTCTCAGGTAAGCTCCTGTGTCTCACCAGAACCTGTTGCGAGGAGCTGAGAAAACAGCATCAGGCTTAAGGAAACGCTATACCTGTATGTAATTACAAGCGGGCGTTAAATTAAGAGCTACTGTACTTTTTTGGCTGCCACTACCTACTATTCTTTGGTTTATATGCACAGTTCTTGACACAAAATAGTCAATGAAAGTATTTTCCAAAGATCTAAGGAATTTATAAATATTGCAATTGTGCTAGTAACAGATTCCGCAGGGCACAGGGAGACAGGAGTGGTGTATCTCAGCAAACAGCGGGGAGACTTACCACGTCACTCTTTGGGATTCTTTGGAAATAATTCTGCTCCTCCAGCCGCTGCCCCTCTAACCCCTCTCCCTCCCGTCTCTGCAGTTACTTCACTGAGCTTCCAACTTCTGACTTCATCTTGTTTTGCCAAAAATTCCCGGGGAGGGGAAGAGCAGCGCCAACGCGCTGACCAGAGTCCACCAGAGCCAGTGATAATTAGCTGCTGATTTCATCAGCCTTTGGTCTCAGAAACGCAGCATTTTCCAGAAAGTGTTTGAAAACACTTTCTATTAATTATATAGTAAAATGATGTAATTTAGTAAAATGATGTAATTTAATAGTATTATTTACACTGTAGACTTTGACAGAATTTTTTTTTCACAACATGAACTTGTGAAGAGACTCTTTGATTTCTCTGAATTTTGCCTGAATTCAAAGCACATTCAAATAATAACAACAATAATTAGCATTCAGCTTTTACTACAGGCACAGGTTTCCTACCAGCTCCCCACTTGGGATAAACCAGAGCCAAGTGCGAAGCCGTGTGGGCACCCACTGCTTTGGGGAGCTGCTTGTCGTGCTGAGCCCATCGGGGGCTCGCAGGGACGCTTTACTGTTATCATACGGTTATATAATATACATACTATATAAATATATATGTATAAATAGCCATATAGAATATGGTTATTCTAATTTCTGGCATGCATCTAACCGTATGGCCTGGACAGCATAGCTGAGACACGAAGATACATCCCCAAAATTAACCACAAGGGTTGGACTCTTAAAGCTCAACTAAATAAACTACTTGGGAGTCCTGAACCCAAAATCGCTGGGTTTTGAGTGATTTCAGACAAAAGCATCTATTAGCACACAGGGCACCCGGGAAGGCTGCCCTGCGGAGGGAGGTGTCGGTGCCAAACGCAGGTTGTTCTAACGACCCCATCCACCTCCATCCACATCCTGGTGACTCCAGGTCTCCCGAAAATGCTCCCAGGTGGGCGTGTGGGGACAGAGGGTGCCCCAGCCTGCTGTGTAATAGCGACAGAGGCAAGCCCGGGCTGTAGGTTCTTGCCCTCTTATGCCTCCCCCCCAGCCCATCTGGCCAGTCCCCCCCACGGGCCAGCTCTCCCCTGGGGGTTTGCCCACGGGGAAGCTCATCAGGACCACGAAGGTGTTTCCCACAGCCTGGTTTGTGTCTGCAGCCACAGCCCCTCTGCAGGGACGGCACCTTTGGATACACTCCCTCCCTAAGTGGTCGGTTCCACTTCCCGTAACACAGCTATTTTTGCAGCACATTGTGCAGGAGCACACCTAACAACCAAGAGCTGTGTTTTGCCCTTGTTAATTAAGGCCCAAGTTAACAGCATCATCAACACCGCTCCTTCTCCACAGCCCAAGGACAGCTCCGACACCACGGCTTTGGCCGCGGCGATCCCTTGTGAAATGGCATTTCTTGCCCAAAAGGCTGCTGCCTGAACACAAGCCACAGATTTATTTCCGCTGCCATCCACCTATCTGTCCAGTTATCTTCTTTTGTTTCATATGTTTAATTTTAAACCTAATGTCAAAACTCTGAGCATAAAATGAAATACATTTTGTTTAAAATACTCTGGGCAATTTTTATAGAACATCCTTTTGAAAAAAAAAAAAAAGTGCAGAGATCAATTTTTTTAAGTCCATCCCGCAGGCACCATCATTTAATTATGAGTGAGACATAAATTATGCATTTACACATTGTTGCATTTTCTATAAAATGGTGTGGAGATTTTTTTTTGTAGTTTTTGGAACTCTCTCTTTCTTCCTGGGGGCACTTTGGAGGAAAAAAAAACCTGCTGCAGGCTATACATTGATGAAAAAATTAGCATTTATCAGTATAACACCATTATGAGACCAGCATGGCACTAACATACACAAAATCTAAATCTATTTTTCTGCTTAGACTTAGGAAAACCTGAAAGACTGTGATCTCACCAGGCAGAAAATGTCTCCTTGCAGTATAAGCACTGAAGGTAATTGGGCAGAAGCAAATAATTTGCATATAATTGAACCAGGAATAATAAAAAAAGAGAAAACCAAAACGCCCCAGCAAATAGATGAGCCAGCACCGAAAGGCCATTACCTGCACTGAGTTCAACCGGCAGTATCCGTTCAAAGGAAACCTAATGACGTGGGTCGGGTCCTGGTTCCAGCCGGCGTTCACGGAGTTGCACATGACGTCCCCGGTCTCCGGGAAGATCTCCTCTATCAAAGCCTTCTCCCCGCTCAACGCAATTCTCTCCCCCAGATCTGGAGTCACTCGTACGACCAAGCAGTCACAAGGCTGGAAATGTTTCCTTTGTTCTTTCTCTTGTTTCCATCGCTCCAGTTCCTTAATCATTGGCTGCAGCTGGTAATACTTTGCTTCTTCATATAAAAGATTAAAGTCCTGGGAAAAGAAAAAAAAGAGAGAGGGAGAGAGAGAAACTAGAAATGCTTATAATTCTCTTTTAAAAACTAGTATTGTTCCTGTTTGACCTACTTAGGCTTCTGTACTGTCAGCAAGAGCGCAAAGGCAACAGGTATCCACATACTTTGTCCCGGTCTTACACCTACACACAAAACCGCACTGGGTTGAACCTCTTTGCGCTGACCATGAGGTTCCCACTGCACTGAATTATTCTTTCATTTATTATCCCACAAGCTCAACGCCAGAAGGCTTTACTTTTGGATTAAGAAATCAAAATAACTGGTTGCAATAAGCGAAGCCTGCTGATGTAAGAGGAGATGTCCCGAGCCCTAATCTCCACTCTTGGCCTCAGATATTCGCTCCTGATCTCACAGCGGGAGATGTCGGGCTTCGCTGTCACCTCTCGCACACATGGTACGAGACGGAGATGTCAGTTCAGCTTCGCTTCTCACCCGTCTCTGCTGACTCTGAAATTCAGCTGCAGCAGCTCAGCTGCTCCCCGCGTTCCATGATTGTTCATGGATTTAAAGTGCACTTTGGAGCCTGGTAAATTATACGGAGGTAGTGACCGTCCCGCTGGCGGGGGGCTCACATGCGTGCTCCAACAACTTAAAAAAGAAACAGTTCTTCCCAGCCATCAGTCCGTCATCTCACTTGAGCTTTGGGCAACTGAAATTCCCAGCTTGATCCAATTCCCAGCTCATGGATTGAGATGTCTTCTGCGCATCCTCACGAAGAACTTCTCATCACATTTCCAACAGATCTTCCCACCTCGGCTAAAATGCATGAGAGTATGTTGAGGCAAAGGGTGTCAGCAGCCCCCAGACCCGAGGAGGCACCAGTGCTCCCAAGACCAAGCCAAGAGAGGAGCAAGCACCCAGGGATGCTTTGCTTACACCAGTCCCACCACCTCCTTTGGCCTCCTGGAAGGAAGAAGAGCAAGGAGAGCATGGCATCAGGTCCTCTTGCCAGAGACCTGCTCTTTGTGTTCCTGGCTCTTACACCTCTTTACAGGTGGAAATGCCCCAGCGCAGGTACGTGACTTTGGTGGAGCGTGCGGTGGGTCAACACCCGGCCAGAAAGGCCAGTTCTCCACCAGTGCAGTGAAATGAGATGAAAAATCATGAGAATAGAATGACTGGGATCACTTAGGCTGGAAAGAAGGGCAGGGCCAGAAGTAATCAAGAAACAGGCCCCAAAATTACATGAGAAATAAATAATGGCAGCGCTGCTGCGCCAGGACTGGGGGGAGAGGGGGATCAAAGGGCAGTGAATGTGCAGCACAAAAATGTGCGACTCTTCATAGCGGCTCGGAATTAACCTGTAAAATCTGCTGCTGCGGGATATTATTGAACCAAATCAGTTAGCTGTGTTCTCGTTTGGCACCGCTGGTAGCAGAGAGGTGCTCCTTCACCCCAGGGCTGCCTACAGCCCCGAGGTGCATGAATATTCACAGTGACACCGGCAAGGTTATCGCTTACAAAAGGGACATCCGATCCTTTACATCCCTTTGATGTCTGTGAAGGCTGGGACAATATGCGCACCACTAAAGGAGGAAAAAAGGACCAGAAAGAGAGAAAAGGGTGATAAGAGCAAGTGGGAAGAAAGGAGGGCAACAAACAGGCTCACTGGAAGGAAATGAGAGATGCAAACAGGAAAATTAAAGAAGAAGCCTCGTCCCCGGATGAAAGGTATTTCCCCCCCCCTCCCCAAAATCAACACCCAGCTGAATGATTACTGCTGTTCCCTGCCCACCAGTGAAGCTCCCTGGTTACTGAGCAGGGGACTGGTTTAAACCTGGGGGGATTAGTGGCCTAAATGAGAAAACAACCCCTGTCCCAAACTTTCTGAAATCTTCCTCCTGTGGTACACTGGAGCAAGAGAGCGTACCGCTTAACTGCGGTTATTAGAGGGGTGTGTGGGGATATCAAACGTTCACTGGGCACCTACTGGTCCCATCTGTCTCTCTTCTGAGCAAAGGGAACTGTGCAATGCTAAGGAAAGATGTAGTGTCATGCTGCAGAGTGAACAGGAGCATCCAGCGCCTACCGAAGGTGATGGGAAGTTTCCTGCTGTTTTCAATAAGTCCTGAAAAACCAGTTTTAGAACATCTGTGTTCCTGGTCACTGTAAAATAACGTATTATTTGTGAGGTCAAGCAATTGAGTATGTGCTAAGAAAACTCAACAGTAAAACCCAGAAGAGAGGGCAGAGCCATATAAAGCCCAGTCCTTCACCCTGAAGGCGGGGAGGTGCAGTGCTCCTGAGGCTGGGTGCAAAGCCCTTCACAGTCCTGAGAGCCTTGTCGGCTCCTTCTGCTGGGCTTTGGACTTGGCTGACAGGGTCCTGAATCAGGGCAGTTCACAGCCCAGCACCCCCAGGCCAAAACAGTAATGCCTCAAAGGGAACACCACCAGGATGGCACCACTGATAGCATTCTGATATCATCTTGTGGTGAGAAAACCAGTTTCAGGGGGAACAGCTCTCCCACCACAGTGGGATGCACCCAGTCCTAAGCCTGGGTTAAGCCTTTTAAAGTAAAGTAAGACTCTCATCTCCATGCCAGTTCCATACTGGGGCTGAGCCTGAATATGCTGGGAAGGGTTTAGCAGCTGGAGGAAGGGGTTTGTAAGAGAAGCTGGGGATCTGAGATGTTCTGGTGCAAAGAGGCAACGTGTTTGTGCGGCGTGAGGGAGCCTGGGCGCTGCCTGCCACCAGGCAGAGGCGATAGAGGGAGTTTTTTACACTGTAATAATTAGAGGGGAGAAAGAAGTGTCTTCTGCTAGGAACGGCGAGAGGGAATTCACAGCTGTCCACCGGTGACAGCGCTGGGAAGAGACACCTTCCCTGACTACAGGCTGCCCCAGAGCAGCTACCTCCAGCCCAGCCTGCCCCACCACGCAGCCTGGCTCCTGCAAGGAGAACCTGGCGCTTCCACAGGGGCTGGGGCACCACCACGGAATCTGACAGTGTATTTAGGGAGGGAAGAGGCTCTTGTGAAACCAGAAGAAAGAATAAATGGCACATGATGTGGGAGTCCAGTTCTCCCAGGGTCACTGAATGGTTGGGTGGTGAATGTGATGGACTTGACACACCATGAAATACACAATCTTCTCGTTCAGGTTTTATACACCATTCCAAGTGCAGCTGCGACCCCACTGGAAGTGATGCCCAGCTCTGGACTGTCTACACGGGATGCTCAGGATGCCCAGGTAACACTGACAGAGGTACTTCCACCCTTGCGCTGTTGATGTAAAATCCTACCCCAATGATTTGCAAAAATTTAACATGAAATGTCAAGTAGAAGAATTTGACTCAGAAGGGACCTCACCAGGGTGGTGGCACAGGAGCTGCAAGAAAACATTTCTGTGCTGCTCATTTTGTTAAGTTACCAAAGGCAGACACAGATAGGAATCTTCCCAGACCTATCCAAAACAGGCAGAGGAGCAACACTGGGGTGGCAAGTGCCTACCACGGTGGCCAAGTTCCATCAGGTCACCCGAGAAAGGGAGCAGACAGCTGGGACGCACACAGCCCTTCTCCAGCCACAACTTCTGGACCACCCTAGAGCTCATGGCACAGGTAAACAGATCTTTTGAAGATGTGGCTTTTTGCCTTTCACAAAAGAATTTTCTGCTCCTGACTGGGTAGAAACGCTTTTTTCTGGTGGATTTCCCATTGGCCAAGTTGTGCGATCGCCTCTGACAAGGGTGACATGTTCCTGGGGAGGAGAGGGGAGGTGTGAGGGCAAGGACAGTCATGTTGGTGTTTGGAGCTCAGTGCTGGTGGGTCAGTAAAACCCTGCTAAATACCGGCACAGACAGCCCCCAGACACCCTCAAACCATGTCTCCTGTGAACCTGACGCTGGTCTCCCAGTACTACAGAGGTCCTCTGTTGTTCTACCTAATGCTGACTCCTGAACAGGCTGAAACGGCCTTTCTGCCCAATTTTTATTTGTTATTGTTTACATGTCATCCTGACTCAAGGTTTCTTTTGTATTTTAGTGCTGTGAAGATCTGACACCTGGCTGCGAGAGACAGTCGCTCACTTCTAGGAAAACCGGGCTCTTTGCTAAGGTCAGTATAGAAGCACTTAAAATTAGATGCGCTCATTTTAAAACGATGTTAATAAATTAGCGTGCCAGCCTTGTGGTTTCAGTGCGGGGGTGACCTCTGGAATGGATATAAAACTCGCGATGTCCTGTGCGTTTGTGCTCCTCCCCTCCTTGAGCCGGAGTAATAACACACGCGTTGGCCACGTCTATTTTTGTTTGAAGAGCTCTAAGCAGGGAGTGGGTCTCAAAGAAGCAGGTCCGATGGGTCCAGGTTTTGCATGAAGTTATGCACGGCCGGGCTGCTCGCCATGGGCTGGCAGCGGAGGAGAACCCAGCCAAACAGTAATTTCTCAGCATACTTCATGTGGCTTCAAATCCCCCAAACCCAGGAAAATTATGTGAACTATTAGAGTGTTGCTTTCAGCAGGGAGACCTGTCAGTTACTGAACGCTTTCAAGTTCTGGCTTATTAGGAGTTGGAAGCGTAATTAATATTCACTGTAAACACACCAGTCAGACTTGATAATACAGAATCACTAGCCTAGGAACACATACCCCACTTTCTCTACGTTTCAGTGTTAACTTAGTCTGAAAACAACACTTAAATAGCAAACACAATAACGCTGGTGCGGTACTAACATTCCAAACTTTCCAAAATAACCATCTGAGCAGCAATTCAAGTTGAAAAGCAACTTGGCTAAACCTTGAGGCTAATAAACTGCTTGATTAAATTAAGGGGTAAAACCTAATAAATATTCAAAACACTTGATAATGCTTTGTTTGACATAAAGAACATTTAATGCAAGTCTCACTGGAAAACCTGTCAGGTTTTATACCTTAAATAGAGTTTTGCATTTAGAAACACCGAGTGATTCCATTTGCTGCCTTTGATTATTGTCTTCTGTCACTTTAATCATGCTGGTAAAATTACACGATTTCTGTGAAGTCAAATCCGTTTACAATGCAGTTTTAATATAGCTTTGCAGCGCATTCTTCTATGCATTTTTATTTAGTTACTCCCTACCTAGCAATACTTTGCTTTGTTCTCGAGCCCTCATTAGCCTGGGGTTTGCTCTAAAGCTCTCCCAGGGAGGAACTAAATAAAAGACAGTTAACCCTATGCAAAGAGAAGGTCTGGAACAACGGACTGCGCCCGGGCACAGCGCCGGCTCTCCCGCGTCTCTCCCAGCCCTGCCAGCGGCTCGCTGCGCAGACAAGTCCTTGGCATCCACCGGTGCTCTCACCTCCAGGCTCTTACCAAATCCTGCTGGTTTTGTTCCACAGCACCTCTGAAAGCTGGATGGCGGTCAAGGCCACCATCGGCTCAAACTACATCTCTTCTGCCCTCGCTTCTCACGCCACCTTGTCCCACCAGATTGTCCAAAATGCTGCCGCTACAGAATCGCTCTGGCATTTGGCCTCTACCGCTTCTCCATCCACCCCTCTTGACTTGATCCATCATCTCACAGCCCACAGAACTGGTCTGAGTTTTAGCTTCGTGAGGAAGAACTTCTTTCCCGTGAGGGTGGCAGAGCCCTGAACAGGCTGCCCAGAGAGTGTGTGGAGTCTCCTTCTCTGGAGACTCTCAAACCTGGCAGGATGCGTTCCTGTGTGACCTCTCTGGGTGACCCTGCCCAGGCAGGAGGTTGGACTGGGTGATCTCCAGAGGTCCCTTCCAACCCTGACCATTCTGAGTCATTCAGTGATTCACACCTATCTGTGCATTTTCTCTCATTTCTCTGTAAAAAGCTTTTCTCACATCCAGCCTTAGTGCTCTGGTCTCACCCTGCTTCACGGCACCCCAACCTGCAGGCCAGCCTTCCCGATCTGCCCACCGCTCTCTCCAGAAAGACTGGTGCTCAGGACACCCCTTCTGGGCCCACGAATGCCAAAACTTCTCCCTGCCTTGGGACTAGACATGTGCTCCCGCTGCACAGCGTGTCTGCTCAGCATCAACTCCAGACGCTCCCACGCCGAGGTAAAATACGATTATACTCGTAACTTAGTCAAGAACGGCTGAGGAGCGCTTTGCAACACCAGGAGAGCTGTCCTGCAAAGCTAAAGCCACCACAGCAACCACAAATCTGGACTGACTCGGCACTGACCGGCCAAATTATCCGGCCTGCCTAGTCCACCAGGCAAAGTGACATCCCACGGCACGGGAACCTTCCTCCCCACGCTCCGCGTCCTCTAACTCTGAGCAGATCCCCCCTTGCCATCCCCATTTTATCCATCATTTCATCTCGGAGTTAGTGCTTTTGTTGAATCTTGTCATCTACAGTTTGGACACTTTTGTCTTCTAATTTTCATACACAGGGATGACAATGTTGCAAGTTTCGTAAGTGCGAAGCCAAATAAACAAGGCTAGGAGGAGAGCGTTTAAACAATCGGGGTTTGCAAAGCAGCAACCAGCGCCATTATTTCATAGAAAACATGTACTGCTCCTTAAAAAGCCCTCAGTAAATTCCATCTCCCGAGAATATTTTGACATTCCTAAATTGTGTAAAAGATTACTTCCTGAAATTAAGGTATCTGCATCCATTTTATCTAAAACAAATCCTCATGGGCTTGTTTAAGGGTGTTCCTTTTTTATACCAGCCAGAAAAGGATTTATACCATTTCAGTCCTCTAAGTATCAAATTTAAAACATTTCTTTCAGATTCTGAGCATTAAACCCTGGTAAGTGCTAAATGCTGATGTTACTTCTTAATTGTTGTTATACCCTGATAAATAAGCTAAAAATGTGAGAAAATACAATTAGTTTAGAAAAACTGATTTAGCCGTAAGCTTCATCGTTTAACTTTTTATGGTATCCATGACAACCATTGGTCCATTTATTAAATAATAGCATCCCTGGTGCAATACACAAGTACTAAAAACCCTAACAATAAACAGCAATGTTTAGTTAAGTGTGTTTAGGCCACGCACACAAACCAACCCGTGCCAAAACAAATGACGGAAGGGGAGAAAAAAATGGATTGCAGACTTATAGCTTTCCTTACCTTAAAGTCATCTGGGAGCAGTAGCTTAGATGTCCTTAGGAAGCTTAATATATATCTGAAAATTTCACCATCTCGATCAATGAAATAGTGTTGTTTTAAACTGTCCAAGACAATGGGCTCTGTGCCATTAAACAGACGACTTATTCTGAAAAAAAAAAAAAAGAAAAGAAATGGGCAAAAAGAAACAAAACCTCATTACACCCTCAGGGCTAAAGAACATCCAGCCAATTTGGGTGCATCACTTCGATGTGCATAAGGTTAACGCAGTATCTTCATTTGGTGGCAAACAGGTACTGGAAGGTAGATGGTTTGGACACGTGTGTGCATCGGCACGTTCATGCACATGCAGGATCAGAATGAGACCCACGACCCGACGAGGGACGTGCCTATGAAACCCTCACCCTGCAGCTGGAAGAGTAATTTTGGTGAGAACACGCGTCACCGGCTCCATTACACATCCCCATCCCCCGGGTCCTGCACGGAGAACCCAACGGTTACTCGGAGATGGGTTCCTGGCCATGACCTTCTCCTCCAGCATGGCTGTCATCCTGATCAAACACCACCGAAGCCTTTCCGTGCTGGAGGAGAGGCTGCCCACACGTCGAGATGAGCTGCACGGACCTGTCAGTGCTGGGCAAGTGGCAAACCAAGGCTGAATTCTTGGCAAACCAGCAACCAACGGCCCGTGGAGCATCTGCAGCGCTGCCTGTGGGACCGCAGTCCCATCACCAGTAGTCCTGGGGATCAGTCTGGCAGAAGCAAGCAACGTGGCAAATCTTCCAAGAGCCAAGAAAAGGAAGTGAGACCTATGAGACCAGGGTATCAGCAGGTTACCGGGCCAAAATGCCGCCTCAGCTCCACCACTCCAGCTTTCTCCATGTCCTGAGGAGCACGCTCTGCAGAAAGCCAAGCAGGCATCTGCCTGGCTGCTGCTCCTCCCGCCTCTCCCCTCCGAACGCCTGGCTTCTCTCAGAACGCTTTGTCTCCCCATGAGAAATAACCCAGCTGAATATATGTTCTTGAAAGGAAAATCGCAGGAGACAGACAGCAACGACCTATTAAGTAATTGAGTCCATCTCTCTGACAGCGCAGCATTGTTCCCAACTGCGGAGCGGCTCGTGTTTCAAAGCCGGGTCTTAAATAACCCTGCCAGCGAGGGCTCCTCCATTTCCCAGGGAGACTGCCCCGCAGCCTGCGGGATTTCACTGCCCGGCCGTCCCTTCCGCCCCGCGCTGCGTTCCCCCGCTGTCCCTGGCCAGGACCAGGGCAGGGCTTTCCCCTGCCCCACAGCCAAGGAGCTCACCAAAGGCCCTGCTGGGGAGCGCCGAGGCCTCCCTGCCTCCAGCATCCCCGTCCCAGGCCCTCTGGCCCGGCAGCGCAGGCGAGTGGCCACAGCCTGGCCAGGGACGGCGGTGGGACAGGGCAGGATTGATCCCAGCTGTGCCCCACACCGCTCACCTGCCAGGTTTTTCTCTCCACGGCTGCACCTGATCTTCTGGCTTGCTAATTTAGTTGCAGATTTAATTAACATGCCGTTTATTTCTAAATTAACGGTGGAGATATTAAATAAAACTGGACTTCGCAAGCCCCCCCAGAGTCCAGCCGAAAAGCTTTCTGCCCTCTTAAGCAAGCCCCAGGTTCTCCTGCCTGCTCCCGTGCCCATGCACTCAGCTTGTAGAGTGACTTACCAGAATAACCAAATGCTCCCCTAAACCCTAATTATAATCAGTTTACTGTTTTTCTTCAACCTCTAGCTTTTCATCGGTATCAGAAAACACCATCCAGCTCATGCTGCAACATTTAATTTATATAATCCCAAGGTTCGGTAAGCCTCCAGTAATTCATTATTTCCTTTTTTGTTTATTTTAGGGCTATTTGCCTGAGACAGTTAAATATATTGCTTTGTGCCGTGTTAAATTTTATTCCAGGAACCAGACAGTTAATTTACTTCCTTAGACATGCACAGGAGCCGGTGTGCTGTGCTGGGTCAGACCCAAAGGAGAGGACAACACCGACCGAGCAGCTTAAGGCTGAGTGTGGTACATTTACTGAGCAAATCTGCGTGGCTGCTGGAAGTTTTGGGATCTCGCCCCGAAAGGAGCTGGGCTGTGGCATAAACCTCCTCCTCTTTGCTGCCCTTTCCCTGCGAAGCCTGAAAATCGAGGCGACGGCCGCTGCGGGGCTCTGCCGTGCGCAGGGGGGAAGGTTTGCCAACAGCGCCAGGGCACAGGGGAGAGAGAGAGGGTACAAGGTTTTAATGGGCTGCTCTTTAATGTAGTGAAGCATTTTTTTGGTAATGAAAACAAAACATGAATTTTGAGGCCTTTGTGGAGTGCCCTGAGCTGTATTTCTTCACCAGCAAAATTACTGCTGGGGAAGGAAACTTGCAGAGTGTTGAAAGACTTAACTGCCACCCCAAAAACAGAGTGATGAATAGTTTAAGGATTTATTTGACGTTTTAGGGGGCTGCGACGTTCCAAGAACCAACTTCACTGCAGCCTGCTGCAATGCTGTGTGCGGGAAGTGCTCCTGCTTCCCCCCGCTAGAACCCCTACCTGTAGGAAGTCCATCAGAAAAGCAACGCTGTGAGAGCACAAAGCGAACTCAGACGGCAGCTTCCAAAGGAAAATGCGCCTGACGGGGTGACTCGTCATGCGTTAAGCCATGGAAAAGAGCACGGTGACTGGGGGCAGCTCCACGAGCCCCACCGGGATGGGATTTCCTCCGTGGAGGGGTCTTGGGTGGCCAGAACAAAATGTCACAGGCAGAAGCATGGAAGAAAATGCACACAGGCTGTCAGAGAGGCGGCAAGTCAGCGAGTGCAAGGGGATGGGAATGGTTTTACACTGTGTGAACTTGATGTTCCACCAGGAATGGGGTACCGGTCGGGCTGGCGGCCTCAGGGAGCTGCTCCCTCCAGCGCCCCGCCGTGTGGTGAGAGTTAAAGCCGTGGGGAGTCAGTGCACGCTCAGACTGGGCAGCGGTCACCCCAAAGTGGTGGGTTTTATGATGGTGGACAAGCTGGGTGATGGTGTTTTCAGGAGGCACTCGCTTATGGCAGGCAGGAATGGTGCTTCCAGTGATGTTTGTGAGGAGGCGGAAGGTTCCAGAAAACAGACGAGGTAAAAAAAGCCGCACTTGGATTCCACAGCGATGGGTGAGTCTGAGCAATCAACGCTTCTTCAGCATCCCCACCTTCTGCAAGAGGTGCTGCACTTCCTAATTTAAATTCTCCTAAATTTAAATTAAAACTCCTAAAATTTCCGTTCAGGGTTTAATTTCCAGGCAGGGAGCAGACCGGGCATGGATCAGTCCAGGGAGCTGCAAGGATGGCAACCTTGCCTTTCCATTACCACCAGGTTCCACTGCGCTCACACCACCTTCCCGGCACACGGCTCTTCCCAGCCGTCCGGTTCTCCTCCTCCCTTGCTCCTGCCCTCCCGGCAATGGCCCTGCTCCCGGCCACCACCACGTCGGAGCAGAGGCCACCACGGGGATGGTGTCCAGCCTCCAGCTGAGCGGGTCTCACCAGCACCTCCAGCCCTGGCTGGATGCTCTTCCCTGCTCCTCCCAACACCCAGAGCACAACCTGTTGATCCTATTTTCCACGATTTCTTTGTGCTTCTGTTGTTTCTGCTGAAGGCTTTTACATTTTCAATAATGTTTCGCCAAAATGCCAAGGGGCGAGTTTCTAGCTTTGTACCGATTTTACTATGATATTAAGATCTCCTTTTATTAGATTAAAAACAAACAACACAGCCAGCCAACCCACAAGGACAGGGGCGCCAGTAAATTCTTTTCTTAGCTTCTTGGGCAGGGGAGGAAGCTGTGTACAAGTACCTACAGACGGCTGCTGATACCCACACCCCTCCACCAGAACTTCCAAGCAGTTTTTTTCCACCCGTTGGCGGGGCATTCAACGGCACTTTGGGACAGTTTTCGGGGTGGTGGTGGGGGTTGCTTTCTGATTTAAGGCCAGTTTATCCATTTTCATGACAGCTCTCTATTTCAACAGGAAACTGAAGGTCTTTCATAATCATTCTGGTTCCAGAGGCTCCAGAGGAGCACCAGCAGAGCCCTCCACTCCCAAGTCCCACCACTGGGGGGGCTGCTGGGGTCCCGTCTCCCCCTTACATCCACCCAGACAGCCCAGCAACACTGCGTAAGTAAAACTCTCTATCACAACATTGCACTAAAAGTATTAATTTAAGTAATTACATGATTAATATTTAACCGTTCAGTGGTATTTTTTGTCATTCATAATTTAGTTGTTTACAGTTATTAAAAATTGATTCTGTAGACACTCTTTCTGCCCAATGTCAAATCAGCAGGGAGCACACACATTTCAGCAAACTGTCATTAAAAGGCGTCTCTTCCCTGACTTTCACGGGAGGAGAGGGGAAGAGGAGAGAAATGCCCGTCCGGGGGTCCTGCAAGCGCGGGGGGGTCTGTGCTCCACTCGATGCCCTTGGCTCCACCGGCCACCCCTCCTGCTCCGCTCAGCCAAGCCCACACGGGCTCTGCGCTGTAGACAGTGGGTGTCAGTAGTGTTTGGCTGTCGGGCCTTGCTGTGGAGCTGGAGGAGGCGGCGGCGGTCGTGGGCAACACTGCAGAGAGGAGGAAGAGGGTTGTTTTGGGCTGGGACACCGAGCATGACCCAAACCTGCCCCGCGGGACACGTTAGCAACGCATCCCAGGTGTGTGAGCAGAGTCCATGGTGGCTGCCGAGCGCAAACAGTGCTGCTTATCTCTCAAATATTTGCTCAAGGTGGGTAGGGGTAGATACTGTTATCTGCTGGGAAGAGAAAAAAATGCTGTGAATTGGAGCAGAGGTGCTGGAGAGACCGGGGCACCTCACGCCGGGTCTGGCACAGCTGGGTCTGCTCTGGGTCTGTCCCTTGTCCCAGCACAAGAAGGTACCTGCTGGGACAGAGCAGCGGGGAGCGGCTGGAGCAGCAGCACCCTATATCCCCGCCGCGGCAGCACCGTCTGGGGTGGGCATCTTTTTCATATTTCCATTATTTTTACTGTAAAACCAACTGGGTTTGTGCATAAGTTCCCAGCAAAGCAAACCGTAATGGAGAAAGCACCTGCAGCTGCTTTCCCGAGGGGTGTATGTTAAAAAATCCCAACCCATCCGAGAAGCGAGCAGAGCTGGCCAGGAGAGGACAGGGCTGTCCCAGCTGAGCAGCGAAGGGGTGTCCTCTGCCTCCTGCCCTGATGGCAGTTGTAAGAAAAAGCCATTAAAATGTCATTTCTGCCAGGACACACGCTCCCTCCTGCCCTGCAGAACCTGGCTAAAGGCTGCATCTGTCTGCAGCAGGATTTCTGATCTGCCTCCCTTTAAAACTTCAGCTATAAGAAACAAGTCTGCTGGATGGTTACACTGAACCATCGCGCCCTGTTACCCCACTGCTGATTTTAAGCCCTTTTCCCGTTAGAGGAAGGCAGCGCTAAGGGTCTGTGCACCCCTGGCCTGGCTGCGGGATGGAGCAGGAGCACTGCGCCGCCTTCGCCCTTCAGCTCTACCACGGCTCCATCCTCATCAAAGATAACATCTTGACCACCTCGGATCGCTGCAGGCGTACGCTTGGCTCGGAGGGTGTTTGAGCTGGGGAGGATTTTGTTGTAAGCATCTTTTAAATCTTTTATTTGTACAGTGATGGGAAAAAGGGTATGTGGAGGAGACTCTGAGTCTTAAATTGGGGGTATAAACTGCTGCTCTGCAAACTCTGAAATCCAAGCAGCCACGCGTGCTTTTGGGACTGGTTCACGTGCCTGAAGACACAGAGAGGTGCCCCAAAGGGGGTTTCTGGCATAAGTAAGCCCAGATCAGGAGCCAGCTTCCAGCCCCAAAGGGAGTGCAGGCATCGAGCCCGCAGCATTAGCCAGCTCCTGCTCCGCTCAAGCCATCCCGACCACCCACTCCTTCTCCCACCGCTCCTACCAGACCAGGCCAAGCACCCGTGTTTCAGCAGGGCAGCCTCGGACACCGGCGTCCTACGGGCACTGCCTGGCCCCAGAGAGGCACTGCTCAGCCCCGGACCCTCCAACCCTGATGGCACAAGCAAGCTACCACAGACGGTCAAGGACAACACTGATCCGTGAGGACCAAATGGAGATACTAAAGCCTGTGACCCCAAAACTCTCAAGAAAAGAGCATCAAGTAGTACGGTCTGATCTCAGCAGAGGGATGGAGGAGGTAACTCACAAGGTAAGAGCTTTATCCATCTCTCGATTCTGCCTCCCAACTCTGGTCCTACAATGCCATAGGAGGTTTTTGAGCCATACCCTCACTTTGCAGTGCTTTTGAAGGATATTACACTCATTAACTATTAAGCACCTGAAGGAACTGCAGGATCTATTACCTAGATTTAATACTTCATATTTTGCTATTCAGGCTGGAATATCTATTTTTGCAATAGATCAGAGCTAGTCTATATAATATCAACATGTATTTTTAAAAGTCAATAATCCATAAAGAACATTATCATCTACCATGCAGAATCATTCCTAGGAAGTTCTGCAAGGATTTTTTTTTCTTCTTTTTATACCATCACTAAAAGGCAAAATTAGATATGTAACGTATTTAAATCAAAACAAAGGCACAGACATTATGTTTTCAGTTCTGTTACTATCAATTAAACTCCACTGGAGCAACAGGTAATAAAATCCACTGAAATGGAAATTACCTATTATTTTTGAAATACCATAAAGCATTCACGGTAAGGATAAGAGATCCTACAGCTCTCTCTCTTCTGCCTGTTGCTAACAGCCTATCTCCACACTTAAGACACTTTGGTGGGTGACTTGGATATATAATTTCATGGAGATGTATATGGATTCTTAGATTTTTTGATACTTATGATACTTATTTTTCAGTTTGTAGAGACAGTACTGCCTGTACATAAATTAGCAGTTAAGAGAAGAAATTGGAAACACTAATCCCAGGACAAGAAGCCCACTGTCTTTTCCTGGCTTAAAAAATTCTCTTGGTAGTCAAGAGCCACCCTGGTCCTGCATTTGCGTGGCCAAGCATCCCAGCAGGGAGGAGGAGGAGGAAGAGTGGTCCAACAATTACAATGAGCAGACCAGTGACCAAGGGAATTAAGGCTCCCAGGAGCTCTTCTTTCCAGGCTTTTCATTCCCACTGAGTTTACAAGGGTGTTAACCCTAAGCCCCTCACATCATTGGGATACCGGGACAAGGCCCATCACCACTGGACACTCATCCCAAATTTACCAGCCACGTGTCTGCTCCCCGGGGCCCGGCTCCTGCCACCCGTCCCAGGGGCAGTCGACAGCTCAGGAGCAAAGCGCTGCTGAGCCACGAGTAATGGTGGCAGAACCCAGCCCTCCGTCAGGCTCCCGATTTTATTTTGCCTTACTAAAGTAGCGTTTGTATATTTTAGTGTGTTATTTTAACAGCTATAAAAAGACTTCACTAAACAAACAGTTTCTAGTATGTTAATTGCTGTATTATGAATCCTTTCATCGCATTCGGCGTATAACCACATTTATAGGCAGGATAAGTAGACACACACAGACAGAGCCGCACTCATTCGCTACACACATCAGCATCCCACCACAGTTATTTAAGCCGTCAGTTACAAAATGCATTTGCTGTGCTTAACAAGAAAAAAAATGTAACTTTCAAATGCAGGTGCAATATGCATTTCTCCATTAAAAGTTCCAGAAGTTCCCTGTGCGCCACTGTCGTGGCACCGATGTTCACCCTTTGTAGCAGGGGCAGTCACAAACAGCTTCCCATTATTTTTTGACGCTTAATCATACCCTTTGCATTCATTTGGGCTGGCTGCACTGCTGCGGAGCACCCGTGGCCAGAAGAGAGGCCTGGGCCACGCTGGGCAGATGCAGATGCTGCAGCTGATGCAGATGCTGCAGACACAGGGCAGCCCCGCGCAAGCTGCAGTCGCTGCAGTTCAAGACAGGCCAGTTCTGCCACCCCCGTTCCCAACAGGCAGCAACTACCTGGGGAGGGCGAGAAGGGCAGAGCCTGGCTGACTTGCATATTTTTAATAAAAGTAACCAAATAATATTACAATATACTATGAATCCTCAAAACGCAGAACTTGTTAGTGGTAGGAGCTAAATATTCAAGTCCAGGTAACTGCACAGAGAGTCATATGTTGTAGGTAATACTTATCTATTTGGGAATTCCTCTCTTCATTTTAATTTGTGGACTTAGATTTGAAGTTAAAGAAGCACACATTAGCTGGATTTCCAATACTATAATTTTTTCCCAGTATAAAGTTCAGGTTACTTTTACTCTTCTTGTGTCTTTTACTTCATTCTAACTGAACTTTTGTCTAAGCAGTTGCAGATTAAAAATATTAATACAAATTTATGTTGCTAGAAGTATCCTATTTTTATTATGCCATTGTTGCTGCTGCTCTGATTTAAGCCCTGAGAGGGTTCTTGGCCTTTCATGTTTTCTCAACAAAGAATTTAACACTAAGTATTGGCCATGAAAATCAATGCAGGACAAAAATTCTTTAATTTAAAACAAAACCCTAACCTAGCATCTTAGTTTCCCAAAGCATTCCCCAGTTTCCCAAAGGCCCGGATCCTGCAAGAACTGCATTTCAGTTCAAGCTCTGTGGGAGCTGCGGGCACTCCACGGAATTAAGCTGTTAATACACGAGAAGGTGCACAATTCAAGTAGAACATTCCTGCCTATACAAGCCTTTTCTTGCTATTCCTTTAACCACCCCTTCTCCCTGCACCGCGGCCAGGGCCCCGACGAGCACCGGGCTGCTCCAAGTGCCTGCTCCCACTCCGTGTCACTCCAGCTGGGAGCCAGCCCAGGATCTTCACTAAGACTTTCAACCCTGACTCGTTCCGGACATTACTCCCACTAACATCACCCTTGTACAACTGGGCACGCTGGGAGGCTGGAAAACATGCAGATACTAGTTTTATTTTAATATAAATGGGCTAAATCCTTGCTCATTGAAGTCAAGAGCGAAACTCCCACTGGGACTCGGTGAAGGCAGAGAAAATTCCAAATGGAACTCATTTAGCTTTGCGGGTGCGAGTCGGGCCCTCCGCATCCTTTGCATGTGTGGGTGCCGTGAAACCGGCACGTTTCAGTCCGCAGCAGCGGGAAGAGGGACGGGTACTCAAGGGCTGCACAGCCTTTTATAAACTCTAATCAGTGACAGCCAACGCACTCGCTTTGGTACCTGCCGCTCATGCAAACAGCTGGAATATTTACGAGCCACAGCCCTTAACGTCTGACCCCAGGCATACAAAAGCTGAGCGGCTTTTTCCTAAGATTCTTTTCTTTATTTCCAGAAACGAGCTCCCAGACATGGGCCGCCCGGCCTGGGATGAGCAGGAGCAGCGGGTGACCCTGGCTGCCCACGCCGGCCCCCGCTGCACGGGGACACTCACCCTGCTGCGAACAGGAACGATGCCGCCTCTCTGGGCACGAAAAAACTCACTTTCTGCTCAAAAGAATCTGCCCACACTGCTGGGCTATTGGTTGGTATGTCCATTTGCTAAGCTTTCCAGTTCCTGAGAATGATAATACCAAAAAAAAGGGCTTATCTTACATTTTTCCTCGATTTGCTTTTCATGCAGCCCATCCTTCTGTCCTCCAGAGAGTAAACGACACGGATTTTGCCCAGTCCCAGACCACAACCCCCTAGAGTGACAGTGCTGTACGCCTCCGGTACCGCTCACACCACTGCTCGCTCCGGCATGAAGACACTGCGGGGAGCTACAGACAGACTGCCACCGGTTACAATTCCCTACAAGCAGGTATGTGACTGGCTTGCATCCAGTTCTCTATCCATATTTTTGTTATCACACTTAAATCGATGAATGAGTGATGCTTCTGTTTATTCTTACCTTTGATTAAGCTGTACCCAACGCATTTTTCCTGCCTGTTCACTTAAAGAAACTGAACACATCAAGAACCATTCGTTAAAAAGCTATTTTGAAGGGAGAACAGTCACCAAAGCCCTTAAACCCACACCAGGCAGGAAGACTTGGGCAAAAGGCAATAGTTTTTACTGGTGAGCCCGAGCTGCTGGGCAGTTCCAGTAGGTTTTTTGTTCCTGCAGCCGGACGCGAGCAGGGGCAGGGAGGAAGCGACCCGCCGACACATCCGCTGGGAAGAGCCCGGCTCCACCGCCACATTCCTGAAAAAAGGGGGAGTCCCTGGTCTGGGGGCTATGGAGAGGGATCCAGCACCCGGGAAGGAGACAGCAATGCACCTGCTGCACAGAGGACGCTCGCCGTGCAGAATGAGGCTTGGCAAAAACTTGAGAATAATAAGAAAGCCATTAACTGTTGGACCCTGATGAGGTATTGAAAGCTGAACCTGGCTTTTTTATGTGACTGCAAGAGATTCATTCTTAAATACAATACCATGGTCATGGGTTTGATTCTGGGCCCAGTGAAGTCAAGGCCAAAACATCCTTTGATTTAATTGAAAGCAGAAGGAGGCCCCCGCTTTAACCCTCGCGTCTGCAAACAGAATGTAACTGGATGTGAGCAGAAGAGGAAATACGTTTGGAACTGGTTACAAATCCATGCTTGGTTTTTTTTTTTTTTCCCTCTGCAAGATTAAGAAGTGGTCATTGAATTTCTTTCCCTCATTCAACAGCAGTGTTAAGTACTACTGGCCTGAATTCAGCCCTCATTCCCTCCCAGACAACCTCAGCACAAGCAGAGGACCCAGTTCCTCTCTATTGTCATCTTCTGGTTCCCATGGAGTTCCACTAGCCAAATTTGCCCATTAAATTGTATGTAAATTTTGCAACAGCAGAATTTAAGCAGCAGTCTCCTGGAAGGCACACCACGTTCCCCAAATGCCAAAGCTGCAGCCTTTGGTGTGAATGGCACCGGTACAACTTGTGGGCACCACACAGCATGACGCCGAAGAGGTGGAAAAGAGTCCCTGGTTTTCATTGTCCGCTTTCTCCAGAGAGAGCTTTGCGGCTGCAAAAGCCTCTACCAGATCTAAACGGATTACCTGCAGCGCTGGTCGCATCTGCACTCCATTAGCAGAGGGGCGTAACGGGAGCCTGCCCTTTGGACTGGGATTCCTGCAGCCTTTCAGCTTTACGGCACAAATCTCAGTTTCCAGCACTTGCCAACCGATCCCTCCCGAGTCTCACCAACAGCAATAGTGCAAACGCTGCACAACAGCTTCCCGGCAGCCACGCACAGGACTCCTTGCAGGTTTTGCTTTACGTGGTTCCTCAGCAGATGAAAAAGCTGCAATTTTAGCCTTTGAAGGCCATCCTGCCTGGCAGGGCTTCAAGGGAGAGCAAATCCGGCAAAAACAAAAAGCCAAAGCCCTCTGAAATGTTGATGGGAGTCATTTCTTTTTTAAGCATCAAAAGACTGAAGTGCATGCTGATCACAGCCGATGAGGCGATGGAGCAGGCAGTCTGGTGGCCAGAGCACAGAGATAAGAGTTTCTAACTCCAGAGTTATAATCCCAGCTCTGCAGCCTCTCCCAGCTACGGAACTGGGTGAGGAGAGCCCCTGTGACTGTCTCAGTGGAGTTACACCAGGGATGAGAGTGACTGACAACACTTACCTGTTCCAGCCACCAGACTGTGCGTTTCACGTCAGCACAGCCCAAGGGACACACTGCAAGGACCAGGTGTACTCATCAATTTATGACCTTCCATCTAACAGAGAAAGCTGGCAGTGGCCATGTGGCCAGCAGCAGCACGGGCCACTAGCCCTGTCTCCCCCAGCCCGGCATCCTCCAACAGCCCCTCCTTACTGTGTGCTCCAGAAATCCAGCCTCCCTCGTGCTTTCACACACAAATCCCATGTTTGCATGCCTGCAGTTTTCTTCTATTTAAATATGCACTTTGTTCTTAAAGATTTTATTAACCCATGAATAGATTAATTCTGATTTCAGTTATACAGGTACAAATTTGGAGAAACTCCTCCAAAGCCAGCGGAGTCATCTCTTTGGGAAGGCTGCCTGAGCAGGAAAGGTATGTGCACGATGCTTTGTCTTCATTTGCCCGTTGGTTTTACACTTCCAGGTATTTCTGAGACCGAGTACATTGGACGTCCAGCAGAAGCACCTTACAACAACATTCTGGTTCTTGTGACTCCTCTCCACACATCAAACCAGCATCCATCCCTGGTGTAACTCCACAGGGCTCAACAGGGTTATGCTAGGGATCATTTTGGCCAGGTTTATCATTAGGGACAGTTTTCTAGAAGAATAGGGCCTATTTTGTTTCCATTTAAGCTTACGGTAAAAGTCTCATTGACTTTGCTGGAAGAGCGATTTGGCCCAACCAACCAATATCCAAACTACCTCCATTTATTTCAGTGGAAGCAGGCAAGGAATTAATAAGGTCCAATGTATTTTTAAATCTTAGATTTCATAAATGATCACAAGCATGTAGGTCACAATATATACACAGAACGACACCTACGACAGCCACCAGTGGGATCATTAAAATAATTAAGTTAGGCCTAGAGACAAATTCATTTCATAACATGTTCCTTACAAAACAGATACCCCCTTGCTTCATAATCCAGGGAGTCTGTTTTATAAACTTCCTAAGTAGTTCATGAAATATCCCCCTAAGCAGACCAAGCCAACTTGCCATCGCAGGGTCCTTATAAATCACAAGGCAAACGCCAGTGACCTGGATTCAAAGACCAACTGTGAAGAGGTAACACCTCATCTGCCCCACTGGTCCCGGTGGTTTGCCGTGACCTCAGGACACGATTTCCAGTACAAAGCTACCCAATCCGCCTCTTTACACAACTCCTTTCCCTGTGACGAGGGATCTGGGTGCACAGCACATGAAGAAGCCATCAATAAAGGGATTCCCCTTTGCTCTCAGCGTAAACCCGAGCACAGGGGCTGTCCTTCACCCCACGCTCACCAGCAGGAACTGCCTCCGCCAGCAGCACGTGGAAGGAGGAGACAGGCTGATTCCACAGCATCCCAAGGGAGTGGTTTCTCAAAATATGATGCTTATGCTTTTCACGCTACCGCCCCAAAAATGACTGCTGAAAAAATACTGAAATTGTGCCGCTGGCACCATGGTGCCCTGTCAGGTGAGTGGTAAGCAAAAGCAGCAATGAAAGAAATGGCAAAGTACTTGACCAACTCACCTCAGAAACTGCTATAAATAGAGTGCTAAATAAAATTTAAAAGAAAAAAAAAAGCTGAATTTTTGGTCTCCTTATCTGCTGGCCTTCTCTTTTAATAAGGCTAGTTTTCAACCTGCTGTGAGCAAGAGGGGTGGGAATTTCTAATGTGCGAAGTCTAACTCGGCTCTAGTCGTGTTATCATTGCAGAAAGAGAAAGGGAAGCACAGAAAACAAGAGAAGGTCAGCTGGGATCTGCACCGAAGGTACCGGAGACACCGTTCAATGTTCACCTTCTGGGTGGCTGTAAGTGACACCCCTCCTGACCACAGCCAGGCTACACGGAGATGCCTGTTCTCCCCTTTGACTAGCTGAGCCCAATAAGCTCGTATCTGGATAGGAATGTGCAATTTTCTCAAATTCAGGCTTTTGAACGGCCTGTGCCAGGCACAGCACTACAGCCATAATTTTATCTCTGTCGGTCAGAGGAGTGTCGATTTGCTATCTCCTCTCCATCACTAGCTGGTGTGCCCCTCCTAGATGCCAGAATACCCCTTTATGCCTAGAACTACACACAACCCAGGTTGCAAATGTATACAGAGAAACAGTCATTTCCAAAGAAGTGTCCATCAGAGACTAGCCAGGCAGTATTTTCTTGTACGTTTCATCAAATATTCCAAGTAAACACACAAATAATTCATTCATCGGCAGGGCCCCACCTGAGCACCCAATTACAGTAAGCTCCGTGCTCCCGAGGGGCAGACGCTGCTTCCCCGCAGTCCCCGGGCAGCGGCTGAGCTGGGCACGGCAGCGGTGACCCACTCCCCTGAGGAGCAAACACCTTCATCACAGCAGACAGCTCAGCTCTGCTGGGGCTCCCTACGTGCCAGTGAGCAGGAGATCCTGGAGAGGTGGACGCAGTCGGGTCTGAAAAATCAGTTTCCCTGTAAATTCCTTCCCTCCCGTCCCCCCCAAGTCACCGGAGTGAAGGGTTAGGGCTACAGGGACTATTCTCCTTCCCCACCAAAGCTACCGCTCCAGCTGGGCAACAGCAGCCCTGGGTAACGCGGGGAAATGTGCTGTTATGGTGTCCTTCCCGTGCCAGATGCCCAGTCCAGGACTGAGACAAGGTATCTAACAGCATCCTTCCCAGCTGGTGTTACACCCCTGTTACAAATTATTGTTATTTTCCACAAAAAATAACAGAATATTGTTGTTCTCTTCTCCTCTACCTGTGAGGGGAAGCGGCTCCTCACCTCCAGCCCCACGCTCTGCCCCACTCACTGGAAGCATCCCAGCAGCAACACTGGTCCATCAGCCCACAGGAACCCACGCTTCACACCTTCCCCTGGGCTCATCGAAGCACGGCATGGCCTTGTGGGACCTCAGCCACGCAGCACCCGACAAAAGAGCAATGCTGGGCTCTGCAGATGGGAAAGACCGGCTCATTTTACACCCCCTGATCCAGCAGCCTGGCAATGGCAGCTCCTGCGCTCGCTCCAGCTCCCACTCGGTAAGTGATATATCCACAGGCAGACTGGGGGGAGACAGAGGGTGGGAAGGGGAAAGGTGCTTTTTAAGGGTTTTTTTTCCTTAAGGGTTCTGCTGGTCAAAATTCCCTTGGAAACCAACGAGAGGTTTGCCCAGTCAATAAACAAGTAAGAAAAACTGAAAAGATTTATCTCTAAATTGCAGGTGCATGAAATGAAACTGAACATGATTTTAATCTCTGCGAAAATTCTTATGTTAATTCAGAAAAAGGCACTGCATATAACCAAAACCTCTGGTTTTTGGCTCTTGCTCTCATCTGCAGCACACACCTGATGGCCTCGGCCAGGGGCAGAGCCGTGGGGAGCCCCGGCAGGCTCGCCCCCCGTCCCCAGAGCTGCCAGGCTGGCGTGCAGCATGCCCACAACCTGCATCTCCCAGCATCTGTAACGGGCAGGAAAAACACTTGCTCCTGCCTCCTCAGGTGTTTTGCTTTAAAGTCTGTGTACGGTTTAAGTTCACAATGCCCATTAAAATTAATGAGCTTTGCGCTGCAGCTCGCATGCAGGCGCGTTTTGTAGCGCTTTGCCTGAACGTGGGCTGCTGGCCCCGGCTCAGGAACTCCTTGCCTTGTGGGTAATGCACAGCCCTCCAGAGCCCGGTGTCACCCCATGGACAGGGTGCCCAACAGCTGCCCTCGGTGGGAAGAGCGGGACCTTATGACGGGTGGACTGTGCCACGGCAGCGCGCTTCTCTGTCCCCTTCCCTGGGCTTAAAACAGGAGGCGTGCAGGGGATGGGAGAGGGACTGGAGAGGGACAAGAGACTACTCAGGTGGTGGGTGGGTGAGCAGCACGGAATGGCAGCGGCATGGAGGGGTTTGGGAGACACCTAAGTCAGGATGGACACTACCAATGCTGCAGAGGCTGTGCCAGCCCAGGAGAGCTGATGCTCCAGAGCGGGATCTGGTGCTTCTGCAGCCATCAACAATCTCCGGTTATGAGCCCTGTCAAAAGCACAGGTCTTGTTTAAGGACTGATTTACACCCTAACTGCCAGTATGGGGGAAGTGACAGAATTTGCTAATTGGACATTTTCTTGTAATAATATCAAGAGTACATAGATTTGATGGGAAATCAGAAAGTAAGTCACAGTAAGAGTGACATTAGAT
The DNA here is from genome assembly GCA_003697955.1 of Calidris pygmaea. Taxonomy (NCBI): domain Eukaryota; kingdom Metazoa; phylum Chordata; class Aves; order Charadriiformes; family Scolopacidae; genus Calidris; species Calidris pygmaea. Next base: position 897,379 of record QJSC01005592.1, on the reverse strand, counting down.
AGATTCTACATGAGCAAGATATAAGAGATGCTCTCAAGTGTGCTAAGTCTGGACAATTATATATCCTAAAAACAAATTATATATCCTGAGCACATCTGAATTAAGAATTTCCCTGCTCCCTCCCAAGAAGAAGAGAGCAGGACCCAGCACGGAGCCCTTGGTGTAATGGCTGATTTGGAGAACCTGCCTTGTAGCTCAGTAAGCACCGTGTTTGAGTTTATGGAACCACTGTATTACACTACACGGTGTCAGTGATCATGTCCTGTCAGGGACAACAGAGAGGTCCTAAAACTTGGAGAAGAGCATTCCCCTGAACTCAGTCCAGCCTGGTGTGTCTGCAGAAACAGAAGGAGAAGCAGAAGATCTCAGGTGACAGAGCTGAGCTCCAGCCACCAGGGAGATGGAGGTGCTGGAGGAACAGGGAGGGGAATTAAAAATCACAGATACTTGCAGAGTAGCTAGAATGATAAAGTCACGCTTGGCAACAGAGCTTGGGTGAGGGAGGGTCTATACAAGAAACATTCAGAAGAGAAGATGTGCTTTAGGGGACTCCTTTGTAAATCACCAAAAAAGTCCATGGGTTCTGACAAAAGTGAGGCAAGGATATGTCTGGAAAACTCTACTATGTCTTGCAAGAGCTATGGTCACATCATTAGTTTCTGAAACAGTTCATAAAGCCTGTGCTGGTTTTCTTTGGAGAACGGAGCCTCTAGAGAAGGGGGTGGAAAAGCCCAGGTGCCCCAAGAGCTGAGATCAGGAGGTGCTCTATGGCTCAGCACATCTTGGGCCAGGGGGGCAAAAAGCTCCCTTTTCCTGAAGAGGTAAGAAAACCACCAGAAATACCCAAGAACAGTGGCTTAGGGTACCCTGACAGAGGAAAGGCTGGGAGCAGAGAGGTCTGGTCTGACAGGTCGTGAACTACAAAGTGTCGGGGGGCAGCTCCCCGGGGGCTGTGCACCCCCACCATTCCCACCTAGACATCGCCGCTTCAATTAGAATTATTTCTGCTCGCTTTTGTCACGACTGATGCCATGGAAAGCATGACCTTTTGTAAACACATTTTGAATAGAAGAACATAGGTATCTTTAATAGAGGGCTGTACAACAAATATTAATTAGCCAAGAATGTAAGGTAAATATATTTACCTTTTATAGCAGAACAACTCGCAAAGCAGTCACAGCAATTCTCTGAGCTAAAAACACTATTCAGGGCTGTGAAAAGGACAGGCTTCTGATGAAAAATCTGGCACTGCTTTCTAACAGAAATTCAAACCTGTATCAAAACTTCCAGTGAAATCCTGGAGCTGGGGCTTGCTAGGATTTGAACTTCTCTTCCACTTGAAGTCAATGAGATGTTTGCCACTGACGTGGTGGGGGTGAGATGGGATGATCTGGCTTTGAGTACTCCTGACTGCACGTTCTGGTGTGGGTTTGTTTCTTAAATGTAAGAATTGTCTCGCTCCCTTGGATAAATACAAGTTGTGACTCACTTTATAGATGTGCTAGAGCTTTTGCAGCCTTTACAATCTGTCATATAAATCCGTATTCAAGTGTCAATGTGTGAAGGAGCTGCTTTAGAGGTCCTCTGGGTGAAAACATGAATGGAATTTCTAGAGAAAATGGTCTCAAAGATGAACAATTTGTCTATTTAGCCAGTTACTTTAGAAATAAGATGTTGATGGCTTCAATGCTTTTTTTTTTTTTCTTTTTACCTGTAACTCACAGCTACCAGAGTTGGAAGTTTTGGTGGGAGACCATGCTGAAATTAAACTGCTGAAACTGAGCCTCAGATCCAGGTAAGGCAACACCAGCCTCCTTATACCTCCAACGCTTGTTATCTTCCGTGGCTATTTTGGCTATGCACTGAAAGCAGCCTCAGAGAGCTATAGGAAGAGGGATTAATAGTATTATTTCGAGATAAAATTGTGGTCAACAACAGCATAATGATGGCGGTCACTGCCTAAACTGGCACCCTTTACTTATGCAAATTTAATCAATGGGCAAACGCTCTTCTCGCAGCAGCTGCACTAATACAAACGACATCTAAGACCTTGTCAAAGTTGCTCTGAAACAACTCCGGGATCACTGAAATGCGAGATTTGGCCTCCAAATTCACATGACCATCATTGATTCAGGTGAGAAAGCCTTCCAGAACCGGGTCTCTTTCCTCCCTGAGCCAGAGCCGGCCCCCCCAAGCTGGGAAGAGCCGGCGGAGCACAGCCAACGCTAACAAATGACAATGAGCACTGTATCCCGCTGCCTGCTGTCAGGTGTAATTTATATCATACCAGAGGGGTGACTGGAGAGCAGGTATAGGCAGGAACTGGTCATACCTATACTTGCTCCTGCTGGGCCTGATCTGGCAAGCTGCTGGGAGCTCTTCCCCTCCCATGGAAGTCAATGTGAACAGAGTTTGTCCAGGACCTAACAGGATTTGGCCTCCTCAAAATACTACGGAAGCATAAACATGATCCGATGATTTATTTTTGTGTGTTTTCCATCAGCACATGACATCTGTGTGTATGCAAACCCTGACTGTACTTACACGCATGCGCACCATCTCTATGTGTCCTTAAACATACATGTGCAGTATACACTATAAGCTAAAAGCCTACTTGGGATTTCGGAGCAGAGAGGAGGAAACGGGGGTTTTAACAAGAGCAAACAGGAAGTTTATTCCCACAGCTTTCAATTTTAGTGAGTGCAAACTGTATTTTATGCGACTGGAGCTAAGATTTAGCAAAGCGTTTCAGCACGCGCTTACATCTTTTGCTGAAATACAGTCTACAAATTTGTTTGATTTCTTAGATTTTAAGCTGATGCTCAAACTGAGAGTTTAATAACGCTGTCCAAAATAATCCAGAAAGCTCCACGTGTGGATGGGTATGGCCATACCTCTGTACATGGCCATGCACGTCATCTCTGAGCGTAAGCCCACAGTGCTCTGGCATTATTTCTAGAGGTCTGGCTCAGAAAATCTCTATCCTTCCTCCTACACCTGTAGGAGACCTGGGATTCCTCTCCCAACCAGGCCCCCATGACGAGAGTCTGTGCCCGATGGAAGATTCACACCGCCAGGAGCTCCAGCCACCCACATGGAAATAACAGCAAGTACTTGCCTTAGCCGGGAACGAGAGCAGGCCCCGCTTAATGGGGAGAACCCACCAAGGCCACTGGGCAGCACCGCAGGAAACCAAAATCAAAAAAGAATTTATAAATGAAAAAATATTGAGGTGTACCCTCCATCCAGCTTCATCATGTATGCAGCAGTATGTCCTATGTGGGACACGGGTGAAGGGATATCTTTTGCTGTAGAACTGTACGTGGTTACTATTAGATCTTTCTGATTTACAGGTCTGGTCCCGTAAGCTGTCACTCCAGTGGGAACTGAAGTTCCAGCAGCTGAAAAAGTGTTCAAGCCTTCTGAGATAACACCGCCATGCAAACCTAAGGCAATACACAGCGAAACATCGGGCAGCACCTGGGCTCTGGTCAGTCACAAGTTTTGTACTTTTAGTATAAACAAAGTGCAAAACTTGAATAAATGCACTTTTGTTATTTAGCGAACAGAAAAAAAAAAAAAAAAGAGAGGGAGGACTAGATCAGTACTCTGTACTCTTTAAATAAAATCTGTGAATTTATGTATATTCTCCCAAAGCTTCCGTAACTGAAATTTTTATTAAGTAAGTCTGATATGGGGCATATTTTAAAAATAGTGTCAGCGGTGATATTTTAAAATGTGGAAACAGATGTGCTATTCCATTACAACTGCTGAATCTTCACAGTATTTTTTATACTGTGAAGCATTTGTCTGCTTCTCTGTTATAAATCTCTCCCCACTGAAGAGATTTCTTCTCTCTGATTAAAGAAGTACCACACAGACATCATTAAACAGACACAGTCTAGAAAAATCATATTATTTTGGCCTAGTCATAAAACAGAGGTATTTTAATAATTGTTTCTTTTCCATGGAGAATTTCAGCAGCCCCCTCTCCTTGGAATGAAATCACAGCCATATGCTTTATGACATCAGAGGCGTTTCAAGGTGTCGCCATAAATGTCATTTATTGCTTGGGAACCTGCCAAATCTGAGCAGAAGTCCCTAGTTCTTTCCAATGGAAAATCTTCAATTGCAACTCGAGCTTTACGCTGGTTGTCACACCAAAAAAATAACCCTCTCCCTGTATAGAAATACTGACCGTGCAGGGAGCAAAAGCTCTGGCAATGGCAGCTGCTGACCTGGGCTCCAGTCTGCTTTTGGGTCCACAGTGCCTGCGTCACGGAGCGTGCTGGGGACCCTGCCACTGCCACCTCCCCTGGGGGACACCCGCGGTACCGGCCCCCCTGAAAAAGCAGCACTCCGACCGACAAAAAGCTGAGCTGTTTTAACCATCGCAACTGTAAATCAGTATCAGGTACATTTTAACACAGTGCTCCAATGAATGGGCTTTAACCCTTAAAGCCGCGGTCCCCTCCACAGGCCTGATGCTGCCCAGGGTCCCCCATCCTTCTCGGTGCCCGGTGCCCCGCGGGAACGGCAGCCGGGCCAGTCACAGAGACTCTGTCACACACACGGATACTCTCACGCCACATCTAGTCATCATTTGCCATATCCGTAGCCCGCTCTGTGATAACACTGGCCACACAGCCATGTCACCACCCTGGCCAGCACAAGGGCTAGCTTGAAGCATGCAGAGGCTCAGTCCAGCCCGTGGCTGCCTGTGGGCAGAGCTGGGCAGCCACTGCCCAGAGGAGTGACCGCTGCCACACAGATACCACCCAGCTTAGCACTCTGGCTGGCCGACACAAGCATCCATTAGTCCCAGTGTAACAGAGCCGGTCTGTTTTCTTAAGGGAAGAAAAAAAAAAGATCTTTTTCCCCTAAATGTGAAGGAAAGAAGTTGCTTGTGCGGCTGGCAATAATCTAGGGCAGCACACCAACAGGTGCTTCAAACACACCGGCAGAGCGCGGGAGATGTTGAGAGGGAAAATGAATAGACTCTCTAAATAATACATAAATTTTACAGGCTTTCTTTTCTGTCGAACCCCAGTGAAGTTACTGTATAAATCGGAAACTGAATTATTCATAACCGGTGAATATATAATAAATCGCATTTCGCATTGAAATATTCCTCGCAGGTACATGCCTCTTCCCATGCAGTGCCCAGGATCGGGCAGCCTGGAAGCGCCAGGGTCTTACCTGGAGTCGGGGTACTTCGTCAGGGTGGCCAGGCTGCTGGTGTACATGTGTCCTCCTACATCGATGTGCACGGGCGCGTTGGACTTGGTGAGCTGAGCGGGGAGAGGGATTCCTTGAGCGGCCAGAGGAGAAACCGGGGAGCGTGTTAGAGACAGGCGGGACATGCTTCTTCCCTCCTGCAAAGGCGAGGCCAAAAAAAGAACAGTTCCTCTTAAATGTTAGCAGTGGGTTACCTTTCTTTCCAGCGTGATCACAGATCTAATCAGATCATTTTTGCATCTGCCTGATCACATATTCGGCTAACAAATTATTGCCACCACTGTAATTAAGTGTATTTGCATCATTTTCTTCAAAGTACCAGAGGGGAAGAGAAAGATGCTTATTAGCAATAAGAAATCAAGAAAAAAAATTTTTCAAGGTGTCAGCCTCAAGGGGCATAAAACAAACTGCAAAATTCTAATTAAAGGTCGCAGGCTTATGTGTTAGATGTGAAATATCCCCTGACAAACGAATAACCAATTTGTGAATTGGGATTCAGGGGGTTTTTGCAAGTTTGTCTCAGTAACGAGACACCTCTAAATTAGTGACTTCCTCAGTACCTAAGGCATTTAGTTTATACATGTAGTAAATTTCACATCAAACTAAGATCAATTTCCTGGTTTATTTTCAATAACTGTGAAATAAATGGGTAATTTTCAGTTAAGCCTTAATATTAGACATAAAGAAGTAATAAGCTTTCAAACTGAAAACAATTAATACCTGGGAGCAGTGAAAACGGGAAGATACATAAACTGACCCATGCTTTCATGGCAAGACGCGTTAGGAATTACTGTACAATCTGGCATGTGAAATCACAAATTCAATAATCCACCTAATGCCTACTGCCCTAAAAACATTTGAAAAAGAGTGAAATTTCTGAATTGAGTCCAACAATCTTCAGCTGATGTACAAAGCAAAAAAATACTGAAATGTCTTAAAAATGAACAGGACAACCATAGCAAAAGAAAATTCCTCAATTCTCTTCTGCAAGAAAAGCACAGCTTATCCTGCATGAAACGTGTGTCTCAAAGCTGATTTCGGTTCAATCGGTACAGACGGCATACATGTCAAACGGGAAAAAAACCCTTTATGAAAAGTTTAAGAAAACGTCCATCCATTCTCCCCCTTATGGATAAAGCAACACATGCAAAACATTACAGTTGAAGACATTTCCGAATATAATCTAATTTTCTTGGTATTTTGTTCTGCAAGCATGCTACCGAGCACCCAGGCTCTTCCTTGCATCTGACAAGCACTTTACATGCAGCATTGCAAAGTGAATTCCCATTTCTCCCACATTACTTTGACAATGTTTCTCAGAAATCCGAAGCTGCTCTCGCCTCCCTCTTAGCAGCATTTTGCACAAGACGCCTGGCTACACCACTCCAGGAACATACAATTAGCAACCCCCTTTGTCAAAAAACCAAATTCTGAGCTACACAGAAAGTGACCGAAAAAATCTTAATACATCTGGATGGCTTCACAAAGTCATCACAACATCTCCATTTGCTGCACTTCACCCTGCTTAGCTCCTGAGAACCCCCTGCATCGACAGCACAGAAATACATCACCCCATTATGAATCCACATCCTTTTCTCCGCGGAGGCTGGACGGGCATCTGCACTGAGCACGAAGCAAATACCAACTCTGTCCTAGGACTTCTGTGTCAGCCGATGCGAAATTGGGCATTAACATTTTTACTACAGCACCACCTTCAAGGAAAGTGATTGAATCCTTTCATGACTGAAGACGCTGCTTTCTTGTTTCCCACAAGAGCCTGTTGTGGGCAATCTTCAGTAAATACGCCATACAGCATAAATAAAAGAACTAACTTTTAAAAACAACTTAGTATGTCAGTACCTACAGTATTTTAGCGATGTGTTTACTAATCTGTGGGTGCCTCATCTGTCTGCCAATGCAGACAAAGGGAGGTTTTTTTCTTACCAAAGAGCACTGTAAACTCATGTTCACTCTCTGCTCCTTCACTTAAATGAAAGGGTCAGAAGATCCAGGCTGAATGTCAACCCTGCCTTTGTTCAGACCCCAACTATTATCACTAATGATAAAGGTACAGACCTCGCACCGTACAGAGCTGCCTTAGAAATAGATCTCAGGCAGTTTCACAAAACAAGTGCCTAATTAGGGCTCATCTGCACCCCTTGTTACAGTTTCCAAATGAAATCAAAGCACTTCCAGTTCTCTGTAAACGCGTCTTACATTTAACCGTTTGTCTTGAAATACGGACTTCAATTTTAAAATATGCACAGATAGCTAAAGATCAAGTGATCTGAATCTATTTGTGCATATTTAAACACTGCTGCTATCTTAGGATTTTGTTTAATGTTAGTATACCAGTAAATTCCTTGATCTGTAAAGAGTCTGAGATTCTCAGTGAGGCCATACTCACACAGTAGATATTTAATTTATACTATTCACTGGAGGGACCTTTTGAACAATCCTCTGCTTTTGGCATCTCTCAGCTAGAGCATGTGTTGAAAAAACACTTAATTATAGAAAATCACTGGAAAGCTAAAATAGTTCTCAAACTTTCATGGCTTTTCATACTTATTGAGGGTGCCACTGGCTTTTTGGGGGAGTGGAGGAGAAGGGGAACTACAACACAGGCTTTTCCCCTGTTGGAGAGGATTCGTGTTAAAAAAAATGAATCCTACATTTCTATTGAAGTTGTGGAATTCAGTCATTTTCATACGAGCAAATTATCAAGGGGCGTAATTGTTAAGCACTACTTAAAGGGCACTGAAAACACTCTTACTGCTCCAAAAGAATAAATACCCATTTCTTACAGTGCCGTAACCCTATTTCTAATGCCTCCTTCCTCTTCTTAATGTAAAATGCAGCTAAAATTCATCACACTGAGTAATGTACTTATTTTATGCACAAAGCAAAATCCTAAATGTATTTATCCAGTGAAAGTCTTTATGCACATATTTTCTAATACCGATGTGAAAATTAAAACCTTAGGGGTAAATATGGCAGAAACACTAACAAACTTCATTTATTAAACCATGTAAAATAATCCTTGCTCTTTAGTTGCCTACAACAGGATACAGCATCCCAACTAGTGGCACAGGCAATAACCCTGCTCTAATAAGTAACGCAGGAACCTGCTGAAGGCAAAATCAATAGAGCCTGATTCCCAAATTATCTGAATATTTAGTTTTTCAAACATTACACACCAAGATCTTTCAGAGCCAGCTTATCTTTTTCTGCCTTTCTAAGCTAACTGCATAAGTACTGCTTGTAAAAACTATTTGCCCATGCAAAGTGAAATAATCACAATGCCATGCTCATTTACACACAAAATGATTTTGTGTCCCATTGTGCTCACAGTTGTTCAGCTCTCTAGGGGTGATTAAACTAGCTATGCTGCTACAGCTTGAGATGATTTCACTGAATCGTTTCTCCATGAAGTTGCTTCTTTGCTAAGCTGTTATTTTAACCATAAAAGGTAAACAGAAGGCAGTTGTAAGAGCTCCATTCAGCTCCGTGCCCAGGGCTATAACCCTGGGGCAGAGAATGCTGAAAGACTGCAGAATTTTCCAGGGTGTTGCCTTTCTTGCTCTAAAGCCTTCAGGAATACTGTTCATTTAATACACACTCTAGATGATACATTTCAGATCCTACTAAAAGAAAGACTTCAAAAGTGTAAGAACTTTTGGGCGGATGAAGCTTTCCCACCTCTGCACATAGCTCGGGGCCATGGTAACCAATACTGCTGTTGATGTTGGGAAAATACAGTAGAAATAAACTGCACAGAGCAGAGCAGACAGAGAGGGACAAGGGGGGTGAAAGGTTGCAGGGAAGAAACGGGCAGCAGTCTGGAAGGGATAACGAGAAAAAGGGGAAAAGAACGAAAAAGGAGGCGGCTCTGAAGGAGGGACAAAGTTAAATCACGGAGCAGGCACTTAAAAGACTACAGATGGGAAGCAAGACTAATTAAGGATGTAAAAGCGCTTTGTTTCTAAAGTTTATTGTTGCCAGGATAAAAATTAATTGAAACTAATGCTGTTATTCACTCGTGCAGTTTAATTCCTTCATGCACATTTAAGACGTGGAATGAAACCGGCAGGTTTAAAGACCTGCCGTGCAGCAGCTGGCTCTCCGGGGAGCCGGAGCGGGGGCAGGCCGGGGCCGCCGGACCCCCGGCGCGGCAACCCCCGCCTGGGTGCTGGGGGAAGCCGTGCCCCCCTCCCCGGAGACCTTTATTCCTCCACCGGCACAGCCCAGAGAGCACCGGGGGCGGCAGCACGGCGGGCGGCCCCCGGCCCATCCCCGGCGCCCCGGGGCGATGCCCGGCGGCGGGAGCCACCCGGCGCTGCGGGGCTGCGCGGCGCCGCCGGCCCTTCCCGCTCCCCGCGGCGCCCCGGGGATGGGGGGGGGGACACACACGACACGGCTGCACACTCCGCAATTACCTTTGTCTATCAACGGGGACGGCGACCGCTCGGCTCTGCCGCCAGAGCCCCCCCGGACAACGGCTGCCGCCCCGCACCGAGCCCGCGGACACAGCGCGGGGGGGAGAAGGGCAGGGGGGGGCTGCGCCCCCCGGGCCCCATGGCCCCGAAATTAAAACTCCGTAAACATTTGCGCACACCTCCGCGCTGCCTGGCGCAACGCCGCGCCGAGTGACAGAGGAGACGGTGGCCAAAACTNCTCCTTCCCCCCCGCCCCCCCGCAGCCCGCCTATCTCCGGCAGTCTCCAGGCTGTTCGGTGCGAGCCGCACGTCACCCCGGCCCCTTCCCCGCCGATGGTCAGGGGAAGCACCGGCACCGCACCCGGTCACTCAACTTCTGCCTTTTTCCGCGCTCCGTGCCCAAAGGTAACAGCCAGCCAAAAGAGGAGAAAAAAAAAAAAAAAAAAAAAAAAAAAAAAGCACAACATGGCGTCCTTTACTTATTCCCACATAACAAGAAAGGAGATGTCTTAGATGAATGCAAGGGGGGGGGAAAAAAAAAAAGCCAAGCCCGAATCGCCGATCCTGTACATTTTCCGCGCAGCCAATGGTGGTGAGCATTAGCCAGGCTAATGTATTAATTTTGCAGAAGTGTGCCACATCGCATGCAGGAACAGAAATGCAAACTATAGCCTAGAGTGGTTTGAAGTCTACCCCAAACCAAGCCTTCCACTCTCACTGGCGCCAGAGTTTCATTCACAGCCCGCCCGTCTTTTTCCATACGCGGCGCTCCCCATTGTCGCCCGCCTTTCCCTTTGTGCCGAGCCGCCCCGGGCCGCGCACCCCCGCCCGCCCCGACCCCCGCCGCTCCGCCGGTACCATGCGAGAGCGCGGAGCGAACCGCGCTGCCTCCGCCGCGCCGGGGCTGGGCCGTCTTCAGAGCCGGGGCCGGGGCGGCAGGGCGGGCAGCCGGGGCCGCGGGGCTCCGCCGGCGCTGCCCATGCTGGAGCGGAGCGAAACAAAACATACACACGCACACACACACACACACACACACACAGACACACACGGGAGAGCGAGCGGGGCGGCTGCCAGCGCGTCCTGTAGCTTTAAAATAAACCCTCCCTCCGCCGCGTCCCCGCCGGAGCCCAGCGCCGAGTTACTTCGGAGAAGAGGCACTTTCCGGGGGAAAAAAAGAAAAAAAAAAAAAAAAAAGGGAAAAAAAAAGGGGGGGGGGTGAGGGGGTGGGTTGGGGGTTGGAGCGAGCGAGCGTGCGGCGCGGTGCGGCGCGGAGAGCGGGCGGTGGGGCGCGGAGCCGTCGGCGGGCGCGGAGCCGCCGCCGTCCTTACCTTGGTCAGGGCGGAGATGTGGCGGCCCCCGGGGCTGCGGCGGGGCTGGGGGCGCCGGGCCGGGGTCACTCTGCGCCGCCGAGCCCGCTGCGGCGGGGGTTATTTTGAAAGCTTCTCTCTCTCCGCTCTCTCCCCCTCGCTGTTTGGGTGTTGTGGTGGTGGTTGGGGGTTTTTTTTTTGCTGCTTCTTTTTCTATTTATTTTGTGTGTGTGTGTGGATGTGTGTGTGCGTGAGGGGGGGGAAAGCCTTTAAATGAAACTGCCGAGGCTGTTATGAGAAGAAAGGCAATAATCCCGTCTCTAAATAACAGAGGGAAGGGAGACGAGGAGGAAAAAAAGCGAATTCTTGCTCAGGGCTTTGCAAACGCCTGCAGGGCAGAGGATTAGGCTACAATTAGCTCAGCCCTTTGCTCTCGCCCTAGCTAATTTTGCGATGAAAATTGGATATTTTTCCCTCCTTTTGGTGAAGGTCTCCAGATTTATTTCCCCCCTCCTTTCGCCCCCCCCCCCCCCGAATAAAATAAAATACAACCCTTGAAAATGAACCGAGGCTGGGAAGGCGACCGGCGCCCCAGCCCGCGCCCCCGGCGCCGCCGCCCGCAGAGCCCCTCGGCGCGGCGCGGAGGGGCGGGCGCCCCGCGGAGCCCCGCGCAGCCCGGCCCGGCCCTGCCGGGGGATAACGGTTCGGCGTTGGGGAGGATCAGGCCACTGTCACGTCCTTCAACAGACTTACTGAAAAGAAGAAGNCCCCGTCCCCGCCATCCCCGTCCCCGTCCCCCGCAGCACCCAGCGCCGCCGGGGTGCGGAACGGGGGGTCTGGGCGGCGGAGGGGGGTTTCGGAGGGGGGGCTGCAATTATTCCCCTCCCTGCCGCCTGCCCCCCTCCCTTTCACCCTCTGCTAATGTCTCGCATTGTAAACGCCAAATTTCCTGTAGGCCATTAAAACCAAATGACGTCTATCGACATGCATTGTGCTATTGCGGAGCGCCCTGGCAGCCCGCCCCCGGCCAAAAGCGCCATTTCAATTAGAGCGCGCGGCGCGATGGCGCGGGGCTCCGCGGGCGGTTCCGCGGGCGCGCAGCGAGGGGGGGGTGGAGGGGGAGAGGGGGCCGGCAGGGACCTCCCCCCCCGCCAATTAAAAAAAAAAAAAAAAAAAAAAGGCGCAAAGCCCTCCCTCAACTTTCAGCCAAAGATACAGGTCTGTGCCGATGCCTGCGCGTTTTTGCCAGCACCCGCGGGGGATGCGCCCCCCCCCCACCTCCGCGCTGGACCCCGCGGAAGTTTGGCGGAGGGTGCGGGGCCGCTCCGCGCCGAAGCCGGCCCCGCCGTGTGGCCCCGGCTCCCGGGGCCGGGGGGGTTGCCCCGCCGCCCACCGCGCCCGCGGAGGGCGCCGCGCGTCGCGGCGAGGCGGTGGCGGCGGCGGGCCGGCAGCGCCCACTAGCCGCCGAGCGCGGCCGCGCAGGGAGCTGCGCACGGCTGCGCGCTGCCGAAGGGTCAGGCCGCCGGCGCGCAGCGGGGGCGGGGGGGGACGGCCCTCCCTTCGCCTCCGCGCCCGCGCTCCCCTCCGCGCAGAGCCGCCCGCCCCGCCGGGCAGCGGGAGAGCAGGGCAGGCAGGACCCCCTAAAATTGAGGGTGGGTATTTATTTTTTTTTAAAGTTCTCTTCCGTGGCAGGAATAAACAGAAACTTTTCTCCTAAGGGTAGCTTTTTTTTTTTTTTTTTTTTAGAGTACAAACTACAGGAGAAGAGGGAAATTTTCTCATTAAAGTTACATCCCTGCAGTTAGTTCAATTACTTGATATATGCAGAAGATGTTGTAAATTTAAAGATTTAAATAGCTTACAAAGATGCCGGAGGCTCCATCAGTTAATTTCCTTAATTTATGGATTTTTAGCTGAGCTTCTGAAATGAAAAGGAGAATGAGAACTAGGTCAGCAGAGAGATTTGCATCCAGAACAGACTAAAATTTGTTTTCCTTGACCATCCCACCGGCCCAGGTGCGATCCTTCGCAGGGGTCACCGTCCCACCCTGACCTCGGGGCTGGGACTCGCTCTTTGCCTACCAGAGCGTAGCGCAGGGGGGTGGATTTTATTCCAAAATAACCTGGAACAGCCGCGTGTCCCCGGAGAGCCGCTGCACCCCGTTGCGGGGCAGGGCTGACCCGCGCCCGCCCCTTACCCCGCGGTGCGGGGAGGACCAGCTCCGCCCGGACTCGCTGACCCCTCACGCAGCCCGGGTTTCACCCGGCTTTTCCGCAGGGGTGCAGGCGGGCTATTTGGGAATGACTTGGCATCATAATTTTTACTTCCTCTGTGAATTTACTAACTGCTAAACGGAAAAAAAATAGATATGAGAATCTCCAACAGCAGCAATCAGAGTATCGCAAAAAAAAAAAAAAAAAAGGCTGCTTCTGCAGTAGGGCACAGTAAGGAGGAAAGAGACCATCTAAAAATATTGCACTGAACAAAAAGCAGAAGTTGTTTTCTGACTCATCCCAGCACATCTGCGACAGGTACCATTTAATTGTGCTGCATGGAAATGGGACGCACGGCTAATAAAGACCGGGGTGTGTGTGTTTGGGTGGTTGCAGATCAAAGCAAAGACACAGCAGCACTCGGGATGAGAAAGGCACGCGCCTGGTACGCAACTCGTGCGGGATTGCTGTTGCGGTATCTAAGGAAAGGACAATGTACTCGGGAGCTTTGAGCTTCTTTCCTTGCCTGTATTTATGTTGAGGGTAATAAAGATAAGTGTTACAGCTCCGTGCGCGCTCACGCCTTCCTTTCTTCTCACTCAAGTCTGGGAATGCCTTTCTCTTGTTGTGTTTCAATATGTATGAATATATACATATGAATTAATACTTAAAAGATTGATACAAACTAAACAGTTTTAGGAAGCAACATTGCAATATGATTAATAGTGGTGTTCGTGATTTAACAGTTCTTTTCCCACTAGATGAAGTTTCTAAGATTTGCAAGGTACGTGTCAAGGACGGGTATATAAATGGATTTTTATTTATTCACAACTCCAAGACTAATTGCTTCTCTTTGCCTGAAGGCCAAGAGATTGGTTTTAATATGACACTTCAAAAGTATTCATAGAACTACAGAGATACTAAGTGTCATTGTTTAAGAGAGAAATCTCGCTATGCTACTTGTGACCCTGAAAATAAAATCTTCCACTGTATTCTGAATCCTAATGTTGTTTTTCAGAGTTCCACTTAAAGCTCAAGTATTAAGACGTGTACAAATGAAAATACTAAATAGTATGTACTGAACACAAAAGAAGAAATACTGTTAGAACTGAACATAACTTATTTTCTGAACAACGCTATTGTCCTCCCTATAAAGCAATACAAAATTTATAACAGAAGATTCCTGAGTTCAGTTGCGTGATATTGTAATTAAAAGTGATAAGTTATAACTTATCATAGGTGTTTTAAAAGTTCTTGGCCAAATGCCCAGCATGTGTTTATTAAAATACTAAATACTTCAAAATAAATACTTGGGATTTTTTCTTACCAGCAGTTCTTTGTATTCTGTGTGGGTGCTTAGAAATGGAATTAGAACCTTTCCGGAACCTGTTTTTTAAATCTAATTATTCCACAGTTCACTTCCATTTTTTTTCAATAATCAGGTAAAAAAATTATTGACACTCTTAAGACAGTGTCTTAAAGAGATGCCCATAAAGAACCCCATCTCGTTTTTCTCCATTTTTTTGGTGTGTTTTCAAAAAATAACAAATTGTGTGCATTTGACAGGACAGAAAATTACTAAATTGTGACAAGGTGCAGATTTGAAGAAATAGAAATTTCCTATCAAAAAGATGTTCCAAATATATTTTGAAATGATCAGATTTGAAATTTGTTGACTGTGTGAAAGAATTGAAAAATAACGTTGACCTTTTCTACAGGGAGCTATCTGAATTAGAGTAACAACAACTTCCAGGTGGTATCGGTCTGGAAGGCCTGTAGGAATTAATGCCAGCAGGCCTGCTCCTGTCTTAGTCCTCACTCTTTTCCTTCTACTGTGTGTTTTATCTCGAGGTTTGAGCCTGACTTCAGGACCTCTGATGCCACATATCTTAACCTGCAGCTCAGTCCTGGTTTCCTCGCGATGATACCGATATTCCCACTGCCTACAAAAGTGCAGGAAAAAAATCCACGGACTGCCTGACCCTCCTCTCCCACGCACACCGTGCTCTACTGGGCGTTTTAAGATGCAGCATAAATAAGAAGGTAAATGGATAATTTCATGAACTGTTTAAAGCAGATAAATGAGAATTAGGGGTACAACCAAGGAATCCATGTGTACATGTCGATTAATACTCTCCCCAGTCAAGACACCACTGTAGCCTAGGTGGACTTTTATTCGGGGAGATAAGAGTTGTGTAAGATATTGATGCTTCAAAAGTCGTTGTTGGACTTGGGTGCACCTTCAGGCAGCAAAGCCTACGTGACTTTCTTGCCTTCGGCGAGGTTTCCTGGCTGTGGCTGCACTTGGAGCCCCCGGGGAGAAGCAGATCTGAATGCAGAGCTGGCAGCCCTGGACGCTGTGACTGGCACCATGGCCTCGTCACCGAGAAGGAGATGGCAGCAGAAGGTGTGGAAGGCTGATGTTACAAACGCCTTGCCAGAAAGGTTTGTTCTTGTGAGAAACCTGAAAATATTAAGCACCTTGAAATCCCAACACTTGCTCCAGCCAGTTTACATATTCAGAATAATAAAAAGGAAGAATTAAGGACATCTCCCAGCTGAAGCAAGGTTTCGCGCCAGTTGCAGTGCCAATCATTCTGGAACAGGAACTTGACCCAGGATTTGCTAATTAAGTCAAATAATTGTTTGTCATTTGTAGGCAGATAAGGGGTTTCCTGGGAGCAGTAAGCGTGACCATGCAAAGAACGAAATCTGATCATTAGGAAATCACCAAGTCTTGTCACTCTTTTCCCTTGAATGCTCTTCTATTCTTTTCAAGAAACAGCTTGCTGCTGAGTGAGTTTACAAACCATTACTTTATTGACTAAATACAGATGGACTGCTTTTAAAACTATCCATTATCCAGCGCCTAACTCATGACAACAGCGTGATACAAAGAAATAATCTACGCTGGAATGCCAAGAGAAATAGCTTGTCAGGAAATACAGTACAGGAAAGGTCTACCCGTCTCTTCTGCTCCCAACTGCATTCAGCCAAAAATAGTTTCCAAAATGAAATTTACTTAATCAAGATGTCCCACGTTAGCGTTCAGCACGGTGTTTCGCAGCTTTATACACTGACGTTTTGTTGTGTGCTCTCACTCCTCTTCTTAAGCAGTTACAATACTAAGGAATATTTTTAACCTAAGTAATGTGCATGGCATTAGTTTTTAGCTACTTATTAAATAAAGCTTATCCATGTTATATATGTCACAGAGAGGAAAAAGCATTTTTATGGCTGAATGTAATCCATTCATTGGTTTATTAGAGACACAAAGTACTCTGAAGAATGTCACAAATCCACATGGTGTCCCTGAGAGCTTGATTTTTGCATATGGATCGCTGACTTAGCTGAACGATGTGTAAAATCCTGTGCAGCCAGGCAGCTCCCAACTGAATACACTTCTAAGGGAGGTTATATGCATTTCTTCTGCCAGCAAAGGTCTGGAATATGTTAAACTGCAAAAATATCACTTAACAGAATACAGAGAGCGAAGAAAAGAGCCATGATGGCCCTTTTGTATCAAATAATTTACGGTGTTTAGGATCTTTGGGCACAGGCACATCGAGAATCATAGGTGAATCTTATTTACGTAGCAGCGTTTCAGCGTGCTTTTTCTTTGGCAAATAACAGACTGAAGGGTCTGGATCATGCACGGCTGGGACAGAACCTGCGAGAGCAGCAGCTCAATAAAGCTTCAGGACAATGACATGAAAATGGAAGAAAAGGGAGCAAATTCGTCCAGATATGGAGGTCCTCTGTGATTCCAGAAAGGGACACGGTAGCCAAAGAAAGACCAGGGAGCGTCTAATGTCAGTGGGAGGGAAGAGAATATTCTCAAGCGCTCCAGCTTCAGATTGGCTCTAAATGAAAGATGGCACAAGCTGTTGTGACCCCCAGAGAACAGGCAGGGTAGATAGAGAAATTCTCCTGGGGGGCAAGGGAATGACTTCTTGGCTGCTAAAACAGAACCTGAATTTGATGGCACGTGAAGATGAAATTAAGCACACTTCTATGTCGCAAAATATCTAAATAATAGAAAAAAAACCCCACAACTGGGAGCCAGAAACAAAAAAATTAATTTGGGGTTGTGATGTTCATGTGTTGGACACAATAAATACTGAATTGGAGTTTGGGGGACTGCAGCTGACTCGCAGATTGAGACAAAACCACAGAACCGAACTCATTATCGCTAATAGTATGAACAGGGAGCAATAACCACGTTGTGGTCCGGGATTTCTGTCTCCTACTCCCCCGGTGGTTATCCCTGCCCACCTGTGAGGCAAGCGAGCTCAGCTGGAGCCTTTCTACCGCACGCTGTGGTGGGAACGTGCTCCTACCACCTGGGTGACGCAGAGCAGTCCTGCTCTCGCCGGCGGCCGGCGAGGAGAGCTGAGCTGTGGCCGCCCTGCCATTGTCTGAGCACAAAGGGAGGAGAGCTCTGGACCCAGCCAGCTGAGCGAGAGCTTGCCCAAGCCCCGCGACGCCGGAGACCCTTGGAAAGGAGGCAGTATGTCAGCCATATGGCTGAAACATGCTGTGCTCCAGCCATCCTCGGCTAGCGTATGGTCTCCCGAGTACCACTGCCAGCTGGGCTCTAATTTACATGGGGCCTGAGAATCGGAGACCTTAGCCGCCTCCCTGATGGCCTCTCCTCCTCTGCTTCACTGATTTCAGATATGCAGATATTCAGAGCTTCTCATTTCCCCCGCCTGGCATCCTTTCTGGCAGACACAGGAGGGGTATACGTCTTTACTTAAACAGCATGTTTGGTTGAAAAAGCAGAGACCAATATTGTGAGAGTAAAATTTCAGAATCCTGACTCTGTAAAAATTTGAATATCCATGGTATCACCTCAGATGCCTTGCAAGTGTGTGGAGTTAATAAAGCAAGCATCCTCAAACGTCTAATATAGAATTAGCATCGCCAAGTAGTAGAAATTATACTTACCTGTTCTAGCCTGCATTTTTGAGGATGCGTGTGCTGCAGCATCATTTTTCATGGATTTGCGCTCTTAACTTCTTAAGCATTGGATTATTCCACGTTTCTGTCATGGGTTTCTTCTCAGAAAGAGACAAATGGGATGCTTTTTATCTTGTTGGAATGAAGTCCTTAAAGAAGAGGTGTATTTCTCATCATGAAGTACGTATTGAACAGTGCACAGAGGAGAGAATAACCAAAGTCATTGTTAAACCCCTGTTTAACCTTTAGTTCAAGCACTTTATTACAATGCCACAAGGCATTTTGTTTTGTTTTGCCACCTTGTAGTCAGTCTTCAGTTCGAGAGGTTATTAAAGGAACTCAAATTTGTATTTTTATATCCAGCTTTTAGTTTGCAATTAGCCTTTGAGATGTAGAACTTGTAGAAGGAATCTGTAAACATATGAACTCAGTACAGTTTGAAATCATTGATGGTACTGGACCCAGCATAGTGTCCTTCTTCAAATGGTTTGTAACGGCAATTACATGGTTATGTTTTTGTCCATTTTTGGAACATTGTACTCATTCTCCTTTATGCAAAGGACCATGTTTAATATTTTCGTGAACGTTATTGAGTTAAGCTTTCCATTGTCAAGATATCCTCTTAGAAAAAAAGTGCAGGTAAATTCTCAGATGTGATATTTTGTTGAATAAAGGTGTTGCAAAAGTCCTGGCATGAACCACTTTCACATTAACCCCGTATTTCCGAAGGCACTGTGTTACCTGTAACACAGGAGATCAGCCCTGCCTGCTCAGAAGTGGCTCTCCTTGTAGAACCACATCTTGGAGTTCATCTTCTAGACCACCTCCTGTTCCTCGCAAGATAGTCTTGAGTTCTTACCTAACCAAGGGATCTGCTGGCTGGTGACTTTTTCCTCTGAGGAACCAGTGATTTAATAGTTAAAGGGTAAATTAACTGAACAGGTGGAAATGATCTTCAGTCAACAGGACCATAAAGGTATCCAAGGCCCAGATAACTCCATCCACATCACTGTGACCTTCCAGTCCTTTTCTTTTGCTGCTTTTCTGTTCAATTCTTGCATCTCGTTTCAGATGATACTGGGAATTTTTGGAGCAGAAACACTTTTATGGCCCAAACACACTGGGAACCCATTTCTCATCTGGACACCAGCGCTCACCAGGTGGTTGCTTACACAAGTCACATCGTCTGCTGCGGTGAGACCATTAACTGGTAAGGGACGTGAGTAAGAATTACACTTGGATTGGCAAAAGGATCCCATATTGCTTCTGCATTTGATGCTTTTCAGAGTTTCACTCCTCAGTCACAGGCCTGAAATGCAAATGCAGACTTTTTCCCCAGGTGGCCCAGATACTTACTTGCTTTTCAGAAGCATCTGCATTCGTATTCCCGGGAGGCTGAGGAGGGGACATGTTTTGACTGTAAAAAGGTCAGTTTTTCCAAGAGGAGTAAAGGTTCTTCTGTCATGAGGGGCGGGAGATGGCCGCAGCGGCTTCCCTGGGCCCAGCGATGGAAGAGGCAGGGAAGCCCTTCTCCTTCCCTCTCCCCTCGTCTCTCTCCATTTGGTGGAACTGGTCGGATGTCAGTCTGGCTTCGGGGAAGAAGGACTGGAGGCAGCTCTTGGCCGCAGTGTTTCTGCTTTGTCCCACTTTGTCCTTCTTTTCCCCAAACGAGGACCCGCGGCCGCATTGTTCTCCCGCTCGGCAGCGCTGCTACTGTGGAACAGCGAGTCCCGGTCCCTCGCGTTATGCCACATGAAACTAAAAATACCAACCCCACTGGAGTTACTGCTACATTAAAGATGTAAGTGAAATAAAAATCACTTTCGGAGCTTTTTATTTTTTATTTAATTTTTAATTAATCTTAATTAATTTGAATGTTGAAGCCATCTGAAAAAATAGTTTTAAATGAATATATATATATTTCAGGGTTGGTTTTTTTTTTTTTTTCCCCCACTTCCAGCGCTGAGAGCATGAATAATGCAGGGCGAGAGCTGCGGCTCCCCCTTGGCATAGCAGGAGCCGGGATTTTGTGCAGGACAGGCAGGAGGCGACCGAAGGGCCGCCCGCGCCGGCCGGCCTATGCGATCGAGCTGGCCCCGGGGCAACCGTGGGGCCGGGCCGGGCGAGGAGTCCGCGCTCGGGGGCTGGGGAAAGCCGAGGGAAGGCGGTGAAGGCGCCCGCGGCCTGCCGCGTCCCGCCGCGCTCCCGCCGCAGCCCTCCACACGGCCTTCCCGCCACCCGCCGTTGCCGTGGAAACCGGCGGCTGCTCCCGGGGGGGGGGGGGCTGGCAGGCGAGCGGCGCCCCAGGGCCCTGAGGGGACGGGCGCGGGCAGCGGGGCCCGTCGCTGTGAGGGGGGATCCGTGCGGGGCCGAGGGTTCTGGCGCGGTGGGGAGCGGGGCTCGGCACGGCGGGGGACCCTGCGGGGTAGGGGGCCCGGCGGGCTGCGGAGGGGCTCTCCCCGCGGCTCGCTGCTGCCGCGCCGTGTGAGGGGAGGCTCCGTGAGGGCAGGCGGGGGCAGGCCCGCACCCCGGGCCCAGCCGCCCGCAGGCCCGAGCGGGAGGAGGCGTCCGGGGAGCTCCCGGAGAGCGCGGCCCTCCCAGAGGTAGGAGGTGGTGGGGCTCCTAATTAACGCCGTGTGGTAGCCTGAGCTGTGTTACGGGGCTCTCCTGAGTATTGCGGCAACAAAGGTATATTTTAGGGTTCAGTTAATTAAAAATTACTTACAAATCTGCCTAGGTCCTGTGTTGCACTTAAATAAACTCTGCTGTTGTGGCTGTGCCACCGAAGAGACACGCCGTATTGAGGCCGTTAGAGCGGTAGTTTGAGGAACCTCCTGTGGAGCTCCTTCTCTGCTGGTTTCAGTCGTTCCTCGTCGGATCGTGTCCATGGAGCTGGCTGCGGGGGGGTCCCTGCCCTGGGGGTCCCCGGGGAGCAGCAGCGCGGGGCCCCGCCACAGGCCTGGCTCTCGGGGAGCGGTTGTAGGGCTCCAGCATGGAGCGGGTTTGAGGGTCTGGGTATGGCCATGTGCTGAGGTGAAGCGTTGGCAGAATGATAGACTCATAGCATAGACTGCTTTAGGTTGGAAGGGACCTTAGAGATCATCTAGTTCCAACCCAAGGTAACGATGATAGGATAATACGAATTAGCTTCTGATTTCATTTTATAGTAAGTACTGTTTTTTTGGGGAGGGGGGCTACTTTCAGTTATATATGGAAGTGTCTAATATATGTTTTCTTTAGCTATATGGGTATATATTTTATATAAGCTCAGTATCAGCAGGGCACTTAAATACATATTTGTAGTGTGAGAATGTGCCTTACTTGTTTGCAGTAGTGTGGTTCAAGCAAATAACTTGATTTAAAAAGCCTTATTTTTTTTTAAATATACAGATATGTGCATTTATATGTTTATTTTGGAGTTAATTAGTTTTTGAGATTGATAACAAGGGAGGAGGCCTCATCCCAAAAGCTAAATTGTAAGGAAATAATACAGGAGTTGGATTCCGTATGAATTGGGACTGAATAAATCTAGCCATCTCGATATCTGTAAGCTCTGGAGTTTCACGCTGCATTGCAAAGCGTGGCAAGCTTTTCTCAACTCTTGGGCTTTTTTTTTTTCCCTTCAAGGAATACTGTGCCAACACTGCTGACACTTGGCTTCCCAGAAATAGATGCTTGATTCTAGTGTTTGTATCCTGAAATTATGTTACTGTTTATTTGTGGCCTATACAAATTAGCAGAGTAGTAAGTAAAATTCTGATTGATGAAGAGAAATACTGTATTTCTAGGATAGAAAACACACAGTATAGGAAATTATGAGTCAGTTCTAAGAAAATGTTAGCATAAACTTCTTAAATAGGACAATGAATACTTTAATATTTTGCTTTTCCAAACGGTACTTTATCTTGAGTTTTTGTACTTTTCTTCTATAAATACGAAAAAAAAAATATTTGTTGAAGAACATAGCCAAAAATATCTCCAAAGTACAGATATCTGGGAAAGCTTGCCAATCTGCAGTTGTTGTTTGGAAGCAAAGCATGATCTTTCTTGAGCAGTTCTAAGGAAAAGGATCACTTAATCATGCAAGATTACTTTCTATTATTTTGAGAACAGTTACTGATTGTTTAAAAAAAACCCACTAAGAGCACTTCTATCTCATTTCACAAATGCCTCTTATGAAGATTGATTGTGGTAGTTGATTTGTAGTCTTAGGAACTGGATTTCTTGGCAGTCTGCTTCTACATACAGCTTAAAAAAATTCAGTCTGAGGAAAGCACCAGAAGTACTTGTCTTTATACCTAGATCCTCGGTCCCTGTATGCTGCATAGAATAATTTTGTGAAAAAAGCTGACAGGATAGAATAATTTTGTGAAGATGCTGATGTTTTAAGGACAGCTGCTTGCCTCTGCATGGCTTGCAAATGCTGTTCCTCTTACAGATTTGATGACTCTTTTAACATGGGCAGAAGCAAGCAAACAACAGAAGCCCGGATGCTATTTAACAGTGCAGTTAGCAGAACAGTGCTTGAAGTGTTCTAGGGCTCCTCATTATCTCCTTACTTGAAAAACATAGTATCAGTTCAAGAGCGTGTCCAGGGCTGCAGTTAACTATGTTTATTGGATAAATTGAGTTGTCACAAGCTGCATATAAGAGTATTTCATCCTTTGCAGAGCAACTGGAGAAGCAGTAATTTTAGGACGAAAGCTCACTGGCAGCTCTGCTCAAAGCTGCAATTAAAACACAGGAAGCTTTTAATATGAATTAATTGGTGGGGGGGAGGAACTATAAGTGACAATTTATTGGTGAGAATTATAGCACGCTTGCTACCTTCTATGCAAATAACAATTCTTAGGTCTTTTCCTCACATGCTGTTACGAACCAGTGTCCATCCTGTAACGTAAAACTCTTCCCTGAATAGCTCCGTTAAGAAGTCAAGGGAGGAATCACTTAAGCAAGGAAGACCAAAGCCAATCTCACATGGGTATCTGGTGATCTAGTGGATATTTCCCTTCTCGCATTCAGAACTTGTACGAACCAAGTTCTGGCCTCTCTTCATCTACGGTAAACTTGGTCATGCAATTTAATGGGGGGTTTTTGTGGTGCCTGATAGTTATGCTAACAGAGTGCTAACTTTGTGATATTTAATGTTTACAGTGTTAATAGTAAAAGATAATAGCTCAGGCTTTATTGCGTTGGAAATTTTTAGTATGTTATTTATAGATCTGAAACCTACAAGATATGATATAAAAGCCTTCAATATGAAAAATGTTACATTTCTGAGCAGACAGTGAGAAAATTGCCTTTTAGAGGTCAAAACTCCCAACGCCTCTGGCAACATGGCCTTGATGTCATTTGACAGGGTGGAAACACAGCCCTTCATGGGAATAAACAGCCAATACCTGCATGATTCATTTCGTTAGGAGGGTTCTCCCATTGTTGCTAGGCAATATTTGCTAGGTGGAGTTAAAAAAAAAAACCCAACAAAAACCCCAACAACAAAATCCCCAAAATGCAACTGCTGTTTCCTCAGAATAATACTTCTTCTTGCAGGTTGTCTTGCTATTGATACTGATTTTTATTCTTTTTTAATTTTTTTTTTTTTAAATTAGGTGGTAATTTCTCCTTTCTGCAGAATTACTAGGAGAAGCATCAACTGTATCCCGATAGGTGCCTTCCCCTCTGAGAGGCAGGGAGGGGAAGAGGCGGGAAAGGGTTGTCACCTGGTCAACGGAAGGTTTCCTTTCTGTCTTCCTCCCTCCGTACCTTCTTAGAGCTGTCTGTTTGGAAATGCTCGGCTGTGTTGTGATGTGCAATTCTTAGAGAAGAAACATGGCAGAGACCAGCAGACATTCATTTGAAATGATTTTCATTCACTGCATTCTGGAATGGACTTGAAAGCAGGTCTCAGAGGCAACTTGTATGTACCAGTTTGTCTTACATATTTATTTATGACAGACTTGAATCTTCAGGATGGTATTCTATCAAGTGACATACCCACTCAGTGTGATGTGTGTCTAAAAATAGGTCATTGTCAAAGGACAGGAAAGGAATAGTAGAAATTTATAAACTAAACCATTGCAGTCTTGTATGATATCACGCTCGGAAGTGGAGGTAATGCTGTGTTCAAAATTACAGCTTTCCATGGATTACTTTTCTAGAATAATATATTAGCATTGCATTTATCAGAACAGGAGAAAGCTGGTTGCAGGCTCTAGAGATAGCTAATGCTGATGGGTTACTCCTGACGCAGCAGTTTGAAAATCCTAAAGTAAACCAAAGCAGAGGTCATCTTGGAAGATAGCAGAGTTGGACCAAACTTTGCTCTTAAGCTTAAAATATCACAGATTTCAAATAACTCGTTTTTATGTGTTAAATCGTATCATAAAGCATTTATTAAATGCTGGGATTTAGGCACTTGGGTTTGAAAATAATGTTCCTGCTTTGTGCATTTGGCCACTGTGAATGGAATTTTTTTCCTTTTTTTCTCTAGAGTAAGTATTGGCAGGCCTGAAAAATAAAACCACTAAGAAATGACCCTGTTTAAAAACAGAGCATCAGGAAGGGGATTTTTGTCATCTTAAATAACCTGTTGATGCATAAAAATGTGTGGTTTTTGGACTGTAATGGAGCAATGCAATTTTTTCTGGTTATGACACAGTAGTGTAAGCACTACTATGTAAGTAAGGCCTGGACCATAGCTACACAGGTAATGTATGTTTTGGTGTTTAACTGCAGTGTTTTTACTGCAAAGCAAATAGAAGGACTAATATTTAGTTCAGGATAGACTGGAAGTGGTCGGTAGAGGAGTAAATACATCTGTGTATAGGGTTTTATTAATAGGGTTTGAAGTTACCAGGTAAAGGGGTAGGCAAGAAATAAAGGGGAAGTGTGACATCTGGTGGAAAGATGGTATCAGGAGCAAGAGATCCGGTAATGATAAACGGGCTTATTTGACATGAAAATGCGTTATGTGATGTTTGAAAACATGTATACCACTGCCAGAGATGAAATCAGGATGAGTCTTGTGTCTCGTAGTGTCCAAACCAGATGATTATACTCTTAATAAATAGTGATCTCTTTTTCTAAGATACTAAAGAAGTAGCCTCCCCAAACCCTTAGTCTACACTACAAATAAATTAATATGGTACAGGCCTAACTACCTTTGAAGATCAAAATACATTTTTAGAAGAAAATCATCATGACTACCTAGATGACATATTCTAACACTTTTTTAGAAGCTGGAGTTCTTTACTGAGTCTTCTGTAGTACTCCTTCCAGGTCCACGTCCCAAATTACCAGGACAGTCTGCTGCATAGCCCCCTTGCTGGTCTGGGAGATACTGGTCTGATACTGATGGGGAGATGGAACTGCAGGAGCCCAGCGCTGGAGCCCTGGGTTGGTTTCTGTCCCCTTACAGCTGGCTGGATGCTGTGAGCATGCTCTTCTGCGGCGTGTGGGCACACAGTAATATCACACGCAGGAGGGAGGAGAATAAGGGTAAGAATTCTGTAGAAGAAGAGAGGGGGAAAGTGGAGATACCTTTTGTTTGGTGTCATATTGCTCCAGTTGGAATTTGCTGTCCTTCAACCAGGATAACTTGCATGAAACCAGAGTGGGCTCAGGGCCACAGAGATCCTGCTTTATTACATTTATTTCCAAAGTCTTATAGTATGTTGTGGAAAAACAGTCTGCAATTCATCGGAAAATCTTTGTATTAAGGATGTTCAGGAAGCTCCTAGCTCAGCCGAGAGGCACAGGGGAAAGAAAATAAGAAAATTCATCTTAATCTTTCAGCTCTGCCTTAAAATGTCGGATTCGTCTGAGGTTTCATTCCATATGATATTGATCATCCCATGTCACTCTGAGATTTTTCTGTGTTATGACTTTACTACTGAAAGATTGCTTTATCCTAACCATGGTACAAGTTCAATCACAGCTCTACTTTGTAGTTCAGGCTCATCTCCTGTGCATAACTGCCCCCCCTCGCCCTCTGTCATGTGGGATTTTCCACTTCATCAAAAGGCAATGGGTCTTGAGCTTGTCTTGTTTGTTATGCCTTTTTCTTCTATTTTTAATGTTAGCATATCACTTTCTAGAACAATGTATTATAAAAGAGTTCTGTATCGCAGTTGGCAAGTGACTTTTCTTGCTTTGGGGGCAGACTCCATCTGTGAGTTTTCGCCCGCTTGCTCAGAAATAATGCTTTTTGGAAACTGACCGGTTCAAGCAGAGAAACTAGTTAGTAAATCCCTGACAGGTCTGGCATTGCAGTCATTTAGCCCCAGCTGGAATGGAGCAGCACTGAACTGGGATAGACCCGTTTAACATCAGCATGAGTGAGTAACCTGTTCCTCGGGTCACCTCGTGGTTAATGTCACAAATAGGTGGTATTTTGAACTGTGATGGTTTAGTACCACGATAAATAAAATACATTGTTTACTCCAAAGAGGGAACTGTTCTGCTGTGCCGGCAGAACTGAAATGCAGCTTTCGTTAGTCAGAGTTTTCGCTAATCTAAATGGGGTTGAGTAGAAGGTGGCTGTGGTACAGAGTTTGCTGGTTTGCTCTGGTGCAGTTCAGTTTGGTGTTGAACGCTTCCTTCCCAGTCTACCTCCTCCTCAGCGGGGCAGTGATTACCCTTTTCTGCCTGTGTTTGCTGGGATGGATTGTGTAGGCACTCTCCTACTCATGGAACCACAACAATTAAAATCAGTTGACTCCCAGTTACTGCACAAAGACTGGGTGTAGGCCAAGCTTCAGTTTCTTCACAAGATGCATGGTTTTATGTTTTATCAAGTTAGGGGGAAACAAGCCTTATCTTTTTTTCAGGGAACCCAGTTATATCAGTCAGTAGCTTTCTGAAGATTATTGTGGAGTGTGTAGATAGAGAAACGGCCCTATTAAAAAAGGCTCAGATACTCTAGTTTAACTGTTTTGGAAATTTAAGTGAGAAACATAATTTTTAGGGACCTGGTTATTTTAAAAGATCTCTAGACCTAACCTTAAAAAGTAATAATCAAACCAGAAGTTTTGATTGACCTGAGAGCAGGACTGACAAGTTTTGGTTCTCAGCTCTGTGTTGGTAAGGAGACCATTCTCCTTCTAACTAAATTATAAGTGGTGATGGTACTGAGCTTGTGTGAGCACAGGGTGCTTTCTTAACTGCAAATGGGATCTTGGTCTGAAAATATCTTAATCAATTCATTGAATGGACTTCCTTCTGTAGTGTGCTCTTACAATTGTAAGCCCCTCATTTTTGCCCAGAGCGTCCACTTAGATACCATAAAGTGAAAATAATCTTAATGTCACTAAATGAGAAAAAAATGTATTGCCTTGGAGAGAAACGAAATGGGGAGGGGGATTGAGGAGGGGAACTGTACAGAATGATATTTGCTGTGCTTTTGTGGGCACCAGGAGAAAAATATCCTTTGTTTCCTTGAGAATAATTTAAAAAAAGTGTTTGTATCAATGTTGCAGCTTTTCGGTAACAGCTTTAAATGTTTGACTATGCAGATATGCTGCACAGCCTTTGAGAAGCCTTACTGGTACTGATGATGGGGTATATGGTAGCTGTTCTGGTAGCCTGTGTTGGGGGAAGAAGAGGAAGGGTTCCTTGAGAGCCTGTTGAAACAAAAAAAATAATATCTGATGGAAGCCAAAAGTTAGTGAAAGTAGGATGTGAAACTTGCTTATGGAAATATACCACTGGATGCCACTGTTGCTTCATGGAATGTCATACTGAAATAAACATAGGCTCTGCTTGTTTGAAAAATTCTGCTTTTCCTTCACTCTCATCTTCTTAGTTCTTTATTACTTTAATCTTTGTTCATATCAAAGGAAAGGAGAAATTGTGCCCCACTTATTCTCTCCAGCAACATGATGATATGGTTCCCGTATCTAGAAGTGACAGCTTGTCATAGGAAAGGGAATGACACAAAGTTTTGTCTTTTTTTTTTTTTTTTTCCCGCCCTTCTAAGGTAAAATCTTCTTCTTGTAAAGAAGAAAGGTTGAGATGAAAGACCAGCCAATTTTCCTTGTAACTAAATTCCTTCTCTCTGGCTCTGAGTCCTGTGTTAGTCACAACTAGATTTGGACACTGAGCCTTTATTCCTCTTTTAATGTCATCCTAGGGAGCAGGGCAGGAGGTCAGTTTTGCAAATGCCTGTTTATTTCCTTTCCCAAGTGTTGGGCATTTTGTAGTTGAAAGAATGTTTTCTGCTTGTTACAATTTTTTCCTCCTTGGGGGAAGCAGGGAGGGTGAAGGTCATCAGGTGAATTTTTGATGGCTGTTACTTGTTTTCACAGGCTCCTTTTGTAATCATCTGATTAGCAACTCTGGGACTTTTCTCTAAGTCATACAGTAGGGTTTTTTATATTTTGGCTTTTTTTTTTTTTTTTGACTGAAGCAATCCCCTAAATTTAATTTAATTAAATGAAATCAAAATCCGAAAACGTGAAGCCTGATTTTCAGATGGTTTGTTCTTTGTATTCTGTGTGCAGCTAATTCCTTTGCTTTCCTATGGGAGAAGAAATATAAACGTTGGGAAAAAACCTGGGAGAAGGCGTCATGGTGGCGTGTGCAGCCTGCCAGCCTGGCTTCCTCGGGGACGGGGACCGCCTTCTGCCGCGTGCCTGCTTCCTCGGGTAAGCCCGGAATGTTGTTGGTTCCATAAAGCGCTAGCCTAATTAACCACAGTAGAAATGTGGAGAAAAGGCAAACACGATGGAAACGGTGTGTTGAGAGGGCTGTGGAGGAGCCCTGAGAAGGCAGGTTTATTCTCTCTCGGCGAGAGGAGCAGACAGCAGGGCTGCAGCCCGCGGGCCTCGGCAGCGCCATGGAAACGGCACAGGAGCACTGCATCCCTCGCATCCCTCCGGCGCTCCAGCCCTGGTGGCTCTCTCTGCTGCTGATCAGGAGGCAGCAGCACCCACGCAACCTGTGTGGGGCTGCAGGAGGGGGAAGGTTAAAATGCATCCTGTTCTGCTGCTTCGCAGCTGGCTTGTAAAGGAGATTAAGGGGGAGGGGAAGGACCAAGTAATTGTGCTAAGTTTATTGTCAAAGATGGAGCAGCAGCTGCAGCACAATCCCCTGTGCTGGACGTCTGACAGCCAGAATGCTGTTTAATTGCTACTGTTCACTGTTAACTCTCCTCTCTCATCTGGAACATGGGCTGAAGTTTTGCATGGGTAAGATGTTGTAATCCAAGTTTTCCAGTGCCCAGGACTGGATGCTAGTATTCCATTGGTGTAGGTACCAAAGGGAAGCCTGCCAGCAGAGCCGCTACTGCTGTTGATGCCGCATAAACTTGTAGCGGTGACCCAGATAACATTGTGACTGACACAGTAAGTTACAGTGTCAGGAGAAATAAATGTCTCCTCAGCCCCTCGCAGAGCTCCAGCTGTGCCACAATACCTGCCCTTAAGCCCCATCTACCCAAGAAACTGACCCACTGCTGATGGGCTCTGAGACTTGCTGGGCTTTGCTCAGTTATGAACTAGGTGTATATGTGGGGTCAGGAAATACATGGTGCTTGCAATTATTTGGAAATTATGGTAATTTAGAGTATTTATTAAAGGACCTATCCAAAATGGTTGCCTGGGCTCTGCCACGTCTGAGGATTCCTGGCAGTCATTTTTGTGTGACAGCTCTCTGGAGAGCACTTTTGTGTTCTCTCTCCTCATCTATCAGCCTCTTCTCTGTTTCTGCTTCTGGCCTACACCTGGGAGAGGTCTAGTGCTTAAATTATCCCTCCTGTAGCTCTGCAATCACCATGTTTTCATCTCATCCTTGTCCTGAAGTTGAAATCACAATTCTCATTGATACTATACCATGCAAAGAGAAGGTTCTCCTTGTTCTTACTGGCTTGCAGTAGGACTGGTTTCATTGCTGAAGAATTCTCAGTGGCTATGCCGTGGCTCGATGTTGTGAGCCTGCTCAGACAATAAAATGTGAGGTACAGTGAGATGAAAGAATCAGACATCTTGCAGGTATATGTGGACAACAGCCTAAATAGATTATCATTACCTTTTGTGGTTTGCAGCTGTCAGACGAAAATAGCTAAATGAAGTGTGATTTTTGCACATGAAGGCCTGCGCTCTTTTAATAGAGTGTAAACTGGTGACAAGTGTGTAAGATGGTAGGATTCAAGCCTGTGTTCTTGAAAGGTTGTGGTGAGGTTAGCTAACTACCTACCATAGAGGTTAAAGCCAGAGAAGGATTAAAAAAGCATGGCATACAAATGAAATACTTAAGCTGCTGCCTCTTTTTTCCCAGAGTTTGCTTGCTTCGTCCCCTGTTCATGTGCAGAAGACCACTGCTGAACACTGTCCCCAGGCTTCCTCTTTACTGGCAAGTACATATATGTGAAGATGAGGCATGCTTCCACATGAAGCTCCTTTTGAGTGTTCTGTAAACGTGCAGAATTCAGTCCCTACTGCATCAGGAGCCTCTTGAAGATGAAAATTACTGATTCATAGCTGTGACATCTTTTGTTAACTGGAAGCCTTAATACATGTAAACAGTAAACCCCACTGCCAGAAATGGCAAAGAAAGGTTCTGTATCTTTTACAAGAAGTAATGGACAAAAAGAACAAATGTGTTTTGGAGCAGAGGTGGTAAGTGCTTTTCAATGCCACAGGCATTCTCAGGGGTGGGCATATGGCTCTCTATGTGTGTTTATAGCCATGAATCATTATGAAGCAGAAACCAGTTGGTTTTACCCCGTGTAAGCCTCTGCTTGCTTTTCTGTTTGAGAGCAGCAACTCATTCTTTTTGCTTTATTTGTAACCGTCACAATCCAATATTTGTATAAATCTCAAAGGTGACATCTTCACAATGTTGATCTTCACTCTACAGTCCTTGCCTTTCATCCTGCTGCAGGATGTTAAAAATGTGAGCGCAACTGTTTGCAGCCTCCTCTTCTGTGGGGGTGATCTTTGTAGATGTATCTGGTCTCAGGGGATGTTGCATCCTCTGGCTGCTGGTATATGGAAAGTGCATTGGTACAAAATCATTTATAACTCAGTTGGTGCTGGATCTCTGTGCGTCTTCGCTGCAAGTCTCTTCAAACTCTCAGAGGAGATTTTTTGAAGAGCTCCTAGCTCATAAACAACAGCTTCCCCCATGATAACCCCGCAGCCGCTCATTTTGTTCCTTCGAGCTTATGTCTCGGTGTCACCAACCTAGTCATTAGACCAAT
The DNA here is from genome assembly GCA_003697955.1 of Calidris pygmaea. Taxonomy (NCBI): domain Eukaryota; kingdom Metazoa; phylum Chordata; class Aves; order Charadriiformes; family Scolopacidae; genus Calidris; species Calidris pygmaea. Next base: position 866,024 of record QJSC01005592.1, on the reverse strand, counting down.
TATTATTTAAGCTGATTGTGAATTCTGCTTTGAACTCTCTGATTTTGTAGGGCGTAATTAGAGAAGGCGTTTTCCCCATCAGTTTGTGCTATTCATGGAAATGTTATCACTTACAAAAGATATGAAATACACATTTGTAGGTTCCTCCTTCTTAAAAAGTGATTGAGTAAAAGTCCATGGGAAAGGTGAAGCTCCCAGCTGACTTCTAGAGACCCTCTTGGCCTTGCTATGGACTAGATATTTAGGGATGTGCTGCTGGTGTTTTGCAACATGTTTATAATTCCCAAGGGGGTGTGTGTTTAAAAAACCATTAGTACTGGAAAGTAAAAGACCTTACAAAATGAAAGTAAGTTGCATTGCTGTCATTTCATCCAAAGTACTTAATGATCTAAGAGAGGATGCAAAAGGGCCAAGTGTTGCCCTAAATAGCATAACTGCAGCTCTGTGTGGAGAAGTACACATCTTGAATTGGTAAAAAGGAGTTGTATTAATTATATGGCATACCACACTACACATGAACACCATTAAAAAGTCAGCCTTTAAATCTTAAAACACTTCAAGTTCCTACTATCCTTATTATTAACGTCCATATTCTACATTGATGCTGCTGGCAAGAGGTGAAAGCCATCCAGGGTGAAAAGAAATTAGTTTCATTTTCCAGTAATTATGGGGAAAATTCTGTTCGCTGGCTGTAGCCACCCTCTCGAGTTATTCTAGTGCTGCTGGTAAAAAAGAACCTGATCTATGATGTTTTGCTAATGATGAACAGTTTTAGAAATGACATTTTCCAGCAGCACAGCCTCTATTATTGGGACAATTTTTCCCTCTTGGGCAGCTGCCAGATCTTTCAAAACCACTGGGAAAGCTTATGAATGGCAAGGTTGTCTTTCCCCTCCTCCCCTCTCTTTCTTTTTAAACTTGATATCACTATTGCTTGAGATGCAAACTAATGTTTCTAGTTTTCAAAGCAAAAGGCCACCTCCTCCAAGACACTCATTCAAACAATTGATGGCTGAGGGGAAACGAATAGTTGTTTGTATCACAACTAGGTAAAGGAAGAGACGTATGGCAAGAATGAAGTGGAAATGACAGGGCAGCATGCTGAGGTAGTGGCTGTCTTACAGTGTGGGGAGTTCTATATGGATAAATAAAGTATCTTAATTTGTCCGGTGCATTTTCCTGTTCTTATTTCATAAAGTTGAATGACGGAAGAGTAAAAGATTGCAGGAGGAAGATCATGATGTATTTTGAGAGATGCATCCTGGAGGCCTGAGTACATACCTCCTGTTGAGAAATATAATGGTTTGGTTTGTTCTTTCTCGCTGTTCTAAACTGGATCTATGTGGCACTTGAAAACACCAGTGGTCAAACCCAGAGCTGGCGACTAGCTGACTTTCTGCTGGAGTGTACATGTTGCTCTTATAGTTAATTGCCAATTTTAATCACATGAAGTTTTGATTCTACAGTTATAAGAAACTTCACCAGACTTCCCATGCACCCATTTATAGTGTCTTGCAAAGGACTAATGACAGTTCAAGTCTGAGCAATAGCTTGGATATTTAATTTGTGTGACCATTTCCTTATTTACAATAAATGCATGGTTCAAGTGGCCTTGCAGCACCTGTGGCCACCTGCAAAACTTCCGTGACATTTTCACTGACATTGTGTGAAATGCTGTGTGATGTGTGCTGGGGGACGTGGCAGGGGACGGTGACACTGCTTGAGAGTGATAGACTAGCCACAGAGAAACGAGGAGTTCCTCCTAGGAGCTCCTTGGGATGGCTTTTGCCTTGGTGCCCCTAGATTGGTTTGAGACTTTTCATCTCGGTCAAGCTTCATTGTGACAATTTTTATCTTTGAAGAACTAATTGAAGTGCTTGCCTTTTAATTACATTATCAACTCTGCTTCAGATGATCCTGGCTGTAGTAACTTGATCTTTGAAGCAGCTCAGCAGTCTGTGATCAAGAGTTATTTAAGCTTCTGGTGTTGTACTGCTAAATGAAGGCAGCATCTTCTTTCATTCACTTCTTTCTGAAAGAACAGACTGTATTAAAAAAATAATTTCTTTTCTTGGAGAATAGGCCCATTAAGAACCTGCAGCATGAAGTGTTGTCCTGGTTTGAGGTAAAACAGAACCAACTTTCTGTCATTTGTTTTTGTCACCAGTCCAGCCCAAATCGCAAGTGTCATAACTTAAGTACTTTTGGTTAAGGAATTTAATTAGGTCTTAGTCTTTCTTTTTCCACCAAGATACCAAAACTGGCACATGGGAGTCTGCAGATATTAAAACTGCAGCAAGATGTTTTACATAAATAGTTTATATCTTTCTGTCACCGGATAACCTATGTAATAAAATGTCCTTATTCTTTAAGGCTACAGGCAGGCAGTAGGATGCAAGAAAAATATACTGGGACAAGCTACATAAGACTTCCCATAGAACATCAGAATTGTTTTTCTGTGGAGTATGAAATCTTGCCTTTGGCACTAAGCTATATTGAATGCTTCAGAAGGGAATGAAAGGGAAAACCTTTCTCTAAGCAGGAAGGTAACTTTGAATGCAGAGCTGGTATGTGTGGATTTCTACCCCTTCTCCATTTGGTGCTTTGATTTACTTTCCCTTTGTCTTGACTGGCTGTGCTACAACGCTGTTAGTTTTTTCAGTTCTTTGGAGCGGAAAAAAAACTAACACAGAACTGGTATTGGTGAACTCTGCAGCTGATCAAATGCTGTATACACGGTTGTTTCTGTTTTATGGTAGATATCATAAGATCTCACACTGTTATGGTATGGTAAAAGGTACGGTGTCCTTTTTATTTCAATGCTTGCTTAACACCTACCTGTCTTTGATCAAAGTTAATGCTTGTTTTGAGGTGTTTGGTAAAAGCTTAAAAAAAAAAAAAAAGCAGCAGCTGTGCATTAAGCTATTATATATATTTAAGGTAAAAGCAAGACTTCCACTCCCTGTGTCTGGGGAATCCCTTTCTGACCTAAAGAAATGGCACTGAGTCCCGTACCTGTGGATGGGCTGTCCAGCTGTCTTTAATGCCATTAAAGACCTCCATGGGCCCGCAAGACTGACCTCGCCTGCGTTGTGAGGTTGAGGCTTTGATTATCCATTTAGCCTTTAGCAGTTCCAGCCCGGGGCCAGTCCTGGCCCAGCCACCCAGGCGTGTAGGTAGTGTGTTCTCCCTTGGGCACATCCTCTAGTGCTTCTGCCAGGCCAGTTCTTCCTCCCTCCAGTGCCTCTGCATGGTCCTTCCATTCCTTTTGCCCTGTGGCTGGCTTTCTGCTCAGCACGGGTTCCTTGCCCTCCCCAATTTTCACTGTACTGATTTTTATGCATTAATCTTGAGGGACCACTGAATGAGGGGGGGGCATCTACAGTGAGCTGTAATGGGCTTTGGCTACCTGGCCTGAAATCAGCACCTGTAGCCACTGTAGCCCACCTTCCCTTGCAGTCAGCCCTCTAAAGCAACCTGTGCAGTGTTTTGTGAGGGCATGTGATCTTGTGGGATCAGGGGAATGATGTAGAAAAATTTTTAAATGTCAATGAGGAGCAAAATTCTTTAGGCTTTTAATCTTAGTGAGTTTTCGCTTGATTTAGTCAAAATCTTCCCAGATGCTAGTTACCAGTGAGACTAAACTCTGAAAATGTGAAGACTTGAGGGTCTGCCTGATTCACAGGCGGGATCAGTATCGGCCTAATGGGACCTTGGTTGAAACTTTAATTACAAGAAGACAGTAAAAAGCACTGTTTAAGGAAAAAAAACCCTCCCCTTATCTAATTTTGTTGCTAGTCTAGTCAGGCTAAAAATTCTCCTTAATCTTAATGATTAGTAAGTTCTTCATTTCTGTGAGATTTATAGTGGTGTTAAATAAATTACGAATTATTCGGATGCAGTATATTAAAGGAGATCTAATCAAGATATCCAGAATATTGTGACATATTTAAATCCCATAATATTTAAAAAAAAACATTTTTGAGGGAGTAAAGATACTTTATATACAATTAGAGACAGTATGATTAATAACCTTGGGCTCAGATTCGATGGCTTCCTTTGGGATTTGAGCTTTTTCTATATCTCTGGAACCAAATACATGCCTTAATTACCAATCAAACAGTCAATGAAGGCAGAACTGAAGTGTGGTTGTATATACTTGAATTTGCATTAGCATTTCTTCCACAGATGTGGATTAGTGAGACCGAGTGTATCTTTAGGTTCCCATCACTCAGGAAGAGTGTGAATCCATGTTATGAGCTTAGATTTTCAAAACTCCTAGACCTGTCTGTTTTCCATCATATGGTATTTTTGCCACACGCTAAACCTGCAAAAGATAGGCCTTAGTCCAAAGGCAGGTGCATTTAAAATGAGCTGGGAAGATTCAGACCATTTAAACCCAGAGCACTGGTTGGGCAGGGCAGCGTAGTTTCTCCACAGCCCTGTTTCTTTATGGGTGTTTCGGGAGGGAGAGGAGATTGTGATAGGTGAGAAACAAACACAGCTGGGTTGAAAACATCCTGGTTGCAGATAATCTGAATCGAACCCAGGAAAAGTGGAATAAGATACTTCAGAGATTGGCACGCTCCCAGGTTGCTGCAAAGTCAGTGGGTGGGCAATGCTCCTTACGTAGCAAACCATGGCAGTGCTTCCCTTCTGCTGCGGGGATGGAAGAATCGATGCCTCCAAAGCCACTGGGATTGGGAAGCTCAGGATTTCGAAAGGTGCTACTCCAGGGTGCTTTGCTTTGTCAGATACACCTGCAAAGGAACTGATTTCTGAGTTGAAGCTGGGGAGTGGGAAAACGTGTTCGAAACCAGCCTTTATTGTAATTCTGGGCATTCCTTATTTCTCATAGTTTGGAACAACGAGTAGTGGGGAGCCCCTTGCAAGAGAGGGAAGAATGGATAAATGGTGTATACTCTTTGGGATCTCACTGGGCAATGCAACAATGCAGAGGGCATCTTCTGTGGGAGGGGGCATGGATTCAACTGAACTCATTTGTCACTGAATTAAATTAAGGCAATAAAAAGTTCGTTAACTTCATCAGAATGTCCAGATACCACCAAAAACCAACTGATGTGGAAATCCATTTGATTAGAGCGTTACCACTCTCAACTATGTACCAGCTCTGGCACAAGTCAAATTTTTCTTCAGTGTTGTCTTGCTAACCAAAAACGGGACTTGGATTTTTATTATTGACTCTGCTGGGCTTGTCCTGTCCTGGGCAGTCAGGGCTCTCTGCTGCCTGTTCAGCTGGACTCTAACGAGTGGGCTCAATTTGCTGTTGTTGATCACACTACTTTGTTTTTTACCATCTCCACCATTGCCCTACACAGAGACAGCTTCAGCAACCTGCTTTTGTGCTCAGCTCCCAGTTACTCCAGAGCCACTGGGCAATGGTGCTCCAGTTAGGGCTGGGCTAAATGTTTCCATGGGTGTTGTGGTGCTATTTTGGAACCAGTGGTGCAGAAATGAAAAGAAAATATGTAGTGGTTGCTGGTTGGTTGGTTTTAACCCAATTTACTGAAATTTAATTGTTCTGATATTTATTTGCCTCTTTTTCTCCATTCTATAATCAGATATGTATCTAGAGTTTCAGGATGTACATATCATCCCTTTATCTTCTGAATTTTTCTCAAATTGATTTTACTTCTGCACATGTTCATTCTTGAGTGTTTATAAACTGTAGTATTTTGGTCAAGTATGTCAGGCTTAGCTTTTTATTCTGAATGGTTAATTTTGAGATGCCCTATGAAAGAGCTGCAAGGCAAAATGTTTTTGATGATTACCAGCTGCTGCGTGCTTCATGGACTGTAATATAAACCTGACGGTCAATTGTGGTGGGATGATCTAATGAAGTTCTCAGATTTATTTTAGATAATAAAACATAAAGTCCTTTTTTGCACAGATAAACATGGATGAATTGTCAGATTCGTAATCCTTCTCATATTATGTCTGCCACATTTTCCACACTGCTTGAAAGGGTCACCGTACGCCTGATTTATAGAGACAATATCACCTTGATGAGTACACAGTGTGTCACTTGAGCAGGATTCATGTCTGTATGGATTTCAGTGCAGAGATGTAATGTGAGACTATATAAATATTGTAGCCTCTTGCTCGGTCACATTGTCTGTTTCATTGGTCAGATTACCCAGATTACCTGTGCTGTAGTGACTATGGCTTTTTTGGTAATACTAAAAAAAAAAAAATTCTGATAGAAAAGGAGATATTGGTGGGGAAAAAGTCAGGCTAAAATCCTTTCCATTATGTATTGCTATAGGCAAATTAAAAAATGAATTTGAGATCAGTAAATGAAATGCAATGAAAAACACTAAAGATTATATCGTTCTTGAATTTTCCTCTGCACCAGAGATGGGGAAAGGTAAATGGAGCAGTTCTAGGGGATCGGACCCAAACCAGTCAGGCAACAGATAAATAGTAGGCCAGATCTCCCAGTTACCTGCCCTCAGCATTAGCCTCTCTAACTGGTACTGAGCGTAGGAGTGTTGTTGTGAATGATGACTGCAGAAATTGGTCAGCTATTTGACATTTTATAGAAGCAGGCAGCTAAAGCTGTGCCCTGTGCTCTCCAGTGTGTGTATCTGTGTAGGCTGGCATCACCTTCGTGTGACTGCTCCGTGGCTGCATCCTGGTACCCAGAAAGGGTTATCCTGGCTGGATGCACACTTAAAACAAAGATAAAATAACTTCTTCTTGTGATCATAATGTACATTAGCCTGTATTTATGAATTTGAAGGTGAACCGTAGCCTGGAGCTTTCATATCTTAGGAAAGAAGCCACGTCCACTAGTGTTTAATGGGTTGGGACAAGCTCTTAGTGTGGTCGCCTCAGGCCGTTGCTTCCCGTGCTGCTGCTCCCTCTGCCTGAATGTAATCTCAACACCTTTTCCAGCTGGTGACATTACTTATGTTTGGATATGTTGAGAGGAAATTTCCCATATTAAGTGAAAATAAATCTGGACAGGGATCCCGGACGGGGAAAATAACTGTGGAAAAGTTGGATTGTGAAAGCCTCTTTCATTTTTCATAACTCGACAGCATAATTTTAAGCTCCAGGAAAAAATGATGATACTGCTAGGAAATATCACTGCTAGAGAGTTCGTATGAAGCTGAATGTGAAATGTAGGGCCAGCACTACTGTAATACCTGAATTTAAACAGAAGAATTTTGGTCTCCATGCAAGGTAGGTACATAATGGAAAACTTGACCTCCACTGCAATTCTGTTACATGAGTGTCTTCAGTTAAAAAAAGAAGTTGGTGGCAAAAATGGCAATGGATGGCAGAACTTGAAAGAGCTTATTCACGGAACTAGGGAAAAATCACTGTGGCACAAACGGCCTGGAAAATGATACTTAAAAGATTTACCCACCTAGAAGGTGTTATGTGTGCATGCTCCTTGCTAAGTGCAAGTTGATTGTCCACTGAGCTGTGTGTATGCATAGGACTTCCCAAAGTGTTATTTTTAATCTAAATATTTGGAGTTCTTCATTAAACCAGACCAGAAGATATTTTTACAAGGCTGAACGTTTCTATTAGACTGGTCGTAAAGCAAACATTATTCTTATTCTCTAGCGTGAGTCACAGCAAACTGTATCAATTGCCTCACAATGTGTTAACCAAAGGCTTGATGGCAGCGAGCAAGGCTTAGTCGTGTCTGTCTGTCTGGTCTGTGCCGGTGTGTCCTGCACTGTCTGGCCCTCGCTGCTGGACCGGTGCATTATCTATAATGCTTTCACGTGATTCAGGAATAAATTGCAGTGTGGAATAGGTGAGCACCTGCCCTTCTTAAAACTTGACCACGCTGTGTGTCTAACCACATGCCTTATTCCGGACACCTCTATTTGAATGGATAGTTCTGAGAAATTTTGGCAAAGGTGACTTACCAGTGGCAGGTATCACTTGTACGGTTAATGTAAAATTCTCCCTCTCTCGTCCTCAGCTCCAGGGCATTCCTACAGCAGTATCCTGCTGGAAGCCACTCAGCATGTTTCTTTACAGGCTTCTCTGCTGGGTTCCATTGGTGAAAGCTAAGAAAATTGCTGGCCCTTCTTAACCAGTAGCTGTTGTCTTGATGCAGAAATTAATTACACACAAATTACTTGCCATGTGAAGCTCGGGACAGTTCCCGAGTCTGTGCTGGAGAGTGGAGAGGTGCCCACTGAGGCTGTGGGGCCACCACAAACAGCGCTGCCAACCAGAAGGTAACCCCTGAAAGCAGGACCAGCCCAAACGGGCTCTGCTCGGCCTTCTCTCTCCCGTTGTGCTCTGGAAACACCCCACTGCTGCATGCGGGTGCTGTTCTGCTGTCACCAAAATGAAAACAAACAGGTGAAGCTGAGATTTGTACAGTTGTGTTTCTCTTCCAGGTGGTTGGCTGGGCTGGGCCCGGGTACCTGTGTGCTCTCTGCCAACTCAGTGATTTAAAGCAACTCGTGTCAATAATTAAGCAAAACAACAACAAAAAATAAACCTCTTCTGAGTTTTTGTCTGTTAATTCCAGATAATGTGGTACTGTTTGAGTTGGCCTGAGTAATTAATTTGTAGTATTGTCCAAAGAAACAAAACACAGCTTCTTAAAAGACAATGCATATGTTTGATATTCCGTGTGTTCATTTTACGATTCATCTCTGTGGGATTATGTCTCCCAGCCGTGCATTTGTGCGTTCTTACATTAAAACCTTTCTGTTAATAAATACCTCAGTATGTATAATGCTATTTGCACAGATTCTTTTTTTTTTACTCCCATGTACTTTATGTGCATATATGTAAGTAGATAATTATACGTGGATTTGTGATAGGTGTGCTCTTGCTTCTACTGTCAGCAACGGTGTTACCCGAGTGGGAGAAGCAGCACAAAGAAAGTAAGGATTGAGCTCGTGTTCTGGGTAGTACCTGCAGCCCGGGGACGTGCACCTCCCACTCTGGGCATCCCTCTCAGATAAACGTACTCTTTGATCAGCCGGAGAATGGGCTTTCTCAGGAGGTTGCTCAGACGAGGCTGAGGGGTGACAGGACCATCAGAACTCAGTATCTACATTTTAAAAACTTTAAAAGCTCCTTACTTCAATCATTATGAAGGTAAGCTGTAAACCAATAAACGAAATTGTGGCAAAAAAAGGTGATGTCTTATCCTCAATCCGTCTTTACTTTTGATACTGTGCAGTCTCATGTGCTCAAATATCGGTGATTATTATGGAAAAAGTGTTGGAACCTCATGTTACAAATTCTGAAATGGACATAAGGAGTTATGGACACAAGGAGTTACGAAAATCCACTTGAATCTCTTGATTCTTTTTCATTTTTAGAGGCATAACCCCCCCCCTACACTGGCAGTGCTGGTGTAAGGGCAGCCCTAGTAAATCCCTGTTGTAGTGTGGAGGGCTTTTATAACGCAAACCCCCGTGAGTCCCAGTTACTAACCCAGCGTGGGAAGAGTTGGAGGGCAATGGGAGGTGTGAGTGGGGAGGTGGGGCAGAAAGGGATGGAGAATAAAAATACTGAAAAATTTTAAGGTGGGAACTAGGAGTGCAGTTCCATAAACTGTAGTAACAAAATTCATCTCTTACCTAAGAGGCATCCAGAAAAATTAAAAAAAACCACAATGGGATTGACAAAATTATTTTGGCTAATTACAGCCATGCAAGGTGTTACCTGGGCTGACCTCTGAGCTCGGCTGTTTGTCTGAAAGTAGGAGGTTTTGTACAAAATCTTAATTTTCCCCTTTCCATATGAAATGGAATATATATTTCCTTATGAAGAGAAGGATAAAATGTGGGAAAAAAAATTCAGAATGGACAACTCTGAAAAAAACTTCAGTTATATTATCAAAAATGAAAATGGCAAGATTTTTTATGTGGGAAAAAAAGATAATCCAAAGGGAAACGAGCAGTCTGAAAACTTAACACCATCTAGTTAAAATAGTTGCTTTTTATTTAAACATTTTGATTGTTATGAAAATATTAGTTTACTTGTCTGTTGCCTTAGCTTTTTTTTTTTTTGGTGGTTGTTCCAGATAGTGCATCTTTTCTGGCTTGAAAGTATATTTCTTTCCAGATCTGATTTTTTTTTCTTCGAAACCATTTCTTGCCTTGTTTTTACTAGTCGGAAGAGAGTAAGTGATGAAAGTAAGCAAGGCAGATTAATGCAGCCAGCCGGCAGTAAGTACCTTCAAGGACTTAGGAGGACTCTTCTGTCTTCTTGAGATACTGTAAACCAGATGATGCTACTGTGCCACATGCAGCTTGTCATAAACACAAGTCATTTATTTAGCAGTCTTGGTTTAAAGAACACTTGTTACCCCAGACAAAATAAACACCTGCCAAAGTCTTCATCAGGTGTTAAAAATCTGATTCCCCTGTCGTTAGCTTTTCTTGGAGTAGCCCAGGGGAACGGCCCCAGCCCCCTGCTGCTCAGCTGAGCTGGCCTCCGGCTACAGAGCCTGCTCCCCCGTGGTGTGAGCTCATCATCCAGCACCTGGGGGCTGAGAGGTGGGGCAGGGGGCAGATGATGGGAGAAGTGGGGCAGGTGATGATGGAGAAGTGGGGCAGGGGGGTAGCTGCAGCAGGGAGGTGGTGAGGAGCAGCTCGGGTCAGACTGGGAATGGCAACTGGCTTCGTGCAACGAGGTAAGTTCTATGTTACTCTTCTGATGCGAACAGTTCTTCTCTGAACAAAACGTGCAAGTTTGGTGTCAGATGTGTGAAGTATTTGTTAGTGAAGCTTGCAATATGAGGTGCTTTAAAAACAATTTTTCCCTCTTGGAAAAAAAAAAAAGGGATGTTTCTGGGGAAACTGTGATGTGTGAGACTATCTGTACGAGTAAACTTTCTGGTTCTGACTTGGTAAATGGGAAACTGCTCAAAACAAGTCTTTCTTCTTAGGTGTTTGTGCGTTGGTACAGTGCTGGTTGTGGGGAGTTCTGGGCTGTGAAATGCAAGCTGTCGTGATTACTGGGAGTCCCAGCTGGGCATTGTGGCAGAGTTTGGAGCGTGTTCCAATATGGCCAATTTAAATGTTGTTATTTCAAGTGGTTAAAGGACATTTAAGCAAGCATACTGCACGCAGAATTAGAGTGAAGATTGACAAAACCAGGGGAAGGTCCAGTATCTGATTCTCAGAGGAGATTTCTGCCAGAGATGAAAGAAAACCTTCTCTTAGGTATAGAAAATGAACAACTGAACTAAAACACCTGGAATGTTTTTGCGTGTCAAGTCTGATCTAATTGTTACTGGAACAAACACGTGCAATCTGTTTGCAGCAATGAAAAGATCTGCCCTCTTGGGCAGGAAGTTGCCTTTATTCTTGCTTGTTATTATGAAGGAATGGTTTGATATTCCTGGTGACTGTGAAGATTAAACCAGAGATTTATGTTAATGCAAAGGATTAAAAGAATCTTAATAACATTTATAAAGATGCAAATGTTCGCCTGCATTTTATCTTTTTGCAGATGAATGTGCCATAAGGGAAATATTGAAGGGGGAGAGCACATCCTCGCTCAGAATTCAAACATCTGGTTTAATACTGCACTCACATGGTCGTTAAGTATTAGTTGTTTTCACCAGTGTGGTTTGAACACTGTAAGTGTGGTGGGCTTTTTCTCCTGAACTGATGTATGAGTATTGGAAAATAACAATATACAACTTCAAATCCGTAGTGCCTGTTTAGTATGTGGCTTTGTGTGTTGCAGAGCTGTAAATATTACTCCGTGTATTTTTTTTTCCTTGCTGTTCTATCACCTTCAGACTTATTTTCTAAATAGTAAAGTGCTTGAGATACTGGCTGTGCTGTAGAATTGTCAGCTGTGTTTCCCCTGTTTCAAACCATTCTCCCAGTGCAAACACAGGCCACGCCAGCATGGAAAATTATGTGCTTTATTTGGGAGCCCTGACATACAATATTATACATTTATGTACATACATTTCATATGGAGAAATTATAGAAAAAATATGATTTGAAAAAGGAGGCAATTAAGGTGAAGGTGTAAACATCACTAGCCATTTATGTTCTGTTTTGGGTTTTTTCCCTGCTCTTCAACCAATCGGTTCCTAACAGACAAGTACATATCAACAGAAGCCACCTGGGTTTGATTTGCCATTCAACGGGTACAACTGTGGAGATGTCCCAGCTCTCAAATCAATATAAATCTTCAAAAGGTTTTGAGTAGTTAAACATCAAATAATCCATGTAGTAGAAGTCATAGCTGCGTTGTCGTTGCGCAGGAGAAAGCTGTGCAAAGTACTGCTGTGTGATTTTAGGGGTAGTTCTTTCTTCATTGGAGTGCCTGTCCTTGAACTTGGGGAAAGTTAGATTTTGTGGAGCACCGATTAAGTGCAAGAAGAAGTTTGCATCTTCTTCCATACTTTCAAATTTTCCAACAAAGTCATAGTCTATTAAACACGGGCTGCAAAGCCTGTTGACATGGTCCCAGTGGATATCCATGCCCACTGGTCTGTGTACGTCCAGCAGATACTGAATGAACTCTTTAAATTGGACTCCAGAGCCTGTCCTTAGCGCTTCTTTGGTGGCATTCACGCGGTATCTGGAAATGATAGCTTTTCCAAAAACCGGGTGGTAGTAATTGTTTGGGTGTTCAAACTTGTCCCGAAATGCAGATACCAGCTTTTCAAAAGGTTCACGAATGAAAAGCATCTTGGTGTAAGTGTTGAGCCTGTGATAAATTCCTTTGTGATCGAACCCATCCAGCCTCTTCAGGTAGTTGCCGTAGTGCACCGTGTTGTGCTGGATGTCCTTTGTGGAGGAGGCCAGCCCGTTAAGCACCATGAGCACCCGTTTCCAGTTAGAGCAGCCCGCTTTGGGTACTTCACAGTATAAAACTCTGTATTTGTCTTCCACAAATATTCTAGAAACGTGATAAGGAGTGATTATTCTTCTGTTATTACTCTTGTATTTGGAACAAGTTTCCCTCATAACCCGCTTTCTTTCTCTTTGGATCTGATAGAGGCTTTTCCACTTGTTGTTGGTTCTATCCTCGGATTTAAGCGTGGGCAGGTTGAGACCGGAGCTGTTCATGGAAATCAGAATGGGGCTCTTCTTAATTATAAACCTCCTCCTCCGTTTGTGGAGCCTGATGGAATTAATTTCTTCTCCTTTCTGTTGATCTTTCATTGCAAACATGATGCTGCTGCTCTGCCTCCTCTCTGTGCTTTGAGGCTTAGGGAGCAGGTTTTGTGATGGATCGCTCTGCTTTACCGTCGCTGCTCCGTCTGCAGTGTTTTTTCTTAATCTTCTGTCCTGGTTATTGCTGGAAACACAGTCCTGACGGGGGGGAAGAAAGATGAAAGGTGTTAGTAAATGAGAAGAGTGTTTGTCACTATTAACAGCTTGTACAACTGAATGTGGGTCTGTTTGTACATTCTGAGCTCAGAACTGGAGAACAGAACGCGTCGCTGCGAGTCCGCAGGGCTGTGCCTTCACTGGGGTAACGACTTCTCTTGGCACCTTCTTCAGGGCTCACATGCAATTCAAAGGCTGAGATGAGCCCAAACTGGTAAATTCTAGTTCAGATTTGGATTTAACTATGTTTTGGGTGGTGCCTGTACCCAGGCTTTAATAGATGCCTGTGTCTTGGATATATTGTCTTTGAAAGTTCCATGAAAGGTAGCTGAGTGTTTTGGGGACTGACTTGGCTATTCCAGCCTGCCCGTTGTCACACAAATCTGTTGTTTTTTCCCCCTCTTCCAGTAGCTTTTCTTTGCAGCGGCGGCAGCTGGGCACCGAGTGAAGGCTGTGGGAAGCGACCTCTTCTTTCCCATGAGGTGGATCTCTCTGGTTCGTACGTCTTTTGGCGTACGGCCCAGATGGGCTCCGTTGCTTCCTGCTTCTCAAAGCAGCTGAATTAAATCCCTGTCTGCGCCTCTGTGCCTCTAAGCCTGGGATTAGGTCCTGGACATGTTTAACTACGTGTCAGCCCTGTTTTGAGAACTCACCTGGGAGCCGAGTGGCGTATGAGCCACTGGGGAATATTCCAGCCGAGGAAGCAGATGGAGCTGCAGCATGTTTATAGCTCACCTAAAATACTTAATGTGTATTAGAGGCTTTATCAATTATAAATTTCTGACTTTTCAGTTGTTATTTTCTCCCTAATGATATTTAAAACTAGCTTCAAAGATGAGGTACTGGATGAATTTGAAGGTGTATAGTGTGGGGATTAGTAGTGTTGTGCTCTTTCAAGGTGGCAAATTAAATCTTAATTGGAATAGTGATTTTTACAAGTCTCTGGCTGAAAAAAGAGATGCTATTGAGAACTCGGCAAACTTGTGCTGTCGTGGAGGTTTTATTTTATACCCGCCTGGATGCAGTCCTGAGTAACGTGCTTTAGGCGTTCCTGCTTTAGCAGGGGAGTTGGACCAGGTGATCTCTAGAGGTCCCTTCCAACTCTGACAATTCCGTGATCTTGCCACGTACTTCTTAAGGGGTGAAAGATTAAAAAAGTCTAAAAAAAAAAAAAAAAAAAGACTCGGAATTCATTACAAAACCCGTTGGTGGCAAAAGAAAAAAAAAAAATCGAACTGTATTATGTTGTAGGTGACTTGCTTGAAATGGTAACGGTTACCCAAAGCTCCGGCAGGAGGGCTCCGTCAGGGTACTGTGCGAGGCTCCGCACCGCCTTGCCCCCGAGGGCCGCCCCCCCGCCGGCCGTGCGGGGCCCCCGCCGCTCCCGCCGCCGCTAGATGGAGGGGTTTCCCCAGCCATCGCCGCAGCCGCTCCCGGGAGCCGCTCCCGACATCCCGCCCCTCGGTTCCGTCTGGTGCAGCGTGTAACGTATGCAAAGTTTACGGGGGCTTTGAGCAATGTCCGGGCTAGGGAAAAAATCCTGAAACTACAGTTGCAGAGCTTAGCAAATTCATATTTTGAACGGAAAATTTGCACTTTGCGGCAAAGCTTTGATGCGTCTTTCCTTTTCAGCGCTCCGTCTCCAGCCTGGCAGCCTGCTCTGAGCCACCTCTAGCCATACTCGGAATAAGGGTACAGTTTTCCTTATGTACTCCTGAAAACTAACCTTTTTTGGTTGCTGGAATCCCATGTTATACTTTATCCCTAAAGAAAGAAAGAAATTGAAGTCATTATTTAGTAAAAATAAAAACATCAGTTTCATTTTTGCTGGCCTGATAGCAGTGTGTCCTCTCAGGAAGTAAAAGGAAAACAGGAACAAGTTCTGTTAATACAATGATAAATAGACCAATGACAAATCATAATTAATGTATATTTCATGGTAACAACACTCCTTGGAAGGGCTCTTGCTTAGAGGTGTCGTAAGGGTTGTGAAATGGAGTGAATGTCTCTGCCTCCCTGTTACAGGTGGGGAAAAGTGATCTCTTAAACATCAGCTAAAAGGCCAGGAGCAGAACGAGAAGCAGCTGAGATTCGTGATCCCAGGTTAAAGCTCTAAAAAGAGGCTGTTCTTTGTGTACTCACCTACAGCTGTGTGGGTTCCTGCACCCCCCCAGCGCGGGGCAGGGCAGCGCTGGACCGGAGTCACAGCTGGCACCGAGCACCAGCCTCTGCTGCAGAACTGAAGCCGCTCGCGGGGAGCTGTGTGTCACGGAGGTGACGTTTGTGGAGTTTTGGAGGGACATAACAGCACAGAACTGCGTTTTACCAAACAGAGCCTGGGCGATCTGTTTAAACCGTGCAAGTGTTCTGTTTGTCAGCAGATGTCACCTCTCTTTTTGCTAACCCTAAAGGCGTAACTTCAAGCCACTTGAGCTGGATTTGCCTTGGCTGCTCGGCCTCCGCTCTAAGGCATGGTTAATGGAGTAGTTCCTTAACTTTTACTATAGGCTTTCCTGAGGCAGAGCTTGAAATTAAATACTGTTTTCCTTATAAATTCAGCATATTGTTATGCTGTCTCTTCTCTTACAGGCAGAAATCGTACATGGGAGGTACAGTTTTGAAAGGTTAATGCGGTTAAGAAATTTCATCTGGTGGTGTGTGTTGGTCAATTCTGCTCATTTTCTATGGATATTTTTTGGTTTCTTGTGCATAAATAATATAATGCACTTAGTGATTCTCATAATAATGTTATTACAGACTGTAGTCACCGTTCTGTTCAGTCCCGTTGTATTTCATTTTCAAGTATTTCATTTTTGGACTTTTAAACTGGATCGAGTATTGTTAAGTCATGCCTCGTCCTCTGTCATGGATCAGGGGGATTTGCTTTGGCTGTCGGTGCTGTCAAAGGCGAGAATTTACATATTTAAATATTTCTCCTGCTGTGAACCAGTGATGCCTGCCAGTGTAAGGGAGGAGAATGGCTGGGTAACCCTCCCTGAAAGACAAGATCATAAAATAGCTACAAATCCACCCCATTTCTGAAAGCATTTTGAGCTTCTCACAACTGAAACCATAAATAGGTGAGGAAAGGCTTTGGTCACCTGTCAGAAAACTGAGCAAGTACTTTGGACAGAGTCAGATGCAAATATGGAAGCATTTGCTGTGCCCAAATTGCAACGTGAAAGTTACGTGAGGCTTTTCTTCCCCCAGATTTGTTTAGTTGTGGTCATTTGTTCTGACTTCAGTGGGAACAGTGATAGCTTGTAGCAAACCCACGCACTTTGTGTCATTTCCTGTTAAAGTTGGTATATATCTGCCATGCATAATAATTATTAAAATTAAAAAAAAAAAAAATTAAAACATTAAAAAATGTAATTTTTTTTAAACATTCAAAGAGGAAGTATGAGACCTATCTTTTTTGAGGTTAATTATGAAATTTTTATAGTAGTGTTTCATAAAGGTAACTTATTTCAGAGATTAATACCTTGCACTGATCTGCTGTGCTTAAAGAAATTAAAAATAAATGCTAGTAGGAGATGAGTAACCGTTTAAAAAAAAAAAGATTCTTCATTTACTAGCTTTCAGATGTAATCAGAACAACAATTTATGTTTAATGTAAATGTTTGCCGAAGCACTTGCCAATCTCCTCAATGTTTTCTGAATTTGTGACTTCTAAAGTTGGCTTCTTCTCGCTGTCTTACGATACAGTCTGTCACTTCAGGTTTAAAGCTACATGGGGAAAAACCTCTTAAGTGCAGTGAACTCGGGGAAGTTCCGTTGCACAGATCTACTCGTCTAGTCAAAATCTAAATTTAATGTTATGCTATGGCTTTACTGTCCATGTTACTTACCAGCTCCCAGATCTTATTGCCAAAATGGTAATTTGTTTTTTTGGCCACCAATAAATCACTGGTGTCTGCTGCACCCAGGTGAAGTTAGTGATCATTCGGTGCTTGGTGCCAGGCAGGACGATGACCAACACCTCACTGGTGTTCACACCGAGGTGAAACAGCCCGGAGACAGCATGGCTCTGTCAGTTGTACATCGCTTATGGCAGGTTTCGTGGTGCTCTTTTCTCTCCCCCCTGTGCAGCCGTGATTTTCCAGACCTGAGCTTGGCCTGTGTTTTATGTCTGCTTTTGTTGTCTTTCATGAAATACGAGCCTTGTGCTTCACCCAGTCCTGCCGTACAGGCAAACCCATTGTGAGCTTTGCTTGTTTTTTTTTAAAAATGCTACTAGCGACACAATAACATGCCCTTCATCTTCCCGGTGTAACATTATGTAGCTTTGCCTCCCTGCCTTCTCCTCTGTCTCTGCTCCAAGACCTAATTTTGGTTTGCCTCTGGTGTTTTGCTCTGTTCTGAGACTGTACTACAGCTGAAATATTTTTTAATAAAAATGATAACTTCACGTCTGCATCTGTGCCTCCATCCCTTAATGGGCTGCTGTGAGCAGTGTGTGCTTGTTTGCTGCATCTGAACTGATCTGTGGAATACGCTAGATGGGCTGAAAGGTCCCTTCCAACCAGACAATTCTATGATTCTAAGTAAAGAGCTCCTATTTCCCTAGTTTGGAAAGGCGTAAGGAGCCTGCTGAGTTACTGAGGGATAGGGGATTTTTATCCCTTTATGAGCTTTCCTTCATGTGAATTCCTTTGTAAATCACATAATTCATTCCTCCCAAGTTCATAGCTTTTTGTTTCATTCCTACCACTGCCAAGCATGCGATTTTTAATAGTTCAAATGCAATCTGTTTGAGGTGCTTTGAGCTCTGACTTGTGGCTTACTCTCAAGCAGTTGTGGAGAAGTAGAATACTTCCCCAAACGATAGCCCTTCAGCCCCCTTTTCCCCTCTCCTGCACCACTGTTGTGCACAAACTGAGTTACTTCACGTGGGTCTCGTGCTTTTCAATCCCAGGGAGTTTCAGAGGGTGGGACCATCAGCTTTGGATCTCTAAAGCAGGTGAATCTGTGGTTTCTCCATCCTGTAGGATGGCAACGCAGCGTCGTGCTGCCTCTGCGTTGTGGGGTACCTGTGGTGGCAGCAGCTTCTGTGCACTTTGGTTGATTAAAACACGATTACTCTGGCTTTTTGTGACTGAAATGACTTTCCATCTTAATGAAGCGAGGGAGTCTCTGGGCAGAAGTACTGTATATGGGGAAAGCGGTGCAATTCTGAAGGGCATACCCTGGAAATAATTAAAAGCGTTCGGTTCATCCATCAGTTTGAACAAGGAAAAAAATTACAAATGGGGGAACCAAACTGGAGGTCAGCACACACGTTAAGTGACTTTTAATGTTTGCCACCTGAGGACTTTCATACTGTTAAAGAACTCGGTATTCCCAGTTCATCTGTGGTTCCAGCAGCCAATCCTCTATGTCCAAATTGAGCCAAACCACACAAAGTTGTTCCGAAGCCGAGCGCTCACCGAGCTGGGGCTGCTGCCACGGTGTCAGTGCTTCCCCGATTGATGTCCCTCTTGACATTTTAATTTGGGTCATCCTCCCAAGCGTTCTCTGCTTCTTGCAGTAAGGGGTTCCTGGAGCAAGGGGTGACCGTGACCCCCATTTCTGAGTGTGGGTGCAGCTGAGCCTGGTGTTTGCAGGGTGTTTCCCAGGCAGGGTACCCCCACCGTCCTCCGGCGGCTCTCTCCCTCGACACCCTTTGTGCCTCTTGGACAGCTTGCCTCCTGGCTGTTTTCCTCTACGTGCTTTGGTGTTAAGTGCACTAGTAAGAAATGCCGTCTCCTGAGCTTCCCTTTATTTTTCCATTTTTTGAACACAAATTCATGAGAGGAAATAATTGTTGTGGTATGGTTTGCCTTGCAAAGTTTTTGATTCATCAGGGTCAAAGCAAGAGAAGCAGAAACAGAAACGGCAGCATTTTAGAGGAATAAATTCCTTTTGAACCAAACCCCCACGGAAGCGTTGCTGTGACTCCCCAGTCAGTCCCAGCACCTCCACATCTGCAGGGTCAGTGGTGGACTGTCTGGAACTGTGGGGTTAGCCTTGTCCGGGGAGTTACTGATTTGCATTCAGACTTTGTAATGAGGCTTTCTTCATCTATCCTCTACTCCGTTGTTATGATTGTAAATTGCTTGAAGAGAAGATTCTTGTATTCTTGAATTCTGTAGAATTCAAAAACCCTGATAGCACGTTGCAAGTCAAAGAACTAAAAGAACAGGTACACAAACCCTTAAAGAAAGATACATACTACAGTGCTTTTTCATAATGTTCTTATGTTCTAAAACAGACTGAATCCATTTCCTTGACTAAATAACCCTGTAATTTACACTTGGTCTGTTTTCCTTGATAGCTAATAAAGATAACCACGTGTTTCCCTTACCTTTATGTTGCAAACCCACTTTAATGAATACAAGAAGCTGTTTGTGAATTTATTCTGAGGAAGGTACCTTGTTTACTTGTCTTCTCTTTGCTATTTAGCCATCCTAATTAGATAGTGCCATTTTCTGACTTAATTTATATTCGATAAGAATTCCATGAAGAAAGCAGAAAAGTCAAGCCTGTGCTGTTGCATTCCCCATTCCTTTTGTGAACCTATCCCTGGGAATATTGTTAATTAGCATCATTAGCTTTCAGGCACTGTCAGCAGTTACTTGCAATTTCTACTTAATACCTTTCAGTTATTCTCCATTCTCGTATTTAATATTTGCATATCGCCTTCATAGCATGACTTTGACAAGGACATTACACTTTATTCGGGTTTATTAAAAGTAAAAGCTGAGGTTTGAAATACAGCACTGCATTTATATTTCGTAAGAACTATTCAGGTAACCAGAGCAGGAGTCTCGATGAATCTCCAGCAAGCCCAGTGTGTGCTTTGTGCCTGTGGGGGAGGGGGAGTTTGCCAGCCGGGACGGCTCACCTGGAACCCCAGAAAGGCTCGGAGAAATCGGGCAAATAGGACACTAAAACTCCAGTGGTCTTTTGACTGGAGGGAAGACAGAGTATTACAGGTAGAATTCTGGGCTGCTTTCATCTCGCTGTGTAGAGACATGTCTTTGGGAGAGGATGCGCAAATGGGAAGAAGAGGCTGCAGAACTGCAGGGGTAGGTCCACACAGACGTGCCTCTGGGTGACGTGGAGGTCACTGACCTGATAGATGGACGTGGATCTTATACCACAGATGTGCATCCAAAAGCTGGACATTATTCTGTGTTACAGTCAATTAACTGGAGCTTGATACGGTTTCCCTTTCTCCTGTTCTCATAGTTAATTACTGACAAATCTTCCTAGATCAATATGTGGTATCTTCAAGAAAAAAAAAAGTTAACACCTGCAACTTTGCTACAAAACATGGTGCAAAAGGGGCGATAATTGGACAGACTTTTGTTCGTGACCTGTGAGAAGCAAGCGGGAGATGACAGTTCTGGGAAAGCTGGGTGTGAGGCTGAGCTCTTTGCCAGGTCTTTTATTCCCAACTGATGAGCACCTGAAGGACAGTGATGATTTTCTGTTAGTCCTGACTCACCAGCCCTACTCTTCTCCGTGGAAGGCTCCCTGCTCACTCGCACTGCTTCTCCAGCCAGGTTTCAGTGACTGATTGGAAGAACAATTTGCTCGATAAGAACCTTTGAGAGTAGTATGCAACTCTATGGGGCAGCCTCTAGGGCTCAGTCTTTTGTGTTTATATCAACTGTTCATTAATAAATATTTTACCTTTGACAAGTGAGTTCATTTCAGTCTTTATTTCCACTTCTTTATTACTCGTTGTCCAGGAATGGAATGGAATATTTAAAACCTCTGAACTCTACTGTGTGAAGACTTGCTACTCTGAGAATTGGAAGCGTGGGTTTTACAGCCCCCTTTGCTGCAGAAGTGTAACAGCTCCTGTTTAAGCAAGAGTTAGCTGTGACTGTACAGCTCCGACTTCTCAACTATGAAAAATGTGGCATTTCTTTGGTGGGTAGAGGATCGGTTCCTCAGTGAGCGAGTAGTAACGCGTTATTGATTCTGCGGGTGACGGTAGACTGCTCTCCTAATACTTCTGCTCATGCTGTGTCTTCCCTTCTGCTTTTCCCAGAAAGGACTGACAAGTTAGTGCTGCTCCACTGAAACTGTGTATTTTGGAAAACTACAGTGGGCTTGCAAAAAGCGAGTTTCTTCCTGTGAAATTTGATTAAAGAAAAAATATTTGATAAAATAGTCGGTGACTATTTTGGTTTCTGCAAGAACTTTAATGTAGGAGAATAGAAGTGTTAAAAAGTACTCAGGGTATAGTTTTGGTCAGATTTTTTCATTTTTTTTGTGTCTCTGCCTCAAGAAAAAATAAAACCATCAGGAAGGTTTGTGGAAAAGATCATGACTATTTTGCACACACTTGCTGTTTTCCAGCCTTTTCTCCCTGCATAAAAAGGGGACAGCATTTTATAAACTGTCATAATGCCGTTTTACATAGCTGCTTCTGTACCTTCTGCTGTACCAGACAGAAAGATTCCGTTTATTTTGAGAAAATACCTAGTAGCATGGCCTTGAACCCCTCCCCATAACTGCTTGTGCATTTGGCTTGTTTGCAGAAAAGTGAAATTCTTCAGAGTATATTCCTCTGAGAATCTCTCATGCCAGTTGCACCAGAGGAACAACTTCTATGGTTTGTATGTGGTGCAGGGCTGAGAATCTTTTAAAAGAAGAATATATCTTTCATGGGTAAAATCAAATAATTATAGGAAGCTTGATCTGATCTCAGTTTACTCCACTTAAATTTGAATCCATAGCCCCATTTTGCTTGTAAACAAATGAGCCTCCAGACTGTCAATTGACAGCATTTCCCTTTTTTCCACATTAAGGAAGGTGGTAATTGCTGAGCTGCTGACAGCAAGTGCTGGAAGAAGCAATATGAGTGATTTCCTTGGTGACTGTCAGACTCTTCAGACCAGGCTTTCGAACTCCATCCGTAATAACAGAAATATGCTGTGGGAGAGGCGGGTGGTGGGGTCTTTAGCGAGCTTGGTTCTTGCCAATATACTGAAATCAGCCACCAGCCGTTCCAGCTTCAGACTGGTGTGTTAGACTGGGGAACTCACCGGGAGGCTAAAGGATTCATCGTTGCGTTCTTTATTTTTACCAAGAAGCAATAATATCTTTCAAGTTTAGACAGAGAACCTCTGGTAGAATGTCTGAGTGTATTTTTGCAGCACTGGCTCCTCAGGAGATCTCTTCTGTAGTGACTAATTTCATATTTCATAACGTGGTGTGTTTGTTAAAAATGCACTCTGTCAAATCACACGACAGCAGATACCGTCTCGGAGTGAATTAATGGAAGAAATATTCTGAAGTAATCTGCTGTTAGTAGAAGGCTAAGTATAGGTTAGGTAATTTCTGAGTTTGTTACTTAATATCGGCAGCGCTCATTTTGTGTCCCGCTGATTGTGTTTTAAATGGGCTTGATTTTCAGCAGTCTGCAAGGTGGTAGGTTTCAAAGCCAATGTGACACAGAATGACAAGATTAGCATGCTTGCCTTGGTCTGTGGGCTGGGGTTCCTCACTGAATCTCTCTGGTCTCCACAGCTATAAAATAGGAAGGATGTGCCTCCCTCTGGTTCACCAAGAACAGAAGTGGTCGGTGCTCTGCAAACCTTATAATTGTGGTCGTCTTAAGGGGGGATTCTATTGCTGATCACAGACAGTGCTTTGAACAAGGAATGATTTCTTTTTTTTCCCCCCTGATTTCTGCCCAAAAGGTTTTCCTGTCATATTTTGTGCGATCTTCTTTGTCTTGGAATTTCTTGCAAGTTCTGTGTTTGTAAGTTAGAGTTGCTGGACATACTCACCGTTGACACGGACGTTGTCCCAGTGCTCTCACTGTGCATGTTGCTTTGAGGGTACAGATTTTCAAATATCATTATCCAGTAGTTTGGCCTCACACACTATCTCACCTAAAGTATCACTGCGGACTCACCAGTGTAGAGAATAGAAATATTCCTCACAAAAGCTACATCTGTGTGTATATGACACTACTTGCATGATTTTTAGTGTGGGCACTTGTAAACTTTATTTAGCTCTATAGAGTGTTTCAAACTAATTTGGATGTGGGTAGGATATGTGGCTATTAAATCAAGAAGTTTTAATGTTTTGGATTTTTTTAAATGCTACTTTCTGGTCACATTCTGAAAATCTACATAACTAACACTGTTTAAAATCAGCCTGTTCCAGTAACTTTTAGTGGTGCTTTCACCTTTGTCAGTAAGAAAATGCTAAGAAATTATTCCCTGTTATATTAAGGCTACAGAGATCTAAACCCAGCTGTAGTATCTTTGCTTAAACCATACTCCTCTGCGAGTCCTCCAAGAGGAATTAGTCTGTTTTATTGCTGCGCACCCATTTTCCCCACAGAACTGTGCTGCCTCCTCATTCTCAGGGCTCTCTTTCTTCTCCTTCAACACCCTAAAGGCATCGCAATACCCAAAATGAATACACACAAACACCTTAAGAGAGAAGTGCCTATTAGGATTTCTAATGTTTTTGCGCCATCCCTTATGTGCATGTGGCTTTGTTTAAGGAATAAACTGGCAGATAATTAGGAATCCAGACAGGGGTTTCTCTTGCCTTAGAACTACACAGGGGCTGAGAAACCCTCATTCACTTGTTCCTGAATTAGAGAACTATTGAATACTAGACTAAAATAATACAGAAACCCTGGGTCAAGTGAAGAATCCCATTGGCTTCAACTGGATTTAATTATATTTATCTGTGTTTAATGCTTCCTTTTAACATACATGAATGTTCAAATATTCATGACATGTAAAATGCTGCTACTAGTTCAAACTATTGAATAAAATTTCCCTTCTTTTATGCATCACTTTTACTGAAATTGAGAGAGGGGTAGTAATGAACACATTGTATCCTGTATCTTTATAAGAATACTGCTGATTTCATCCTAAGTAAAAGTTATTTTAAGTTAAATAAAAATCTGTGTAGTGTTTTAGACACTAAGTTACAGCACTTGATAAACATAATTTAATAAGAGCAGAAAATATTTTAGTTGATGTTCATTGTTGAAATTCAGAGAAAAAAATAGATAAGGTTCGCTTACTGCAGAAAGCAGAACATGGAAATCTGTAATTATCTTCTAGCTTTTTTCTTTTTGTAACTGAAGCTATTTTTAATGCACATGAAAGCCTTTTTTTTTTTTAATTTCATATTAAAAAAGAAATGTTCTTCTAGAACTTTATGTGATTCATAAGCAGGTTATGCAGTGAAAGGTGAGAAAACCTGTCCGTTTCACGTGGCTCACTTCCCCAAGGTGGGCTTGGAGGGTCCCAGCACCGTCCCTCCTCAGAGGAGGGTGAAGCTCTACCAGCCTGGGCAGGAAGATGCCAGCCGTGTAATGCTCCTGCCCACGGGCTGTTATTTTTCCATTGATCTTTACAAGCCTATAACTCTTTTAAGGAGCACGTCATTAGGTAGGTATTGAAAGGAAAATGCTGATGATGGCTCTACAAAACCAATAAAACCGCTTTTATAAAAGCCTTTATTGCTCGTAGGGTCTTGGTCTGGGCAGGCAATGAACCGCATTTAGGCACTTAAACCTCTCTCTCGCAGGTGCCTCCAGAAGCCGTTGTCCCTGCACTTCCAGGGCTCCACCCTTGTGAACCTACTTCTTTTCTAAGATTCTGCCCCGTAAAGCCAGAAACCAAAATGTTAAACACATGTGCAGCTCCCAGGGGTTACCAACCCGGGGAAGGGGTCCATGGTGGCTCCTGGGAAAGGAACAGGTTTCTGTCTCTCTCCCCTATTACAATAGCTAAGACAGTAAACATTAATTTTCATTAAGCACTTTGCTATAAATCTCAGTTTAATATCCGTTTCAGATGTTCTAGATAAATCCTTAACCTTTCAGTTGCTCCCCCTTGTAATCCTGTATCGGTGATGAATCTTGGCAGTGACAAATGGCACCGTTAGACCCTGCAACTCCTTCTGCTCCTCCTCTTCCCTTTGCATTTTCTTTCCAGGGAGGAGGAGGGGAAAAGGACAGGCTGGGGAAGGCAGTGTGAATACTAATCCCCCTAAATGGCATCCTTTTCCTTCTTGTCCTCCCCCTCCTCAAACTCTGAGTGTGTCTGCGGAAACTAGAAGTCACCCTCTTAAGAAAAGAAAATAAAAGAATCAGTTAGTTGATTGATATAAACCATTTGCTTGTCTTGGTAGCAAATTAAGCAGTGTTAGGTGATCGATTAGTGATGTGCAGCCTTCCATGTCGCTTAGTCCCACCAGCGATGCACGTACCCATCTGAAGTGGGTAGATTGGCTCCTGGAGGAGGAACTGCCTCATGCCATTGAGGTCACTTGCGGTGACTTTGCTGTGCTCCTGTGCTGGATGGCTGGGAGCACAGCGGGTACCATCCCAAAAGGGATGCACAGCTCCTGGCAGCCACCGGGAAGCCAGAAATCTCCTCCTTTTCAGAGTTTCTAGACAGTGGCAAAAAGGTGACCGGTTGTCCTACCGGAGAGAGAACTATTGTCACGCAACAAGCGAGAGTTAACATCTGCCCCCTAAGGAGCTGCGTTGGACTGGAAAGAACTGGGACTCTGGAACTTTGGGGTCTGCCCCACCTTTACCACCACCCGCTGGGGAGAGTGACGGGAACAATAACAACTCGCATTTATGAGCTCGCATTCCGGGTGTCAAAGTGCAAAGGTGGGTGCAATTGAGCGATAACCCTCGCTTCCCAACGACAAAGGAAAAAAAAAAAATACTGTGGTGCTTTTTCCAGGTAAGGTCCAGGTGAAACCAGGATTGTGACTCAAGGTTTAAATGTAACTTTTAGTGAAATGATGATAAAAGATCAACTTGGGAAGCTTTCCTTTTGGGAATATTCAGTTTCTCTTGTATTCCAAGAAGCACCCCTGTAATTTCTATGACTATCAGAAGTACCAAGGCATAATACATTTAAAAAACCCCAAACCAATCCCTCCCAATCAACTAATGCAGTATGAGGTGTTTTAATTTTCTGTATTTTTTGCTTTGAAGAAAATACTACAGACAATAATTTTAAGAAATAAATGGAACATGTCCACTTCTGTTTAGTGTAGCAGTTTAGTAGCTAATGCTGCTATTAAACTGTCACAGAACAGCATAAAACAGTTAAAAAAAAGAAAAAAATAAGAATTAATATCTATCCAGTAGGAAAACTTCTGTTGGGGATGATGGGAGATACGTTTTTAAACCCGAGATTCACATGGCAAATTTCCTTTATGCTTAGTCTGCTAGAGAGAGTTCAGTCTGTGCCTTCTAACACCTGGCTCAGACCCTAAATTTTCGCGAGACGACCAGCCCGATCTCGTTCCCAGTTATTGGTTTAGTGGGAATAATCTTTCTTAACAAGCTCTCAAGGGTGCCGCAAAACCTGATTAATATTAAGCAAAGAGCTTGGAGATTCTCGACCACAATGTGGAATATAACAGTAAGGATAATGCTTTCATAGCGTGGTTTTTTTTGTCACATAAAATAATTAAATCTGTCCTGTCTCTTTGAACAACTGCAATGATTTTTATGCTGTTTGTTAATATATTTAGATTAGATGCTAAAGTGAAAGCCCAAACATGCTGTCATCTTCAGACACACTCAGGCAATTAGAGTGCAGTTTGTGTTATTGTTTTATAATTCAAGCCTAGTGAAGTCATAAATTAAGAAGCTCATTAAATTTTCAATTGCATTAATAGGAAAATTCAACTTATTAAATTCTTTGGTAAGGCCCAACAACAAAACATTGGAAATGTATCTTATTTTTTTCTCTCTAGCTCCATTAATCCCTGCTGCTCAGCTAACCTTCTCTCCCCTTAACATAGGGAAAGTAAAGTAGTAGGGACATAAATCGTAGAAAACAGTGTCTTTTACATGGGGATTAACGGTGATGCTCCTTGTCGCATTTTGAAGAACGTTTTAACGCGTTCTCCTGAGGGAGAGCCTGCCCCACAAATAAGCGTGGGGTGCCCCGCTCGGCACTGCTGTGCTTACAGCAGCACATCGAATAAAGGACCGATAACGCTGTTGCTCTTCAGCGATGCGTGACACGATTTGGTGCTATAGGTTGAGCTTGTTTAAAAAAAAGGAAATACTAAAAATATCTACGTTTTCTCCGCAATTGTAAGTGTATGTATTTAGTGGAGTACACAAATAGGGAATTGCTCAGTGAGCTGAGTCTGTACGGGCAGAAATGGCTTCATATCCCTTAAAATCATCGTGACTGGATTCCCAGTTGTGAATTTCCTTACTTCAAGAAACTTTTTTTTTTTTTTGTGGTCCCAGCTAACAGTTCAAACCCAAATTATTTGAAAATTAATATAGTTACACTCAGTTATTCTGCAGCCAGATTTTTTTATTCACTGCACGTTAGCACACTCACAACAGTATTAAAGAAAATCTTTTTTCATCTTGATGGGTGGTGTTGGTGTTTAATTCATTCAGTGGTTATCTCAGTGATTGCCAAATTGTGGCAAAAAACAGACAGAGAAATCATCATGAGGGGAATGGAAAGCTTTGCACGTAGTGCTCGCTCACTCTAGATGAGTATATACATAGAAAGGAAAATATTTGGCTAGATAATTTGAAGACTTCATTGTAAATGTGAGTTTTTTGCAAACAGCAGACAAACAACCTCCCTGCTGCCTGCCACCGTTCAAGAGAGAATTTTCTGAGTGAAAACGCTATCTTCTGTATCTAGTCGTACCTACCAAAATGGTATCCATTAGCTGTTTGCTCAGTTAACTGCTCGATCTGGACAAACGAATGCCACGGGGCAGAAAATAGGATCTGCGCTCCTTCAGGCGGTTCCAGGGCCTGTTTCCAAGGCGGGTTTCCCCGGAGCGTGGCTCCAGCCCGCTGCCCGGTGAGCTCCTCGGGAGGTTCGTACCCTGCAGCAGGACAGCTGCTAAATGGCCTTTTGCCTCACAAAGGGTTATTCTCCTCTTTCTGAAACGTGGAAGTTCCTACGTAGGGCGGTATTTTGCTGAGTAGCCGGGCTGAGCAGTGAAGGGACTGCCTTTGGTTCGGTTTGACCCAATACAGCTCAGTCTGGGACCAGTTCCTCCTCCTGGGCGCAGCTGCAACCCCGTTTCTGGGGTCTCAGGTTGGCGGGTACCACTCGGGCTCATCAGCTTTGGAGACGTGGAGATGTGAGCTGCATTGAACAGGTGCTTAATCTTGTTTTCCCTCGTCAGAGTCATGACGAAAACTGCTTTCTTTGGCTTGGTTTAAGCATTTTTCTTTAAAGTATGTCGCCATAAGGGAAGAGTTTGGTTCAAGCACCTGTGGTTCCGTGCGATGGTTTGTGAGAGCAACAGGTTCTGGCGCTTCCAATATTTTTTCTATTGTCAATTAGAATAATAAGTTTTAATGTACCTTCCCATTTATTTCTGTGAACAACACCGCTGCAATGAAGCATATTAAATAATTTCATTAACCTTGGCCTAGACTTGCACTAGGAATCTCCTTAATTGGGCAAGCGTGGGACAGATGTGAGCTCTGTGATTGCTGCAGCTCTGCCAATCTCCTGGCAGTGTGTCACTTTTAATGTGACAGCTGTATTCCCGCAATCACGGGTTACAGCTCCTGGCAGTGGGAAGTTCTCATTATGCCATTTCTGCTCAGCAGTACAATAATTATTTCAAAGCGAGCGGCTTCATTCTCATCCCTAACCCCAGATCAGAAGTCTTCCTCTTTATTGGTTTGGGACTCTTCATCTCATCATTATCTGAGTTCATGTTTAAAAGCTAGTGTTCTGAGGCTGACCTAAGGTGGACTACTTTAAAAAAGAAAATAAATATATATATGTGTGTGTGTGTGTGCGCAGGCATATATATACATAAGAGTAACAAATTGAAATCTGTTCCAAAGTACATTTCTCCTTTGAGTCAATGAACTGGGAATAGCTTAAAATTATAGGAGATTTTTTTTATACTTAATGATGTCATACACACATTATTTTTGTGAACTTGTCTTTCAGTTAATCAATGTACTATTAATGAATACTTCCTATAATGATTTAATCTGAGGAATTTAAAAATAAAAGCTATGCAATATCTATCTTGAGAAGTTGCCACAGCAGAAGCCTGAATCAATTTGGCTGATTTCACTTGAGATATCTTTAAGAGGAATATTTTTGTTGTTTTTATCTTTATGGTTTTTATTCTTTAAAGTCCAAGTAAAGTCAAGTGCTAACAATGTGTGAGTGAACTGTTAAGAGGTATTATGTTACCACAACAAAATATGCTCACACTTGCAGATGCCAAAGGCTTTGGACAAGCTCCCCCTCTATCCCCTTCCTGTTTCTGAAGTTACTCTGACCAACTGGTGAGGGAGGATGAGATTTTTTTAGTGTCACAGACCAGAGAATCAAGTTAAATTAAATGGGAAAGTAATGCACAAAAAAAGCCTGAAACAGTTCTGAATTATAACTACATGACCAAAAATAGAACTAGCTTTTCTGGAACCTAATGACTACAGTGGTGATAGCAATTGCAATGGAAATTAGAAAAGCATCTTGAAAGAGAATCACTTTTCATCAGCACCTTATTTTTAATAAATCAGTGCTGAATTTTAATTTGTAATTCAATTTCCTTAATGCATTCATCTTGTGTAACTGAGAAATCAATGCCATTGGTTGGATGTATTGTTTTTGCCTCTCTTTAAAGGTCACGTCCCGATTCCAGCAACTATAAAAATTAACATTTTTCAGTAATTTTGGAATAGATAAGACTTCTCTGTAGCCTTAAGAAAAGTATACTAACAGTCTGCTTTTGGCAGCAGGATGGTTTGATACATTACTGCTGTGTGACAAACCCAGTACAGAATCCTTATTAATAGTCCTATTAATGTTTCATCTAATGTGAGGGAAATGGTAAATAAATTGTGGCTTTAACCCACTGCTGAGCTTCCAATTACTATTTTTCTCCCTATCTGCTCGCAATGTATCACTTTTTTTAATATGACTGAAGTGTTCTAACAATCAAGGGTTAGGATCCGAACAGCGTGAAGCCCTCATTACGTGATTTCTGCACTACAGCAAAATAATGATGGTGAAGCAAGCTGTTCTCCGTGTAACACTCGCAGAATAACTCATAAGGCTGCCCATTTACCCGCTTCTGGGTAGGGATTCAATTACTTCCCGCCTCGGGTTTGTGGATGTTGGAATCGTGTCACGCATCTGTCTCGCGCTGCACCGCAAAAAGCATCCAAAGTGAATAAATTACAGGTGATGTTCCCCAGAAGCACTCTGAGGTCTCTGCTTGCTCCCAAACCACTCAAGGCCCTGTCTTCTAAAAGTTTAATGAAGGTTTCATAAACCATAAAAAAAGCCCACTAGAATGTCATGACCTTCTTTCATTTTCTGACACTGCGCAGAAAGCTGTGTTTTCCACGGTTAATGGGGAGAAGAGTATTGCACTTGAGAGACAGCACTTAAATGGTATGTTATAGTCCCAAATACCTATTAAACACAACTGAAAGGGTAAATAAGGAGTATTTCAGATGGCTGTGCAGATCTCATAAAGAGAGATTTTATTTTTTCCAGACAATAGGTCTTTGTATCAGATTAATACAGTTTGCCTCCTTCGGTATGCAGTGTGAAACTGGCACGGAGATGAAATCATACATAGTTAATTATTCACAAGCGACTCTAGGTACAGCTGCCCTGTATCTACTGTGCCTTCTGTTGAGCATGTAGCAGGGGGAATCCAGGGTGCCTGGCTGTACTTCATCTGACCTACAGCCCCCTTCCTTTTCTTCCTGATGCTACAGGATAAAATTAAGGCATATATTAACATCAGGCTGACCAAATGTTTTTCAGAAGAGGCTGTTTTTTGAAGAGGCAGGGACGCTGCTGCAGGGGCAGCGTAAGAAGGCTGGGGGATGGTGAGCCGTTGCTGATGGGCCATCTAAAGTAATTACCAAGTTTGGAAGTCAAACAGCGTACAAACCACGCCACAGTTACAGCTCCGTTATTGATCGTGCTTTTATGAGATATTTAGCATTAGCTGGTGTGTGTGTGTGTGTGCTCTGGTGCCCTGGAGAAGGCAGGAGGATGCTTGCTTCAAAATGGAAATAATACGTTGGTTTGGTTTTGGTTTGGTTTTTTTTTTTTCCCCCCTTCTTTCTCAGCTTTAGTTGGTAGAATTTCGGAGAGGAGGCAGCAGTAAGGCTACCGATCCAGCGCTAACTCAGTTCCTGAGTGTCCGTTAAACACACGGACACCGTGTCGCCGCACCTTGTGTCCCACCTCCCGCTTTGCCTGAGCAAGAGCTGAGGCAGCGGCGGCCTCACACGTTCTTCTCTCTCAGAAGGACTCTGAGGCCACCTGAGGGGAAAATTAGGATTATTGTGACATGATGAGAGGGATTGTGCAGAGTAAACTCTTAACTCTTTCAGGAATTTGAGCGACTAGCAGGCTGCCGAGCATCCCCCCGACAGGGATCCCTGTGTCTCGGGACGGCACTTGCTGCAGGAGGTCAGGGAGAGCCAGACACATACGAGGGCTTGGGAAAGGATGGCATTCCCATAAAACACTAGCAACTAACTTAATTGCTTTTATACCTCATTTCTTCCTCACTAGAGGGATATAATTACCTAATACACGGTATAATATCTGTTTTGCTGAAGCCATGGTGCTCGCTTCATTGGGACGGGTTTTTATCTACAGTGCTTAAAACTTTATATAATAAAACTGGTTTATATACTAGAACTGGCTGTTGTTCTACAAACGCACCTAAATGGGAGGAAAACCGACTACGTGAGATATGCCTGGCTGCTGAGGCCAGACTACATAGTGCACCTAACTAATATATCAAAAAGAAACCAAAGACTTAAATAAATGGGCCATTTATTTGAAAAGGCAGAATTGGGAAGCCTAACCTTTACAGAATCCCGTTTTCTTTAATAGTTCTGTATCTTCTAGAAAGATGCTTTGAGATTTCCATTCATATACTTCACTGGAGGTTGGCTCCCTTGTAATTTCTTGCAAATCTTACTCTTAAATAGGAAAGGCGTTATTTGCTTTTGTGGCTGAGCCTAAATGGATGCTTCCTGGAGTGACTGTTACAGATTCACGTATCCATCGTACCCCTGAATTAAATTCTAACTGCGTAAGATATCTTTAGTGTTGTTGGGTAACACGTTGTAGTGTGAAGCATGTGAAAATGTCTTTTCCTAGAGAGGAATTTACACGAATACTTACAAGGGAAAAACTGCCCCATCTTCAAAGGCTCTTTTTCTGCCTCAGGTGGAAAGTCTTTGGGCCAGAGAGGTTTTTTTTGAGCTACTTAGCCCACACCTAATACTCTGAGTACTGAACTGGATTCCAGTAGGGGAGGACTATCGTGGAGCTGAACCAAATCCCGTTGATTGTCACCATTTTTATTGTCTTTATCTGAGCCATAACTGCATCTGAACCCGTGGAATTTGGCTTATTTATGAGCAGAGAAAGATCCATTCGGAGTATCTAGAAAGGATACTTCATTAGGAGTATATAGAAATGTCTACAAAGAAGAGCCCCCAGTGGAAGACCCACCATACACCAGCGGCGGTCGGTGGTAGCTCTCTCAGCCATGTTTAAGACAAAATATGTCTTTCCCCACTGAGCAGAGCAATCCAGTGCTGCTGTTTCTCCTGTGGTGCACCAACAAAATGCACTTTTCACTTTGCTGGCCACAAATACTTGTGTTGCCCTCGTTGTGGTTCTTTTTGCCCCTCACTGCTGTGGGTGGGAATGACCTTGGTGGGGCATATTAACAGCTGACACTGGCCTGGGCCACGCTTTGGCCATTAGTTCTGCCGTAGCCAAAGGCTGGGCCAGCCAAGCGTGCCCTTCTGGGGTCTCCAGCCTCACCAAAAAGAGAGCAGATTTAATTAAAGCTATTATGGAAGCAGCGCTGCATAATGATTTACCCTGAGTGAGAGTCAAAGTCCCATTTGTTGGAGATTAATATAACTTCAGATGTTGGAAAGGCTATAGTTCTCCATGTTAAATGTAATAACTGAAATTTCATATCTGCAAGCCTGGCTGTTCCGGGCATAAAATGAAAACCAGCTCTGTATTTACTCAGACCATTTCTGTTGTTTGAATCACTTTATGGATACATGAAAGAAAGTCTGATGAAATGAATTATAGATACAAAAAATAGCAAGAGTAACAGGCATTTCAGATTTTTATGTTGTATAAGGGGAGTCTTGGGAGTTCAGCTTGACAAAAAAATTTTTTTCTTTTTTTTTTGCCTGCCCTTTTTTTTTTTTCCCCTTTGTTGCTTATGAGCTTTAGAAGAGGACAAAAAAAGATATTAAAAACTAGCTTTTCGGAAGAATAGGAAGGATTAGGAGGCAGCAGGATGCCCTGTGCACTGCAGAAAGTGGGCAGCAATCAATAATAATGAAATTTTAAAAGTACCTCGTTTCACAAATCCATGAGTGGGACAGGAATGTGGAGGGGAAGTTCTGACATATCCATTAGTGAACACTAATTGCCAGATTATTTCTCCTGAAGCACACGAGTACTAAAAGAGGAAGCTCCTCAAGTGCTACCACCGAAGAGAGGGGAACAGTGACACAGTTTGGAAAATGGACAGCTTTTGGTATATATTTTTTTTCAGCTATACCGTATTTATTAGCTTTACAGATGGCCCTAATGGCTGTACCTGAAGTGGTAAGGACCCAGAAAAAAATTTGCTTCCCAAGAAACATAGGAAAATAGATGGACGTAAAAGCTTTCTAAAGTCTGTTTAGAGGAAGAGTCGATATTACACAATTAAAACCATTTTCATTTGCTCTCACGTGATGAAGTAAGAAGCAGCAGTATCTTTGAATTGTTGATTAAGTTGGTGTTTTGTGCATCTCAAGGTGATTTCTACATTTTTCTACAAATTTCACATTCTCTTGATAATATGGCTGTTGTTTAAAATCAGGATAGTTTTATATCAGAAGGGAACAGAAGGGAAAGGTACCTGAAGATTTTGTGTGAGTGTAATTAGCCTTAATGTAGAATTACTTTATTGATATGTAGTTACGAGTCTCTGTGTTGTAGTTTCTGGAAGTACCAGGGAAAAGGGACCAGAGGCAATGTGAGACAAAAACCTGAAAGCAAACGAGCACTGTAGTGTGATTAATGTTTTAAGGAGAGCTGTTGGATAATGGTGTTGAGCTGATTATAAGCACGTCTAAGGAAGTCATTTTTCTCTTTACAGTATGCGTCACCTTGGATTTGAAATGTGATCTGTTTCATTTTCCACTGATGTCTTGCTTATTAAACAGAGCGCTCTTTTGGAAGGGAGACAGGCTTGAAAAAATATTTTAAGAATTGGTTTATTGACATGCACTTAAATATTGCTGAAAGTTTTTGGTTTTGTTTTTTTTTTAATTAGAAACATATGAATGTTTAGTCAGAAATCCCAAGTGATGTTTTAGGTTTTAGATTTAAATTCCCAAAGTAAACACTTTCTGGTTTGACTGAAAAGCATCTAGTCTCTAAAACCAGCTTGTTCCATCTTTCAGAAATGCTGATTTCATCCTTGAGCAGATGTAAGGGTTTCCCAGAAGTGTTTCTGGAGTTTCATACCAAATCCTTTCATTCGCAAAGTTCTTGGTAGCAGTTCTTTAGGTGGCCTGTGTAAAGACCCATTGGATGTACCTCCAGATACATTTTGTTATTTCTGGCTTTTGAAGAGGGAAGCTTTTGCACAGAGCTTTGTTATACTTGTTTTAACATCAGGGACTCCTTTAAACACTGTTAGCGATTGTTGTTATTTCTGGAGTATGAGGATTTCAGACACAATCGGAGATGGGGCCGCTCTCCACAGACCTTGCTGTCTGAGGGGAAACGCAGAGACCATGGGAATACCGAAAGGCTGGAAAACGTGCACTGTGATACCTCGTGCTCCCAAGCTAAGAGAGAAATTTATTCCCAATAAAGCTTGACAGAGTTTCTAAAACTTGAGCTCTTCTGTTTAAGGCTTATATTTTTCATAGTCTTCTACCGTAACATCTCCAGGGCTGTTGTGTGAAATCGGAGCAGTCAGATGGCAAATACGGTGTCAGTCTGGTTTCATGGGCAGCGTCTTCGGAGCAGGAGGTTGCCATGGGGTGGGAGCAAAAAAGCCATCCCGGGCTGGTTTCCTGCATCCTCAGAAGTGCAGCCTCTGGAGCTACGGGAGGTGTTCTCAGAAAGCTGGGGTGATGGGGCTGAAACACTTCTGGTGTTGAGAACTGAAGTGCCGTAATTAGCGGGTGTCTGATCACAGGCCGTGTGTTACTCCTGCACCTGTACTCCTATTTGGTCCACTTACTAGTAGGAAAACATAAAGTTCTTTCAAGTTTAAGTATTAAATTGTTTTCATTTGAGACATTCATTGCATCTGTTCTAATTATGAATTGAAATGCAAGAATGGGATAACATGCCTTTTGTGAAAGTAATGATATTTGTTTCAATTAATCCAATTTAACACAAGATTTTCTCAGGGACTAGAAAGCATTCTTTCTAATAATTTGAGTAATAGCAGTTGGTTTTACTAAATAAAGTATGATTACTGGTATGCCTTATCTTTCCTTTCAATAAATACTATATTTCCCTCATTAAGGAACAATCACAAGAACAAGGATTGTAAAGGCACAAAATTCAAGTGCTAAATGCATCTGCTTTTTTGAGTTTGAAATAATTAGAGCTGAAGAGAGGGCTTCCTTCATAGAGAGTTCTGTTAGTTTTACAAAATTATGTAAATATTGTTTTGGTAGAAGCAAGATATTTTTATAAATTCAGAATGTTTCTTCAGATTTTTGCACAATTCATCATTACGGGCTTTTGAAATTAATTCCTTTTATTGGAGAGAATGGAAACGTTTTGTTTGAGACTGAGAAGGGTATTTTGATATCTTCTGGTTTTGTCTGAAATTTTTCTGGCAAAACAGACACCATTTTGCAGAGCATTTCACTTTTCGCTAAGTGTTACGTTACCGATGCTTCAGTGAATAATTCCTATTGGACTAGGTGGGATGAGATGTGCCAGGAAAAGGCTGTATGGGCAGGCTGGGTAGTAGGGGTGGTAATTGTGTCTGAATAATTGATAGAATATCATTGAAGTTCCATCCCCTGCTTCTGCTGGTTGCAAAGCCGTTGTGCTACAGGCACTGCATTCACGCTTAATTAAACTGATAGAGGCAAAGTGATTTTTAATCTTTTTTTTTTTTTTTTTTATAAATTAAAATACCATCCATACCTCGGCGTCTGACGTTACCCTAAATTAAAATGTCAGGAGCTGCTCAGTCCCTCACGGCCTGGGCTCGGTGCCGGCCTCGCAACCGCGGGTGTTTCCGCGTCAGTCAGCGATGACTCGCCGTGCTCAGATCTCGTGTTTTGCTGAATGGCCAAAGTCTGAGCTACATCAGGGTTATGGGAACACGACTACTAAATGCTAAATTGTGAATTACTTTTTATAGCCGTAACACTATATATTTTACCTACAGTATAGAGTCTATTCTAGAGATTTCAGAGCAAATAAACGAGATGCTGTTTAACCCTCGCTGGGTAGGTCTCCACCCAGGCAAATTCGCTGTATAAAATCCAACCGCAGATTCAGCAAGCCCTTTAAGTTGTGAGCTTCCCGTTGACTGAACAGTTTTCTACTATTTTCTTGTCTTCTGTAAGTTTTTGCATTGCGTAGGGCTGTGCCAATGCCATCTACCAAGACACCTGTTGGGCTGCATGAAAGTTGAAGTGGTCAAAAGCCGTGACGTTCTGTGCGGTGTGTAGTGCTCGCTGCTGGGGGGACTGATCGGGTTCTGTGCGTTGGGATGGTTCCTGAAGACAGACTCTTGCTTTTTAAATTTAAAAACTCTTTAGTTTTGACAACTGTAAAACAGTATTTCTGCCCTCTCTTACTAAGTTATTCCTTTCAAGGGATTTTCCATAGTTCTTTGACATTGATAATTACCCTATTTACGAGGGCGCTGTAGTCTTTAATGTCTATTAACACGTAGTCACTGCAAGACAACCAGAGTGTATTAGATCTCAAAAGAAAATTGCCCGCTATTAAATAGCTATTACAGGGGTAGATGTCCTTTAATTAAAGCACAGAGGAAAAAACAGCTAGTATTTGGAAAAATATTCATAATAGGCTGACATGCCCCAGCTTTGGAGTCAACAAGAAATGAAAAGAACTCTCTTTAACCCAAGGTCGCAGAAGGAGAGCCTCTTAAAAAGGGCTGTTTCTGAAGTGCAACACCAAACCATCTACACTTTTTAAATATGTAAGGTTTGAAAGGTAGAGTGGTCTAATGTATTTGCAGTTCCTCATTAACACGCATTACTGTTGAAAAATAGCTTATTTTTCATTATTAAAGCTATAACTGGGTGAGCCTTAGGAAGTTGACTTCTGGAACAAGTGTCAGAAAATAATTTAAATTTAAACTTTTGAGTATCTCTCTCCAGACTGTGTGCCAGTTCTCACTTTTCTGACACTCGGGCCCTTGTCTCTGGAGTTCATCTTGCAGAAACGTTGGGAATTTTAATGTGCTACAGGGTACATAAGCATCAGAGACCATTAAAACAGAGTAAAGGCTAGTAGTTGTATTTGGAGATTTTTCTATTTTACGTTTGTATCTCTTGATTTAAATGATTTCATGACTGAATCTTCAGACTTCTTGGATGCTAAAACAGCACAGGCAAAAACATTAGTGCAGACCTGGCCTCTCTGTGGGTTTGGTTAAATCTGGGAGAAAGACAATGGATCGCCTTGGAAAGATAAAAGGCAGAGGGAGAAGAATCAATTTCAGCGAAGGAAATCCGATGTATGTTTTTGTAACAGCTCTGTTGTTCCAGAGTGGAGAGCCCTTTTCCTCCCCCGGAGCAGGGGGTGCCGTGCTCAGGAGCTGGGGCTCAGCAGCGCGGAGGCAGCTCGTGTAAAGGTCTTTTGCCTAACGGCTTCCACCTTTATTTGACAAAATAAAACGTACACATATTTGATGTACGGGTATATTCTTTATCCTTCACACTGTTACTTTGGCTTCTGTTGTTACGTGTTGAGCACGGATTTTGTGCTTTTATTTTGATCAGAACTCCATATATAAATATATATATATTTATATATAAATAACTCCACCTTCTTCTCTGTCCTGCAGTGGATGAGCAGCATCCTGACACCATCAGGCATCGTTGAGTGGGAAATAGAGATCTGAAGGTCAGCGATGGAAATATTGTTGGGTTATCGAAAAACTGACGGTACTTTGCAGGTCTGCTCAGAGATCTGAAATGATGTCATTTCAGTAGGAGGGATTAGTTGTCAAAACTTTGAAATTTTATGAAAATATAATTGATCAGAGAGTTTTTCAGCTCCGTGTATGTTGCCGGTAGACATTTGTGTGTGCGTGTGTGGTGTGAGTGATTCGCCAACACTCAAGGCTGTAGGAGGGAAAAAGAATTAAGATTCTGTGTTACAGTACTTCCTCCTGCATTGTGATCTGACCTACTTGGCCCCTTTCAGCTGTGTGGTAGTCTCGTTCTGGCTTAAAAAAAGAAAAAAAAGATAAGAACATTGTTTTTCTTTACCTCCCCTATTCTGTCTGAGCCTTCCTCTTAAAATATCTCCCTGACAACTGTCCCATTTCTCAGGCTTTGAAAAGAAGGTGGTTACGGCTTCCCCGCCGCACTCTGCACAATTTCAAAATGAAAAGATATTGCTCTGTCAAATGTTGAAAGAAATCTTGCTTTTCAAAAAGCAGAAGAAATTGTCTAGCTGGGATTAAACAAGGGCAGGGAGTGAAGCATTTGTTTGTTTTATGAAGTCTGGTGAATTTTGATAATGAGTCCTTTAAAATATATGATATTGAAGCTTTTCTAATTCCAGACAGATAAGAAATAATAGTTACATATTTCAGCTTCAAAGACAAAAGTAACCCTTTGTCATCTAATTTAACAATCTTCTTAGTAAAATGTCTTAGAAGAATAGGAAATGTCATTTAAATAATAAAAAAGCACCATCTTTGAATAGTGGGGTTTTTTTAATTGCCATAATCAAAGTCCAAACACATTTCCCTGCTTGCTTTAAATAGATTCTCTTAATGACAGGTTTTCCCTTAATGAGGAGGAGAACAAAGGGAACTCTGAGCGTGTCGGTGTGACTTCAGTATGACGAAAGTTCTGACTTTTGACAGCCCCCACTAGGAAAACAGCAAAACTCGAAGGGGTTTAATTAATGTGTAGTTATGAATTGCTAGTTTGCATTTTAACATATAAATATTTTTGTATGTTAGCAATTGAATATATGTTTTAAATAGCAAAAAAAGCCAAAGAAATCTTACGCTGTAGGTCACATAATGTAGCTTATTAATTCACACTTATTTTTGTTAAATAGTAAAAATCGCACCCTTGGAATCATTGTGAACCCCTGCCAGACCAATCGGGCTGGGACCTTACGATAATACAAAATACCTTTTAAAATGGGGCATTCTTGTTGAGTTTTCTGTGAATTTTGTGAATGATAAGTAGCTTTGAATAATTAGCCAATTCATGGAGGTTTTTGGAGATGGTCTTGTTCTAGTACTAAAATCCATGCTTTTGAAGGGGAGACCTCTAACAAATTGCTTAATAAACAACAGCAGTTTGTGTGACTTAAATTCTCCTGATCAAGTTAACTGGAGTGTAATCGTGCTCAATAGGAAAGGAGAAGATAATCCCATACTTAATGGTGACCAGCTTTTCTACAGTTGACTAAACTGCAAAAATATGTTCTGCATGTGGTCCTTTGAAGAGAGCATTGTAGGTTTGAATAAAAGAGGTAACTTTGGTATTGATAACAACTAAGCAATAATCCAGGTAATACACGATTTTACAGCAGGGACAGACATCTCTATAATACTGAATCTTGGAGCAGCTTTAGTGAGTTCCATTGATTTTCTAAGGAATCGTATTTGCTTTCAGAAATTTCTTGGTTCTAGAAGACTTTGAGGAAGAGTTAAAATCCTTTTGCTACTAGGAAAAGTTTGGATACCCGCGTGGTGTGATCCCAGCAGGCAGTTCCCAGGCCTGGGCGGGGAGCTGCACTGCTGCTGCTTTTCAATATCAGTTTAACCGGAGAGAAAACAGCCACCGGTTTCGGAACGGCAGGATTTTTTTTTGTTTGTGTTTTATTCTTTTGCCCCATCCGTAAAGCTACAAATGACAAAAACATATGGGTAGAATGGAGCTGTTCTGTGCAATGCAAATGAGAGGGAGGGCTGGGAGCATCTCCCTGCAGCCCCCCCCTCCAGAGCCCTCCGCT
The DNA here is from genome assembly GCA_003697955.1 of Calidris pygmaea. Lineage (NCBI taxonomy): Eukaryota > Metazoa > Chordata > Aves > Charadriiformes > Scolopacidae > Calidris > Calidris pygmaea. The sequence goes on along the minus strand of QJSC01005592.1, from coordinate 825,454 downwards.
GGAAAGGTCACTGCGCAGGAGCCCGTCTGCAAGAATTCCCTCCCTTCTGCTCCCTTTTCCTCTCAGCAGCAGCTGGTGCAAGAACGAGCTGCAATATGAAGCTGGCTTCATTATTAAAACAAGAGATTATAATTTCCACGTCATTCTCTCTATTCCCTGCCACCCCCTTCCCACTGTTTGATAATAATCTAGTCTCATAATGAAATTCATGAGGCTGCAACAACAAAGGAGCTCATGGAAGAGATCAGGAGCTTTCAGATGGTATAGATTTGCATACTAATGAAGATTATGATGTTATTAATATTACAAAAACATGGTGGTATCCAAATGCCACCGAATCGGGGAATGATAGATCACGATTAAATTCCAAAAACAAATTAAAGGATGTATTTTGCAATATAACTACACCTTGCAACTGCTGAAGACAGAAGTAAATCCAGTTCTTGTAACTGAATTATTTTGGTTTGTGCGTCGTTCCAAGAAGGTTAATAATTGTAGACTTGCAATATGTTTTATTGCCTGTACTTTATTGGAAAAAAAGGACTCAAAACTTCAATTTTCTTTCAAGCTACAGAGGCTGATCGTGAAAAGCATAATGGGTTGGAGTTCATAGGACTGAGGTTCAGAACGTCATGCCCTTGGCTTCTAAGCGTGAGGTTAACACAAGGAGGCTTATCCATCGTTGGGGTTTTATTCCTGTCTTTGCTATTGGATTCTTGACTTAGCTTTGGGCAACCTTGTGATATTTCCCTTTGCTGGCTTGTTCAGTAAAACTGGTTCATAGGCTGCTCTGAGACCAGGAAAAGGAGGGCAAAGTGGAATTAAAGCTTCTGCAGCTCACATAGTGGGCTTTCCACATTCCGTGTCTTCTGAACAGTTAAAGGTCTTGGTTTGCTCCAAAAAGAGCACTTGCCATTTGCCAAGTCCCACATCAAACAACAATTTGAGCAGCAGTTTTCAGGTCATGAGTCCCTCTTCTTTCTGCTTTGCCTAACAATGATGCCCGTGTGGAGACGTGTGATGCTCTGGGAGCAAGGTGGTGGTGCTTTTATATCTACTCTGCATAAACAGAAACAAGTCCTGAAGGGCAGGACAGCAGACACCCTTGCTCCCAGGAGATTTGCCTTTCAATTAAAGTATGGAACAGCGAGGCTGCCCTTGTTACACACAGCACTGTGATTTTCCACTGTATTTTCTGATGCAGTTCAAGGAATTGAAAGTGTCTGTTGGTAAGGAAGGTGAGGAGGATCAGGTTCTCACAACATCTGGCTGCTATGAGAAGCTGCTTCTGTAGCTCCAGCAACACGAAGGGGTTAATTCAGTGCAAGAGAAGCCTCTGCCAGACAACAGGAGAGTTAGGAAAAAGCTGGAGTGTCTCATTGCTCGGGTGTGATTGAAGGCGGTGATGTGTTTGGGAGGATTTCAGTGGCTCTTAGGGACCTTGGTGGACTCGAGTGAAATGTAGTGTTTGTCAGTGTTTGTGAGCCTAACAAAGCAATTTATGCTGTTCTGTTACACTGGGTAACGGAGCAGGGTTGTTTTTCCCAAGTTAATGCCATCCAAGCCTCAAATCTAAGTCAAGATCGGTGCTTTGGCGATGAGTCTTGGTAAGGAGGAACTGCACCCACGGACAGTCTGATGGGTCACCCAGTAGGTCTTGGACCACAGGTGATAAAACCATCACTCCACCTCTGTTTTCACAGGATTGTCCCACGTTCAGTGGCCTTGATAAGAGCTTGAAAGGTTTCTCACATCCCTTTCCGTTTTCTCTCTATAACAAAAGGTTTTCACTCCGCTGTTAATGTGGATTAATAAATCTGCATTAAATAAAACATGTAGGAAAGTGACAGCTCTGACAGCCTAAATTGTACTCATTTGTGATGTCGTCTTTCAGAGGGATTGATGAGTGAGCAACAGTCCCTTGTAGTGCTGCTTTATCTGATCAAAAGTGTTTTAAATTTGAGGGAACTAGTCCAGCCTGGCAGGCTGGGAAGAAGAGACAGCTTGTGTGGTCTCTCCCCTCATCAGCACATGGGACTTCCCCGGGGGCTCCTCACCGGTGTCTGCCCCATCACAGACCCCAGGCTGGGAGACGGTACCCGCAGGATGAGCTACCCATCGCAGACACTGGGCTTCCTGATGAGCAGCTGCAATTAGCAATTGTGTGGATCTCGTAGCAGGGCCTCCAAGAGACCCCTCTGCAATTTGGCTGCGAGGGACACGTGTCTCTCAACCCTCTTCTCTAGCCATGCTCTTCTCTTGGCCTTCCTTTGCGTTTTTCTCTTCACCACTTTTTTTCACAAGGGCCTTCCAGTGATGAGAGGGACCCCTTGTGAGGCTGTCACAGCTTCTGTGTGTCTCAGCTCTGCTTGTCAGCTTCTTTCCTAACCCAGAGCTTGCTGTGGGAGCCAGACTGGCCATCTCCCAGGTGGTGGAAATGAGGATTACTTCTTATCACAAGGCACTTGGGCACCTCCAGCTCTGCTGCCCTGGATAGGTACTGCAGAGAGGCTGTGTCACCTCCTTGGGATGAGGCACAAAGAAACAGGTCAGAGGACTGAGAGGAGAACGATGAGTTTGGTGACAAAGAGACCAATCTGTGTAAAAATGTCCTTGCAAGTTTGAGACCAGTTCATAATTTGTGCTTCTCCACTAAACGGTGCCAAGCTCGATGTGAAGCAAATTCAGAGGAATGTTCAGGTTCCTCTTAGCAACCCTTGGGCCCTGCTTCTTCAGACTTTTTCATAAAACAACACTTTGCTTTGCCAAACATTCTGACTGCGAGGTAGAAGCCACTGTACTTCCATTTTTGACTTTTACAGCTTATAAAAACAATAGCAAAGGTAAGTTTCATGCTGTAGTTGTCTCTTTGGCTTCCTCAGCACTGACAGTGATCCAGTGCCGATTTGCCAGTATATGCATTGGTGGCCTTTAGACAGAGCACAGCAGTAGCCTGGTATTTAACAGCACAATAATTGCACAACAGCATCATTTAATGGAAGTCTTGGTAGAACTGGAGGCAAAAGAGCTCTCTTACAGCTTTTACTGTGTTCAATAAGATCTATTTTTATCATCTTTTCTAAGGAACCTAGTGACTGCTTTGCAAAAGTTGTACTTTTAATTTGTTTTGTTTTGTTTGTTTTCCTTCAGTGACTCTATTTAGTAGGGGGAGCTGGGGTGTTTAACAAAGTCACAGTTCTCCTTTCTTCCCCCTCCGCAGCCCAGGTCTATTAACACCCATTTGTGCTGTCTCTGTGTTTCTGGGGGTCTGGTGCTGGGCTGAAATGTTGGTTCCTGTGTGTCTCTACAGTTCAGCAGTACATTCACATACCGGGTCAGTCTCAGTTGTGGTTTCAGCAGCCTATTAGCAGCAGCCTATTAGCAGCAGCTTATTAACATCACTGGGATTTTGATGGTTGCTGAGGCTGAAGCTTCCTTTTTTTCCCCTTCCCTTCTTCCCCTGAACTCATGTTAGTTATGAGGCCTCTACTTTATGCAACAGCAATGAATCCATTATCTGGGAGAGAACCAGTTCCTACAAACTTAACTCCTGGGGTCAGAAGCACTTCACTGACTCCTTCCAAACAGAAATGTCAGTCAATACAATGCCATTTTCTGTTCTGAGCTGGTGCATGGCTTTGAGTTCAGAGCAGGAGGGGCTGTAACAGCCTCCGTTCACCCTTGTGGCAGCCCACGCCGTTTTTCATCCAAGGGACATGTGCCATTGACCAGATCGGGGCTATTGCTTCGTATCCATCATCTGCTTGGAACGAATGCATGGAGGCAGATTTTTCTCTGATATGGGAGGTTGCTTTGCAGAATTTGGAGATGGTTATTTCTGATTTCACAGAGACAATGGAGAAAAAAATTGGCTCCTAGAAATACCTGCTTATCCTTAGTCTTTGTGGTAATGACTCATGAAGGTACGATAGGCCAGGGCAACCTGATGTAACTTTGAAGACTGCTCTGCTTTGAGCAGGACGTTGCACTGGAGACTTCCCAAGTGCCTTACAACATGAATTTTTCTGTGATTCTGTGACACCCTTGCAGTTTAGCAGGTTGTCACGTTTCTACTATGTTCATATTTTGTACTGCTTAATGCTGCCTTTCACAGCTCCACAGTAAAACACTTTACCTTCCTTTGGAATCATACAATTGTTTAGATTGGAAAAGACCTTTCAGATCATCGAGTCCAACCGTCAACCCATCACTGACAAACCCACCACTGACCCATGTCCCTCAGCACCACGTCTGCCCGGCTTTTAAACCCCTCCAGGGATGGGGACTCCACCACTGCCCTGGGCAGCCTCTTCCAATGTCTGATGACCCTTTCCGTGAAGAAATATTTCCTAATATCCACCTTAAACCTCCTTAAACGTGAGGCCATTTCCTCTTGTCCCATCGCCTGTTCCTTGGGAGAAGAGACGTGGCTGGGCTTAGGGAGCTGGTGGGACAGGTGAATACAGGAGAGTATTCCAAAGGAAAATGTAAGTTGACTCCTGGTACTTCAGAGGTGATTGCTCTGAAGCTGTGCTTCCTTATTCATTTCAGTGTGATCATGATTTAAATTACCTGTCTGCTGTTTGCTTTCTGCAAGAATTTTGCCTATAAGTGGTGCCTAAAGCCATGTTCTGCAGAGCCAAAATTTTGCTATTTGAGGTTCAATTGATTTCCCTTTCAGTTTAAAGGGAAAGCTCCAGGACACCAAACATCAATACTGTGACATTGCAGATGCTGGGCAGTTGATGTTAAATGCATTGCACGTTTGGATCTCTTCCTGTGGCTTTCCCTTTGCTCAGATGCCTTTTGCAATTTCTGAATTCTTTTTCCCATCACAGCCTCATTCCCCTTTTAGTTCTTTTTATTGTATAAAGCTCTCTTTTAATTTTTTTTTTAAAGGGTTTTCTGTACTTGGTATCATTATTGTGTGTCTGGTTTAAGTCTCTCTTGCTTCCTAAAACAATTACAAATCATCATTTCAGATCTACTTGTGTATTAACAGCTAATCAGCTTTTTACCCTCTGGTCTTTGTGCCCTTCTTCACGCAGTTCCTGACCCCTTTATCAGCGCGCCTCCCCTCTTTGGTTCACAATTTAATTTTTGTATCACTCTGTCCTCTTTCATCTCTCTCCGCTCTGCATATTTCAGTCCAGGCCCTCTTCTATCCAATTAACTTTGTTCTGTTTCCTCTGCCATTTGAAGGAGCTGCACTGCTGCAGTCATTCCCATGCAGAATTCCCTTTCCTGGTACCCAGTCGGGAGCAGTTTATGGGGCACCCCCAGAACTCGGTGGCATAGATTGGCTGGCAGCAGAGCCACAGCCACTAGCCCCAGATAAGGTACAGCGGCCCTGGTCGATGCCAGTCCCAGACAAGCTTTTTTGGGTAATAATGAGCCGTGTTCTCTCTCACCAGCATGGTCAGAGATGAGAAAGGAACAGCATACCCCCCCGTGCCCCCAGCATTCCCTCACCAGCCCAGCCAGCGCGCCCGGCACAGCCTCAAAGCCCTACCAATAACGAGGAACCGGACCATGCAGCTAGCAATATTTTGATAAGAATTTTCCCTGAAAAAGCTGTTGCTTTACTTGTGTAAGACTTAATGCATGAGGGGTTTGGGTCTGTGAAAAAGAGAAAAGAAAACTTCAAGTTTACGTGCGAGTTGGCAGAGTTTTAGGAGAGGAGGCTCGTTATTCTCCTCTGAGCCCTGCGGCACAGCCTCCTGCGGCGCGCAGAGGAGTCGTGTCTGTAAGCACAGCCCGTGCCGGGTGTTGTACCCAGCTGTATCCAGACCAGAACCCTCCGGTGAGAACCCCCTTCCTCTGGGGGATCACCTGGAATCCCCTCCAGCCCTTTGCCTTCCCTTCAGTTTTGGGGAGTTCAGAATATGGGTCTGAGCTTTCCCTCTCCAATGCACTGCAGCATCTTCCCCTTTGGATTCTCCAGTTCCTCCTCCCAGTAATTCAGAGAATGGCTTTAGAAATAGCATAAGAAACTGCAGATTCCAATGTTTTAAAATAGTGATTTGGGAGAATTTCCATGAGAGAACCATCTATAATTCCTGTAAGCTCATGGAAAAATGTATGCGAAGCCCTAACTGTGGTTTTACCCCTAACCAGAGTCCCAGTCACACACAAAAATCCCATAAGCGTGCTCTGATAGTGCTTTTAACTTGAATTCCCTGAATCTGAAGTTCCTACAACTTGGTGAATTACTGTTGTGGCTGTTTGTGAGGATTCGGGTTAGTGCTGACAGTCTTCCAGCACCTTCTGTAGTTTTTCGTGTCAGCCTGGAGAGGACAGACAAGTTCTCCTACAATTTACTGCAAGGTCATCATAAACCAGGGGTCCTGGAGAAAGATCCCCGGGGGTCTTCTAATGTCCTTATGCAGCTAAATTATCTTTTTGAACCTTACGTGAATTTGTCTCCTAATGAAAAGGTTATTGGCTAAAACTGAGATTAGTATCTTCGCCGTTTGCATTGCTCTAACTCAGGGTTTAAAAACCAAATTGTGTAAACAGGCACAAAAGCCCTGTTTCTGATTGGGTTTTTTAAAAAAGGTTCATTAAAAATCAGAATAAGTGACAGCACCCAGTTTTTTCTCTTGGGCCTCCTCAAAGCCAGCAATGGCTGACACTAACTGCAGTGAGGCAGGCTTCGTACGCCAACGGTGCAGGCAGCCTCCGTCAGGGGTGTTCTGGGGTGTGCTCCTGGCTGGCGGCAGCAGCCGAGCACGCAGAATTCCTCTGAAGGCCTTTTGGAACTTTCTCATTCTGCACCTGTGTTTTTGCCACAAATGTAACCCTTTTTCACCTGGGAAATAATTTTCATACATCTTGTGGTTAGGGCTGTGTGGTTTAGTGTGGGTGTAAACAGAATAATTACCAAAGTGATACATTCCCCCCCGTTACTGTAATAGACTTCTAAATGGACTCAAAGGAAATCAGGGAGTTACGTACTGAAAATAAATGACTGTGTAGCATGCTGCAGTCAGCACAGAGATCTGTGTGCTTTTAATTAATGCTAAACCCGTGAAAGAAGGTTGTGTTTTCTTTTCATGTAGAGTTAAAAAACACAAAACCTCACAAAAAACCAAAAACAACCACACCCAAAAAACAAAAACCCACCCATTTTGATCCTGTATATTAAGATGACTTTCTGCCATCTGGATTATCGGATTTCATGTATGCAATTAGCAGTCAAAATGCTGAATTATATTTTTAAAAGCGCTGAAACAACACTATGAAACCTATGCCTTCATCTCGCAAAATCTGAACAGTAACAGCACAGATTTATCTCTTGCATTGGCAGAGTCCTGAGAACTTATTAGCTCTGAGCCCTGCTGGGAGGAGAAGATACTTGGCCAATACTGGGGCAACCTAAACTCAGTGACAGGATTCTCATCGCCTTCCAAGGAGCAGGATTTAGTTTTTAACTTTCCAAAAAATGCCAGTGGATCTCTAGGGTCTGATTTTGTATGAACAATTGCTGAGTATCTGGTTCTTGTGTAGAGTGAGGGGGGGGAAAAGAAGATTTTGATGTCTTGCGAACAGATTTGTTCCTGCCTCTAAATAACTGGTCGTAGAGCTGGGATTCGTACTTGCATTTGATATCCCTTCTTGCAAACTGCTTCTGGGCAAACGTAGGCTAAGTTAAAAAAATCAGCTCTGTATGTCTATATAGAGCTGAAATGGTGATGGGCCTTTTGAACTGTGCAGTGACCATGTGGGGGTTCAGAGCCCTGGCTCCGGGGGGCCTTGGCCAGGAATGGGCACAAGGAGACACCGAGGCTCAACAGGGACACGTCCCTGTGCCCGCTGGGAGACTGCAGTTACTCGGGGAATGGCATGTCCCCTTCTCGTTGGAACTTCTAATTACAACTACCGTAGGAATTTTTCAGATAAGAAGTTTTGGAGCCCAGTTTCTTCAGTAGTAGAGTTCCAGATCTTTTAAGTGTGAGTCTGTGAAATACAAATTTTGAGATTTCATTTTTAAAAGATTTCATCTTTATTTACTTCCTATTTCCAAGTTGACTCTTAATCACATACAAAAACTTTGTATCTTGCCTTCTGGCAGTTCTTGAAAGAATTTTTTTCATAGCAATTAGGCATGCAGCATTTCCATTTAAAGATTTTTTTCTAAGAATAACTAGAAAGCAATGCAATCAAAGCGTTCTTTGTGTGTGTGTAAATGGCTTGCGTGCATTGTGATGCTTGAAGTTCTGAGAAAATAAATTTGGTTTTGCGTGTCAAGAGCAGGCAACGCAGCAGGATTTTAATGTGATCATAATTTAATGTGGTATCCAGCAACAGGACCATAATTAAAGAATATTAGTTCAGTATTTGGACTGGTGAACAGCTGGAAACATAGAAAGAAATATTCTAGGATATATATAGGAGCATGGGTGAAGGGAACGCTCAAGAAAATATTCCACATCTATTGGTGGAACAGCAAAACAGTTCATGGGCCATGTTTAGGTGTTTTCCACCTGCTTGAGACAATATCAGGCTTCCTTAGAATATTGAGGCAACATTAAAACATTAGGAAATTTGGAAAAAGGAAAAAGGGAATGTGATTTGAATGAACTTAATATGGGCTTTCTTAGTTTGCAGAGCAATGTTTTTTAGTGTACAACATAAACCAGGCTGTTTTGCACCGGGAGTGTTTTTGGGGTGACCCCGTAGGCAGCTGGAGGTGGCCCGTGAGCCGAAGGCAGGTCTCCTCGGCAGCGAGCAGAGCCTGTGGAGATGGGAATTCATCCGAAATCCGGCCTTGGCCAGGTCAGATTTGTGCTCGGGAATAATGAGGTGATTTTTGTCAAGGCAGATTGGCCTCGCTGAGCCCCAGGGAACGGTGCCCTTCAGCTCCTGGCAGGATCCTGGCATTCAGACCTACAAGGCAGGTACAAAACGGTACTTTGAAGTCGGTATCCGGATGAGTCATTGGCCTAGTCACTTGTTTGACTTAGTCTTTTTGAGGTCAAAATGAAGAAGGGCAGTTTCTTTTTTGTGTGGACCAAACACAGTTTATAATATTGCTGTTATTAAAAAGAGTGGGAGAAGGGTATGGTATGAAATGAGCAGGGTGTGCTGGGCTCCCTGGGAGGCAGAGGCCGGGGCGTGTGGCACAAAAAGGGGGATAAGAGGAAAAAAGGGAAGCTGAGTACAAAAGAACTCTCCCCCCTCCCGTGCCCCAACACAACAATTAGATCAGAAGCCGCGATAAGCAGGAGCTTGATGAAATTTCGCGTTGGCAGCCCTGCCTCTGTGGGTAATGAGGTGTCACTGGGGCGAGGATCACACAATGTGAGCGCAGAAGCCAGCCGCCTGCCAGGCATTGTTAAACCTTCCCTTCTGACGGCAGCCTGGAGATTCTCCCCCATCCTGTATGCAATGAAAATTTTAAACAATGTGATTAACCTTAACTATGTCATTAACGTAGCGCTGGGTTTGAAACGCGCTGTGCAATCTGGGCTGCGCCCTCTCTGTTAATCTGGTATTTGCCATTGATTAGTGCCTGTAATAACAGGCAAAAAGATGCACTTTAATCATCGGGTACCACCTGCGCACACACACCCGGGCACGGGAGAGTCCTGCTGGAGCAGCAGCCACGTCCTAAAACCCACAAAGGAATGGGGTGAACAGATACAGATTCACTCTGTATCTAAAAATTAACATCATTAAAATCTGGAAGTTTTGAACAGTTTGCTATTCAAGCTTTATCACCAATTTACAACTCTGCTCAGCCAGGGGGAGAACCTGACAGTCCCCCTCTTCTGCAATGTACCTCCTGGGCAATCCTATTCCAACCTTATTTTACCATTTTATGGCCGTCATTCCATTTGATATCCAGTATTCCTCAGATGTTTGAGAAACTTGGGTCTTAAGCCTTATGTGCTCTATGAAATACGCCGGTTCTTGCTGGATGGAATGATTTCACTAGGAACATATCTCAGGATTTGGTTAAAGGCTGTGGTTTTGTTTTGCATGGTTTCTGCAGCGGGGAGGTGGGAGTTGGTGGCACCGCGTGCTGTCGCTGACTGGGGGGTTGGGAGAAGCCAGGAGGCTGTGGTTCTGCAGGGATTGTGAGGCAGAGGTTTCCCTCCCCAAAAGAGACGATCGTTCTGAGGCAAACTCACCCGAGAGCTCGCCCCGTGTGTCCTGCCGGCCTGTCTGCCAGAAAATACGATCCAGGCAAAATATTGAAGCTCGTCGTTTTTATTTTATCAGCCAAATTTTGGCACGTAGAAATTAAGCTACTTCTGAAAATATCTTTCATCATCTTTCCCTGAGGTTTTGATTAAGAGATGACTGGTTTATCTGAAGTGTTGCCCTTCACATTAATCTTCCTCTGTCTGCATGAGGAGTGCAACTTCATTTGATTAATGTTATTTTTCAGTCCATCTTTGGTATATTTTTCTCTGGGATTGCTATGGATTTGTTTGTGGGTTCCCCCCCCAGCTTGTTCTTCATAATAAGAATTATGTCTGATTTCCAACAGAGTGCTACAGATTTATATAAAACTCATGATCCTATGTAAAAGTCTGCAAAATTAATCTGATCCTCTGATTTGTGCTTTCCAGTAGATACTTATCCTTTGCCAAACAGCAGGAGTTTTATAGGATTTTAAATGACCCTTTGACAGGTTTACTTAAGGTATTGAACTTTCCATGGGCCTGTAAATGATCGCTCCTTAATGTTATGGCTTATTTGTCTTACAGCAGTTTTATTGATAACCTGATCACTTTTTCTTTGTCATCTATTTTTATTTCTCCTACTTCTCCTAGTAGTCTTTTGCCTACTGCCGTATTGAGGGGGCATTAACTAAGTAATGAGGATAGAGTTATTTTAATTGTCTCCAGCCAGGTTTTTAAATTGTCTCATGACCGCTGTGTCCGAGTGCCCGTCTGAAACAATTAATTGGTGACAAGTCAGGTGGGGAGGATAGTGGCAAAACCCAAATTACAGACAAATTTGGTTTTAATTTAAAGAATCACTGTGCTTCAGTGGCCACATTGATCTGCTGCCTTAATGTACAACAAAATATGAGCAAACTTAATTTTCTAGTTGCAGAATGCTTTAGTATCTGGAAAATGCAGTACTTCGTAACAAACCTTTAAGGAGGAAACACAGAACTTCCTGATACTAATGGTCTGTAAAGTATAGCTGGAAATAAATTAATTATCTACTTCAGTGTACTAATCGGTGTTCATATATTCTCAATAGTGTCTTGACTATTTGGGCCTATTGATAAACATTGCGTTTGTATTTACATTTCAGTGAAGAAGAATGTTCTTGTTGCTGAAGTTCATTTACCATTGATTGAGCGAGAGCCTTCGTTTGCAGGGTCTCCATCTGGTTGTTGACTGTCTGAATTAACTGGTTTAAATGGTTTTCTGGTATTATGATATTTCAAAGCTACCTTGCATTTATCTGCCTGTTCCTATTACACACAAACTACCAGAAAACCTGTCAGTACCAAATATTCAGCTGTATCTGCTTTATGACACTCTGCATTCAAAGGCTTATAAAATTGTTAGTCCAAACTGCTTAAGAGTTTTCTGCAATTAATGGAGGGAAAAAAAATGAAAGCAAGCGAGGAGGATATCTTTAAAGAACAGATACATGCTCAGAGAAATGAAATACTGCCTGTAACGTTTTGCATTCCTTGGCAGGTTTGTATCTTGGGCACTTGGGCAAGAAACATCTATTTAAAGTTCTGTGTGGTAAATAGCCCATTTTACCCTGGATAAAAGAATAGCAGGAAATGAACAATTATGAGCAAAATCTGTCTAAACTGCTGGTTCATGCTAGTCACCTGAAAAGGGCACAACTTGTGCTGATAATTCAGGCAAAACAGCCAGGGACTAGGTCATCCTGGGGTTGGAAATGTGAGATTTCAATCACTGCTCGAGAGGCCGGATTGCTAAAACTCTGCTTTGAAGGTCTCCTGTGATCTTCTGTTGAGAGGCTGAGAATCAAAACTGCAGAGAAGTTAAGAAGTGAAAGGAGAAAAGCAGCAAAACCTGAAAAGAATAGATTCAGAGGCTTTGACTGCAGGTGATTTTTCAGGTTTTGCTTTACAAGAATGTTTAAAAAAAATAATAGTCTTCAGTGGTCAAAGAGTTTCTGAAACCAGTCTCTCTAGCCCTAAGTGAAAACGAAGACTTAGAAGCTAAATTTTGGGCTGCTAATTAAGACTGTGTGGCCCTGATCTCTAGGTGGATGTTAGGAGATGCTATATTTAGAAGATGGCTTTGGTGATGTCACGTCATCCACAATTCCTTATGCCAAACCCTTTTGTTTATTCTGGAGGTGCTGCAGTTTCTTGTCTGAGCTCGTCTCATTGCCCAATTAAAGGGTGATTTCTTGCTGTTCAGGGTGTCTGTTGATATAATTCTTTTCATCACAATTAGTCATTCACAATGGCAATCACTTGATTTGGATTTTATAGCACTGGCAGTGTCATGACTGTCTCAGAGACAAACTTCCCACTAATTCCTCTTCCAGTGTGAGAGCTCATACTGCCTCTGAATTCCTTCCGAAATAGCAGGATGGAACGCATCGACTTTACTGCGGCACACTTAATACAATACATCAGGAGCAACAGTTAATGAAAATGTAGTGTCAGGTACATAACTATATGAAAAAAAGAATGATAGGGATATTTTTAGGTATATAAACTAATTATTGTAATTTCACTTTCCCTATGCTATCTCTTCTTCCCAGTCAGGGTAATGATCTGTCTTATCACTAAAGTGCCTCTACTAAATCTTTTGAAATGTCAAAAGAGAACTAATATTTACATCAGAATAATAACTACAATTACTTACCCACTTTCCAATTCATTTGGAGTCAATTATTCTTTAGTACTAAGAGAAATAGAGCCTTACTGTAATATTGGAATGAGTTTAATTAATCCTTTTTCACATACAGCAGGCTGATAAATGAAATTCAGCCTGTAATTTAAGAGCTTGGGGAAATAGTATGATATTAAGGGTGCTTTGAGTGATTGACAGTTTAATTTATTATGAAGAGCAGTAGTCTGTCTTACCTTGGAGTTCATTCCAGTTTTGCAATTAATGATTTCAACTGGGAGATCATTGTTCTAGGAAGACTTCCCAAACAAAATTTTTGCGGACTTCTTGGCATCACCTATCAGTTACTACACACCCGTAACCCTTTGTTTTGTAAAAATGACAGATAAAGAATGCAATGCGTGATATAAAAATGTGGTGCTGAAAAGTTCGTAGGAGCTGGAGAACATGATAAATTTGTCTAGTAGAATTTCCCACAAGTTGATATCATATTTTCATCAGGAAGGAGAAAGGGTAATTGGATTTAAATGTCAAGATGTTCCTTCTGTAGGTTTGAAGTCACACATCTATTTTCTCAGCTACAGTTTTCGCTTATGATTATGAAAACTGCACCCACTTGTCACTGAAGATGACAGTCAGGAATTCTCTAGGAGTGAGTTAAATGCTGAACCATAACCTGAAGGTTTGACACGAGCAGCGTAACACCACTGGTACAGACAAGAAATAAATTACTCCATTGGACTCGGTAGATCGTATGTGAAAATAGTGATTTTTACTAAGAAGCAACCCAGATAAAGCTAAGATGGATTAATCCACTGAGAGATTTCTAATTGAGGAAAATACAGATTCAGATGTCCAGGAGGTGAGGACAGTGCCTACAGGAGGCAAACTCTGGCCGGTTTGTTTTTCTGTCCCCGACATTTGTCTAGATGTTTAGAAGCAAATAGAATGAAACATTCCTGGAACGTCAGTGGCTTCCCTAGATGGGCACTTGCGGGTCTGTTTAAAATAGTAACAGAAAGGGGTTTTAATAAATGATGTAGGAATGTGCAGATAGCTCCTAATGGAACTCCCTCGGCAGCAATTCTGTTCCACGCGCTTGACCTTTTCTGCTGCTCGGTAGGTGTGGGCTTCTCCCGGCTCCCGCAGAACTCTTAATAGCTTAAGCAGCACAGCTCATGCTAATTACCGTTTAGTAAAAGTGGGCAAGAGCTGTCATCTTCCTTCGGTGTCTTCCTTCAGTATTGGGAAAGGGAGTCTGGGCTGCATCTTGGTTTTTTTCCTAGAATCCCTTTTAATTAGAGGAGAGCCTGGGGGGTTTCTCTCCTGTTCCTGAGGTACAAGGAGAACCTCCCTAAAGGCTGTCTTCTGCGAGTGTTGGGTTCGTGTTCCCGCTCTGTGCCATGTTCAGCCGTAACCCATTACACGTGTGAAAACACTGCTTGTGAATTAGGATAGCATGATTTCGGCTATGCACCCCTGCATGCAATTTGTTATAGCAATGATAAATATACTTAAAATAGACTTGTCTTACCAGAACTTTGATTTACAAGAACTGTTCTCCGTATATTTGTTCATTTTTCCCTTTCCTAGCTCAGTTCTTTTTGAATTGGATCCTTGTAATGCTTTAGGAAATGCACAGCTCATGGTACTGTTTGATACCGAGGTAATTTTTGTGCATCTCTGTCAGTCTGTGCACTCTATTTTGAATATGCAGTATCTTTTGCGTTCTCTTATTCTCCTCTTTTTTTCACCCGTATTCTGGACTGATCTCTGAGACCCAGCAGCATGAAAGGCTGGTTTACTTAGAGCCCTGCAGTGTGTGAGATTGTACCGTGGTTTGACAAGGAAAGATGCTGAGCACCAGGGAAAGAGCTAGGGCTCTGTGATTGCCTGTTGGGGCAGACCAGGAGCATTCATCATGCACTAGAGGGGAGCCACGATAACGGGTCCAAGATGAGTGAGAAGTCTGAAAAACCGAGGGAAAAGAAGCCCCAACCACCAGAATTCCGTGTGGAACTAATGTTCCGTGGGTTTGCTAATTGGTTTCTGACCGATTTCTACTTCTTCTGCTTTATCTGACAAGTGAAGAGCGTTTGGAAACCTGGTGGTAGAGCTCAGAAACCTTGTTCCAAGCAGACTGTGTATTTGTCACAGCTCCCGGGTGGTCGGTTAAACCTCCACAAAGTCTTGCACGGACCTCAGTTGTCCACTACTGGAAGAGCTGGGCTTAGAGACTGTATTTGGGCTGAAGACCTCAGCCTTTGTTGGGATACTGGTGGCCAAACCCCTTTGCACAGCGAGAAGAGACAGAAAACAGCAGTTACTGGTGCAAAACAAGTCTATTTTGTGGGGCTTGCTCAGATTTGTGAAAGCATAATCCCTTCATTGCTGTTCCTAAGCAGTTCCTTTAGCTGAGTGTGGGCAAAACACTTATTCTTTTGCAGGTTCAAACCTGCTCTTTCCTGCGTGGTCACAGTCCAGGGGATTTGTGCAAAGTTCTCTTTCCTTCCTGCACGCTTGGCAGTTCAAAGGAAAGAAGGTGGGAGACGGTGTCCAGGGCCAGGGCTGATTTTCAAGGCTGCTGATGGCGAAGAGGAGAGGAAAACTTGATGTTCCACTAATTTTCAGTGCATTAGGTGACTTGGAGGCTTCTGGAGAGTGTTTCTCCCCTTCTCCTCTGGCTTACTCTCCAGGTGCTGAGGTGGTGAGCTGCCAAAGCTGCTCTGCCCCAAAGTCTAATTTGGCAGTTACAAATTCCTAAATAACTGGAAGTTTCCGAGTTACTCCATGAAGGCAATTCATAAGAGAAACCAGCGCCAGAGCCATCAGCTGACCCGCTGTCGTGGATGCTGTCTGTGACAGCCCTGTCCTACGCTTTTACAGCGCCTTCCAGTTCAGCGTCTGCCGTAACGAGATGCGTTTGGCACCACTAAAATTCAGTGGGTGGACAGTAATACCCAGATGATAGGTTACGTGTGACAGGGTGTGTGGTCACAATTATTACCAAGGACACCAGTGCAACTCCCAGTTCTTACAAATAGCTCTAAACGAGCTTTCTTATCTGTGCATCATGAGCACGGCCTCCTTCAGACCGTGGATAATCAGTAGGTTTTAGTCATTTTTACCTAAGGATGAAAAACTGCAGTCCTTTTCCAGACAGTTTTACCAGTATATGTGAGTTATAGCAAATAAATTAAAAAATACAATTTTATTTTTTATTTTACCGTCACTGCATATCATGGCTTTACAGTCCCATATATATATATAATTACTCACTGGGCTGTTATTTAAATGCCTTTTTTTTTTTTTTTTATACCTACCCTTGAATATCAGGATAAATTGTTGCTTGTTACATTTGACACTGAATTCCCAGCTGCATGGGAGCTTCAGGGTGTGGTGTTTTCTTGTTGGTTTTGTGTTTTGTTTTTATTTTGTTTTGCTTTTTAAATCTGTGAACGCCAAGGAAATGAAACCTTCCTTTTCTCTCTGTTTGGGCTGCCTGGAGTGCCTGGCAAGGCTCCTTCTGTAGGTGGCCAGCTCGTTTAGTACCAAATATCACAGGTATTTCATCCAGTCCCTGAAGCTGTTCTTTTAATTCCACCAGTTAGAGGAATTTGTATTGCCAGTGTATGACTCATCATTGGCCCTGAGTAGTTTGATATTGGGACATCCAGTAGATTTTTAAAGCTGGATCTTACTGTTTTTAAAGTGGGATCTTAGTATTTTTTTCCCTTTTCCCCCCAATATGTGCATATTGCAAAAAGGGGCCCGCAAGAGCCAGGGAAGAGGCCCAGGAGGTCATTCCTCTGACACTGCCTTAATTGCCAAAAGCTTTATAAAGGGTCACACGGCAGGCCCAGGGGGAAGTGGAAATCTAGTGTGTATAAAAGGGTTTTTAGGCTTAAAAAGTTTAGGAACAGCAGCTCCTGAGAGGATGAGGTATGACTCCGTGATGCCTGACAGATGTCTACCTCACCAGTGCCTGCAAAGAATAAGAGGGTTTCCATAACCTCTCTTAGCCACTTGCTCCATTATAATTACCTTTTGATGTATAGAGTTTTTCCCAGTCTAAGTCCTTTTCACTGAAAATTAATCCAATTATGTCTTGTCCTTTCCCCAGCAGACACAGAGAATAATTCATCAAACTCCCTCTTAGGAAGAGCCTTTTACATTAAGACGATTCATCTCATGTCCTCTTCTGATCCTCTCTTTTCTACGTGGGGAAAAAAAAAGCAGCTGAATTTTTGAATTTTCCTCCCTTTTTAGCATTCTTACCAACTTCCTTGAAACTCCCTGTTCTGACCTGCTTGCTCTGGCAGGGTGTGCCCAGGAGCCAAAAAGATTAACTTCTCTTAGACTCCAGCTCTCTAGGATGCCTGGTCCTAGCAGTCCCTCATTGGAACAAGAGTTTCAGGGTGTCTTGTGTGTTTGGTCAGATCTGGGAGCACAGGATCCCCTTACAGCCACTGCTGAACATTTCCTTAACTAAACCTAAAAATTCCTGGGTTGGGATGACCTTCACTTCTATAACTGCTCTTTACAATAATACCTTACCGTGAAATTTCCATTTGGTTTGGGTTTTGATTATTATTAGTTTTTAAAGTTCATTCCCTCTCTTTCTCCTTTTTGTTCAGAGACAGAAAATGCAATGAGCTGAGTACAGGAATAGTGTTGAGGAACAAAGAAAATTCCCCCAAAGTACGTTTTTGCACAGGGTCAGGTAGAAGACATTCTTGTTCTCTGCCACTGCTTTTCTCTGCTCTCCGTGACACTCCAGAGCCGGCAGGAGGCTCTGTGTCCCCTGGGGTATGTGGAAGTTCTGCGTGATCAATGATGTATGAAGTTGGCAATTCTTAAATTATTAAATTTTCAACAATGATAGCAGGTTCCTTCTGTGCTCTTGTACTTACTATCCCACTGAATAGTTATGTATCAACAAATGCTGAAATAATTTTTTTATTTTTTTTTTTTTAAAGTTGTTGTGACCCACATTTTGATGGACAATCTTTTCCTAACACCGGGGCTGTATGAAGAGCATTCCATCTTTTGGATTTAGGACATTAATCATCTTTAGTGATGAAGTCTTGCTATAATTCCCAAGTGACTGAAGTATTCTTTGTGCTCTGACATAATTTGTAAATTATGGAGAAAATTATTTACTTAAAGAGAATCGCATTATGTCATGGGGCAGACTGTTACAGTTGTAAAATCCCACCAAATAAGGTGGAAATTCAGTGTGGTCACGAGGTCACTCGAGACTACTGTTTTCTAGAGCATTGCTAATGTCCTTTCCAAAGTAAAGGCAAGATTTGGCCCCATCTTTATACTCGTCCATGGTTGTCATATTGTGTTGGAAGTGTCATTCTCAGAAACTTGAAGTGTCCCCATGACTGTGGTTTTGCAAGATGTTTCATAAATGACAAGTATGGAGAAAAAAAAAAAAAAAGCAAATCTTTTGAAGACCTTTGACTTGAAGGTCAAGATAGAGAAAAACTGTTTTATGGCTCTGTCCCAGTTCTATCAAATATTTTAAATAAAAAATCTCTAGCTTGCAGAGGCTGTCCAGCTTCTAATTTCTGAAGAAATGAATTTAAGTAAGAATTTAATTGCTGAAGAAAAATGTTACCAATTATGTGTAAAGGAGAGGAAAATGAAATATGAGTTACTTTTTATGCAGGAAGGAAACTGACTATGATATTCTGCAGTAATTTAATCTGTAAGAGCTGCTTTGAAGTAGTGCACAACGGAGAGGGAAAAAGTTGAGTCTAGTTCCAGGCACAGACCCCTGACACGGACAAGGCTCTGAGGACCCTTCACACCCCACTTGTCAGCAGTAAGGGTTTCTGTCCCTCTGGGCAAGCTCCGCAGTAGATCCCACTTTCTCCAGTGATGATCTTTCTATTTTCTCAAGCTAACTGTAATAGTTACATCCTAGTCAATGCGAAGCCCTATGGTGGAATTTCCAGGCTGGACTTACGGCTGTCACTAGATTACTGTCACCACCTTGCTCCCAGGGAATACAGGAAACTATGAGTTGGGTTTCTGCTGATCGACATCTTTTGTCATAATCCCTTAAAATAGACCTTGCTTTGTGCCGAGCACGAGGAGGATCCCTGCCCAGCCTTGCTGTTGGGCAGCCTCGCGCAGGGCTGTGCGGCAGCGTCCATGGGCATTGCTCAGCTGGGGACTCTGCAGGAGGAGAGTGAGCCCGGAATTGGGACCAGGAACTAAACGAATAGAGCTCTGGTTTATCAATAACAAAATGAAGGGAATACTGCGTTTAAATGTCAGCTACCTGGTTTTAATTTTGAGTTTTAGGGTTGCTCTCCGAGGAGTTACACGGAGTGTGTGACTGGGTGCTCCTGCCCATCGCCCTCCCAGCACCTCTGCTTTACTGGCAGTAGCATCAGCCCCTTTCTCTAATTGGCTTTATTGCATCTTCTTCAGCGTGTCCTTCTCCAGCGACCAGCAAGGCAGCGTGTTTCTGTTACTGGTTTCATCTTCTGCGAATTATAAGATTGATTACTTCCCCCTCCCTGTTAATCTCTCTCCAGTTTGTGACAGACAGTGTCCCTGGCTGTGCCTTAAGCGCAGAGGAATCTGGCTTGCGGTGGGTAGGAACCCCCAAGCTGTTTATTCATGGAGCTCATTTTAATCTCTGGAGCTGTGATTGTGAAGTGCAAGGCAGTTATTTCTTTATCTCTAAATTAAGGTAATTGTGGGGGTGGATTTATGGGGAGGTTTAGTTATATCAGATGGAAATTTTTGTTTGTTTGTTTTGTTGGATGGTTCTGAAAGCTGGAGAGCTGGGGATAAAGAAACTAAAACAATTTCTTGCTGGGTGTGAGGATCGTTAGGCTGCCTCATCTATTATTAGGAAGCAGGATAACTCTACGGATGAGTTTGCTTGTTGCAGAGATGGAAGATGATAGAGATTGAGACTGAATTTGTTTCTGAAGTCTTTGTGAAAATATTATGGTTTACATCCAGGCTCCTCTAGCAACAGTAAAATTGCCAATGTGAAACAAAGGAATATTGAGATAATATAATACTGAGGTTTTCTTATCAGAGATTTGAATATACCAATTACATACTGTATTTTCAGCTAAGTCTGTTGTCAACAACTATAGATCTAAAGTAGAAGATGGGTTTGGGTGAGGGAAGTTATTTTCCTTCATAAAATTCTGTATAATATCAGGAGGATTTGAAGTATTTTTCCCTTTGCTTCACAGCAAATCCCCTCGGGAGGTGGGCTCGTGGTCGCGTGTGACCAGGTTGTGGTGTTTTCCCACGTTCCCCTTGGCAGCTGAGCTGCTGCTGCTGCCTTCGGACACGGTCCACGTCCTGGCAGTGGTGAACGGAGATTTGTTTGCTGGAAGAATCCTCATTGAGGTTTCCAGAGCAGGCAAACAACCCACATGGGCAGTGGCAGGGACTGAGATGAATAGCACTAACTTATAGAGCTTTTGTAATTCAATTGTACTTTAGTTGTGTATTTGTACACTTCTCTTCCCAGGCAATGTATTTAACAGCCTCTGGAATTTATGATGCATTCCAGTGGTCTATCACAAAGTTTGGGAAAAGACTTATGGTAAAGTTATCCTTTTTTTTCTCGAAGTTGGTGTTATTTCCTTCCTGCTCGCGAATCTGTGCCATTCTGATCGCTGCGATATTACGTCTGCCAGGGATGACCTTTACCCCTAAGAACTTGCGGTTGGTTTTAGAATGCATTGAGGTTCAGGATTCCTATCATATTTATATGCTAATGTTTTAAACAGATGAATTCTCCCTCCCTCATTTTACCTAATGAATGATGACCTTTCTTCTCTGCTTCCCATCTAGTAATGTATTTAGACATTAAGTATAAATCTTCTTAGTAAAGGAATTGCTTATGTATGTTTGCCACATGATATATCTCTCTTTTGGTGTGAGCAAATGTTTTGTTTAAACAGGAAAACAAATTCCCTAGCATCTTTCTTTTCTTTTTTTTTTTTTTTATGCACAGAGTTAGGTACTTCAGCACGGTTATAATGATAATATATAGCTAGTGTGCTGTATTATGAAGCCTCTAAGTACATAATGTAGTAGATCTATTATGTGAAAGCATACTTTACTAAAAAAACCTCATTTGATGCTTGAAATCAAGGGAGTCAGTTCACATTCAACTATATACTCTGCACTCTTTCCCTGTTCACTGGAAAAAAGTATGCTTGTGGTGAACTAAGGGGTGTTTGGGTTTTGGTTTTGTTCTGCCCCTCTCCTTGCCTCCCCCCCACCCCCCCTAAACTTCCAGCAATCCAGAAAAAGTCCTTCCCACAGGAGCAGAACCACGTCCATTGTACTGCCCATGGGCATGAACTAAAATTTTAAGTCCACTGTTTTCCACCCTGATGATACTACAACATTTTCTGTTAACTGTGTCAGCTGAGTAAAATGACATAAAATGACATACTAAAAGCATCCATTCTCATTCTTCAGGATGGAAATGACTCTGTTACCTTATACAGATCAGTGCGTAGCACCAAGAATAAATACTTAGTTCTTCATGCAAAGCCTTTCTAAATCAGGATAGGTTTGTGATGTAAGCCAGGTGCTTGTTGAGGGACAGGATATTCCCAGGATTTTGCTTTAAGGGGTTTGTTAAATGTGGCAGAGGCTGAAGGAGGATTTTCAGTGTGCACTCTACAGGTGCCTGCTGGGCTGAAGGCCCTGGCAGAAAGAAGTCATCCTCATACCAACGGGCTGGAATAGAGCTTGTAGCTGATTATTAGGCCAGCTATTGATCACCTGTGTCACTGGAGAGGAGGGCAGGTTTGAGATAGATGTACTATTTGCAGTAAACACTTTAATGGTGTTACCTACGTGCATGAATATTTTATATTTTAGATGTCTGATGGTGGGAGTATTAATGTTGGGATTAAAAGGCTTGACCCTGCCGCTGCCCCTGCAGAGCCCCCGCGGGCGCTAAGAGAGGCTCTGACATGAAGTTCTGCAGCGAAGTGCTTTGGAAATTATGCCAAAGAGGGAAAGAGGAAGAGGACAATGAAACAGCATCGAGGCCGTGCGTTTTGGGCCCTAGGAGTGAAGTGGAGCAGCTGCGAGCAAAAATGCCTTCAAACAAAGACTGACACAAACCTGTGAAATGACCTTTACCCGCGGCGCGTGGAGGCGATCGGTGAATTCCAGAAAAGCTGGGGCGGTGTGTGGGGGCTTAAGCAGCGCTGGGGAAAGGGCAAACGCAAAATTGGAGATGAATTAGTCTGTTTTAAGTTAAGATATTTGTCATCTCGTTCAGGCAGGATGTTTTCAGTTATTTCCAGCATAAGAGTTGAGATTAATCAATGCTTTTAAAACTGAAATGCACGGAGCAGTCTGGAAAAGATCTAATACCTTTTATATTCAGCGGAGACGGTGATAGCGGAGAGAGGGAGGTAATGAATGAATGACAGCCTGAGCGGAAGCTCTGTGTGTGTGAAGAAAGGGAAAATGTGAGATTTCTACAGAAGATATTTTTAGAAGTGGCTAAATCACATCAAATGCAGTTATATAGCGGTGTTTCTGCTTGAAAGGGTGAAGTTAGAACTGCTTGATTCACATGGCATATTTCAGATCTCCTATTTATTTTAGCTTTTACTGATCAAAAAGGATCTGTAAAGAGATTCTGTCCAGGTGAGAAAGAATAAAGGATAAGAAAATAATGGTTTGACATTTTTGATTTTCCCCTTAATGTCTTACAACTCCCAAGAAATCCCAATTCTGAAATGTTGGCAGGAATAAAGGTGCTGGTTCCAGAGACCCTGTAGCTAATACCTGTGTGGCTGGGTGTGATGCACGCCTGTGGGTGATGCACGCCTGTGGGTGATGCACGCCTGGGTGCCCAGAGGCAGCTCCTGGCCCGGAGGCGGTTGTTGCTGCTGCGGTGTGTGACCAGGCTGGCGCTGACGGAGGGGAGCTGTGTAAACAGGTTTCTTGCCAAGCCAATTGCCATTAGAGCCCCCGGTAATAGGAATTTCAAATACGGGATTAGAGATTCCAGAGGAACTTTAAATTAGAGATGAAGTTGGCCGAGCTGGTAGAAGCACCATCAACAGCAGCCGCCTTCAAAATCACGGGCAGCAAAATTGTTTTGCAGATTTTACAAATAAATACGGCGTAGGATTTTTTTTTTTTTTTAAATAAAATATTTCTCCTGTAACTCTGTGGGCAGTTAACAAGCCTTATGTGCTGATGGTGTGATACCTCCATGTGCAGCTTCTCCTTTTTGAAGATGCCCAATGATCAATGCAAGGACTGTGGGGTGTGCGGGGAACTGACCAACGAGATCACAACAGATCCTATTAAAAGGGATGTTATCAGATGATAATTACTAATGATGTTCTTCAGAGGTCAGGCCTGGCTTAAGCCTGCTCGTGGTGTGGATTAAGGACACGTGCGGGAGAAGCAGAGGTGCTCTGAGATCTGGGGATGGCCTGAGCGGGGCGAGGGGCTGCCGACACCGGAGCCTGCAAAATCACATGCAAAATCAGCGGTGCAAATTTGCTGTTTTAGGGGTCAAGCATAACTTTAGGGTGTGAGCATAAAGCTTTTGGGCGTTAACAGAGGTGGCAAAGGTCTGGCGGGCTGGAGCAGGGCTGGGAGAGCCGCTGAGCCCCTGCCGAGGGGTTTGTCCCTCTGCTGCGCGGGTGCGCTGCCACCCGGCCACCGCGCTCCCGGGTGTGCCTGGCAGCGGTTTCTGGGGTTTTGTCTCATCAGGGTATCAAATCTGGCAAATCTCCCGTGTTTCTGCCAGATATTTCTTTTGTCTGGGTGGTGGAAGGCGTACAATGCTCATTTTCAAAGTCTGTTATGAGTCTACTCTATGCTAATTTGCTACTGAATTACTGTGCCCGGAGCTAGGAGCTTTAGGAAGCACAGGCTTCGGTATTAGATAAAAACCTATTCAGTCTACTTTGACACCAGTTCCCCATGCTGCACGACGTTCATTTATTTCTAAGCTACAATTTCCTCTGTGTTTGTATTAGAGAACAATGCTACAAATGCACAAAGGAATGACACAAGCGGGTAGAGATCAAAGTGGCCACCTACCAGACTCTGAGAGAAAAGTAAAGCCTTGATTTGAAAGGTGCTAAAGTTAAAACGATGGAACTGGGCACTGTAGGCTGAAATGCACAATTCTGTCTGTAATTCTTTCGTTTTCCTTTTCAGGAGAGGCTCAGGTGGCTGAAAATTCCAATTGATTAATTTTATACTGATACCTTTGGGTACCTATGGTGCACCAGGAAGTCCCTAATAGGTGTGATGTTCTTGTTTGCTTTGCATGTGGTTGAAAAAAATTCTCAGAAATTATCTCAGGTAGTATATGGTCATGATATGTGTCACGAGGTTAGCAATTACCAAGTTATAAGACTTTCTGGAGTTAATTCCCCATTATATGAATATTTTTCCCTTCTGTCCTCGTTTTCCACTCAGAGGCTATTAAAACCCCTAATGGAATGGCAATTAATACAGCATTTTTGGATTTACATTGGCTAAAATGTCACTGATGCAGTGGAAAAACTATTAATTAGGTTCCTGCGGTGGGGGGTCGTGCCGTGCTCTGCCCCTGTACCCCCGGGCTGTCCCCGGTGCCAGCGCTGCTGGCAGAGCTGCCTGCTCCCCACGTCCCAGCAGCGAGAAGAACCTCGGCTGTTTCTGTGCCCTTTGTCGGGATGATCCCGTCCCCCCTGCAAGGGAAGTGCTGGAAAAATATCATCACTTTCCTCTTTTAAAACTGGCTTTGCAAAAAACACCTGCCAAGAACAGCCTGGCATTGTGAGGATGGGAAGTTAGATAACCTTACAGGTCTTCTCTTCCCTGGATTTCAAGACAGCTTTGAAGGTGTGAAATTTCCTTAAGGGGTGTGATAGACCATGCACTTACATCACTGGTCCCCACATCAGGTTCTGGCCAGCAAAGAAACCCCACTCTTAGCCCAGGTTTAAGCTTCCCCTGCTCAGGGGCTGTCTGCTGACAAGTCCAGGCTTGTTCTGGGGCAATAAAATTACTCAAAAACGGGATGCTTAACAGAAAGGTCTCCGGGTTGTGAATGTGAAACTTCAGAGAACAAAAGTTATAAGTGAAAAAACAAATCATTCTCTTTCGGCTCCATGTTCACCGTGACACCTCTGATATTTAGGTAGCTGTAGATGCACATAAATTTCCACAAGCAGATGTCAGAGCATTAAAACACCGGGGTGTAAACTGCATCCTTGGTACCAGCTGAATGACCTCCGGAGCCCGGAGACCCCTGCAGCTGTTGAAAGGTTGATGAATACACAAGGTGAAAGGTGTGTGAAATAGTCAAAATGAAATGAAACACTGCAGCGAATTTTATTTATATTCCTGAATGCTGATGAATTTGACAGTGTCTGTTGCACATATTTTATTAATGGTTCAAATATATAGCCTGAAAAAATAGAGCTGATGAAATGAGATACGTTGGAGATGCCTTTCTCAGATAAGGCTTTTATACCCGCATATGGTGTATGCTTTCCAACAAAAATAATGGCTCTTGGCTAAAATTGTGGGGAGGAACATAGTATTCTGAAGGCTCAGATCTACAGTTAATCTTTTCTGTGTTTGGTTCAGTGTTTCATGAGTAATGAGGATCCAGTGCCCTCGTGTCCAAACACGCCAGTGGGATTTATTGGCGTTGCCCATCACCTGGTCGCTGGGCCACTGAGGGCATTGCTACCCCTGCCGTGGTGAGGGGGAGGCACAGGAAGAAAAGAAAATGAGCAATTGTGTTGTTTAGCAAGATTATTTCTGGGCAACTTCTTTTTTCACCCAGTATTGCTGGCTTGTCTTGCAAGAATGTGAATGTCTTTGACCACTGGTGTATCGTCCCTCTGCCCAGAGACAGATCTCTATCTGTTTTCTTTGAAGCCCTAAAAAGAAATGGACCATTCCTAAAGAGATATAAAATGTGAAATTTCATTATATTTTGGGAGCTCCAGTTGCTATCCAGTGTTACAAACTGCTTTTCTAGGGATTTCATATCCACCACTGCTGCTGACTTGGGAGCAATGGGGTTTTTTCAGCTGTTTTGGATCCACAAGGGCTCCCTGGAGGGATTTAAAAAGATGGGTTGACATAGTGCTTAGTGACATGGTTTAGTGATGGTTTCTCATCAGAGTTAGGTTGATGGTTGGACTGGGTGATCTTAAAGGTCCCTTCCAACCTAGACAATTCTACGATTCCATGATTTTTACTGATGATTTTATATATTTCTGCAGCCAGAGCTCTCAAGGTTTCTATGGGTTGCTGTCAGAAAGGCTCCCCACAGCGTCCATCCCTGGGTGTCTCCAGTGAGTGAGAGCATTTCCTGAGCATAACGCTGATAAGCCAGTGTCCGAGGATTTATCACAACGAAGGTTTTGTGTCAGTTTTCCATTGGAGCATGAGCCTTTCAGTGGAGAGCAGTCAGGGTAGGAGGGAATGCCATCATGGTATTTTGATGGTGTCCCCAGCCAGGCACACGCGGCAGTCTGTCCCTCCAGTCAAACAATGCACAGCTATTGCTGACTTATTTCAGGTATGAATTGTGACAAGTATTTTTAAAGCAAGTCTCATAACAAAGGGGAAAATGTTCTGTGCCAGTGAGAGCTGCTGGAAATCGCAGTGTCAGCGTTAGGAATGTCTGCCTGGCCCCCGTCGTGCCCCGCTCACCGGTTTATGGGGAAGTGAGCTCCGTCCGGTAGCAGAGGCTCTGGCACTGCGAGTCTGGTTGTGTGTGGAAGTTGTCACGCAGGGACCTAGGTCTGCCACAAGAACATCTCATGCCCTTCTTAATATCTGGATAACTCCCAACACAGCATTGGGCTTAGTTTATACCGCATTAAATGATCGGATGGGAATCGCATGCAGATAACAGAGGACTGCTTGGTTGGTTTCAAGAGTCAGGATTCCCAGGATTTATTCCTCCCTCTTCCATGACTTTCCTGTGGGATGCAGTTGACAGGGTTCTGTTTGTTTAACCTCCCAGGAAGGGCGGGATGCGATGCTGCAGAAGCGTTCCTGCAGCCGGGCAGCCGGGCTGGGCTCCCAGCCCATCGGCGTTTCCCAAGTGCTCCGAGTTCCCTGGAGGGAAGCTGTTTGCGTGGCCAGAGGGGAGAGGCCGGTAGCCGTGCTGCTGGCAGCTTGGCTTGATGGGAGAAGTTCACAAGTGGTAAGGCAAGAGGAGAGAAGTTTGTGCTGCCCTGGCCCTCACGTGCAGCGGGCAGACTTTGTTCCTCCGGCCTCGGCAGCGCCCGAGCGGTGCCCAGGTCTGTCGGGCTTCCTCTGGAAGGTGCCCGCGGGTGGTGATCAGAGAGCAGAGCCCTCGGGGGAAGGAAATACGCGGCCGAGTTATTGGGAGGGAGTTACTTTCAGCATCAGCTCTTGAGCGTGAAGCCAAGTGACAGACTAAAAGCATTCAAAGCAGCTCGTGCTTAATTCCATCTGCCAGGAACAGCTTCTTCATTAGGGGGAACAGGAGGGAAGGAAACACGAAGGAAGGCTCATGTAATATCCCTGTGCATTTGCAAGCTAGTTTTCTGCCATATATAATTGCAGTTATCAGTTTCCACTTATAACCCAGCAGTTCCCTTAGTGAGTGTAATTCCTGCTTTGTTCGATAGGAGCAGTAGGAATTCTGACGCAAGGCTTAATCTGATGCGTTTTGGCCCAATTTTTAAAGGGTGTTTTGAAGTTTGGCTTCTGTAATGGAAGTTGCACCTACGTTTTCAGGTGGCTGCGGGTGATTTAGCGGGGCAGGGTTTGTCAGAGCTGTGTGCCAGGGGGACGGCATCGCGGGAAGCGCTCTGGGAACAGAGGGTGAGACAGCGCTGCAGCAGGCATTTCTTTGGCTTTTATTTAGTTGTCTGTCTGGGCAATCTCTGCATTTGTCTGAATTTCTCTGATCCTGCCAATTGCATTTCACATCCAGTGTTTCTGACTGACAAAAGGTCATAAGAATTGCAATTCTTTGTTTTACTTCTCCATTGCTTCTGGCACTGTAAAAGATCAAAGCTTCGAGGAAGTTCTTGACTGTACTTTTGTATTCCTTGGAATTTCTGGAAAACGTTGCATGATTTTGACACAGACTGAAATTCGTTGTGGTTCTGACCCAGCTCGGGTAGGTTCCAGCGTTGAGGGACGGGGACTTTACCCCAGCCTGCGCTTGCAGCTCAAGACACCACAGTGTGCGTTGCTCGAGCGAGACCGTCCAGTCCCTGCCCCGGCTGCTTCGGGGCTGCTCATATTTAATGTACAGCAGAAAGAGAGACCGCAAAGCAATTTCCTCCGTGTCAGTCACAATTCCCAGACCCTCCATGGGCCAACAGCACCTTTTTGACCTGTTTGCTCAAAAAAGCAGGTGGACTCTGCAACTGCAGCAGTTTATAACTGAAATTCCAGTTCATAGCAAGGATGGGAATATTTCTTTCCCTCCCAGTAAGCGATGGTTTTCCCCCAAGCAAGGGAAGGCTAATGATTTAAACTGAAACTTATCAATTTAATAGTTTCTCAACTTCATAAAGAATTGTTTCTAATTTTTATTTTTAGTAAGAACATTTCAAGTAGTCATGTGTCATGCTTGAAGCGTAAGTTTCAGAAGTTTGGAGTGTTACGGGTTTCTTGCTTCAGACAGTTTTCATTTTCTGTGTGTGACCTGTGAGTATTTAAGAATAAAGAAGCCGGTCGTGGTGCATCCTGATTCCGGGCCTTGGAGGAAAACTTGAAAGAGCTGCCTCTTGGGCAAAGTGGACAGAACAAATCTGATTTACAGACTTGTGCGGGATTTCCCAAAGCACTTAAGCAGTTTAAGACCCCAAGTACCATTGACTTGAAAGTCAATAAGATGTTTTTGAGAATCCAGCCCACAGCCGGGTATTTTATAACATGTAAATTCCTCTGCAGCAAAGTCAGGCAAAAAAACTGCGGTTCCTGCCCACACGGAGCCCCATCCTGGGCTGCAGCTGGGTCTTCTCCTGTGGGGCCATCGGAGTCGTGCCTTTAGTGACCCCGGGGGGACGACGAAGGAAATCCAGTGGGTTTAAAATCTTACAATTAAAACTTAATATCTAGGCCACGAAAGTTTCAGTGCAGTCATGGAGATTTTTGGGGGGAGGAGAATCTATATTGTGTATTTATAGACAGGAGTCATGTGGCTTCTTTGCTTTTGGGTATTTACGTGCTCACTGTACTGCTCCCGAAGACCTAAGTTACCAACACAACTTTGGGTTGTGGATTTTTTATTTTATTTTTTTATTTTTTGGTGAGGACTCATTTTGTCTGTCTTTAGGCAGCCAATTTGGGTATTTTCATTAGGAAAGTAGGCTTTCTGTGTATTGAAGGAAGAGAGGGGGCAGATTAGAAGATGTGAACACCTTCCTTTGGATTCACAGCAAAACCAAGCACAGTGAAAAGCTGTGCAGTCATGGGCCATCTTTCATTAGTGGAATCACAGAGGTCCACTTCTTTTTTCCCAAGTAGAGGCTTAGAGTCAGGACTAACAAAACCATATTTCTGGGCAAGGAGAGCACGAGAAGGCAAGCTATCCCTTAAATCTGTTGCAGCAGAGATGAGGTTTATATTTACACGATGACGGTATGGTTTGTACTCATTTTAATGTTGTACCAATGTGGAGGCAAAGGGGATTTACTGTTCCTGGATGCTTAAATTTTTATTGCATTTAATTTTTATTGGAACTGCAGCTGTAATAACTGGTGTGTTTTCTCTCCCTCTGCTGCTTTTCCTTCCCTGCTGCCACGCTCGAGAAATGAAGAAAGGTGTCGCAGCAAGAGAAGCGCGTCTGTGTTGCCGTGCTTTGACAGCTTCCCCGTCTCTGCCCACGAATCCTTACACAGACACTGCAAACACAGACAGTTCAGTGTGCATTTTTCTCTCTTTCATAATATTACTTATTTATAACAGAAAATAAAAATTAATGTGTCGGGTCTCTCTAGCAAGCTTCCCCGCTACCTGGTGGAATTTCAGCTGAAGCAGGAGAAAGCCCGCCGAGGAAGGCATTTTCCTCCAAACTCATCTCAGCCTTTACAGAAGGGGCTGAAATGAAGGTTGGAGATGTGCCTCTCCATTCGCTCTTTCCGAACAGGAAACCTGATTTTGTTCCCGGTCTGACAAACCCATCTAATCTTTGTAATCTTACCAACTCTCATTTTTCTTTTCCTCGCCCTGTACTATTTTCTGCTCTTTGCTGAAATGGCTGTCCGG
This sequence comes from Calidris pygmaea, assembly GCA_003697955.1. NCBI lineage: Eukaryota > Metazoa > Chordata > Aves > Charadriiformes > Scolopacidae > Calidris > Calidris pygmaea. Next base: position 795,383 of record QJSC01005592.1, on the reverse strand, counting down.
AGGAGGTAATGAGTTCTGTGGGAGCGGGGGGTGGGTCAGACACTCAGAAGTGATGACTCCCGTGGCGGTCGCACACGGAGAGCCGTGGATGTGGGGAGGGCTGGGGGAAGGCGGGCTCTCATCCCGGAGGGCTCTCCTGAGCATCGCACGGATGAGTAAATGCATTCCCTGGCGCTGGGAAGTTTAACAGACCTATGAATGTGGCTCAGTGACATCAAATGTGCCAAATGTGTGTGTGTGTGTATCTATACACACTCATTGTAGGTGTGCCTGTGCCCGCTAGCGATAATACCCAGTGCTGCTGGAAGAACAAGGGGAACTCAAATGTAAGTGGTCAGTGACGTTGAGTATCGGCCCTCATAAATCTGTCCACGTGGGGGAAAATAGCTTGGAGCTGAGGATGTACGTGGCTGATTCTGAATCGGTGCCTATTTGTGCCTTAATCGACCGGGGAGTTTGTTCAGGAACAGTTAGTTCATCCTTGTGAAAACATTAGCCTTCTGTTGCTGCCAAGGTCATTGTTGGCTCCGGTTATCCGGTGCCCTGGGACCCATTTCCAAACCGGTACAGTCCTTGGAAGGTTTACTTCACTGTCTGTCCTTGTCTCCAGTATAGACATATAATAAATACCTGTTACTATTCTTAACACAAAGCAGATGTGTTCTTCTGGACAGTCCTTGAGCAACATACAGAGTGCTAAGATGGTTACGCTGAAGGGAGAGCAAAGAGATTACTTGGTTTTTCTTTTTCCTGAGTACGTTGCACTCATGTGTGGTCTCTTACCACAAAGTGGGGAGTTGCTGGAATAATATCACTGGAAAAGGGTGAGCTTTTTTGTCTCCCAGGTGCTCGGTCCGTGAACCTTGAACCTCTGAACCATGGCGGTTCCAATTCTTTGCCATTCAGCCTCAGTCCAGGCAAGCCTCCTAAAGCCGTAATTGAGCCTTAATTAGAAAGGATAAAATTAGTATGTGAGAATCCTCCTAATTGGGACACCACAGTGGACCCATTATCGCCCTTAAAGGTTAAGTAATTTATTCTGTCGAGCTTTGAATGTAGCACGTTCGCGTGTGGTAGGAAGAATTCATGGGCTGATAAGTCTAAGAAGTCAAAATACACCATCAATTAAAGTAAATTCATAAAATATTCACTGCAGTTCATTTTTTGGTTTGTATTTTTTAGTCTTTCTAGGGCAGCTTGTTTGATAAAAGACAAGAGATGAACATTTCACGCCTAATCAACACCTGGTAAAACACCGCTTTACTTCTCGGTACTGACCGCGCGTCGCCACTAAGCAGAATATTTGATAATGCTGTCATGCTCAAGCAGCAGCTTTTGTCAGTTGCCATCATGAAACAGAATTGCTTTCCTTGAGGAAAGCCCAATTAAGAGAATTCTGAAGAGCAGCGAGCAGTCTGCTGTACTCCTAATGCTATTGATCACACAACAGATTCCTTTGATGATGGCCCTAAATCAGGCCAAAGATTTCTGTGAAGATAGTTTCATTTTTCATGTACATGAACACATATGAAAAATGAAATAATGATTTTATTTATTTATTTATTTTGGATTTATTGAAATCTCATAACTGCTCATTCAGACTTTGGGTTCCTCTTCTATATACGAAGACCTATAATGGAAGCTAAAATATGGGGGATTAGCATTCAAATATCTATCAATAATATGAGAGTAATGAAATAGATGTGTACAAATGAGTGTCTTGATGTTTCATATGGTAACTGAAGATGGAAATTATTTACATTTTCCTGTGAATTTTGACACATGGATTGGCATGCTTAAAGGTTGGAAATGGGAAATGATAATTTGTGCTGTAGTTCCAAGTAACAGAAAGAATCAGTTGCACACAACCTTTCAACAGCTTATTTCCTGACCTTCACTGTGGAAAATCCCACATTTTTCTACCTTCTAAAATGGTAGAAAATTTGATAGGAGAACGGGAGAGTTGATTACGAGTGGAAAATTGACCTTTTGTTCTGAATTTAAAACACATTTCCGTCTTCTGCAAAATCCTCGGTTTTCTTATTACCAAAATCAACATTATCTGTCAACAATGCAAAGGGCGAATGTGATTAACCACCCACTCACTTGGAACAAGTGGTATCTTGATTCATTTAATTTAGAACATCTAAAGCTGTCAGCGGCTCGCCATCTGCTCAGGGTACCTGCTCTGCTCCGAAGTGCCCTGGGAGCGATGCGCGGGCTGCGCTACCTGGGAGGGACCAGGTCTACTCATCTGCGTCTTGAGAATGTGTTTGTGTAGTTTTCACTCGGATAAAAACAGAACAACGTTGCGATTGCTTCAGAAGGTGTAAATTAATTGCTCCCCAGATCGAATCCGTACTGCCTCTGATGTAATTTGTGTCAATTGTGTCTATAGTAAAAAGAGACCACATGGCATCAAAAATTGAGTGCACGTGCCCAAATGGAGATCTTGTCATCATGCAAACATTTCTAAAGATGTGCATCCCAGCTGCTCTTTCACTCTTTCTCAAAATATTTCTGAATGGGCACTGACTTAAAATAATGCTAGAAGATGGAAGTCTAATATTTGGATTTTTACTTTAGCTTTTTGGGTTCATTCCAGCTGGGATGGAGTTTTGATAGAGCAGAAGATGCTTGAGCTGCTCGCCCTCCCTCACTTCTGGAGCGGCTGCTTTGGGTGGTGGGTCGGGCACGGTTTGTGGCATAAGAAGGTGCCAAAGTTTGTTTTCTCAGCTGCGTCTTTTATATAAATAAATACAGAATATCAGTGCCCAGTTTTATCAGCCTGGCACCTTTCATGACCATGAAAGCTTTTGAACTTTCTGCAGTCTGATATCGATCCTAATTTGCATTCTACTTGGAATTAAAAGCATGCCTTCCGGAAAAGCAGCCTGCATTGGTAAAATCAGTGCCAGTGGTACAACAACAAATTGTTGAATGCTCTTCATAATGAACTGTGTGGGAATGGTAAAAATACATTGCTCTTAAGTGGGAAATAGAATGCCAGAGACTGCGTTAAAATTGAACAGGAGATATAACCAGTGAGAGGAGGTAACACTGGCTAATGACTTCTATCCCGTCTTTAACTTGGCACCAAATGCTGCAGATGCACAAAAGCTGGCATCAAACCCCAGTCTTTCCCGGGGCTATTTTTCTGGGTGTCAAGTATACCTCCCCTTGTTTTATTTTTTTTCTTAAAATACTCAGGAGTTTCTCGTCTTCCCATGTTACAAACCTTGGCAGGTTTAAAATTCTTCTTTGTGAACATAACTAGTGCAGATTCAAGCATTTTTCAGAGTAATTTCTACAACTTGGCCTGTGTGTGACCACGTAGCGTCTTGGGAAGGAAGGAAGGAGAGAGATTTTGGAAGTCCTACAGAAAGCATACGTGGGGTGCCTTCAGAATCAGCTCAGCGTTTTGGGAGTGCAGGGCAAAAAAAGACTCACGTCTACAGCCCTTTAACCCCCCTCTCCCAGTCCCTTTTCGGAAACGTGTTGTGTGCCTTCAGATCAAACATGCTGAAATTGGCTTTGTCAGTATGGAAAATGTGTTTTTCTTTGTTTTTGCCTCTGATTTTGTGCCAAGGGCCGGGGGCTGTGCTCCTGGTCTGATTCCTCCCCTTCCCCGAGTGGTGCGGCCGCAGGGAGAGCAGCCGGTGATGTCTGCGCCTGGCTCAGCAGGGCTGGGATTTGGGTACGGGTCAGAGGGATTTTGCATTTAGAACAATAACAACTCTTGCAGTATTCTTCTCGCTTCCAGAATCCTTCCCAAAGGCTACCTGTTCTCATCTCTCTCGTGGCTCTTTGGGGTTCCCCGGTGCTACGAGGTGTCTGGGGGCACAGAGGGGCTGTTGGGAGAGCCCTGGGCGAGAGCTACGGGCGATGCTGGTGCTGGGGTTTTGCATAACACTCATATATATTACACTCATTCATTAACAGACTAGTTTCAGATGAAATCTTGAGGTTCAGTTGAGGCACTTAATTGACTGGAAATTCCCTAGTGTAAAGGGAACCAAGTAATGTATGGAAAAACACCTGCACTTATCCAGGGGATTTGGAAAGAAACTTCTGCTGGTGAAGTCAAGCAAAGGATTTGGTAGTTTTGATTTCTTTTCATGGCTCTGAGCTCACTCCTTGGTTGGAGAACAAGAAGTTTATTTCATTTTCCAGTTCCCCTATATAAAATGAGAGCAAATCTAGCTCCTTGGACACACAATTTGTCTGCCTTGCTGGTTTAGTTTGTAAATTCTGGGGTGCTGTGTGTCTGGGAACAGCGGGAAGGGACAGCAGCCTCCAGCCCCAGGGACCCGGATCGCTCTGCTCCCTCCTCTTCCTCTGGTAAGATAAAGCATATGTGTTTGGAGTCTAAATCACCTTTAACTTGGTAAATCGATGATACAAACGGGGCTTTGTTTTCAGGAGAACCTGGTGGCCGTGCGGTTTGTCACTCTTAGTTTCTGCTTATTTTACGGGGTTGGTTCCAGCTGGGGGCTGTCTCACAGCCCTGGAGCAAAGCAGGGCTCCCGATAGCCGAGAGTTTTCTATCTGGGGTGTAACACCTTGCATTTTCTATGCTATCAGAGCAGCTTTTCTTCCCCTCTTCTGGTAGCTTGGGTGTTTGCTCAGTGGGGCTGCAATGGAGCTTTTTCGGGAGCATCACTCGCCTGCGCCCCCTCTCCCTCCTCGGTACCCACCCCCCTTCAGTTCACTCCCACCCCCTGGCTTCTCCTACCCCAACAAAGCCTAGGGCTTGACAGACTGGTACAAAATACTTCTCTCTTTCAAGTGCTGCTTGTTAAAAAAAAAAATAAAATAAAAAACTCATCATTTTTATAACAGGTTATAAAATGATTCCTTAAATAGAAATATTTATCCTACCAGTAAAAACTAATGGCTAGGAGATTGGGAATCAGTCAAATGATTCATCTTATGGGTAAATTTTATCAGGGAAGAAAGTAATTTCCATTTCTTTCTAGAGCACAGCGAGCCAGTTTGCTGTGTTTGCTGTGAGGTTGATCTGCAGGGCGAATCGTGGGGAGTCACGCTGCAGACTGTTGTGCTGGAGAGGTGTGTGTGGGGAGAGAGTCACAATGCTCAGCCCAACGCTTAAACTCCTCCTTCCTCATACCCTCAGCGCTGCCTCTGACACCTTTTTATTTAATCAGTTCTCACTGTCTCTCCTGCCCCATTTCTGTTGCTCATCAAGTCATCAGGAAAGGTTTAATCACCGGCTGATTAGAGCGCTCCTCTCCAAGGCCGTTCCAGAAGGGATGCCCTCGGACGTTTGTGTTGCAGCCTGGCGCTGGGCAGTGTTGCTGTGCGGATGCTTTGCTCTGGAGTGTAAGCCCTTTACCGTTAAATTGGGCTATTTAGTGCTAAAAGCTAGCTTTGCCTTTTTATCGCTTTCGTTGAAAACCCCTGTTTTGGTTCCTGAAGGCACCCTGCGTGCCAGCCCGCTGTGGCAGCGTCTGGATTTTTGGCTCCGGGAGCAGTGGGGTACTGGGCTTCGCTAAAAGAACAGGCTACGGATCCCCCCCTTTCTGCAGGTACCTTGGCAGCACTCTGTCCTCTGCCTCCCGCTGCCTGAAATTGCTCTCTGTCCATAACTAGTGCCTTTCAGAGACTGTTTTCATTTCAGCTGGATGTGTTTGCTGACCGTGTCAATTTTTGTTTGAAATGGCCCGTGTGTGCTGTGTGCAAGGCAACCGCTTCGCTGGTGGGTCCTGAGCTACAGTGACAGTGCCGAGGCTAGTGAGGCTCAACATCTGACCCTCCTGAAAAAATAATAATAATAAAAAAAAAAAAAATTGGAAGTCTCGTAGAATTCCATTCAGTTATTTCCTTTTTTCCTGCTTTGAATAAATTAAACTGCACACCCTTCTTGGGGAGAGACGAAAAGACTAGGATAGGCGAAAAAAGGGAAATACTTATCAAGGGCACAGAATTCATTCCAAAAAAGTCACCAAAATATCCCACAAGATGAGAGCGGGATCACATGACAATGCACAACTGAGGAAAAATAGCTGATTTTAAAAAATTATAAAGCTTCATGTACATTAAGGTGTTTTTATGCTCTTACAACTGCACCAAGCTTGAATAGCAAACCCCAATTTTGTCCAGAACTCTCCTGGTTATAGCTTTTTCTAGTGTTCCCAGACTTGGTTGGATGACAAGTGAAGTCTGGGCCAGGGGATGGTAGAGAGGGCAGAGGGTTTGGGAGGTGGAGGAAACACTGCCAGCGTGTTGGCACCAGCTGCTTTTGGGGCAGGAGAGGAGAGGACTTGACTAACACCAAAACCTCTCACCGAATCCTTGTGAGTAAAACAGAAATCTGTGAATCCAGCTCTGCCACTGGATTTTCCTTTCCTGTACGCTCATGAGCAATGCTCACGTGCAATATGTCAGCAGCTCTTTTCTCCTAATGTTATTTCCCTGAAGAAACGGCGATATGCGCCTGTTAAAACGCTTGCCCAGGTGCTGAGATAAAAAACCGACACCTCACCAAAAAAGTCCGTTAAAACCCTTTCATCGATTATACCTAAAACTTCAGAAAAAGGAGAGAGTAACCATTTCAGAAATGGCTCTGATCCCACGCAACCCCTTCCTTATAGGTCTAAATCATTACTGTGCAGTCTGAACTGAGAGTATCTCATTTACTGGCATTTCGTTTACTTATTTTATCAATATTTTGTAACTGAATCCAGGAATGCTTCTTTTATTTCAGTGTGCTAGCAAGTTCCCATACTACTGATTATAAATATTAAAGAAACTAATTAAAAAGAGAAAACTATTAAAAATATTGTCCTTTATTTGAACAAATGCCTAATATTTTGTGGATTGCTGATTGGAAGAAATAACCTTTTTTTGAATGTTATAAGTATAGACTTTTAAGTGTTCCTCAAGCACCAGGCTCTAATGTGCACGCCCTTCTCACGAACACCTAAAATAGATTTCTTCAATTCTTGCGGTTTTGCTGCCATTTCAGTTATTGCATAGGAATCAATAGTCTTTCAAGTATAACTTGGTAATATAGAAATGAATAACACAAGGTACATATTTTGCATCGCAAACAGGAGCCAGAAACATTCTCTGTGCCTCTGTTCCAAAACTGTGTACTACTTATAATTCACTACGTGAACCTTTTAATTCAGTTTCAATAAATTGCTTATGAGCCCCGTGAAAGCTGGTCCAATTTAATATTAGATGACAAGAACTTTCATAAAAATGAACTCCATTATCATTCCTCATTAGTGAAGGCATGTCAGACAAAGAATTCTACAATTGTTCTTTAGAAATACTTTATATTTGTTTTTTAATTAAGACATTTTAAAAATTAGTTCCTTTTGAAAGTTCACTGGTGACAGTTATTGAAAAGTTACTTAGACCAGTTTTCTTATATTTCCTCCATTCGTGGAGTGATTTGCTGGACTACAAAGACCCTTAATTGCATTCAGGGATTTGTAATTTAACTAATCTGGGACATTTCCCATTTTCTGGGACTTGGAGCAAGTTCTTTGATCTGGATTTTGTTAGTGATAGAGTTTTACTGTAGACATTTAGGTGAAAGAAGATCTTCATAGTCATTTATTCTTCCCTTTCTTCCACTAAGGTGCACTGGGGCTCCCAGTGGAGGAAACCCCAATATTCTTGTGTTTTTAAATGCCATGAATAATTAACTTACCATAACAGCTACATTTAAAGAATCCTCTCTGTCAGTAAATAGGTTTTGTATTTTCACAGGAGACTGAAACAAATATAGAGGCCTAATTTTGGAAATGTGGGTGCCTTTGGAAATTTGAGCTTTATTCTTGGGAGGTGAATTTTCCTTGATGGCTCTTAGTTGCCTGAACTCCCTTTTTGCAATTCCTCTCCATCCTTTGACTCCCTTTTGCTAGTTCCCATGCAATATCTCTGATAACTGAACATTATTTTGTCCAATATTACAAAAAGGAAACAAAAAAAGCAACCCACCACAAAACTTTTTTCTTGGGTAACATATAAGTCAGATTTCTCTCTTCTCTGAATTGTTTTATTTTTCTTTCCCATCTCCTCTGCTTACGGCTGAGGTGCCGTAAGGAGGGATGGAGCCTGTTGGGAGTGGGCGGTGGGAACCAACACGTGGGTGTGAGAGAACGGAGACTCTCAACCCCACCTAGTAATCATATTGCTTTAGTACCATCGAGCTTCAGTCCCCAGAGAATTGAAAATCCTTTGTTGTTTTGGACAGGTTTAAAAGCTCAATACTCTTTATGAAATCTTCTTTTTATTCCTCCTGAAAAATGTCAGATCTTTCAGTCTCTGCTGTCTCTGGTCTTTCAAGTTAGTCACCGCTACCTCTATCCTTCTTGAATAACTGACTTACCGCTAATAAGTACATCCCTTCAAATACAAATTTGTATATGCACAATTTTCATCTGTATAATTATACGAAGAAATCTCGCAGTTTTCAGGGCTGTCAACTCCATTTAATCTCATTTTATTTCTAACCGCTCCTGGTCCAGCCTTTCCTGACATTTATAACATCCTTTTACTTTTGCATTGAGTACTTTTGCAGTTGACCCAACAGAGATAAATACCACCCTATAGGGATCCAAGCAGATATGAATTTTCATGACCTCTTTCATATGTATAAGATTGACAGGGGCTGCCTTTCCAAAGAGAAACTGTGATTCAATTCCCAGAACAAAGCACCCGCTCTTTAAACTGATTTAAACCAAAGAATGAGTCAATAAGAAAGGAATGAAATTAGTGGGCCTTGCTCTTCTCTACTGGAATTAACTCTGTCCTTTCTGACTGAGCAGAAGAAGGTGGGAAGTCAGGATGCGCCAGCAAAACGCTCACGACTTTTTTACTGACAACGTGCTTGTAAGGCTTTAATGGAACATCTTAATGCATCATGTTTTGTCAAACTAAATTGCATATCATACTCTTGAATGGGTTTTTAACTGTAATACCTTAGAAGGGAAGTCAAGTTGTTGATAAAAAGAAATTACATGCTGTGCTTAAAATTAAAAAAATAAAAATAGAGTGATGTATAGAAAGCTGAATATACATATCTGAGTTAATTTAGGGGTACTTTTTTTTTTTTTCTTGTTTTTGTTCTTCCCTCGGGAAAAAGACAGCAATCTATACTGTAATCTCAAAAGATAGGTGCAGCCAGGACACAGCTTTTGTCTTTTTACAGAAATAGACTTTCATGAATGCCATCCATGCCAAAATTCATCATCGTCATCTGCCCAGCCAGGTAGAAGAAGCAGCAGCAGTCAGTCTTTCCAAGAATGGCCCTTCCTGTTAGGGGGCACATAAGACATTCCCTTTTTTCTTCTTTTACTGGTTGCAAATAATTTATTTTTTTTGTAATTATGACAGACCTTGAGCTGACTATTGCTTATTTGCTCATGAGGAAAATGAAGGACCCCCCACTTGTGCTTGCTGTGGTCTTCATTCCTCCATTGTATTTCGAGGACAGCTTGACCCTGCTCTTGAACAGTGGCAAATTCTGTTATAAAGGTTGTGTTTTGAGCTCCTCTGGATGATGTTTGGTCTATGCAGACATCATGTTGTATCATCTTACAAGCTACTGGGGCAATGTAGCGAACAGAAATCCCAGGGATGTGCTTGACTCTTCGTTTACTAATAGGCATTACTGAAGTAGGTATTGCCATTGGGTGGACCAGAAAATTTTGAACACTGTCGAACACGCCCTCTCCCCTACCTAAAAGTACAGTTTTTTCTCTCTCTTGAACTGGGTTCTGTCATACTATGGGAAATAAGAACCAGGAAATCTGTGGAGCACAGTGATGATAGGGAAAATGTAAGAATGACTGTGTTCTTAGACCTATTTGAGAAGAAAATAGAGAACAACAGGAAACACTCCTTGTATTTGCACATTTCTTCTCATTTTAAGAGCCAATTGTAACTGAAGTACGTTTGAAACAAATGGAGTCAAAGAAGGATTAATCCAGTTCGAAGTCATGTGTTGTTCTAACATAGACCTGTTTAAGCTACTGGATGTTTCTTCTTTCTTGGGAAAAAGGCAAGTAATGCAAGAAGGAGCCTCAGGAGGGAGACTTTTCAGCGGGACAGATGTGTGTCCCTCATCTGCTGCTCTGGCATTGCTGTCATGCTCAACAATCCCACAGAGTTCAGAGGAGTTTGGGGAACTCCATTATTGAAGCTGAAATCGGAATGAAAATTGATCAAAGTCTGTGCTGAAGCCTAGGAGATGTGAATCACTGCAGGAAAAAGTGGGCTAGTTCCTTGAGTTCAGATATACTGGATTCCACTGTAACTCAAAAATAATACCCAAAAGCTAAATCTGAAATCGGGGCCCTTCAAGGTAGGAATTTCCCCAAAGTGCTGAACCTTTAGCAACATCCATGGACTTAGCTGGAGCATTCAAACACGAGCAGCTTGGAAGATCAGTTTGATTTTAAAGCAACACAAATAAGGATTAAGGTACAAAACTTTCCTGTTTCTGAGCTAGGATTCTCAAGTGGCTTTATGAAACTAAGAATATGTATAAGAACTCTCTTTTATCATAAGCACATTTCCCTTAGGGCATGTTTCCTGTATGATCTCTAGAAACAGTTCTATTTTTAGATGTGTTATTTAAAATGTTATACTGATGGCACATCTAAGCATTGCTATAAATCTCTCAAAATGCTTTAATAAGAATGATTTTAAAGCATTTTTCTGGCTTAGTTGCAGCAGAAATAACCGAAATAAGAAGCCATTAAGAAGCTAGTCACACTTCTTTAAAATTGATACTAAGCTGTTCATAACACATTCCGAACAAAATAACATTTTTTATTTGTTCATTAGAGAATGTGCCTTAAGGAGAATGGATTTTATTGCAGTAAACTAAAATAGTTATGCACAGAATAAATACATGACAAAACAAGGAGGTAGAAGAAGAATCTTAAATACCTACGTACCATGGAGTGTGAACTGGAGCTCAAATAACGTGACTGGCTTAGTTGTTGTCCACTTGAAAATCTGAGTAGGAATCTGTGCTTACAAATGTCTGGGTGATGTGTGGGACTGTGAGAGAAATGGAAGCACTGGATTACAAGAAAATGCACATTTGACATGCATTTCCTAGTTATTGCCTATAGTTGTCTTTGGGTTCTTTCCTCACTGATGCTCGTTATCAGCAGTAATGCAGACACCACTGCTCCGTGCTGACACGCCACTGAACACAAGGTGTGTGTCTGTTAAGACGGGATATACAAAACACGACAAGAAGCGGCTTTTTCTGCCTGTCTCGGTGCCACGGCAGTGACGGTACGGCACCATTGTGCGCTGCAAGTGCTGTGAATGTAAAAGTGAAATTCAGATAAATCAAGGCGCTTTGCTGAATGGGGATGGCATGTGCTGCCGCCCTGATAGATCCTGCGATGGATGGTAATGGGTGTGTGTTCACGTGCTTTTCCTTTTCCCTTGGCTGGTTCGCCTCTTGCATTGCCCTTCTCTCCACGTTTCTGCCGGTCCTGCTGTTGGGAAGGTTGGTGATTGCCCAGCCCACAGCACATACATCTCTCCTCATCCCTCTGGCCTCGGCAGCATTTAGTAATAGTGACTGACTGTTTACTTTCGCATGGGCACAGGACTATGACACACAGGCTTTAGAAATGCCCCCGGAATAATTTTATATCCTGGCCAGCACGGGAATGTAAGGCTATGCTGGCCAAATTAACTCTGCGCGTTGCAGAAACCAGGACTTACTGCAGGAGTCCTCCTTGTGACAAGTCTGGACACCAAAACGGGGGTGACTGACCCTGAGGGTGTTCTCAGAAGGTGAACTGTGTGGTGCAGACCATCCACCACAAAGTGTTGTTGTTAGCTCATCTTCCCAAGAGGTAAAACATACTGCATGAGAACCCTAATTACTAATTTAAAGACCTGGGGGTGTTGGTCGCCTGTCAGCTGAACATAAGCCAGCAGTACGCCCAGGTGGCCAAGAAGGCCACCAGCATCCTGGCCTGTGTCAGGAACAGCGTGGGGAGTAGGACCCGAGAGGTGATCGTCCCCCTGTACTGGGCACTGGTGAGGCCCCACCTCGAGTGCTGTGTCCAGTTTTGGGCCTCTTCCCCAAAAAGGACATTGAGGTGCTGGAGTGGGTCCAGAGAAGGGGAACGGAGCTGGTGAGGGGTCTGGAGAATAAGTCATATGAAGAGAGGCTGAGGGAGCTGGGGTTGTTCAGTCTAGAGGAGAGGAGGCTGAGGGGAGACCTTCTCACTCTCTACAACTCCCTGAAAGGAGGTTGCAGAGAGGTCAGGGTTGGTCTCTTCTCCCAAGGAACAGCTGATGGGACAAAAGGAAATGGCCTCAAGTTGCACCAGGGGAGGTTCAGGTTGGATATTAGGAAAAATTTCTTCACTGAAAGGGTTATCAGGCAATGGAATGGGCTGCCCAGGGAAGTGGTTGAGGCACCATCCCTGGAGATATTAAAAAGACGAATTGACATGGTGCTCGGAAAAATGGTTTAGTGTTGGTGTGTGGTGTTCTGGTGGGTTTTTTGTTTGTTTTTGGTTTTTCATGGTTGAACCAGATGATCTTAAAAGTCCCTTCCAACCTAGGCAATTCTGTGGTTCTGTGATACTGCCCTCTTCCTTGCTGTGCAACGGAGTGACCGGGTGTAAAGCCCCAGCCCATGCTCTTTTCTGCTTGTTTCCCCGGGCTCTGAAGGACTCTCACATTTAGATCTCATTACAGGTGTGCGCCAAAAATCCAGCAAATCCTTCAAAAGCCTACAAAGTGGGCAGTTGTATTTTCTTTGTGGCAATTGCCAAGTGGCAGAGCTTTCCTTCGTTTCCCTTCTCAGGCTCAGAGGTTACACTCCACTTTGACAAAGCATTTTCTGCAGAATTTGGTTTCCTTTCAGGCGCAGCAGCCGTTCAGAGCCCGAGCAGGCAGTGACAGCCGCCGGTGCCACGCGGCACCACGCGGGACACGGCGCAGCAGCCGCCCTGCTGTTCCTCTGCTCTAATAAATGAGGAACCGGTGGGTAAATTGCAGCTTGTGGTGCATGATCACGGACATTGTAAGTGGCTGCACCGCAGTTGTCTTAGCAACAGCCACATCCCACAAGCTAAAGAACAGCTTCTTAACTCACAAGCGGATAAAGAGACATTGATGCTTTGTCTCCACATGGAAAAATACACGCACATTGTATTAAGTGTTCTCCTCCCCATTAGAAATAATTTATAGGGAAAGCCTGCGATAAATATACATTTTCTCTTCCATGACCAGCTCACATTCTTTCCTGCACTATGGGACACTGTAACCAAGAGGACATGCGCACAGCAAACCTGCAAAAAGTAAAATGCCCTTATGTTATTCCCTCTGGCCAGGGACGTATTCCATGTACGTGAAAAAAAAATCTTGCCAGAAACCTGATGAATTGCCCTGGAGGGGGCTCATCAGGATTGTCCCCTCCACAGAGGGCTGAGAGAAAGGAGAGACTCCCCTGACTCTGCTGGCTTTAGATCAGAGCTGTGTGTATAAAAATGAGCTGCTAGAATCCATTCCCTGTGAGTGAGACCCATTGAAAGGAAATAATTGACACAAGCACCAGAACTTGAATTACTCAATTGCTTTTCTAAGGCATGTTGTTAAATACGTTGATTGCGTGAGGCTGGCAGCATGAATTGGGCTCGGGGCCCGTGTAACCGTGCCCGATACAGCTTTGTGGTGTGGTGATGACTGTTTGCTGTGCTTTTATCCTGCGCTGAAAGGACAGTGATTACTCTATCATGACTGGATAATTTTCAAAGATTTTACTGGGGATTATTAGTTTTACTGCTCTAATAAACATATAATTAAACAATGCTTCTGTATTATTGGATCCTAGTCTGCTTTGTACACAACGGATTTACAGCATGTCAGTAAATATTGAAACTGTGATGTGGTAATTAAGATTTACATAAACCTTCTCTGAGAGATTTTTACTGTGAGACTGAGCTGAAGTGTTGCAGTGGTAGGAAAATGTCTGAATGTGAGGAGGAAACACCGGCTGGTTCATACCCTTTCTCCCCCACATTATCTAGTTTTGTTTGAGATTTCAGCTTTAAATAGAGCACAGTCTGTGCTTTGAGGGGACAGAAGTCCTTCTCAAAGCCTGGGAGAACACTCCCTGGCATAAGCCAAGGTAAATGAACATCTCATCTGCAATCTGAGAGATAACCCTGGAGCAGGAGAAGGTATCTGGGAGCTCTCTTCCTCTACTGGATTGTTGGGGCTCTATTCGGTTCGGCATGCCCTGAATTGCCAAATGCATCCCACCAAGGGATGTGAGCTGAGATGTCCAGACCTGGCATTTGATTGAAAGCACAGCACACTTCATTAGAAGGGGTGAACCTATTTCAGGAAGGGGAAAAAAAGATTCTAAAAGATATTAAATTATCAATCAAACAAATTGCTGTTTAGATACCATATTTTTTGGAAGTTTTGTGAAATTTTCTTATAAAATTGAATATGAAACTTACTTTTCATAAGCAGCAGCTCTTGACAGAACTAATATGCTCGTTTTAGTTGTTTTAAGTACTAATCAACCTTGCAGAACAGACACCCCATCAGCCTTCTTAGCTGGGGAAAAGAACTGAGCATTATGCTGGGTACCTGCATGTTGCGGTGTCATTTAGATAAGGTGATTATTTAACTTGATCTAACATGATGTAAGCTGCTCCTGAGAAGGATTAGAAAAACGGGTCCCAACACTATAAAATGATGAAGATGACCTTTATCAGAGCATCATTTTTTTCAAGTTGCAATGCTGTCCCCCCTTGAGGCTACGGGGGGAATGGCTGGAGTCTGCCACGCTTTGGGGTGGGCGGGATTCAGAGATGCCACCTTGGTTCCCAGGGTGGGCAGCCCTAACAAGGCTGGAGGACACTGGATAACGATGGGAGTAGGGCAGGAGGAAGCTGTTTCTTATCTGTTTCCAGCAATAACACTGGCAGCAAGCAGCTGCACAATATACTTATATATTTGCCAAACCAGACCCTGTGCAGTCTTTTCCATGCTCCTGTCCATGCATGCATGGTCCCTACAGTTGTTTGGTTTAAAAACTTGGTTTTATGTTTCTCAGAAAAGACTTACACAACCATATTGTGTGTCCACAGGTGTTTTCCTGCCTCTAATAGTAAGCACCTATGTTGTACTCAAGGAGATGATATTGCTTTGATTAAAATACTGGTTTTGGAGGCTTTTTGGTTTTGGTTGTTTTTTGTTGTGTTTTTTTTTTTTTTTCTTCTTTTCTTTTTAATAAGAGATAAGCACTAGGGATCCTTGAATTTACCTTTGCAATCAAATAATGTCCAGAAAGATACCGTTTCTGATATGCCAGGTCCTAACAGTTTTGTCTCAATGGTCCCTTCGTGCGGCTGATGTGAGTGAGATCATACGTCTTTTTCAGGCTTTCCAGAACCAAGAATCTAAAATTAGCTTGTGAATGGATGGCTGCTAATTAATGCATGTGGTGTAGTTATTTTCCTTTGGTTAACAGATAGGTATGCTCTTGTTTCTGAAGTAGTACCTCTCACTGATAGCCTGTTCATTATCAAACGTGTGAAACAGAAATGGGTCTGGTGGGAGGAAAATGAGAGTTAGAGTAAATATTAAGGAAAATTAGACAGCACTTACAGTTATGTAATTTTGATTTTTGAATAATGCTGCAGTAGCATCTACCCAACTAACCAGGCTTTTTCCTAAGGTAATTTGCATCCTTCCTCAAACATTAACATCAGCATTATAAGATAATTTAACTCTTATTTTTGTCAAATTACAGTGCTTTAAAAATTATTTTATAGGTAGTGCTTTGCAAAGTCCATAGAGCAAATTATGTAATTATTATATTATGCTAAAAATGTGAGTTTTATACTAATTGTACTATAGAGTCAGTCCCTGAAATTTTGCCATAGTTCATTCTATAATACTGCTCTCCTGGGAATTGAATCATTTGGCACCTGATTGCACTAATTACCATTGAACTTTAGAACCTTTAATGCAGTGAAAATTCAAATATTTAACATGCACTGATATTTGCAGGATGAAAGGGTGGAATTTACACAGAAATATGATACCCAATTTCTTTCTGTAATAAGGCCAATAACTTAGAGTTAACTCTTATTAATATTTATTACAGTAGTAAATGTAAGGAGTTGACATTATGATTATGATCAATAATACCTTGGCCCTAGGTGAGTTTTTCTGCTCCTGTTCATTCTTTATGTAGCTTGTAATGGGAGGGAAGGAAGGAGCAATCAACTAATTAACCAGTTTATAAATATCCAATACACGTGCTGACCTATTGAAAGGGTTGTGAAAGGGAGATTATTGTAATGTCTAAATATAAGTAATGGTTTCCATCCTTACCAATAGTACAGAGAACTGTTTTCTACTCCTAATTCCTAACAAGAATGAAAGAAAATCTTCTGATGCTCAGTGGCATGCAAAACTCTGAGATTCCTAGTCAGCGTGGTGTTTTCGTCCATTGTGTTTGGGTCGGAAACACGTTAGATGTCTTTACACAGAGTCATTTTGCATTCAGCTGCCGTCTCCCATTGCACGCTCACCTTTTGCTGTACGGCTGGGAAGGGCTGCTTTGCTGTGTGAGCCTCATTTGGGAGAGCGGTCTGTTAGAGGCCAGCGCAGGCACCTGCCACCAGGAAAAGAACCGGAGAGGAATTTGGGTTCCTCCCTCAGACACACAGAGAATGATGTTCCCAAGTATCTGATCTGTGGCTGGTGGTTTAGGTAAACTTTTTCTGACCTATTTTAGTTATTCTTCACAACATATCACTGAAATTGCTTTTTTACTCACCCTTCTGAGTGTCACTTAGTGGTCCAGATCCCTTAATTCTCAATGAAAACAGTCTAAATACTTTTGTCTATCATGAGCACATCTTTGAATATTAATTCTCTCTCGGGCACACATAAATGCCATCTTCTGTGTATTTTGAGTTCTTTGTGAAGTCTCTAATAAGGTACCAGGGATGATACCTATTTTGATGGATTTGTGGTTTAATCATCTGGATTAGCTGTTTGCAGGAGGCTCAACTGCTGTGTTTTTTTCCAAACTTTACTTCTGTTTGCACTTGGCATTGACCTTGTCTTATTAAATCACTGGAATGGCCCCAGATCTTATCTGTATATTGCATGAATAATTTCAGCGGGTCATCATTTTCTGACAAAGCAGCCTGTGTAATTTGTGAAGATCTGCTCGTCACATAAACCCAAACTTGTCTTTTCTCAGAACTGCTGGCATCAGCACTACCTCTAGGTAAAACCATGAAAACTTTATTATTTTTTTTCCTTGTAAAAAATCATTTGGTATTTATACTGGCATGGTTGCTTCAAAGACATCTACTGCTTTGAAGCTAATTCAGGTATTCAGCTAATTCAGCATGTGTAATAGCTGATCCATTTTAATGATCCAAGTCTTTCAGGTGGCTGTTTCATTGAAAAATTTGCTGATCCTAAATCAGTGCGCGGCTCCTATTCTGCGGTCTCTTTTACAGTGGCTTTGTGCCTGCGGCTGGACCAGCCAAACCTGGCCTGGATGTGCAGTGTCACACTCTGTCTGCTGTCACTGGGGCCTTGGTGGGGACAGTTAACCTTCCACAGCCTCAGTTCCCTGCTAGCATATGGGGATAATGGCTCTGTTTTACCTCATGGAGGTGAAAGTGGCATCTTGGAGGTTGTGAGGAACTTGGTCATTGTGCTACAGTGATGAGGCCCAGATTGGAAGAGATCTTTTTCAGCAGGAATTAAGAAAAAAATATTCTCTTGTATCCATACGTGGGAAGATGTCCTAAATGCATCCAAGTTACCAATGCCTTCTGTCTCCATGAACAAGCCATGGTGGCAATCAGAATTAAAACTGGGCACAAGGTGCCGTCAGTCCTTAGCTTGAAACCCCTGGACCCGAGGGAAAACCTAAATAGCACCAGTGCAGGAGAGGAGTAGGGCTGGGCAGCATTTATGGCTCTGAATACAGCTAAATAAGACCTTATAGCGAAGAAAAGTTCTTTGCCTGGGCATGCGCTTGATAAGTACTTATTTATTGCAACATTCCAAATACACGTAAGTAATTGCCAATGCAGCATAGATGCTGCTGACATAGTGCTGCTGCTGGAATAAATCTTCAAGGGAAAAGTCAACAGAAAACGGATGAGATTTAATGAGTGAGCTGTGCCAGACGCATACTGTAAAACTGTTTGCCTACTGTGCATGTATAGCTTTATCCTAATCACTTCTTCACCAAAAATATTCAAAAATATGCTCTTCCCACATTACAAATAATAGTATGCATTCACATAAAGACTAAGGAAATCAGGCATGAAAAGTCCTTCAGCTGCCAAGGACAGTTGTGGGGTATTTTAAGCAATTCCTTAAGAAGTATTTGTGCTGCTTCACACCGAAGAAAGCAGTAGTTGGGCAGCTAATCAGACAGGGACCCTGCACCAGCCTCTGCACCGGTGGGTGCTGCAGGTGAGCCAGGGGCCACGGCCCCAAGGGGACCACGAGGCGCTTGTCACCAGTGGAACCACCACCACACTCTTACTCTTGCTTAATCTTGATCTTTTTGCAGGACTTCTGTTTTTAGCACTAATGATAAAAAGAAAGATGTTCAATCTTAGGTATTTTTTAATGCATCTAAGGTTCAAATGTAGCATTTAAGCGTGCTAACTACATATTATTGCCTTTCTGCCGTCTCCTGACAAACGGGAGGGTCTGCCTGCAGTTGCTCATACACTCCATGCTCTGTCACTTCTGCTTTGACTTCCCCAAGCTGGGCTAATTGGATGGCTCTGAAGAATGTGGGGAGTATTTTGGCTTTTGAAAATGTTCTCCTTTTCAGGCTGCTTTCCAACATTTTCTCCCTTGCTTAATGACCCATTCAAAAAAATTTCCAATGAAATTCTTAGACTAGATTTACATAAGATCATTAGAGTATTCCAACTCCTTTACTTTAAAATATTCATGGCAGTCTCACATTGCTGGCTTCACAGAACCAATTTCAGGCAAAACTCCCATCAGCTCTGTGGAATAAGGACGGCAGGGTAGAGCTCTAATTGTCAAAAGCTCAAAAGCTTCAGCTTTGGTAGCTGTGCTCCGTGTCAAGTACCAATTGAGATGGTGCTTCATTGCAGAGTTGGGGAGAGGCAGGTTTAGATGCTTTTTATTGTCTCCAGTCTTTGAAAACAAACTGGAAGAACTTGCTGGCTTAAATCTCAGCCTATGAAGACTTTGTCATCTGAGGGTAAAACTTCACTGGATTTGCAGCTTGAAAATTAATCGCAGTCTGTGCATTGTTAGATTAAACGTTCTGTGCAGATTTGTAGCTTAACTGCTCTATGGCAATGCCTGCTTTGGGCAATTTTAGAACGGCAAGAGATGCTGTCCTGTGAGAGGATGGCTTGGTTTGCCCATGCAACCGGTAGGAAATCTTTATGAACTAGGTGCCTCTTGGCTTAGGCAGGGCAGTTCTTTTCAGCAAGCTGGAATGCCCTCCTCTCTCCCCATCCCCTCCCCGGGCCTGTGCCCAGCCATCCCGACCCAGAAACGTCGTGCTCAGGCTCGTACCCTCCTTCCTGCTCCCCTCTTCCCGCTTAACGAGCAGCCCAGGACGCAGAGACAACTCCCTGGAGAACAGTGCCATGCAAAATGTCCCACCATCTTAAAGATTTATTACTGAAGCAACTGTGCTTGGATATATATATATATATTTAAAATGGAAATGAATAATTTAAGGCTNTTTTTTTTTACCACAGAAGCGGCTTTTGAAAAGGTTTTAATAACATTTCCATAAAAGTGAAGCCTGCCCATCGCCCTGCCTCCAGAGGCAGCCCTTTCACAGCAGACAGACGCTGTGAGCCACGCAAGGGCAGAGGAGAGGGATCTGTCCCCGCAATGGCCGGCTGTTGGGGGAAGGTGCTGGCTGGGGCGGCCGCCAGGGCGTCCTCCTCGGGTTGGGAAACGAGCGCCATTTTGTTTGTGTATTGCCTCAGTGGCTTTCTCTAGGGATGTGTCCTCTGTTCTCTGCCCTAGAGAGCTGGCAAAACATGTTTTACTGCCCATGGCAGTGGGCGATACCTTGATAAGAGATTGGTCGGTCAGAAGCTTGGTTTCTCGAGTTTGCTCCTGTCTGGTCTTTAATGGCGCAGATGTCCAGGCCTGACCTTCCAAGGCCCGTGGAGCGCAGGCTCCTGCTCTCACACTCACCCACTACAACCATTTCCCTATTGTGGAAAGGGTTAAATACCTGTTGAGTCCAACAGCGCGTGGCTGATGGGGGTGTGCAAAATCCAGACTGTTGTGTGGAATTTGGTGCGGGGACAGGGTGTAAGGCCGTCTGCATCTAGAGCCAACACTGTGTCTCTCAGGCCACAGAATCTTCTTAAAAAGTGTTTTCCCAGCGTTTGTCTGTCAGAAGGGAAAGCAGCAGCTCACCTACTCTAGTTCTACCTCCTGTGGTCACAGAGATTGGGAAAAAAACTTGGCTAAAACCTTAAAATTGATTTGAGGTATAAAACCTTACACTTGATTTGCCTTCACTGAAAATGATGAGGAGGCCTAGCTTTGCCTCTTCATTTGCTTCCTAGATTATTAGGGATGTAAGAGTGGTAACATTTACCATGTTTATGTTTCTGTGCAGAGCTGGTGAGTTCTGGTGGGTGCCACCAGCAGCCAGAGCTGGCAGAGAGTCCCCAGGTGGGGACAGCAACCTCTGCTTTTGTTCCTGACGAGCAGCAGGTTGAAAATATAGCTTTATACTTTTGATAAATTGTTCTGTTTCTCCCCTTCGTGGATTAAGCAGTGAGGTTGCGATGAGTTCAGCTGCTCTCGAAGGCAGCCTCATACTGAGAGGTATCCATTCTGTTTTATCCCAGCAACTCAAGGACTGGTCTATTTTCATACAACCTTAAACTTAATTTTCCATCTGTCTGGTATTTGGACTCATTCCTTATCATGGTTTTAAGGACATCATTCAAGAACCTCCATATTTTGCATATTGCAACATTTTTTGGAAATTGGGTTGAACACGTAGGATAGGGAACTGCTCAAAGTATGGTTACCACCAAGAATTAAAAAAGCTAAATTTCATTGACTTGCCTCTATTTGACAGTGATCATATTTCTGCTTCTATACTGCATTAAAAGTAACAATTAGAACCTTAGAAATTAGTTCTGGTAACTTATGAGGTGCTCTTATTTAGCTGCATATTTTTGATAGTGTCTGATGAATGAGGTTATTGGATCAGTTGAGTGCAAGAGTTGCTATGAATGACAATGTAGAGGAGGTATTTCTGATGCTATCTGCATGTACGCTGGCATTTAGGTGAAAGCAAAAATGAGCTTATCTATAGATCACTAGGTAGGAAATGATTAACTGTCAATCACATGTCTTGGTTAATGCTGGGACACCCCACCTTCTGTTACTGTTGGCTCAAGGTCTGACATGCTATTGATTTATTTAGCATTTTGATATCAGCAAATATGTATGTCTGAAAGAAGCTGTCCGAAATGTAAAGACAGAACATAAAGGTTTGTACAGATGACAAAGGACAGGCAAATGTTCTTGACTAACAGAGCACGCCTGACCGACATTGCAGAGCTGAAATGAAGCCATATGGCAGGACTGGGTTTAAAAAATAAATAATTAGACCCCTTTCAGAACAAATATATTCTAGTATCAAGGCAGAAGGAACATTTCCTTGTGAAGCTGGTTAACTTCTACAGTGTGCCCTGCGCTCTGAAGAACGCACTGCCAATTCTTTGTATCAAACTGTGTTTGAAAAATTGGAGCAGTAATATTTGGTTTTATTTGGTAATTTACCCATTTTAACATTAGAAGTTACAACTATTTACAGGACTTAAACAGTGAGCTATTAGAAGACAAACATCCATCTGGGAGCGTAGTGGAAAAAACAAAATGATGCATTTAAAATATGAATTCATTCTAAGCCAAGTGTGACAAACAACAATTGCCAACATCTCATCCTCTCTGGTAGCACTTGTAAACTATAATCACATCTCTTGATAACTATGCTTGTGATAAACAATCACATCAAATTTTAATAGCTTTCCTAATGTTCACAAGAACGATTGCATAATCAGGTTACCTTCTCTTAAATTTATGGTGTGAAAAGCGTTGTGTGCAGTTTACGGACAAAAGTCCCCTTCCTATCAGATAAGCAACTTCCACGACAGCGACTTTGCAGCAACAACAGACTAGTGAAGCAGGAGAAACAAATCTTCCCAGGAAAATCTCCCTTGTGAAGGAGGTAGGGACTGTGAGCATGATCTATCCCGGTGTGCTTCAGAGGCAGTAGCTTATTTATAACTATTTACTACAATTCAGTTTACACAGTATATGTCAAAAGCAAAGTAAAAGGCAA
Organism: Calidris pygmaea; assembly: GCA_003697955.1. NCBI lineage: Eukaryota > Metazoa > Chordata > Aves > Charadriiformes > Scolopacidae > Calidris > Calidris pygmaea. The sequence continues at coordinate 772,975 of QJSC01005592.1, read as the reverse complement.
TAGCAAAACCAAATCAAGAGAATAGCAATAAAAGTAATAACTCCTGATCTTCTGTATACTCAAATCATAGAATCATAGAATCCTGATTCATAGTGATCATAAATCACTGCCTCTTACATGGTCAGAAACTTCTTTACACTATATATACTCTCTATACAATTAATACCTCAATTTTTTTTTTTAATGAAATCATACCTAAAATATGACAGGACCAAAATATCTGCATGAAGTTACTGGACTTTAGTAATTTCTTTCATGTATCTTTAACAAAAGTAGTGGGAGATTCCTCCCCGTGAAGTGAGGCTCTACCTTCACTGAGCAGAGACACAGGGATCGCACAGGACAGGTCAGAGTGTCCCCATGGCTGAAGAGAACACGGCTGCTGCCAAGTGCCAGCCGGTCTCACCTCCTTGAGCATTGTACTTAATGCAGAGAAAGTCAACAAGGGTAGTGGTGTGTACACTGTGGATCCGATTATGATCGCTGTTACAGCAGTTTATATCTAGTCGTTTATACAGGTCTAAAAGAGGTCTCAATCTGGTGGTTTAATCTATGCCATGCAGTACTAGGAGAAGCTGAATTACCCAGTGATTTGGGTCCTACTATCTTTGTGGCAGAGAATCTGTACAAATGGTGTGTTTATAGTCCAGCAATTCAGCCGTGTGTTATTTAGGGGCTGCAATAATGCTATAACAAAGTATAAGAGCAAAGATCAATGGCTGATGCTTGAACCCTGAGATGTACCCGCTTTATAATCCTGGAAATACTCGCTTATTTATGGTTTTACACGCAGAAAAGCCAGTCAAAGTAGCACTTGGGCTGAAAAAGAAATGGTCAAGTCGGAAGAAAAGAAGATCATCCTGGGTTTCCCGGGCTTCTGAAGCATACTGTAAAATGCTGGGAAAAGCCAATGTCACATCTTTCTGTTGTAGCTCAAATATGATATCTAAACACAGCACAAAAAGTTACACTTATGACGCAGATTCTTCAAACGTATACCTAGTTCAAGACATTAAGATGGTGTGAAAACTGTTAAGGCAGGAGTGATTTAGAGGCTATGCTGGAGCAAGGAGACACCCTGCAAGGACCAAAGGACCTCCCAGCAGGGAATTTGTAGTGGCAGGTCCCCGTAGGTGGCTGTTAGGACCAGGACCAGGCGTGCGGGTCCCAGGGCTGCAGGGCTGCCATCCAGCTGCTGTCACAGCTGCACCCTGGCAATTGAGCAAATTGAGCAGGTGTATCATTTACCGACCTGCTGATGGAACCCATTCGGCTCTAACACACTGAGGCACACAAGACCCCTCGCTCTTTCTTTGAAGTTTGGTTTGCAGATGTGTGCGTGCATATGCAAACTGCAGAGAGAGACTTGGCTTTCACAGTCTATATATAGTATATATAATATGTTATAGCAAAGCGCACAGCCCACTGGTAAGTGTGTTTATCATCGATTTCCCTGAGGCCCCACTCCTCTCTTATGGACTTTTTTTTTTTGACTTTCCAAACCACTGAACGGCTCTGACTAACCAACCTTATTTAAATTAACTTGTCAGATGTGAAAATTTCCTCCTTTTTGCAGCCACCAAACCAACTCAGTTCTGCAGTGGCAACTTCTTTATACATTTTAAATGCTATGAAAAAACACTTATAATAGGGCAGGCTGGCAAATCTGATGTCCCCAGGGTGATTCACAGAACCATAGAATGGTTTGGGTTGGAAGGGACCTTAAAGCCCACCCAGTGCCACCCCCTGCCCTGGGCAGGGACCCCTCCCACCAGACCAGGTTGCTCCAAGCCCCCTCCAACCTGCCCTTGAACCCCTCCAGGGATAGGGCAGCCACAGCTTCTCTGGGCAACCTGGGCCAGGCTCTCACCACCCTCACACCAAACAAGTTCTTCCCCACATCTCAGCTCCATCTCCCCTCTTTCAGTTTAAAACCTTTCCCCCTCGTCCTATTGCATCAGCGTGCAGCCTGGGCTCCAGTTTTGGGGCACAACAGAGCAATTTCCAGTTGCTGCTCCAGCTGGTGGGCGAAGCACAGAGATATCCCATGGCTGGGATTGCTTTGCAGGTGGGGAGCTCAGATGGAAAGGGACCAGATGCACTAGAGGGAGTATTGGAGTTTAAACAAAAGAGGCATTGGCGTGGGAGATCTAGGAAGGAAAGGAAGGCACGTGGTAATTATCTGAAGGGGGAAGCAATGGCCTGATATCAGTAGGTTGAAATCTTTTGTAGCTTATGTGCTCATTTGATATGCATGTCCCTGTGGCTGGGCTTGCTGTGGAGGAGAGCAGCATTCTGTTGCTACCAGCCAAGGAAGCCCCTACTTCTTTTTTTTTGTGTTTGTTTTTAGCTCACTGATGCTGATGCCAAAAATCCCAGAATTAAACTCTGTTGCGTTACCTATCAAATGGCTCCTGATTTAAATTTCATGTGCTGCCTGCAGAGGAGCTTGTTGAAGCTGCCAGGAGGGTGCGGGTGGTGAGCCTGGTGCTCCGGGGTCTCGCTCGGGGATGGAGCCCCGGCTCTGCCCCCTCGCCAGGCTGCTCTGCTGCCAGGAACCCACAGGTGAGCTCATTAGTGTGGTGACAGTTGGGAGTGCCAGCAGGGTGCCAGGTGGCACTGGCTCTGTTTGCTGTGGGGAGGGATGTGAAGCGATTGATCAGCACTGAAAGCGTTTGCGGACACTTCAGGATTGCTCCTTTCTTTGTTCCATGTCCCCCCTTCTCAGGAGCGTGGTCCTGTTAATTGAGCTTCCTCGTGATTGTTTGTAAATGAATCCAGAGTGCCCCAACAAAATATTCATACTTCTGCTTTGGCGTCCCCCACAGATGGGCTGAGGGAGGTTTGTGATGCACAAGCACTCGGACTAAAATCAAGAAAAGAAAACATCCTACTGGCAGTAGCACCAGTCATTTGATAAGGATTTTATATAATCGACTATTTTGGTGTCCTAAGCTTGGACTGACCCTCAGGTTTTTGACTCTGAAATGCAAAGAAATTGTCTTTGGTGGGAGCAAAGGGTCACATGTGAGTACCTTTAAACACGGAGAAGGAAAGGCAAATCTCTCAGCAGCACTGTCCCTTCACTAGCAACACTACCACTTGTTCTGCAGAATATACACCTGATTTCAGCTATTTAAAAAGAAACCAAAAAAGGAAATATGCACTTGGCAAAACTGCCTCTTCCCCTCTCCCCAACTAAATTTTTTTAAATCTGCTGGATCATTTATTTTGAAATTAAAAAAAAATAATAATCAGCCCAACTAGACATTCACAACATGGAAAAATTTAAAGAATAGGTTCTAAGTTTAGCAGCTGAAGTACAAGATGCTGTAAAGCAGAGCCAGGTAGCTGCAGTGACACGGTGCTCATCTGCACCTATTCCTCAGTTTCACAGAAGACCAGGTGCCAAACATTCTCATCATGTAAAATTATCTGGTTATTGTAGATAATGGGTTCAAAATGGAGAATTTGTGGACCTAGTTGCTTTATCTACCCATACAGTTCAAGAAAAAAATTGTCCCTGTATAATCAAAAAATAATTTAAAAAAAACTTTTGAAAAAAAGAAGAGAAAGAGAAGCTGGCTTTGTGCTGTGCTAGCAGTATGAAACTGGGATTGAGGGTTCTTGATACTATTTTTCATTTCCCACAGATTTTCTGTATAAAGTGGCCAAATGATGAGTATCGCTCCCTTCATTGGTGACATGGGGACACTCACAGCATGTTTGGAGGCTAAATTCATATTAGTAAAGCACTTTGAGACTCTCAGATTGGAAGTGCTGTTAGCACATAGTACTGATATTAATTATTAAATCATAATTGGGCCCTGTGGATGTCTCACAGCTGGCACCTGCAAACCCAGGGATTTTGGATGGCCTGCCCTCAAATAAAGCTTGCTTGACAGAACAGGAAGCTTTAAAGTTGATTATTTGGCAAGGGTGGGCTTCAGAGATATGTTCATTGACTGATAACAGATTTTTGGCTCAGTGAATTTAGAGTAAAACTTCCAAAAGGTTCTAGAGATTTGGGATATGGCTTTGTAAGTGGGGTAGATACAGGTGAAATCCCACAGTCTAATCCAAAACTGCAGTGATGGGAGAGACGTTCTTTGTGTCCGTGCAGGACTGCCCTGAGCCCATCTATTCTAACAGGCCTGTCTGTAACCATCACGGAGATAAATCTCTAAGGTCTGTGCTCCTTTGAAGCCAAGTGAACTTAAATACATAATGCATTTTTAAAAAGCCTTCTCCTCTTTTATTTTTTTTAATGGCTAAGTGTTAACGTTTTTCTACTCTCAAAAATGTGGGGAAATCTGAATGTTGGACTGTGCTCCTTGTATTAGGTGTTGCATTGGTGTTAGATAAGGAGGAAAATTATGCAATGGAGATATATTTTAAAAGGAAGGTTTCATTTGGGTGTATAAGAATATATTTCAGTGTTTCAATATGGCTCATGAGTTTTAATGCAATTGTTAAAAAAAAAAATCAGTCTTTTACAACTTTCATTTCTGTTTCTAGCTACGTATTGCTGTAAACAAGAGAGTAATTGATGAGTTCCAGCAGGTACCCTGTGCCGTAGGTTCTGCCTGTGCAAGCCGGAGAGAAATATTTATTTCACAGATACTGCAGAAGCTTAATTCATTTATATTTGGAGGGTGTTTTCAGCTCTTTGCATAGAAGGGCAAATATTCATATTTCAAACTCATATTGAGGAAAGAATGCTTTTTAAAATCTTTTTTTTCTCTGTAATAGGTGATCTGTTGAAACCCACTTTTCCGTGGCGCGGCGCAGGCGGGTGGGAGGTGATGCATCGGGGCTCTCGCAGCCGCTGGTGGGAGCTGAGCCTGGTCGGCAGCTCGTTCGGAGAGATCCAGCATTTTGCAGCTGTAGCTCAGAAAGGACGTTGAATTAATACTTTGCAGAGAGATGTGAAATGTTAACAGTTGCTGCTCAAAGTCTGCCATAGCCTCTATCGCTAGGAATATTTTGCTGTTCAGTTTGGTGGAAGTAGTACTAATGGACAGAAATATAAACAGAATTGTGCATGGAACTCTTATGCAGATTTCTCTTTTTTTTGTTTGTTTGTTTTGTTTCTTTTTGAAACTTCCCCCTGAGCAACTTTCTGACACCAGAGCCTTCTAACATCTCTAAATGTTGCTGACTGGGAAAACAAACAACACTGTCACATTTGGAAAGTCAAAGCAGAAAAGTGTCTCATTTGTAGAGCGATTCATTTCGATTTTCATCTTGCTGCTGTCACTGAGGATACATGAACAACAGCAGTTGGTATTATCAGGAGACCTAAGCAGACCTGTTTCGTTGGCTGACTTGACAGCTGTTCCGTGAAAGAGATTCATGCTCACAAAATCAAAAAAGTATGAAGACCAGATTTTCTTTTTAACCCGTTCTTGGCTCCACTGTACCTGGGCTATGCTTTAATAAAAATTCCAAGTGAAAACTGGGGTTGCTGCGTTAAGCAGTGGAGGGATTTAGTTTAGTGAACGACACGGTCTGTCCTACGTAGCACCCCTTAAAGCAGCGCCTCTCACCTCCTCTGGGGCTGCACAGCCCTCGGGAAATCAAACGCGGGGGCCGAATTCCCCTGTTCCGCGACCGGCACAGCGCAGGAAGAGGTTGACATTATGCTCCGTTTCTCAGGCAGCCTGGATCCTTTTGCAAGGTAGCTTCTTTTTCTTTAAATCAGCAAATACGCAAATATGTAAATGTTTTAAAAAACTATATTTCCCTTTAGTTTTCTGCTTGCTAGTTTTGAAAGAAACGTATTATTTTAGCAGATACTATTGCCAGGCGGTTGTGTTTTCTAAACAGTACGGATCTCCTACCATAGAGGTTTGAAATTTAGTTCCTTGTGCAGCATCTCTCTGCATGTTGACCCCTTGTACTGATGTGATTTATGCAGTGGAAGAGTTTGTCTCAGTTATTTAGTTGGGAGGAACTCTAATACCCGTGTGTGTCACAGGAGCGGTGCCGACGGCGCGGCACTAACACACCCGGGCGACACCATCTCATTTAGCTCCTGCTGCCAAACTCTGCCGGTTTGTCGTACGCTGCCATGAGGTGGTGTCGCTGCGAATTGTTATTGCTAACGGGAAATAAAGGACTGTGGAAATGAGTCTCCAGGAGAAAAGTCAAACTCGGTATCAAACTGTGCCCCACAGAAGGATGCCGGGTTCCAGGGAGCGTTTAGTTCAGGCGGTGGAGTTCGGCTCAGCCTGCACTGAAAGCAAAATGTGAAATAATTGTAATGTGTGAATGAAACTAGGGCAGTTCCTTCCAGTCTTTCCAGCCGGTGCCCCTGGGCATCTCTCGTTCCCAGGCTTTGGAAAGGTGCTGTGTCCCTGTTCTGGGGTGGGAACCCTTGCTGTGGTCAGGCACAGGACTGGTTTGGTCTACAGAAGTCTCACCATGGTTACGATTAGTCATTTTAAATGAATTGCCCATTTATCTGTCTTGGATTGCCTCTATATAAATCTAATTTAATTATTACATTAATTATAGATACTCTGTTAAGGCTGTGACATTGAAGTTTAGCAAAGCTTTTTGGAGATTGTACTTAGGGATTTTGTTGGCTCTTTGGATTTTCCTGCACTGGGACACGTGTTAATCGTGGCATTTGCCTTCGCAGTCGGATGTGAAATCATGCCTCAGTGTACTCTTTCTACCAGCACGAATGTGATCAGGGGCTTTGCAGCGCAGCAATGAGATCCATCTGTCTGGCGTAGAAAAGCACAGAATCACGTTACTCCTTGAGTATCACCACTAAAAGCCAGGGATGGGACTGCCCTTGTTAGCAAGTGCTGTTTCCATTAGTATGTGTTTACAGAACAAGCCTATTAAATATGTATTAAACGCTTTTCTGGACAATATATGGCGTGTGCATATGCTTGTAGGGAGGCACAGATGACACTCGTTTGAAATGATGCTCGTTGGTGGTGAGTTCATTGCTCGTAAGCCATGGGCAATAAATGTCCCTTTTCCACAGGGCATTTCCCAGGTCTTGTGTAGCTGCTGGCAGGAATGTAGGATCACGGAATGGTTCAGGTACTCAAACAGAAGAGCTCAAACTGATTGAATTAGTCCAGGTGTCTCACACAGCACTCAGCCATGTCATACTTCCACTGCTCTCAAAAGGGACGAGAGGACAGAAATGACAAAGAGCTCTTCTTTCAGGCAGGGCTGTGACGCTTTTTTACCCATCCACAACAATGGAACCTGATTTTTGCAATTAGCGGAAGGCTGTAGCCGGGAGTATTTTGGCTGTAGATGAGTACAAGCCCCAGTCATCATCTCGCACTGCTCATTACCGAGCCATACAAGTAGTTGCTTCTCATTACAAGCCTCATCCTGAAAAGTGTCGCTGAGCACCTGAAACCTTTTGTTTATGAGGTTGTTCAGGACACGCAGTGACTTCAAACAGCGAATGGATGTGTTCAGATGCGGTGTCATATTATCTTATTATCTGCCGTATAAGGCCTAACAATGAGGCTGAAATATGAGGGATGCAGAAAGGGAGGGAAGCAAAACTGCTTGTGGCTTTTAGAAATCCATCTTTTCACAGCAAGCCCCAGGTGAATGTTCCAGAGCTGCTGCTACCTACAGAAGTCACTCACCCAACTTTTTTTAAAAGCGTGCAAGCAATACTAATTACTTCAAGCTTAGCATGCATGGCAGTGCTTTGCTAGATACAGACCTGTGGTCAGCCATTATCAACACTAATTACCAAATGCTATGTTTTTTACCTAGGTTTAAGCTCTCATCCCAGTTTTCCTCCCAGGACCGTGTCTATGCCGATACCCTCACTGGCCAAGTGCCCCAACAAGTTTTTCACAACCTGGGAATTTCAGCAGAGGGAGGGGACAGGCTGGCGGGTCTGGTACCACTGCACATTCTCCATTTTCCAGGAAGAAATATCTATTTTTGTCATTTAAACACAGGCAAGACTTCCGGTGATGAGTTCTTCTGGGTAAAGAGCCAGTGGATGCATCCACCTCACCTAGATATGGGCACGGGAATCAGCAGAGCCCTTGGTTTACACGTTGGGTAGAATGAAGGACTTGATCGTCTTACTGAGATTGCAATATCTGGTAGCCCTGGAGTCTAGATGTTTTAAACAAGGCTGTCTCTTCCAGCTCCTTTTTCATGAATAAATTATCGGGTAATTAATTATGTGATTTTATCCCATTTCCTCTTAAAAGCAGCCCTGCTGGGATTTTAATGTGTGGTTACAGTTGAAGTCTAGGTGTTTTAAACAAAGCCACCCCTTCCAACTCCTTACTTTTATATCAATAAATTATGAACCAATTAATTACCTTTTTCATATCCTCCCTGAAAACTACTGTGTGAAATCAATTGCTTAAATACTTTGTCATATGTTTCTTATATTCTGAATAGATAGTTTGATACTAGGCCTCTGAATTTTTGTATTCTATTATGAAATTATAGAACATTTATAGAATTATCACTAGGAAATAGTACAGATCTGGGTCTCTTTCCTTAAGAAAATGATTTGCTCAGGAAGAGCTTTCATATTATTTGATTTGCATAGTATGAATTGAGATTTTAAATTCCTTATACTCATTCTGTAGTATTTGTTGTGTCACACAATGACTACAGACATAAGACATTATTTTTTTTCTGCTAAAATATATTAATTTTAAAATTTTAGGCATCATATACGGTGTGAGATGGTGAACATAAGTATGTATCTATAAGTAGGGGCTGAAGAAAGAAAAATAAACAACAGCTGAAATGGGCTGGAAACAAATTGCAAAAGCTGAATAAGCAATACTTATTTAGCATTTCTGTAAAATATTTGCCTAACCTCTGCTATACATAATAATTTCTACCACATTTAACAGCTGTAGGATCCACCATTTTTGATTTTCCTACAGTGAAACAAAGCTGGTTTGTGCAATGCATGGATTAGAAATTCTTTGTTTTCTGAATCTTGTTTTGTCATGCCTTGTCCTTCAGTCCTGTTTAAACACAACCCATTGTTTCTGGAAAGTTCCCTTTTCTCAGCGATGGCAACTGCAGAGCAGTAGGACTGGGCAGAAATTATGCGTTGGCAAAATCACGGGACAGCTCTCCAGCGTTCCTTTGTTTCAGTTTGGAAGGTGAAGATGAAAATTTGCCTTCTGTAATCTCAGAAAATCGGAATTTTCTCCTTTTTTTTTTGGCGGAGAACAGCACGGTGTAATGGTTGGGGAGGGCAAGGTGGCTAAATGAATCAGGCCCTAATTGCAGAAGGGTTGGTTCCTGGAGGTGAAGCCTGGGAGGCTGAGAGCCTGCAATGCACCTCCGGTGACACTGCTATTTCCCTTTCTTCCTGAGAGAATGCCTAGTAAATTCAAAAGCTGTGACATTAACGCTTGCTGATGGTTTCAACTACTCGTATTCTCGTTCTCTGTATTCAACAGGAAGGGTGGAAATAAAAAAAAATTAATTTATCCCTTAATACCTACATGCACTGGGCTAAATTCACCAAAATGCAAAAGTTCTGCTCTCAAGGGGTAGAAAAATTAGATAGTTAATGTGTTGGCAGGGGAGTGCACGCAGCTAACACGTCACAGGTCTTGTTGAGCCCTCTACTGTGCCACGAAAAAGCAGCAAAGGTTTCAGTTGGGGCCCACTGATCTTTCAAGCATATAAAATGTGACATAAATCCATTTCCAAACTGATACTCTAATGCTTCAGTTCCTATAGAAGGCCTGTGCATTTTCAGAAAGTAGGACAAAGCAATAGAATCTATTACCCATTCGGTTATTAAATGTGAGAGATTCTTGCCGGTAAATCCAGAATATTGATATTTAATTATCTTTGATCGTTATAAATTTCTGCGTCCCCAAAGTAATGCTAAAGATAGAAATGCATACTGAAAGGCTGAGAATATGCTCAAAAAAAAAAAAAATAATCACAAAATACTCTGTGCTTTGTTATAGCGAGTGTCATTTGGAGGCGTTTATCAGCTAAAATGCAAGTTGCCGTTGGAAGCGGCAGGAGCGCAGGGCAGTAAATGGCGAGGCGGTGGGAAGAGGCGTCCTGCGCCCGGCGGTGACGTGTGGGAGAGGAGCAGTTGGGAGATGACTTCAATCCCAGAGGAGGCTGCAGCGATGGCGCGTCCTTGGCCACGCACGGAACACGCCTCAGCATCCCGCTGCGGTGTCGCAAGGACAGTCAGTCGGCTGCTAAAAATAACCGCAGAGATAACAAGCTAAAATATTAATAGGCTGTGGGATGCGGTGGTTCCGTGCAGGCTGAGCAGCCCTGCCACGCACACCATAAGTTTCCAGAAGGAGGGGAGAGAATTAATTCTCATGTTGCCGCACTGAAACGGCTTAAATATGCAGGGGAAGCTATTTTGGGTGAGCAGAGAGTTGCGTCCCGCGCGGCCGCGGGGATGCGAGCTGACAGCCCGCTGCGGGAGAGGGCAGCGCAGTCACTGCGGGGCACGTCACTCCAACCACGGCTCCTCCGCCCCGGCTCGGCGGGGGAAATGCAGGACCAGCACGTCAGCTTATGGCCGGCGGGAGGCCAAGAGGTTAATGGCTGCGGGGGGACCTCCGGCAAGGCTTCCCTGGACACAGCCGGCCACTGCTGTGTTCAGAGGAGCCAGGAGGCAGACAGCGAGGCTGTGAGGGGTTGCTGCCTGTCCCCTGGCCCACGTGAAGGCGGGCAGGACGCCTGCATGTGCTCTTTGTTAAACATAGCAGAAAGCCTTTCTCTTACACCACTTCACAGAATCCCAGAATGCTATGGCGTTGGAAGGGACCTCTGGAGATCATCTAGTCCAACCCCCTGCCAAAGCAGGTCCACCCAGAGCGGGTCCCACAGGAACATGTCCAGGGGGGTTTGAATGTCTCCAGAGAAGGAGACTCCACCACCTCCCTGGGCAGCCTATTCCAGGGCTGCCATCCTCACAGGAAAGAAGTTCCTCCTCACGTTGAGATGCAACTTCTTACGTTCAAGTTTGTGCCCATTCCCCCTTGTCCTGTCACTGGGCACCACTGAAAAAAGACCGGCCCCATCCTCCTGACACCCACCCTTTAAGTATTTAAGTTCATGAAATTCCCCCTCAGTCTTCTCCTCTCCAGACTAAAAAGACCCAAGTCCCTCAGCCTTTCTTCATCAGAGAGATGTTCTAGTCCCCTCATTATCTGTGTAGCCCTTTGCTTTACCATCTCCAGCAGTTCCCTGTCCTTCTTGAACTGGGGAGCCCAGAAAAGGACTGGACATCACATACGCTTGTGATGTGTATGAGAATTAGAATCCCTAGTTAAACTGATTTTTGCTTTTTAGAAGGTCTCCTACTGCTGCTGATAGACCTTCTCCATTACTGGTAGGTCTTCTGCCCCAAGTCTGAAGTCAGAGTGACGCTGCTGTGGTGTGCTGAGGACTGGGAGGAAGTTCTTCCTCCAGCCTTGAGCACACAGACCAGAAAACACCTGGGCTTGTCTAGTGCTTCAAATTGCATTTATGCAAGGATTTAACTGCTGGGACAGAACAAGCCAAAGAAATCAGTCGATATTATGATCTGTGTTGTGTTTGGAATTGCTCACTGATGGAGAGAGGCAACTGGCCAACAGGGTGTGCGACCGAAGGAGGGGGGATATGGCCTGTGTGCCGCACCAGCTGGGCGGGAATCTTGCATTTCTTAATGAAAAAGTCGTTCAATCCTGTGCTTTCCATGACGTACCCTCCCAGTACAAGGGTAAATGATTCCTGATGGGGATGAGCGTCAGCGGTGCAACTTCAGAGCCGAGCCGAGGGCTTTCAGACTCTCCTTTTGCCTGTGTATTCTGCTGGTTTCTGTGGATTACCCGGGAGCATGCTGTGTGCAGCCCGTACCTCCAGCGCTCAGCTTGAGGTGAACACCATCTTCCAGCCCATCTACTGAGGTGTATTTAGGTGATGTGCTCTGTAAGAGCATAAACAGTTTGAAGTGATGCACTTCAGATATTTGGCCATTTAATAGCAGAACAAATATGATTATTCACTGTCTTTTTCACCAATAGCTTTTTTTGCAAAGCTCGAAGACAGGAAAATCCTGAAATGTATTTCTCTTGGATCGTTTAACAACTCAGGGCTTGATCCTGTAAGCTGCAGGTAGTGCAAAAGCAGAGCTAAGCCACTGGTAGGATTAAGGAGCGTGCTGTATTTATCTCAGAGAGCAGAGGGAGACAGTGGGTGTGAAAGCCTGCCATGCTGCTGGAGTCAGGGATGCTGCTGCCAAGTCACCATGAGCCACGGGGCTGCAGCTGGAGGGACATCACAGCACCCCAAACGCCACTGGTAGGGCCAGAGCCCCCCCGGGCTGGGCTCCCACCTCCCCCAGAGCCAGCCCCTGCTCCTCGGCAAACTGGGTGTCCTGCTCTGAGTGCCACAGTGCTCATTTCTCCTTCAGTTATTTCATTTTTCAGTAAATTCTCTTCTAATGCCTTGGAAAACTGCACTTCTGGGAGATTCTAGTGTCTATATTTGTGAAAATATTTACTTTATAGCCAGCTCTGGGGTGTGGAACTCAAGGTCTTGGTGTTTCTGAACTCCTCAAGTGCAGGGATGAGGAGCAAGACCCAGGCACTTGACCCAGGCTGCCAACAGGATTACTTCATACCATGAACATCAATATAAATTAGGAAGTTAGCTGAGGAGTTCTTTCTCTCTCTCCCTTGATGGCTGGGATCCTAAGAACTCCTTCCCCAGTGCCAGAGCCCTGAGCCCTTCCCTTCTTCCCGAAGTGGCAGCGCCTTGGGGGAAGGTAGTAGTAATGATATTTTAAAAATAATTATTACTAGTTGTAATATTTTAAACGTAATTTAAAAAATTTGCTTAAAAGCACAAGTTTTTTTCCAGATCCCTTTCTCCTGCAGTCAGGTGATTATGAGTAGTTATGATTTTATTTTTCATGAAATAAGTGTTCTGCTGTCATATTAACAGAAAAATATTAGAGATGACTACAGAAAAAAAACCCTCTACTAAGTTAAGATTAACCAAATAAATACAAAAGAATTAAAAAATCTTGTAAACTGATACTGCGAGTTCCAACAGCTTTCAAAATGTTCATACTGTAGGTTCTTTATCTCTTCAGCCAGCATTTTAAAATGAAAACACTGAATTTAAAAGAGTTTTAGAAGAGTAGAAGCGGAAATATACATCAATGCCACAGGAGACAGAGAGAAGAAACTTTTGTAATGGGGAGGAGAGGTGTAGGTATTGTTTGTTCTCAGGTATCAATGTAATGTAATTTTCATGCACATTTAATTTGGCCGTCTGTCATTAAAATCTCATGCTAAACTGAAAACATTCCAAGGGGCTCCGGGCCCCTTGGAAATGAGCAAACCCTGGATGGGACGGGAGCTCATGTGCAGTGATGCCCGGTTAGAGCACCCGAAAGAGACAGGGGACTGAATTGTGTGATAACGTGAAGCCCTGTGGCTCCATTGAACTTACAGATTTAACGTATTTGCTACAATTTGCCTTTCTGGGTTTTTGTTTGTTTGTTTGTTTTTTGGTTTGTTGGTTTTTTTTTAGCTGAACAGATATTGCAGACTTAAATGGGGCTGGGAACAAAACCTGAACAATATTGTAGAACGGCTATTATCAACCCAATTCCATCATGGACTTTAAAAGGATTGAGAACCCCATGCGGGGACATCCCAGGCTTCATAAATTTAGGGAATGGCTTTTCAGTCCTTTACATTTATGTATATCTTCTATTGACTTTGTAAAATCCAGGGAAGTAGCAAAAATGTCTGTTCTTAAATAAAACTGTAAGTAATGTCTGAAGATTCCAGGCTATTCTATGAAAAAACAATGACGTTATGTCAGCCTTATTTTTGGTTACGTTAACGCCCCTCTATACTTTCTAGCAATTTACATGGACTTTCCTAGGGTATAAATTATAGTGGAAAAGCATAAACGAGCATCAAACTCCATGACATCAAGCAAACTGAACTTGATGGCTGTGTTAACTGATACGGTTTTGTTACGCTTCAACGCCTCCTTTCTCCTTTTCATCTCATTCTGAAGAATGCACTCCAGAGGGCACAGGTAGAGAGCGTTTCATGCAGCCTGGGTGGGATTTTCTTGCTCGCCTCCCCTCCAAAGGCATTTCTCTTTCTTGAGAAAATAAATACTGCTTCACATACATTTTAATTTCATGGGTATTCAGAAGGAGCACTTACATTACCAGCTGTAATCTAAGGAATGAATGAAACATGCTGCTCTGCCCGATCACTCATGCGGTTCCAGGAAATCAAGAGAAGTGGCAATAATATTAAGAAATCAATTTTGATTAAAACAAACCAGCTGTACATCAGCTGATCTACCTTCAGGCTTTGGAAACCTGAATGTTGACAAAGCCCAAGGTTTGTAAGTTTAACATCTCTCTGGAAACTGATTTCAGGTGTTTGCAATGAATGAAATAATGTATTTGTAAGTAAATATTCTATTACAGTAATGTAGCAGAAATAGAAGTATGTAGGGTAACTAGCAGTAAAACAACTCGAAGCATATTTTCAGTGCTAAAGTTATGCTTTTAAAAGCATGTATGTAGTGTGATATGCACTGTCTCAGATGCCATTTTCATTCTTTGATGCTTTTTATGTTATATTAATAACACTGTGATTTCAGAGGCATAAAAGAACATACAACTTCATTTCAGACCAGAATAATCCATGTACTCACTGCAGTGTTTTATCTCTAAAACCTCTGGAAAGTGCATGAGTTGCCAGATAATCAGTAGGAGAGACTGTGGCAAGTTAAGATGCTGCTACCCTTTATCCATTTGTTTTTGTTTGATTGCATTAGGCATTTCCATGTTAAACCAGTAATCTCAGCTCAAATCTCGGTTTAGTGGTGGTTTAGATTAAGGAGAAACTGGCTGCTCATGGCTTGGACAGGAGAACTCTTGGCTGGGTAAAAAACTGGCTGGAGGCTGGGCCCAGAGGGTGGTGGCAAATGGAGTTAATTCCAGTCATGACTGGTGTCCCCCAGGGCTCGGTATTGGGGCCAGTTCTCTTTAACATCTTTATCAACGACCTGGACTTGGGATTTGAGGGATTCAAGTGTTCCCTCAGTTTGCAGAGGACACCACATTGGGTAGGATGTTGATCTACTGGAGGGTAGAAAGGCTTTGCAGAGGGATCTGGACAGGCTGGATCAATGGCCGAGGCCAACGGTGTGAGGTTCAACAAGAAGTGCTGGGTCCTGCCCTTGGGTCACACCAGCCCCATGGATGGTCCAGGCTGGGGCAGAGTGGCTGAAGCTGCCCCAAGGAAAAGGACCTAGGGGTGTTGGTCAACAGTGGCTGGATATAAGCCAGCAGTGTGCCCAGGTGGCCAAGGAGGCTACCAGCATCCTGGCCTGTGTCAGGAACAGTGTGGCCAGCAGGACTGGGGCAGTGATTGTCCCCCTGGACTGGCCACTGGTGAGGCCCCACCTCAAGTACTGTGTCCAGTTTTGGGCCCCTCCCAACAGGAGGGACATTGAGGTTGAGAAAAGGAGGCTGAGGGGAGACCTTCTCACTCTCTACAACTACCTGAAAAGAGGGTATAGCCGGGGGGACGGACGGACTTGGTCTCTTCTCCCAAGGCAAAGGCAAGAGGACAAGGGGAAGCGGCCTCAGGGGGAGGTTAAGATTGGTTATTAGGAGAAATTTCTTCACTGAAAGGGTTATTAAGCATTGGAATGGGCTGCCCAGGGCAGTGGTGGAGTCGCCATCCCTGGAGGGATTTAATAGCTGGGAAGACGTGGTGCTGAGGGACATGGGTCAGTGGTGGTTTTGGCAGTATTAGGTTGATGGTTGGACTTGATGATCTGAAAGGTCTTTTCCAATCTAAACAATCCCATGATTCTGTGATTCTAAGGCAAGTTAAAACTAAGCCCTAAACTAACAAAACTTCTGAGGGACAAAATCTAGTGTTTGGTTGTTGAAATCCACTTAGCTTAGAAACAAAAAGCTTTTGTTTGTCTAAAAAAGTCTTTAACCTATCCTGTTTACTGGTTTAGATAACAAAATGATTTATTTAAAGGTTCAAGAATAAGTTTAGAGAACAAAAGTGATGCTTTAGTGTGCCTCAGGATAGCTTAGCAGCCAATTAATACTGCTTACGGAAATAGTTACCCTCCGCTCTTCTGCTCATAACAGCCACAGTGATTTAAGCCACTGTATTTATAGAGAATAAAATGTACATCTTCACAGAGAATTGTTGCATAGTTTTACTATTAATGTGACAAATGTAATCCCTACGGATGAGGCTTATGGCTGAAGTAGCAATAGAATTTTGGGGTGTTGCTAAGCGGTATTGGAATTACAGGGTTTGGATATAAATTGCTCGTGTGTGAGAGGCGGTGACGGCTCATGAAAATGCATTAACCTCTCGCGCCAGTGCCTGAGACATCACTCCTGTAGGGTACCCGCTTCTTCCCGCACAGACACACCTCGCTTCCACAGAAGGGGAAAAGATTGTAAAATCAATAAAATCATTATGTTTATAGCTAATCTATTTTAAAGCAATACTCGTAAGCGATGTGTAAGGTCTGTGCTTTGGGGCTTTGCTGCCTTCCCAGGCAGGAGCAGGCGCACACAAACCCTCTGGTCTGCGGAGTGTCTGACAAGTGTTTACGTGTTAACATTCATTAGAGGGCTCGGTCAAGCAATTCATGCTTGATTAACTGATTATCCCGTGGTGACAGTTCATTTTTTTTTTAAATAGCTGCCAACCTTCGCAGGAGCAGGACAGTCAGGGCAGTGACAAAAGACATTGATGGACAAACACTGGACGTACTGAATAGCTGCTGAGGTGACAGACCGGCATCTACAGTGCTTAATCAATGCCTCAAAGACATGGCAACGCTATAAAGATTGTTTATTTCTTTTCTGTGTGTTTATGAATTGTTAATGCAGTCAATCTATATTAGCTTCATTTGGTGTTTGGTAACAATGCAATTTGAATTTTCCAAGTTGAGAGTTGCCTCAATATCAGTTTTTGTACAGTGAAATTTATGAGTTCTTACAGATTTATAAGGTTTTATTGGTGGCTAGAAAGCCAGGCACAATTTCTGACTTTGTTTATTCCAGCATTACAGAATTAGTAAGAGTTGACATTGCAGGGCTTACTGAATAAATTCATTTCCTTGGCAGTGTGTGCATTCTGAATTTTCTCGAGTTAAGCCAGAAAAAGTGGATGCATCAGCACAAGCTGGTGAATAGCTACTGCGCTGCAAGAGGATTTCAAGCTAGAGCAGTGCAAGAAGAAGCTCTAAACCAGAGCAAATTATCCACAGACAGTAAATGTGTTGGAACAGATCATCCCTTGCCTAATGGTACTGGGGTCCATTGAATTACCCAAGAGACAAGTTTGGCCCGATATTAATTTGCAGCAGATGTTTGACTAACTAATTATTTGAAAGAGCTTGAGTGTATTGCGATATAATTACCCAATATTGCAGCATACCGCTTTCAGGGCTTGTTTTTTGTCTTATTCTTGCAGTAGAAGCAATAAGGCAGAAGTCATGGTCTAAGTTTCCTGAATGGTCAGTTGGGTTTGTGAGTTGAAGGAAACAAGATTCCCAAATCATTAAATGATAGCGACTCACAAGTGAGTCAGGAGCTGACTGATCTGTGACCCAGCCCGTGGGCAGACACCATTTTGAGCCTTGATGAGACAGAGATTGAGAACACCACTCTTCTGGTGTCACCCATCTCCGTTCCTCTCCCTCCATATCCTCTGTCCTCGCCTGCTCTAGGGTGACAGGGCAAGATCATGCTGGTGCAGCAGAGGTGCTTCTTTGTCCGGGATCCCTCACTCCTGGGATGCCCAGGGAAGCTCCTGTAGCTCTCATCCTTCTTGACGGTCACACCAGAAGATTGGAGGTGGTTCTTCTATAGTCAGTAGGAGCCACCACTGAATTCAGTTGTACTTTCCACTACTATTGCTGTTGTCTTGTGAATTCTGAGGTTTCTTGCACTCATCCCAAAGCTCAGTTGTTTCAGCAACAGGCTGTAGGAAAGAGTCTTCTTTACACATCTCACTTTTTGCCACACCGTGTTTGAATCCATGGTTTCTGGTCTTTGCCCTCCCTGAAGTTGTACCCGTGCAACCACCGTGAGCTGCTCTGGGCATGAGCGTGATGCTGCAAATAAATGCAAACAAAGAACAAGGAGAGGCATCATGCCATATGTCTTCTGAATTGTGAGATTGTTCAGGAGTAATGGAAAGATAATTTTTTGAAGATAAATTAAAAAATTGGGCTTCTTTGCCAAAGTAAAAAGGAGCTTTGTAAGAAATATGAGTGCTAATGAGAATATTGAAGAAACTTTACTGTTTATTCCATAGCAGACTAACTTGCATTTTCCTCTGAATCGTATCATACCACCCATTGCTAAAGACAGGATATTTTAATGGATAGATGGGCTGCTGATCTGAGTCACCACGGCAATTCCTATGAACAGAGGCTGCTGTCATGTCAGTGACAATTAGCAGCAAATCCTATTACAGGAATAAGATCACCTAATCCTCAACTCTGATACGTGCTATTCACTATGATACGTGTTTAATTAAAAGGCTTCTGCGGGCTACAATACTTTGTGCAAAAAATCCAGAAAATATAGAAATTGTGTTAGAAGACTTCACTTAAAAATGACAAGTTCGACATGTGGCACTTCAAAATTATTGCTCCAACCCTTTTAATTGGCATAGCTACTTTTCTGAGCCATTCAGAGTAGCTTTTTACAACTTGTGGTAATGTAGGAAAGCCAGTGAGGTCTGATGTGTCACTAGCGATTTTCCCCTCTGCTGCATTTTTGACTTTGTTTACAAAGGTAGAAAGGAAGAAAAAGATAGTGTAGAGAGCCCACCAGGTACATTATCCACTGGGTGGTTTGATCCTTTCAAACTTGTTCATTAGGTGTAGGATGGGGGAGAAACCCCGCGGGAGGGGATGGGAGAGAGCCTGGTTGCAGGCTGTATCGCACGGAACGAGCCTTTCTCTGGGCACTGCCGCTTGCTGCTCGCCGGGCTGAGGCCGGCACTTGGCAGTGAGGAAATCCGCTTTTATTTAACAGTAACTACTGTTTTGGGGCTTTCTGCGTTGGGTTCGTCTGTCTGTCTAATAGGAAAAGGGCTAACTCCAAGAAATATGACATCTAACCAAAATAAGATGAGTTAAGGGCAACCTATGCTCTCTGTTTAGTTGGAGCAGAGAACACTTTGATGATGTGTATGAGAAGAATCCCTTCCCCTCTTGCATAAGCTGTCTTTGGACAGGTATAGTTTGCAGAATAGATGTTGTATGTTGTCCCCTCTGTATTGAACAAACTCTTTATGTGACCTACTACTCTTCAGTATTTGAAGTTTTGCAAAGTATTTAGCACTGGCACAAATCTGCTGCCCTTAGAGTCACCAGTTAAAGTTTAGTGGTGGGAGACTGAGATCTTTTGTTGTTGTTGTTGCCACCTCACAGTCTACACACAAACCTTGGCCGCGGGAGCAGGACTTTGCCTCAGAGGCTGCACCATAACGTTACTGTAATGTTACTGAGGACTCTCAATAGCAATGCATTTTAAAATCTGTTCCTTATAATTTTTATTTCACTGAGCTAGAATAACTGCTGTGAATATCTGTTCCCATGACATACATGCTATTTCCAGTCTTTTATTGTACTTAATAGTTCCCTGGATTAAATTAATTGTGAGCTGGGGGCTCAGGCTCCTGAAGGTGTGCTATCTTGAGCTGATGCTCTTTCCAGTTACCGCAATTAAATCTCAGTTACAACAGTGAAACAAAACAATTAACAATCCTTCAAAAATGATTGTTATCCTTTTTCAAAAAAATCTATTTATTTTTTTAGCAGGCTACATTACTTGTTTCCCTTATTCTTCCCCAAAGCCCAGGATACACTTTCTCAGTGGCTCTTTCAATTACAAGTACCAGCGTTATGATTCTTTGTCGTGCTTTGTATTTTGTTATCCCAAGACTCTAAATCTGTTCCTTTTCTCTTCCACGTTATCTTTAACATCTTCATAACAAAAGTGCTGCAAAGGCTATTGGAGAAAGATCAGTCTGTCTGACAGCATCATTCTTTGCAGCAGGGTGGGTTCTGAATAGAGGCTACAGCTCTGCTGTAAGAAGTAGCATCCTCTTGAACAAAGAAGGATGAGTATCAGAGGCATCCGGGGAAAACCTCTGATTCAAAGTGCTGCACTGTGAATAGGAATTTTAAGCAGTAATAAGGAAAAAGCAGAGCATCATCTTTAGCAAGGGGAGTTGGGCTCTATTGAAGCAGAGGGGCTGAGGGAACTGATAAGCACTTGGGACACAATCCAGAGCAAGTCAATGGAAAAGTTCCTTGGGACTTCTGTGGTCTTTGAATTGGGTTTTTCAAAGCTATTTTTAAAGCCTTTATGTATGTGAATCTTCACCTGCATTAGCAGCTAACATAATCGCTGAGCAAATTGGCTATTTATGTGTGTGAGAGGATAAAGCACTCCTAGAAAGACCTGTGTGCCCCGTGCACTGACAAGCTGAAAGCAGAAGTGTCCTCAGAACCTGCTGGGACTGAGCGCTGATGCGTTTGGGTGCTGGAGTGGGAAGCTCTGCCTTCCCCATAGAATTGATGGATATTGTCCCTGTCCTGCCCCACTCGCTGCCACAGGAGCTTGCACTGTGTCCGGGCAGAGGGACAGTGGCTGGAAGGACGAGGTGGCCATCAGCCACAGCAGTGGCCATCTGCGTCACTCCTGCAGCCCTTCAGGGGAAGCTGAACATGAAACCAAACCGGCGACTCTGAAGCTTTGGTTATTTCCCCAGGTACATCTTTCCCTTCCTGTTGTCTCAGATATATAAATAAATGTTAGAAGAAGAGATCTGAAAGATGTAGCTTTGCAGGGAGGGTTAAACGAGGTGGCCACAAGCAGCTGGAGTGAACCTAACGTGCTGCTCCTCTCTGCCTGGCCCCCAGGGAGCCGCATGCTGCCGGGGTGATGGACACGCCGTGCGGGGAACCACAGGGGGGGGAAGGGAAGAGTCATCCTCAAAAGTTCCCTGAATAGACAACACAAATATCGTGTGGCTTCTGAAGAAATGTGGTGCTGGGTTTTTTTCCTCCTCGAAGCTGAGTGGGGCTGCAAAAAGGGCCATTAAGTGCAGGCACATGTACTGCTGACCCCGCTGCGGCGCCGGCCCAGGAGATAATGCAGCTTTTCAGCTGTGTGGGTATTTGTGTTGGGTGACGAGCTCTCCTGGCATTACACACCCAGGAAGCACGTGCTTACTTCAACCTCCTTTTGGAGAGATCATTTCTGGTTTGTAGTTCAAACCAAATGCACAGCTTTAGGTGCATTTCTGGCAATTATACCCTTTAAACAGCAGTTTCAGCCTTCATTGGAGCTGTGAGCCTCTAAAATTATTCTGTGGACACGTGGACTCCTCTATATTGAGGTCTGCTAGGTGTAAGCTTACTTCTCTTACCTTTATTTGGACCTTTCAGTTACCTTAAAAGCAATCCATGGACTTGAGGGGCCCACAGAGCAGACGGGGTCATTGGCAGCTCCTGCACTGAAGGGGGGTGGAGGGGAGCCATGGGACGCCAGAGCTGGGCTCTCAGGTCAGCTCCCCCTGCCTCCCAGCACCCTGCCTCTGGGATGTTTCTGCCAAAGCAAAGCTGACGAATGTGCCTCCGAGGGAGCCATACGAGGCTGCTCACGCGTTGCCTCGAGAATTTTGCTGGGGAGAAATCCCTATGTTGCACCTTCAGACAGCAGGTACCCAGTATCACTAGCTAGAAGCTGTTGAACTTGAAGCATAAGGTTTAATTCCCGTGGTTTGTGCCCGCTGCGTGGCAATGTTCTCTTGTGGGAAACAGCATCTACCACACCTCTGTGTAGCGTGTGTGGTGCACGTTATGTTTGCCGTGTCCAGCTGAAAAGCAGCTGTCACAATTTTCAGTTTTACTGCCTTCAAACAACCTTTCCAAATGCTAATTCCCTTGTAATGCATTCTCCACTAATTTTAACATAATATAACATAACATAAACAGCATGTAATTTGCAGTTTTGCTTTCTTTTTTGAAGCACCTGAGCTAGATCTTTCTCATAATAAAACTGGTATCTAATTTACCACCCATATTATTCTAATCACAGTAACATCTTTCAGTTTGCATACTCTATAATCATGCTTTCACATTATTCAAAACCAGTTTGTATCTGGTGAACTTGTAATTTTTTCTTTAGTTTCTGACAGTTATTTAATTGTCTTGTTAACATGGATCATTTGATTTTATATCAGCTTAAACTGCGGTCTCGATGGTTCATTTTTGCAATATGCTGTGTTGACAGAAAGGTACAGAGAATTTCAATGGATATCTATCTTATTAAATGCATATTTCATTAGCATATCGTGTTAATACTCTTTTCAGTTCAATACATTTCTGTGGCACTTAAAAAAATATTAACTTCTCTAGAAAGCTTTGGGTAAACATTGGGAAGTTGTATGTTGGAGTTTGTTGGTTTCCATATACATGTGTATGAGGGTTCCTGTGCTTTTGGTGCTGGTGGGGAGGTGGTTCCTCAGCAGCCGGGCAGGGGCTGGGACCTTCTCCTGCCACAGGGGTTATGGTCATCGGGCTTGGGGTGGCTTTTTGGTGTACATGTTTTATGGAAAAAAGACATTCTTTGGCAGAAATTACTTTGTTTAGGACTAGGACGCTTGAGGAAGAGATTATATCTTTACCTTAATAAAATTCTCTAACTAAAGCTAAGTTACGTTTTTTACATCTCCCACTTCGTATCAGATAGGTCCCCAAAAGAGCCATTGACTGCCCTTGGCCCATGGGGAACAGAGGAGAGAGCTCAGCACAGCAGAGAGCAGGCTGGATTTAATGCCACGTCTGGAAAAGAGCAGGGGTTTACTTTTTAGATATTAGATTTCCTCTGAAATGCCACTTAAGCAAACTATGTCTACATTTTGAATTGGCAGCTAAACTGAAAAAGGTTGGGAAGAGAATAATTTGGAGTTGTTTTGTTTGCTTGCTTGTTTGTTTTTTTGTTTTTCCTGCTGCAATATCACCTTTCAGTGCGGATCATTTTGTTTAATAGTGAATGTTTAATTCTGGTTTGGGATGCTTTTTAGCCCTTATTCTTTTTTATTTCCCCCAAGAAATACAATTTTGTGACATTTACGTTTCAAATATACTTGTTTAGAAAGATCATTTCTGGTTGAAACCACACTTTTCAAATTATTTATTTAAGAGTAGAGAGCGTTTGCTGGCTGTCCGGTGGGATGGGGGGAAAGCTTCCCCTGGAGCAGGCAGAGCATCATCAGATGGCGCTGCCCCCGGGTATTGGCTCGATACACACAGCGGTACCGATGGATAAGCCTGAGTGATATTTGTTTTAAACTCTGATTTATCAGGGCTGACCACTGACACAAGCGGCTGCAGAACAGCTTTTGGGCTTCATTTCTAAAGCCCAAACTGCAATGGACTAAGTCTAGGAAATGCAAAGAATAAAACTAGAAAAGTTGTTTTTTTTTTTTTTTCTCCTTAGTATAAAGTTTTCTCCTCAGTATAACCTGCAAGATAGACTTGATTTAAAGGATCCTGCTCGTATTGGCTGCCTCGTCGGGTTGTATGTGACACCGATAGCGCAGTGGCCCAATACCAGGACAGAGACCACCAGCCCGCTGTCATTACTGACTCTGCACGGGGGGTAAACCCCTCTCATCTCCAGGATCCGATTTGGCCCGGAGAATTGTGCGGTTATTAAACCCATGGCTGAGAAATGGAAGCAGCTAAATCAACCAGTGAGGTTGTTAGGCACTGCCTCATCCGGCTGGTGAGCCAGAGGGGACATTTTAGCCCCAGAAATTAAAATAGTGTGGAGAGATAACCAAGCTTGGAAATGTGGTGTAGAACTGTTCCTGTGTGTTCTCACAGAATCACTGAACGGTGGGGGTTGGAAGGGACCTTTGGAGATCATCCGCTCAGGCACCCGGGCTAAGAGAACGCAGTCGTTACCTGCACCAGGTCTAATGAGCACCTTGCTCAGGCAGAAGAGGCAAGGCCAGGCAGCAGAACTGCCTTTTCCCCAGGTGAGCCCCTGACCCCGGGCGCCTTATCCATCGAGACAGGAGATGGTAAATATTTTGCTGATATCAAGACCTGTGCTCGCTTCTTATTTCTCTAAATTAGAGTACAAGATGGTTTGTCCTACTAATTAGAGCTGCTCTCATAGCAAATAGGGTTTCTCTTGGAATATCAGCAATTTGCCCTTCACTTGAACGTTTTTGCAGCTTCAGTGGTTGGTTGCTAAGAGGACAGAAACCCAGAAACGTTTAATTAATGACTATTAAAATATTCAGAATTCTTGAAATGCTGTCTCAGCAGTTCTTTGTGGAACATCTCTCTCTACAATCAAGCGAGGATGTGTTTGTGGTGGCGTGGGGGGCTGTCATCAAAGGGCTGAATGCTGTAAAAACTCCTACGAATTCCTGCACCCTCCTGAACTCAGCTGGAGCCAGCGCTGGACTCGCGCTCCCTAATTTGAGCAATTTGAAATCTAATTAATGTTAAATTGCAACAAGATATACAAAGACCAAGGGAGAGAAGGCTGCTCAGGGTAGGGACAGGGCTGGCAGAATCTCTGGGGTGAAGGCGATGCAGGGGAGGGCATCCTGCTGTCCCCCATGTCCCTGAGAGTGGGGCTGCTGGTGGCTTTGTCCTGCACCCGGGCTGCCTTGCGGGACACCCTGAGCAGTTAGAGCTTATTCCTCTACCCAAAAATGTAAGTAAATAACCAAAAAATGCAGGGAGGGTGATGCTGCAGAATCACCTCGAAATCCTTCCGAGCAAAAAGGAACATCATCTTTGCACCTGGAAGGGGCCGTGGTGGTGGCACATCCAGGAGTAAGGCGAAGGGTAAATCAAGTACAACTCAGCCTTTGAAGTTAAAGGGGCAAAAGAGGAAACCTCGCTCATCTGTGCGGCAGGTCTCTGATTCCTGATCTGTGATTTCAGGGAGGAAAGAAACTGTGTCACTGGTCTCCTTTTAGAAACTGTGTCCTTGGCTTATTAACTCGCTTTATGTGTTGTCCAGTATCAGAGGGGGAAAGGGCTGTGTTTGTGTGTGGGCGGCATTATTTTAGGAGATGTCTTGGTTAATTATTATCTACTGACACGTCACCTAGGAGATACTCTGTCATGCAGCTTGATATTTCGTGCAGGAAAAGGTAGCTCTTCCATAGTTCATTAAATTGTGTTGTGGTGAACTTCTCTCCACTGGGTCTCAATTAAGAAGTGAAGCCAGTGCCTTTAGAGGAAAAGGCAGAGAACAATCAGAATACACTGAATATATAATTTGATCTCTGGGAACAAGCAAGAGGAAAAATATGATGTGCAAATGCGTAGACATTAGGAACGTGTTATGTCTCAAAGATTTGTACATGGAAGTATAAAATAGTTAGATCATAACTGTTCATTCAGAATATTTAATGCTTTAAAAAATTTAAGGTGTTCTTTCTAAGTTTGTTAACTACTGTAAATTTACTGTAGTAAATATTCATTTTCCTTACTACTTCCCTTGTCTCCATTCTAGCACCCCTGGGAACTTCAGTCATAATGATTCTAGGCCCATTGTCTAGTAACATGAATTATAAAAGTGCAGTAAATTTTCCCTTATACTCTAATTTAATTAAACATTTTGGTTTTAATAATGTTTTTTTATTTTCCTTTTAAAAACTGTTTAAAGGATCTAGCGGAACTAGTCTCCCTCTATGTTTTTCTACAAAAGTCCCCCCAAAAGCTCCTTTCATTAAGTAATTTCAAATGTGACGAGCAGAATAGGAAGTTATCCCAACTTGTGCTTCTCCGACCTCCTTCCCCACCACTCCTCCTTGTGTACTGCACACATCTGTTTTTTTTCTTGTTTCTCTCCATTTACATCCTTTTCTTTCCTAATGCTGTTATAAGGGTTTGCTAAGGTCTGTTCATTTTGTTTTTCTCCTACAAATTATAAATGATGGCAAGAACCATTCCGTGGGTGTCGGTGACATGCGCTGCTGGAACCGGCAGGGACGTGGCGGGTTTAACAGGCAGCACCGAGCACATCTTCGATATACAGAGGTGTTAAACAATACCTGGCTTTGCACATTCTTGACTTAATTCCCTTCAATAGCACAAGAAGGAGCAGCTCGTAAATGCAGAACAATTGGAATTTTAATTAGGTAGTGACTTAAGAATTCCTCCTGTTTACAAGGTAATCGCCTCTCTTCAGCTAAACCAGTGGAGGGTCAGGTTCCATTAAACAGCTTGTGAAAAATCAGTTGATTGGTTTCCAGTATTAATCTTGGCTGTTCACGGCATCTCAGGGAACTTGGTGGCAGAGGTGCTGATGTTTGTTTTGGGCGTGTGGATGGCATCCCAGCCCTGCTTAACTTCTCAGCAGCATCTTTAGGATGAGCGTTACGCAATCACGGTGAACTGCACTGAAGTCTCAATGAGCACGGAATTGCTTTGCTACGGCATAAAATTCAGGGTATCTGCCTGCAGGTATATACATTTACTTTTGTGACTATTTGAATACACGCCTTTTCATTTGTTTACGATGGAGTAGTGAGAGGAATTTGTTTTCTTGCCTGAGATAAGCATCATCCTGTTTCTCCTAGCAGCTGTGTGCACGATTAGGAGGACCCAATTAAAGCTGCATTTGCTTCACACAGAGCGGCAGTGATTGCTGTCTATAATTTCTCCTGCGGTTTGACTTATGGGCATTAAGCTGTGCAGAACTTTATTAACAAACAAAGTCGAGTCAAACAAGCCAGGAGAAGAAAACGCAACAAGCTGGGAACCGGGGTGTAGGATCTTGGCCGATGTTCAGTACCTGCAGCTGGCGAAAGGGAGTCTCCCCTCCCGCCCCTCTCAAAGAGCCACTGGGCAAGTGACCAGTTTGCTCTCTTTAGGCCTGTGCTTTCCATCCTCCTGGCCACAAGAATAAGTATTTGTGTTTCTCCTCTGCTTCCACATCAGCCACTCTGACTGCAGCCGGTACAGGCCATCCTGACTCCTGGGAATTCAATCCTAAAATAACTCTAAAGCCAAATGTACCTGTTTGTCCCAAGCACCCGCTGTGCCATCGGTGCTGACAGCTTGGCACCGCCAGTCGTTGTGCCCAACGGGAGGAGAGAGGTAAATGCATTAGGATGGAGAAAGGTGAATGAATTAGGATGGAGAAAGGTGAATAAATTAGGATGGAGGAGGAACGGGGCACTGGAGCACAGGTGCCTTCTTGAAGGATGAGGAATTGCATTCACAACCTGCTTTTTTCCTCCCTCCCGAGGCTGTTGGGTGCCCACTGCTCCACAAAGGGACGTGATGTCCCTTGTTTCCCCCCACCCTGAGCTCTCCCTGAGTCCGCACAGGCGTGCTGGGTGGCATGGCACGTGTGGCTCTCACCCCCAGGGGCACCCCAAGTCTGCCAACACCCACCCCTTGGCTAACGCGCTGCGAAGGGCAAAACACCAGACATCCAGTCCCCACAAAGAGTCTAATGAGAAAATGTGTGGTTTCCAACTAAGCAGCAGGAACAGAAGCCCCCGGAGACTCCATGTCTGTAGGTATGAGCAGCCAGTGGACAGGGATTCTGAAAGAAGAGGGGCCGAGCGGGTCGGAGCTGCCCTGATGAGCAGAAGGGGCAACGGAGGAAGGGACTGGCTGGAGAATTTTCCCCTTTAGTCACCCTTAGGTCTCCTGAAGTGGCTGAGACCAACACGGGACAAAGACGGGACTTCATTCTCCAAGATGCAGAATATTCTGAGGGTCAGGCGGCGGAGCCTCGGGGCAGAGCCCACACCGAGCCGCGGGGTTGGCACCGAAGGGCGTTTCTGCGCTCACGCTGGGGGCATCTTGCAGGACGGGGCCTGCGCTGAGATTAAGATCAGTTAATCACCTTGCGTTTGGGAGTAACAGATGCCAAACCAGGCACTTACTTTCAAAAATAGACAGATTATTCATTTGCAGAAAATGATAAAGATGTCCGGGAGAAGTTGC
Source organism: Calidris pygmaea (assembly GCA_003697955.1). Lineage (NCBI taxonomy): Eukaryota > Metazoa > Chordata > Aves > Charadriiformes > Scolopacidae > Calidris > Calidris pygmaea. The sequence continues at coordinate 744,913 of QJSC01005592.1, read as the reverse complement.
TCTTGTGTAGGGCCTACAGAAGAGCAATTATTTGGCTTTTTCTGCTCGCTCGCCTGGCGCTCCAGCAGCAGTTACCTGGCGGGTTTGATGCTGATACACAAAGCCAGCCAGAATAGAGAAGAAAGCCACCTTTAATTTCAAGCTCCACTAGGATCATGAAAGGAAAATTAATGTTTACTAAATGAAAAAGGACGATATTGCTGGAGAGAGGAAGTTTTGGTTAAGCTTTTAGGGGAATGTTAATAACTTTGAGAAATAGAAACATATATTATAAAACATGTTTAAAATGGCATAAACTTTAGAAAATCCAGAAAGTATTTTAAACTTATCTAAGCTCCTCAATGCAGTATCGAGTTCTAAAAAATCAAGCAAACGGAATGATAGCTGACATATGGAAGGCGGCTTTCTAGTACTGACACATTTTCTATGAAAAATTCACTATAGCCTTACATTTAGAATAAATGTTTTGAGGAGAAACAAAAGTCTGCTGTCCAACTTTTGCACATTTCTGTAATGCCCCCGCGAATTTCCAGGGGAATGTGTGAGGCGCTGGGGCTCGTTCCCCAGGAAGGTGCCCTCAGGAAGCTGTGGCTCTGAGAGCCCCCCGCCGTACCGCGGCGCGGCTGCTGCTCCCCCACGCGCTGCCAGGCTCCGGCAACAAATGCAGCTCCGAGATGGCAGGTCACTTTTTATTTTGCCGGACAACAACGAAGCAGTGTCAACCTCTGACAGTTTTTAAAAGTAGGCTTTAAAAGAAATATCAAACTTTATATATACATATATATAAAAAAATATATATATATTTTACCATTCAGTATCTGAAAAGAAATGCTTGCAGGAAAAGAGAAGATAGGAAAATCGGCGGAAGCTGCAGTGTGTGAGTGATACAGCATGACATCACTCTGGTTTTACGCTGATAAATACATTTGGGATTAGGTGACATGGACTTTTTGCCATCCACTAAACAGGTGGTGGATGTGGGTTCAGGCACCTGTTGTGTGTGTGTACCGCTGCGGGGGGATTGTACCTGTACCTGCTGCTGAGATTGTACCATAGCATCTGGAATTCACCACATCTTGTGATAATTGCACAGTCAATATGCTTTGGTCTTGCGTTTTTGTGGTAGGATCTTGCAGTCCTTCGGTACCTTGAATTCCCTGCGGGGAACCCCCGTAATAATAGGAAATGGAAACATTTAGCAAGTAAATTGCCTGATTTAACACAATACAGCACAGTCTGCAAGCAGTGGGGCAGGACAGGGACAAACCGTGGCACCTTTGGACCCCAATTCTAGTCTGACACTCAAGGGCTCTGACTCCTGGAAGCACTTGCTGAGGGTTGACAGGAAAAAAGAAATGCTGGTCCTATAAATGCTGGCCTGTGATGCTATAGATTAACAGCTGTATTTGCTTTAACGGGCTTTAGGCTAAGGCATGTTAACAGAAACTGTAGAAAAAATAAAAAAAAGAGTAGCACGCTCTCAAAACCATGTCATAAATAAATGCTACATGTTTCCTAAGACTGCCAAGGCTATGGCATAGTCATGAAAGCAGGGAAAAAGCGTTGTAAGAGACAATCTCTCTGTATCACTTGTGATAAAACAGCTTGTATGTGATTTCTTTCAGCACTGGGCTGCGGTTCTTCGGGGGAGGCTGGCACTGGCCGTGTGGTGCAGGGTCTGGGCAGCGTTCGACCCCCCCGTAGCTCAGGCAGATGAAGCCAGTCGCAGCGCTTCTTTCCAATGTGAAAAATAACCAGCTTCACATTCACAGGCAGCCTAAACCCCAACCATTTCAAGCATCAGCAAAAGGAGTATCGTACTCCTAAGAGCCCATTTCCCTTAGCAGAGAAGGAAATAAATCTTTTCCTCCCAATAACCATAGAGCATTGGGAACTGGTCTGCACACTGGGAAGTTCTCTTTGCTGGGGGAAGTTCAGCTAGAGAAGACTTGGAGGATGCGACTGTGGAAGGTTTATCCCCTTCTCCATTAGTGGAAGCCACCCTTACACGTGTAACATGCCCTGCTTCTGCTGGGACAGAGCATCGGCCAGCCCGATCGCCCCTGCCACCACGCTCTTTTGTGGGTGGTTTCTGCTGATGCTGTCAGCCGAAAAGCAGACTAAAATGGCTTCCAGCTTATAAAGAGAAGTAAGTTGCAAATTGTAGGAAAATTACTTCTCAAATTATATATCAATGCTAGTTCGTTTTCAATTGTATTTGTAGAAAGTTTGCAGTGTGACAAACAAGCGGCACATTGTGCGCCAGGATGGCATTATGGAAATGTACAGCGAACGCGGAGATGTGCATAGGGCTGTAATTTGTGAGTAACGAGGCGTATGTGCTCTGAATAAGTAATTAAGAAAGTTTCGGCAGAGCTATGATACTGGTATTTGCCGTAGGGCTGCTGCAGTGCACGGTGAGGTTCCTGCTCTCCGGCTGCCCTGCGCCGTCAGGTTTGTGAGCACATTCTCACCCAGCCCCTCAGGCTGCCCCCTCGCCTTCCCCCTCTCCTCCCCATCACACCCAGTAAAGCAGGAAATAAAGAAGATGTCAGTGTTATGTTAGGGGCTGGTAGATGAGGTAAGGAGAGCCATCACCGCAGAACCTCAGTCAGAGGCGTTTTGGGCCCCGTTATATTCGTACTTGACTTTCAAATTCTGATCCACTCAGACTGCAAGGCCATTTCCATTCTGCTCTCTGTTTTCACCCTTTCGAGCTTTCACAACAGGCATCCTTTGAGGTGTATTTTCCACCTTTTACCAGCTCTCAGAGGAGTGTGTGTCCACATATATTCATCTTAAAAGTTCCAGCTGAAAACTACCGGTTTGTGAGTTCAGTACCCATATGGCAAAAACCCAGTAATTCTTTCCCCCGAGTTCCTCACCATATAGAGAACTTTGCTACATGGATATAGGTGTATAGAAATATTAATATTTCCCTGGTTTTTTTTCTTTATTTGGCAAAATCTCCTATTAGAAAAGTAGATACCATTTTAGAATATCCCTCCTCTTCTGACTAAAGTCCACAGAGCACATGGTCTTAAGTACAGCTATAGATACTGCGGTCCAGCTGAAGGGCACATCGAATCACTGTAAAGCTTTTGGATGTTTAATACCTGATCACAGACAGGGAGTTATACGTTCAAGAGTCCTTTGCATCAAGACAGGGATATATGTAGTAAATTTCTCTTCTGCACTGTGTGCCAATGTGCTTGGCTCAAAACAAATCCTCGCCTCTGTCTAGGAACAATGGCATGATTTCTGCAGAAGCCAAGTTGTCTATACTTACACGGGGAGAGTTACTGGAATTGTGTTTGCGTACAGCGCACGGCCATCGTTCCTGGCGCTGCTCAGCCCCCAGCCCTGCTCCGTCCCGCATTCTCCACGGAAACGGCAACGCCGAGAAAACCACCACCCTAAGTGAAGCTATTGTCTCTGTATTGAGCACAGGAATATCTACTGAATTGAACATATTGGCTTGGGAAACCTGTTTTTCTCACCCTAAATGGCTCGCTGTCTTATATATCTGCTCCGAGTGCTGTGCCTTATATAAACACAGGCACACGGACAGGGTGTTTGTCAATCAGCAGAGAAGGCTCTGCCCGCCCTGTCCCGGGCACACGGACCCTGTAAGCGTCGGTTTCCAACAGATAAATGTAATCAAGGTTTATATGCTCACAGAAGCCAACAGGATGGGATTGTTTCACTCGAAAGATCAGAAGAAAATTGTAACTAATGTTGTGGAAAATTACTTTGATATTGCTTTCTCAGTACAGCATCACAATTAGGGAGCAATGTGAAGCACAGGGAAAGAATAAATGAATAGTAACAAATCAACACAAACAGCTACTGTCAGGAGTACTTTGCTCAGTGAAAGTAATGTAAGCATTACTTAAAGTTTTATGGCCATGGATTTTATACCGGTTTAAGTGGTACATCAAGGTCTCACCACCAGGCTCGCTAGGACTGAAACAATCGAGAACAATTTCTGGAACAGACAGATAAAACCAAAGTATCAAAGTATTTTTATTAATCTTGTTTCATAAGTTGTACCATCTTATATTAAAGATGACTGAACGTACTAACAATGAAAAATGCCCTTTTGGAGGATGCAAAATTCCTCTATGCTGCTTTCCAGGGGAAAATAAACGTTACTGACTTTTCCCTAGCCAGAGAACGCTCCTGACTGCTCTCCTGAGGAGGTTCCAGCGCCTGGCAAATACGCTTTGCTACGGAACAACTGCATGGGAAATACAAAAGCAAAGGCTAATCCAATAAAATTCTGCCATGCGGAATCTGCTGCCCTAAGTGGCTTAATGACACGTGCATTTGTTCAATTCTATTGAGGGAGCAATCAGAGAAGCAAATTACAGCAATACCCCCCCTCCATCAGAAGCAGGCCCTTTGATGGGGAAACGCTCTGCCCGGGGGACGGGGAGGGTCCTGCCCAGCTCCCCAGAAATGTCGCTTGTGACGGACGGATTTGCACGGGAGACTGTCCGGAGATGGAATATGCCCACCTCTCTCTTCAATGAAACAAACGGATGTTTTTTTTCCTGTGTCCTGTAAGCCACCTAATAAGTTTTAGTGATAACTGGTATCATTTTCAGAAGCAGGGGATGTGAGGAGCTTCTGAGTCTGCTGGGAGCTGAAAGCACTTAGCACACATGAAAATCAGCCAAACAGAAATAAGAGTAATTGTATTGAGCACCTTTCACTCCAGGGTACAGCCTGGTTCCTATCAGGGTAAATTGCCATGGAATGTGTGAGCCGAGCAGTGGCAGGCACACCTCTGGCCGGGGAGCGTGGCTGGGATGTTCACGCTCCAGCTCTGCAGAGCCCTCCCGCAGCCCCCGACTGCGGTTCGGGGTCAGTGTCCCTCATGGGGGGTTTCATTTAAATGTGCTGGGGCCTCCCCTTCTGCAGCTACACCCCTCTCACAAACCCCTTCTCGGGGTGCTACAGCCAGCAGCCGGCGTTCAGGGGGCTCGTGGCAGAGAGAAAACAGGGACGACGGGTCAAGGTGTGGGACCAGTAATGAAAAAATGGAGAAGAAATTGCATTGTTTTTGAGACACGGCTAGAAATTCCTTCTCTTTCAGGCACACAGAATTAACTTTTCAATGTAAAGTTACACACTCTTAGACGTGTTACAGTACGGCCTGCATTTGCTGTCCATATGTCTTCCCCCTCACCCCCAATCTACGGGCCAGTTTCAGTCGAATGTTGCCAGTACCCCCAGTTCTAATCTGTAAACCCTTTTGCATCTGACTACACAAAAACTAATTGCAAAGGCACTGAAGAGACTGGTTAATTCTCTGCTTTGCACAGCACCGATGATTCATTATTTCTATAGTTTCAGCTGAGCGGGTATGCAGTTGGACTAAATAATAAAGATATTAAAGTATAGTCTGTTTAGTGACATGGAAATAAGCACTTCATAAACCTGGACACAGAAATTAGCACTTAATGTAATTACCTAAGAGTTCTCTGTGGTAGGGTTCAGCTCCTTTGAAAATGCTAGTAATACTTTACAATAGACACAGTCGTGTTCACTGAACAATGGGGATGTCAATCGAATAGACTTCTTATAGAGCACACATTTAGTCAAAGGAGGATTTCAGTGCATATAAGAGCAAACACAGTGGCCAAACCTCGGCACACAGGGCGTTATTATGAGCTGGAGTAACCACGCTGGCATTCATCGGGGCTCTAAACCAGCCTTCATCACTGCCTTCCTCAAAGAGAAAGTGGCTGTAAGTAAATCAAGAGATCTTGTGCTTTTTCATACTTCTTACGTGCCCCTCCTTTAAAAGCAAACCACTATTTCAGCCCACAGTTTTCTCGTTCTCACATGGATGTGGTCTCTGTAGCTTTACACAGTTTAAAATGTGTAGCACAGGAAGACGGCGTGTGTAGGAATGAAAGTTATGGAAAGCTTAATGGAAGTTAAGCATGTTAAAGGAATGCATCCCAAAGTACTTTATCTTTCTTGCGTGACTCATTTACGCATCTCTTATTTTGCATCTCCACAGCACACTGAATACCATGCACAGGCAAAGGGGGGTTCAGGGGTGTGTATTTGCAGGAACTCAACTGCCAGCAAAATTTCTCATGTTCGTGTTGGTAGTGGTGTAGCTGGCAACGGAAACTGCTCTCAGCTCTAGCAGAAAATTAACTCCATCCAGCTGGACCCTGTGCACCTTGGCAAAGATTCCTGCATAATCAGTCAATTGGTTCTCAGAACTGTTTTTTAAGCAAACACTTCTTTTTTTCAAAAAAAAAGAAATTGTTAATTAACTTCAAAATAGCCTTTATTAAAAAAATAACCCAAACTTACGTACCTTTGTTGAGTCAACCTCTGTGAAATGTGTAAAACATGTTAAAGTATAAAGTATAAAACATGTAGAAGTACAAAATGCTGCACAACGAAGCGCGAGTCAATAGAAATGGGAACGCTGACCTGGTGTCTGCTGGTGAACTATTTCCTCTGGATCCTGCAGGTGGATGAAGACAACGAGCCCGGCTGCTCCAAACAGCAAGATGAAGGAGAACATGCATGTCAGCCTCATAATTATTGTTCTCCGATCAATCCGGTCCTGACCCAGGAAACGAACTGCACGCAGTCTGCGGGACACTCGTCATTCATAGTCTCCTCCTCTCCTCTGGAAGTCTGGCGTAAGACATCTACAAGAGGTAAAAAACCAAACCCCTAAAACTTAGCATACAGAGCATTTATTTTTTTCAAGGCAGATTAGTAGATTTAAGTCCTTGTTTAGATCAAATAACTGATTTCTCTAGTGTTTCTTTGGTACAGTTAATTGCAGTCATCCAGTCAATTTCTGCCCCATCAATTTGTCTTTAATTATATGTCACTGGTTTTAACATATTGAAAAGCCAAGGTAGAATATCATTAAAAATCACAGCTGGGGAATAAAGGTCATGCCATGGCTGCAATTTGCACAGAAACCCCTCTTAATTGTTGGCTTGCTTCAAGTGAAGCATGTGTCACTTCTTATTTTTCCCTGGTTAAGCAATATGAAAACCATAAAGTGAGATAATGTGGGGGACGTGATCACTGCCTGCTTCACCCTCGGTAAAAGCGGAGGGACCAAATGGGTGCACCCCAGGTCAGACGGAGAAGCTCTGTGGGTTCCCAAGGGACATACCGGCCATGGCGCTTGGGCTTCTTCTGGCTTGCAGAAGAGGTGGGAAGGGAGAGGGAGGGGAGCCTGCGGGCTGTCCCCGCTGCCCCTGCTCCCCTGGGAACTTCCCGCAAGTTTTTGGGCTCATTTCTGCCAGTTCTCACTGCTGGCTCCAACGCTTCCCCCCGCATGCGGTCCCAGAGCCCCTCACCAGGCACAGCCCTCGGGCAAAGACCTCACCGCCAGCACACGAGCAGCCCCGCCAGAACCAGAGTCCAGCCTGGGGAGGAGCTGAGGAGGGAGAAAATCACAGAACGGGAAGGGAACTGGAGAGGAAAACCATTAGCATTGCCACACGGCTTCATTAATTAAAATAAAGGCTTTTGCCACACACCTGTGCTGGTCCTGCCTTTTCCAGTAATACAAAGGAAAGTCCATTAGAAAATCACTGGAACTGGTTCCCACAAATGCAACCAGATTCCTTACTGATGGCAATTACTGAGCACAAGGACTTCGTCTGGGGACCAGCAACAGGTCGCAGGGGTGAAAATCCCTTGGATTTTCTCATATTTCTAATTGTAAATGTGAGCTGGTCTAAAGGAAGAGGTTTTGAAGGTGGCCTTTGTTTACAAAAGCGGTATGAAGTGCAGAAAGACTGTGCAACGTTTGTTTGCAGGGAGGATGGGCTGTGGAAAGCTGATCATTCCAAATAGTTATGCCAGGAAAAGTCTTTAAAGACTTGTTCTTGGTGTGCCTAGAATATTGGGTGTCGGGGGCAACCTCTTTACTTTTCAAGGTTTCCATACTTGGTTTTTAATCTTCTGCAGTATATTGGCATTCTAAATTTCTAAAATGCACCAAAGAAGAACACTAGTCGTGCAGTCCTGATGAAGTAATTTCTGTGACTCTGGTTGATAAGGTTATTTTGTGCCAACTCTGTTTATTCCCTGTGTAAAGCAGCCGAAGGCAGGCTCCAGGCCAGGAACACTGGTGGATACTTGTATCTTAAATAATACAGAGCCCTAAGTTCTCTCTGTATATAGGCAAATTCATCTTTATTTTCCATTAAAATCATGGCAGACATTAACTGCATATTTTTAATTTTTTTTGCCTTAAACTTTTCTCTCCCCTTTAAAAGTAAAATTAAAAGAAAATTGCACTAAGTTGTTCAGCACTAGCAAAGCCCCCCTGTGGGTCCTTGGGCAGGTTCATCTGTGCCTGTGGTGTGTGTGTAAGTAGTACGGATGGACTTTTTTGCACATATATTTATTATATGTATATTTTTAAGGGTCAAATCCAAACCCTTTGCTGGGAATGCCCCGGCAGCTGGTGGGATAGAGAGCTGGCAAGGAATGCCTGATTGTCACTTGAGAGACAGCAGCTTAAAAGCATCCACTCCCAAATAACAAGGGGTTTATATTTGCTTAATGCAGAGTTTTAAGGTCATTTTTTGAATGAATTATACCATTGAGCAAATATGGGATTCTAAAACAATTATCATTAGCTTAAAATGCTAAACCGTTTCCCCCGGTTTTGATTTGTTGAAATGTTTTTGTTTGAAGTAGAGGCAGCAGCAAGAAAGAAGATCCCTCGCCAGTTCTTAATTAGTGCAAGAAATGCTACAGGAGCAGTTTTTAACGGTTATGATGTTCACACTGCTCCACATCCTATAGGACAACTGCATTCAGGATCACAGCACCCTTTTATACGTGTTTATATTTCTATATATAAAGCGCCTTTCACCATGTTGATAAACATTCTTTGGGATGTTTAATGGATAAACATTTTTAGGTCAGACACCGCAGTGTCTTGGGGACACCTCAAGACGCATCAGTGAGGGAGCTGGATGAAAGTGTATGTTGAAAGAAGAAAAGGCCATGAGGACTTGGGTAACTCCAAAGCAAACCTGCTGCTCAGGGCCTGTTGCCATCGCACATCTTGCCGGGAGTGAATCTAGAGGGAGTCCAAGAAGGAAAAAGAAAGAGAACCTCTTTCCTCTCAACAAAATTATTACCTCTCAACAAAACACAAACTTCAGAGATCTTTAAATTGCGGGTCTAGGCTTTTCCCCTCCCTATTCTCCTGTAATTATTTTTTCAATCAGTTGACTTTAATTATCGAGGTGGTGAATGGGAACAGCAGGTTTATACATGCTGAGCGTGTGTGTCCCAGCCCTCCCAGGCCGGTCGCCGGGTTCCGGGAGGAGAGGAGCTCTGAAAGCAGATGGCACCAACCCATAAACGTGAACTGAGGATCCTCATGAAGGAAACATTTGAAAAGATCATTTATGCTCAAATCACATCATTTTAAAGACAGATGAGATTAAAAACCTACAAGAAAACCCCTAGTGGAGCATCAGCTAACAGTTTCTTCAGGCAATACTTCCTCGGGCATGCTGAGGAGAGGGATGCTGTGTGCGGGAGCTTTGGGTTGATCCACGCAGAGCCTGGTGCCTGGGAGGCAGAACTGGGACGAATCTAGAGCTTTCAACTTACACTTTGGGTTTGCAGTCACACGCTTTGACTGTGCTCCTCACAATGGGCAATAACGTATTTTTATAATTCTTATTAGTATTACTGGGAGTGCAAGAAGATAAGGTTGCAACAGCTTCCAATCTAAACTCCATTTTCAGCTGCCCTGAACTTATTAAACAGATGGAGAGTGGTTCCCTAGAATGTGCAATAATGAATTGAAACATCTAACTTTTAATTTGTTCTTCCTTTATACATTTTTGTGGTGGTTAAAACTCCTACGTATCAATATATGTTTTTCTGCACTTTCCCATTACTGGGGTATGTGAATGCTCTGCCCTCAAAAGCGGCAGAAGTATATGTATGCATGGCTAATAATTAGCACTCAGCACTTTCCAGTTCAAAGAGATTCATTAATCTCTGCTATGAATTGTGAGGGGAGGAGTATTAGCGGTGGGCAGGAGAATAGGTGTTTCATCATGAGAGCAAGCCTTTTAAGGAAAAAAAGGTGTACGGTTTTAGGTAAAAATCATGCAAATATGTTTGTGGAAGTTACTCAAATATTATAGGAAAATTTTCAGGCACTGAATCTAGTTCCCCCCTGCGCCCAAGCGGAACCGAGAGACGCTGCGAACCCTGTGTGATGGGGAGGGTTTATTTAAATCCCCGGACAAGAGCGGCGCTGGAGGCTCCTGTGCCTGCTTTCGGGCAGCCGGGCCCCGGGAGCCTGACGCCGGGCACTCCTGCCGTGGGCGATTTCACCTGGTGAGAATGGGTCAGCCCCAGATCAGCCTAAGAGACGGTTCTCCACCAAGGTCTCTGTGGTTTGATTCCCCACCTGCGGTGGGTCAGCCGGGCGGCGCTCGGGCTCCTGTCTGACAGCACGAGGCTGTTTGTTCATCCGTCAGTTCTGTGGACGTGCCTTCCCCCCCTCCCCATCTGCTAGCACTCCTGCGTGAAGGATGGCATGGATAAGATCGTAACCTAAGGGCAAGATGTAATTCTTAGCTAGAAACCCAGGGGGTTGCCTTTGGTCCATCTAGAACTGGGTCTTCCCCCAACAGTACCCACGTTTGTGCTTCAAAGGAAAGTAAAAAAGTCCTTGCAGAGCAGGATGGAGGATAACTTGCCCCCAGGAAAGGTCTGTCAATCTCTGCCTGAGGTCACATTTTTTTTAAGTGGATGGTGTACCTGAGACAGACCGTCCCAGGAAAACCTGATGTCAGGATATGGGCTTTCACAGCACTACCCGCCATGGCTTTCAGAGAGCAGGGTCACTCGCAGGGAGCAGGAGGGGTTTGGGGCACAAGAGAGCTACAGCCCCTCCTTCTCTCTGGGGACAGCTGAGGGAGACCCTGCAGAACCCAACCCCCTGTCCCTCTGTCCGGCTGGGTGTTGGTGTGCTGTCACCCCCCCGAGAGCTGGTGACCAGCCCAGCTACACCAGCCTGGAGATGGAAGGAACTGTACCAAGAGGAGAGCAGAAGAGGCTCTTTCCCTGAGGGGAGCCAGGGGTGGAAGGACCAAGGTGGGCCAGAGGCTCTTGCCCGCTGCAGGGCACCTGCAGACTCTCCCCTCCTGGCCCTTCACTGCAGCTCCCAGGGCATCCAGGAACACAAGCTAATGCCAGCCTCAGGTTTACATTACCCTATACATCAGCAAGTCAACAAAGCACCCAGGCTGTTCGCAAACACCTACTGATTGCTAAATTGGACAATTACAAATCACCTGCGAAGGGATGGGAATGCCTGGTTCAGGGGCACAGGGTAACTCCATTCCTCAGGCTGTGCCCGCTTGAGCCGACGGGGCAGGCTGCTGCTGCCCAGCCGAGCCAGAGCCCGCTCCGTATGCAAAGGAGGGCAGCAGCACGCGGGAATCCTGGCCTTTGGGAAGCTGGGATGGAGGTGTCTCCACCAGGCACTAAGCAGCAGGGACTGGGCTGGGCACGGGGTCCCGCTGCCACGGTTCTACCAGGCGTGGGAGACAAACGGGGATGAGGGGATGGTCCACGTGGCACTATCCGGGCTCTCTCCACGTAGAAACGTGGCATCGCACGGGCACAGCCTCATCGGGGCCTTTACCTGATAGAAACAAACCCTGCATGTTAGATTTCGGGCGGTTTGACTGGGAGCTGTTGGCAGCTGGGGGCTGCGATGGGGTTTGTGTCTTCTGCTGTATTTTGGTTTGTGTGTTCTGAAAGGGTGTCGAAACGCAGCACTTCCTTTATGTGTTATTAAGATAATTTTACTTAGATTGTGTAATACAGTTAGAGACCGGGATAATGATAGTGGGCAATTAGCTGAATAGGAAGAAAAAAAAGGGAATACTGTTACTACAAGAATATTAGAAAAAGATTTGCTGTTATTACTGAAATGATCACTTTTAGACACATTAGCTGTGTCTGAGTCGTGCGAACAACAGCAGCTTCTCTCTCCGAAGCTGAGCCAAGCACACGCGTCCGTGTTCAAAGCACTTCTGGAGACCAAAAGCCATCAAACCCAGGGCACTGAGTTTTCCCATCACTCAGGTGTCCACGCTCTGCTTTACCCCAACACCCAGGTCATGCTCGTCATGACACCAAAGAAAAAAGGATTTATAAACATTGTTCGTATTCACCAGTAAAACTAACTTTTTATAGCAGTTTTACAAATGCAAGCACTGTACCAGAGGCGGAGATATTAAAAGTCACATTATTCTGTAGCTGTCAGCACTCCTTGGAAATAGGAAATGCAAATGAATCCCAAGTATTATGTCCCAAATCCTCCAGCTTCTTTAGCACAGAAAGAAGTAAGAAACTATTAATCCTGTAGCTGCTTCCGTTCACCAAGCATTCATCTTTGGGTGCTGGATTTTCTGTCACCATATTCTTGCTCATGTCTCAATAGAACAAAAAACTTTGATTTTTCCTGAGATCTGGAAAGAATAAATTTGTTTCCAGCTGATACTTCAAATCAAAACGTTTTGTCTGTCTTACTTCATATGTAATTACATTCTTATTTGTGTAATAACTAAAGATAAATATTTTGAAGAAGGCTGAAATACGAATTCTTAAGTTGAATCTGTTCCAAATGCCCTGCCCCTGAAACCTCACTAAAATTCCTTCCTGAAGAAAATCTGGATTCGTATTTTTCCTTCTTATGGCAAAAGGAATTGAATCTGCTTCAGTGAAATCACGAGTGAAGTCGGAGGTTCCTCTGACTCTGACAAATCCTTGGAAATTAGAAGAGAGGAGAATGGAGAGAGATGCCTCAGCCAGTGCCCGAGGGCTGATGGTGGACCCAGCACACCCCCCCAGTCTTGTAGGAAATTAGGCAAAACTATTGCCTTTTTACAGCTCTATTCTCCAGTCACCGATGCCATTGCGCGCCTTGGCTTTCAGCAGCTCCTCCATTTATGCTACATGGGGATTTCTCGACATGAAGAGAATCCTGAAAATTACAGGATCCTTTTTTTGCTCACAAATATACACAAATCCCTATTCTGCAAAAAGTAGGGGAAAGGGGGCTTAAGGGCTTCCTCTTATTCTGGTGGAAACTTGTTTTGTCGGGTATTGGTGGGTCCAGTTCTATGTACACCCGCTTTGTCCTCTGGACCTGCAGACCTCCAGAAGGTGTGTTACCCCAGATAACGTGTCCAAACCTGAATCTTGACCTAACTGCGAAAAGCTACGATATTGATTTATGGGGCTGAAGTCAGAGGGATAACGTACAACCCCTTTTCCCCATTCCACGCCCCCCCCCAGGCAAAGCTGCTCAAGCTGCCCCTCTTGTTTCCATCCCACTGCCGTAGGCAGCGGGCACTTCTGGTTTCTACTTTCATCTACAGTTTAAGACCAAAAGGGACAGCACTCAGTAAACAACCAAAATAATCCTCTCGAAGTTGAGAAGATTTCTTCCCTATCTTTCTGGGTGCAAATTGTGGCAGGAGTCATGTGTTACTAATCTCCTCCGCGCTGCAGCGGGTCCTTTAGCAAGTTAATGCACACACCTCTCCAGGATCCTCCAGGGCTTACAATGCTATTCCTAAGCTAAAACATAATCTCTGAAAGCAGTTTGCATTTGAAAAATGACTTTTTTTTTTTTCCTTTGCTTGGTTTCAAATTGACACCTGACAGAGCTGGAGGGTGGCGGTGTGAATGGCGAGTGTCAGTAATGAACTTGGCCAGCTTTTCTTCCAGCCCGGAGCAGAAGGCACAGGATTTGCACGGCAGGTCTCACCCGTGGGCAGCCCAGCCCTCCCGGCACCAGGATTTACAGCAACATTGTCCCACCTACAGTATTTCATACAGAAAACTGTGTGGAAAGCAATGAGCTGAATTTAGGAAAATTTTTTACACGGAAAGGGTTATCAAGCCTTGGAATGGGCTGCCCAGGGAAGTGGTCAAGGCACCATCCCTGGAGGCATTTAAAAGATGGGTTGACATAGTGCTTAGAGACATGGTTTAGTGATGGTTTATATCAGAGTTAGGTTGATGGTTGAGCTAGATGATCTGAAAGGCATCTTCCAATCTGGACAATTCTATGATTTTATGATTCTTGTAAAATACAGCAGAAAGGTGCCTGGTTTATCAGGTGCTCACTTGGTTCTTGTTAGAGTCTGGCTTGAAATGCTTCCTTCTCCCTCCACTTGCTTTAGTCTTTCTTCTACTTAAAGTAATTATCATGTTTTCAAAGGTTTTTTTTAAGACGGTCACACCATCATATGATAGTGGTGGCTGCAGATCCCTGAAATACTCTTCTCCAGTTGTCCTGAAGGTGCTTCCTTTGTCTCTACAGGTTTCCTCACTATTCCAACAAAAACCATCTTCTTTCAGAAGCTACAATACACCTGGAGTAAGATGGACTTCAGAGGTACCAAACAACTAACTGCTCCAGACACGTTCCCTCCTTCATGCCAGTATGAAGCAAAGGTAGGTTGGAATTTGCTTTTATAAATTAATTTTTCTGTGCAGTTGCAGGTGTGTTGCGATAAGGAGAAAAAGATTACACAGCTTAAAAGTTTAATGAGTTGTTTTTATATTTATATATTCATATATATATTCTTATACATAAACAATATGTTCCTAGCCATTGGGTAGAAGTTTTATTCACACGCCAAACCTCTTGACATCATGTGATTTGAAACAGTTTTTATAGCCACAATTTTGAGTAGCTTTATACGTATATACATGTGGGGCCCTGTCCTCCAACATTCTGGTTTAACTTTGTGCCTCGTGTAAGACGGTTCATGTAACATGGTGTGGAGATTCGTGGCTCCTCAGTGTTACTTCCTTTTCCTGAAAATATTGGCAGTGGAGATTCTTTCGGAGTCGTAAGCAAGTGAGAAAACCAGGAAAACTGTGAAACGGTCCCCGTAAGGCAGGAATTAAAAACCTTTGTCACGAGTGAGGGTGGTTTTAATTCCGCACTTGAGGAAACAAAACACAGCACAATTTCTGCCAAAGCAGAAGGAGCCCAGCCTCCTGGCTCCCACCGTGGCTGCTCTTTGTGATGCTGCTATGGTTACCTCGGGAAGCAGAAAACAGCCCTCCTAACCTTGACATGGAACATCTCGCTGTGGCGGTGGAGTGGGTTCCTTTATTGACTCCAGCAACTTCTGTAACGATGTACGTCTGACTGTTTTCGCCTAATACTGGCTCCTAATCCTTCTAGCCATGATGACTAATTTGTTTCTGATTGAAATTTTACGAATGCTTTCTCCCTAATGAAAGATCGCCATCTGTTTAGTCAAGGTTCTTTTTCCCTTAGACTATGCCCGTATGTCAGAGATAAGTTATTTCCGCTTGTTCTTGATTTGGGCAGCTGAAACCCAGCAGCTAATTGAAAGGAGATATTCTATAAGTAGATCTAGTTGGAAAACTAGATCTTCTTTTTCTTCTCTAAAATGCCTCTTACATTTTCTTTCCAGCTGAAATCCCCCAGGATACATTGCAAAGCAAACTGAAACAAATATTTGCATTTTATTTTGAAGTACAATTTCTACAGAAAACAAAATGGAATTTTTGTTCGGAGTGGAGTTGCCGCGTTTCCGCAGTGTGCCGAGGGATGGGGAGGCATAGGGTGGCAGGTCTGGAGCAGGGACAGAGCCCCTCCAGCCCACAAACCACAGGGGACCAAGGGGAACAAGCCCTTCTGCAAGCGAAGAGATCTCCTGGGTGTGTGATAGGGAAGGGAAATATTCAGAGCATTTGCCATCACTTAAAGAGGAACAAGATGTGGAAAAAGACCTGGGAGTCCTGGTGGGCAACAGGATGCCTATCAGCCAGCAATGTGCACTTGTGGCCAAGAAGGCCAACGGCATCCTGGGGTGCATGAAGAAGAGTGAGGCCAGCAGGTGAAGGGAGGTCATCCTCCCGCTCTGCTCTGCCCTGGGGAGGCCCCATCTGGAGCACTGGGACCAGTTCTGGGCTCTCCAGTTCAAGAAGGACAGGGAACTGCTGGAGATGGTAAAGCAAAGGGCTACAAAGATGATGAGGGGACTAGAACATCTCTCTGATGAAGAAAGACTGAAGAAATTGGGTCTTTTTAGTCTGGAGAAGACTGAGGGGGGGATCTGATCAACACCTATAAATACTTAAAGGGTGGGTGTCAGGAGGATGGGGCCGGTCTTTTTTCAGTGGTGCCCAGTGACAGGACAAGAGGGAACGGGCACAAACTTGAACGTAAGAAGTTGCATCTCAACATGAGGAGGAGCTTCTTTCCTGTGAGGGTGGCAGAGCCCTGAACAGGCTGCCCAGGGGGGTGGTGGAGTCTCCGTCTCTGGAGACATTCAAACCCGCCTGGACACGTTCCTGTGGGACCCGCTCTGGGTGGACCTGCTCTGGCAGGGGGTTGGACTGGATGATCTCCAGAGGTCCCTTCCAACGCCATAGCATTCTGGGATTCTGTGAGATGATTCTGTCTCATGGTGAGTGAGGAAAGGTGCGTGTGGGAGCTGTGGAGATGGGGACAGGCAGAGCCTGGACGTGATGGGAGTCTCCCAGGAAAGCAAGTCCAGCGTTTGGGTGGGTGGTGCTGGTGTGAAGGCAGCAGGAGGGTATGGTTACCAGTATGGTACTGGAGTGGCTCACATGGGGTGGCGAGCGTTCATCCTACCCTTGCACACCTTGGCCACTGGAAGTTTTGCATTTCAGCACGGTGGCCTTTGGGGAAGGGGTGTGATACCATCTGTGGCTGCAGCACAGCCCGACTGCGAGAGCCAGGAGCGCACAGCCGCCAGCAGAGCCACCGAGGAGATGGGCAAGTGGGGCTGGTTCACTGGCCAGTGGTTACAGGGACCGCAGAACTGGGTGAGACTGCAGGGCCAAGGCTGTCTGACAGAGGACCACAGGTCCCTGTTGCCGTAGGGGAGCAGAGACACCGGTACGGTCACTGTATAAGGGGCTGGGATGCCCACATGCAATGCACTCCTAGTTCTTCCTTATCTGTGTGCTACTTTGCTCCAGAGACTCCAAATTTCAGAGCAGTCAGAGGAACCATATGGATTTTAGAGCCACTACTCAGTAGCCTTTTAAGCAGAAAGGGATTTTCAATACTGAGCTGTAATGAGAATCCTGAATAGGCATGAACTCTCCTTAAAATCAGTTCTGCGGCGCTAGCAGAGTGGGAGAACATTACTACGGGGTTTGCTGTTATTCAGTTACTTCTAAGCACCTTTTGTCAGGTTTGTAATAAGAACAGATAAGGCAAGTAGCTGCGAGGCATACTTGTGTGCTGTAAATATCGGAGATCATTAAATGTCACCAGGAAAGTTCCTGTTGTTCCAATGACAGTCCACAGGGATGGATCTGTTCCAGTGACAGTCCACAGGGATGGATCTGTTCCACTGACAGTCCACAGGGATGGATCTGTTCCAGTGACAGTCCACAGGGATGGATCTGTTCCACTGACAGTCCACAGGGATGGATCTACTCCATCGACCCCACACGTCCGACGTCGGGCTCAGTTCGTAACCCCATCCCTTCTCAGCCCCCACGCTCAGTGAGGGGAAGGCAGACACAGCCCCACGACTTCTGTCCACTCCTCCCTCATTTGGGTGTGATGTAGACAAGCGTAATGATGCCCCAAAATTGTCAAAGTATTTGTGACACAGTGGAATCCTCCCAGGGAAGGAAAAGGCTGTTCTGGTGTTCCCCTCCCCAGTGCTCGGGCTGTGCTGGCGAGATGCAGACCAGCATCTTAGCGCTGGTGAGTTCGGCTCAGATAAAGGAGCAGCAGAAAGAATATAAAATAGGGACTTTTTTCCTGTTTGCTGTGTTCAGCCCTGTCCTGGGCAGGGTTATTCAAACGCCGGGGGATGGCTCTGGGGGCTGGTGGTGCCATCTTATCCCTGTGCCTGCGCCATCCCTCCCCTGGGCTGACACCAACCAAGCTGTGGCTGGGGGAGACGTTATCACAAACGCGAATGTTTGCATTCGTTACTGAAATTGAGGCATTTGCAGTCAAAGAACTCTGTGGGAACTGTGGGAAATTATTGTTAATTTTCCAAAGTCACTCACACTCGTCTGAACGAAAGAAGTAATTGCATTGATTTTGTATTTTTTTTTAGCATGTAGATGCAGTGTTGCACAGGGAGGGGTTATGTGATTTGCATGAAGTTATTCGGGATATTTCTTATGAAAGCAATAGCTGATGCTGGCTTTCTCACCCTGCAGATAAAGACTAATAATGAATTCATTAGTGACAGATGAAATTAAACAACTACTTTTAACACTTTTTTTTTCAAAGGCTTGATCAAATATTTGTCTTTTAAATACAAAGCCCATATGGAATAAAATGTTTATCTGAGGGGAGTATTTCCTACTAGTAATATTACTAGGGCAGTGTCACTACTGATACGCTCTTAATTCTACAAAGCTTGAAGAATCTTGGTTAAAAACAAGCAAATGCAGAAGGTGACCAGTGAAAAGTCAAGGCTGGAGTCAAGGACCGGGGGTCGGGTCCTGCCATATGCTGTAGGTCTTGTTCCACACCTGCACCCCGCTGAGCACTGCAGCTCTCATAGCAATTAAGGCACGTCTAATTCTTCTCCTTTCCACACAGTGTTTGGCAGAGATATGGTTCCAGTTAGCCTGACTGCTTAGCTTCAGATTTTGTTGGCTACCTCACTTGTGATATCCCTTCTGGACTTTAATTTTCCGATGACAGCACACTGCAAAATGGTTTTCTTGCTCAGTCATAGCAGTTTGCTCTCCCTGACCTCGCGGGGGGTGCCTGGGGAAACCCCACACGGTAGGGTCCTGCAGCGCTGGTGCCGGAGCCCCAGGGCAGGGTGAGTTTATTATCCCACAGCAAAAAATTAAATATCGGCACTTTCAGATCTAGGGGTTCCTTAAGCTTTCCTTGAACTTGGGTGGCAGCAGATAGCAGTTACAAACGGGTCACAGGAACCGGTGCCAGGGGAGCGAGCTCTCTGCTGGGTGTCCCCAGGGTGAGCTCCATCCCCTCGAACCGGCCCGGAAAGAGGCTTTGCTGACCTGCCCACAGAGAGAGCCAGGCACAGAGACTCCACAGCCTCCTCAGGCTTTGTCAAGAAATTCATCCTCTTTATAATCCTTTCTGCTCTTACCGCGCTGCAGTGATTCCCGGGATGAGGAAAGCGGTGTGCCTGAGCCGGACCCCCCGAGTTCCCAGAGCCCAGCAGGGCTCTCGCTTCCATCCACGCTCCGATGGCAACGCTCCACTCAAACCAGGGTGATCCAGGCAGAGCTTTAACTCCCGGTTCCACCCAATTCAGGTTTTATATCCACGTCTGCATGTCCAGAAAACCACCTTACACTCGCTCTGGTGCTTGCCAGCTTCTTAAATCCTTCTCCACCACAAAACCTTCCTACAAAACCAGGGGTCTGTCCGTTTACAAGCTGACTGTGCCCCCTTAGCCCCAGCCCCGGCAAAACCCTCTGAGGCTCCATTCTGATGCGTTTCCCGCCTTGCTCCCTAGTGCCTCCCGGCCTCCTCCTCCCTGCCCTCCCGCCCGGAATCCTCCAGCGAAGCAGAAGGGGAGGTTTGTGTTCACAGCTCGGGGCCTCTCCTCTGCTCCCGTTCCCGAGCAGCAACCCCATCCCTCCGTGCGTCCTGCTGCCAGTCCCACCACGGAAGGACATGGCCCAGCCCGCCGCGCGTACGTACTCAAGCTATCCGCATTTAAAATCCGGACCTCAAAAATAAAATAGTTACTGGCCTTTTAGCTCATTTATAATTAAAACCCGTTCTAATGTTGTGCATATAAATAATAGATAGATGTTTTCACAGATCAATGCCTTCTCCTGCTTCATAAGAAACATTTTTAAGTAAAATTTTACTGTGCCTTTAAGTTTAATGGGAAAATTTGATGTGTTAGCAACTATGGGTTGATCTCTGTACATTTTTCAATTGTAAATTGCACTTTAAAAATGCAAACAATTATTAATATTGATTTGGACTAAAACAATATTGAATTTCAATATATTTCTGGCTCTTTTATGAATTACCCTGCACTGCCAGTGTGATTATGATGAAGGAGTATTTGCATGCTCAATTTCTTTTCAGCAAGAAACCTCAAAGAGCGCTAGTTGTGCTCAGGCTGATAATGATAAACCCATGCATTCAAGGAAAATAAGACTACCTTAAAAATCTCAACTGAAACGCAGTTAATTAATATTTCATCCTGTACGTGCAGTTCTCGTATCATGCCAGCTGAACTTTTGTTATTGGCAAATATTGAGACCTTAGTTGGAGCGCAGCTCACCACCTGCGCCCTCTGTTTCGCTTGTGCATCGCACGCTTTCACGAGACGGTGTCAATCCATCACTGCAATTGCCCAAAACTGAGCAAGGAGACGAATTTATTCACGTCCCGGAATGCTGTAAGACACTAATTTATCTAAGTGCCATTAAAAGCATGTTTCTATGCTGCGGCTGGGACAAACATTTCACAGCTCTGTTGGTAGAGGGTCTTGAGCGTTTCTTCCCATCTCAACTCTAATCTCGAGGCCTGTTTGCTAATTGCCTACTCAGATATGCCAGCACCTCCCCAGAGACCTCGTCTTGGGGACAGCCCTCCCCGAGCAACGCGGTGGCCGTGGCCTTTAGGGTCTCTCCCACCGAGTGTCCCCATCAGGACCCGCAGGAGAAGGTGGCGAGGGGTTCCCGGGGAGAATTGTCTGGAAAACAGAAGCCCTTTCCCCTGGGGAACGAGGTGTATTGAATCAGGACAAAAGGTCAAAGGGAGAACTTTGTAGAAATGGATTTTCAGAAAAATGTAATTTACTGGGCCCTCGAGTGGGGTTTTCACTGTGCTTGGACAGCTGTGCAGAAAGCTTGAGAACTGCCGAGGGTTTTCTTGGGGTGCAGAGGGTTCCAGCTCCCCGCTCCGTCCTCTCCCTCGGCCGGCACTGCCACCCTCCAGCAGCCTTTCTGGAGAGCCGCTATGAAACCCACTTTGTGCTGAAGGTGGGACTGAGGAGTGTGGAGCAGGCAGCAGCCGGGAGAGCCTTCACTTTGATTCTCCCAGGGAAAAAATGTATTTTTCCAAACTTTTCTTTTCCACATAGAAAACTTCGGTTCTGTGAAAAGGGCAGTTTCTTACTGAAAATCCTGCTGCTGGAGAATTCCCCAGCCAGGTCTTTTTCTGGAGCTTACTCCCACGTAAACTGAAAATAACCCAAACTTGGTGACTTTCCAGACATGTTACAAAAGCTAATGTTTTGCAAGAGTCCCTGGAGGCGGCCAAGTTGTGCTACTGATGTTAAGAAAGGGGTAGTGGCCAGGACTGGTGTGAGCGCTGCTGACCCTTCATTCAATCACAGGGAATGAATGATTAATAATATTAAGGCACTTAACCTTGAATAGTGTTGCAATTATTTTGATTACGAAATAAAATCCAGAAAGCGTTTATGACATTTACTATTTTTAAACCTCATTATTTGGAGAGCGTCATTCAAGAATTCTGAGCACTTGAAATCAGTGAAACAGAAAAATGACATGATGGAGGATTTTTCTTTACCCCAGAGAGGTGCTCGCTGGTGGGATTTCTCCCTTCTGGGGGGCAGTTGGAGGGAGGTAGCAGCAAGTGCCCTCCTGTTCCTTCATTTCACAGCTAATCTTGTTTCACCATTTTACACTCAGATGCCCATAAATGTATAGTCACCTCTGTCTCATTTCACATCGTAAGAGCGTTGTGGTTTTGATTAGAGCAAGTCAATTTTCTCTGCCAAAATGGCTTTTTAACAAAATGATAGCTTTCAGAAAATGTATTCTTTGGTCATAATTCTGTGATCTAAGAGGTGCTTTCCTTGACAAAGTTAAGTTCTGGGTCCTGTATTGCCAAAAAGAATAGGGTGAATATTGCTATAATTTTATAGCACATACATGTTGCATGATATACAGTATATCGATACAAAACACTCTTAAGGACTCCATCCCCCAGGAAAAATCCAGGAGCCGCATGGGTTTGACGTGGTAAATGCAAGCCATAAATCTTCTCAGCAGAGGGAAGTCCGGGTCTAAGAAGGAAGGATGTTTTTCCTGTGAATTTTCCCTTGGGTTGATCCAGACCCTGCCTGCTCTCTGCCTACTCTTTAGGATACACAGCAGATTCTGTGCCTTCCGGGACGGTGAAAGGAATTCCTTATGAAAAGTTGCTTTTACAAGGGACTCCTTTCATCACCCTGATTTTCGGTAATGAATTTTAGCATTCTTGGTGCCTCCCAGGGGAGGCTTCCTGACACCCCAGGCTGGTACCAGAATTCATTGACAGCAGGTCCTGGCTCCTTAGCACCTTCCTTTCCAGCCCGATGCCTCTACTCATCCGAGCAAGAGGGAAATATCTGGAGCTTGCAATCTACCTGTTAGTAATCGCTGTAGGTTCTGCTGCCTCATCAGACGGCAGCTTATGCTTGTGTGACTCCAGTAGAGGAAAAACAGCGTAGGATTTGAGGAAAATATCTATTCTTTTTTTTTCTTAAAGTCAAATCAGGCTGCACATTTTTTTTCTATCCTCCTTGCAATTAGCAGTGTGTGGGCTGACGACTCGCCGCAAGCTGTGGGTAGAAGGGGAACTCAGCTGTGCCGCTCCGGGTGTCCCACCTCGCTGGAGACATTTGATGGAACGAACCGGAGAAGCCATCAGAGGAACTCCTGTGGTTCCAGACAGCAGCGTTCCAGCCCTGTGGCTCTCTTCAGGGCTGACAGTCACTGGAGTTTATGAGCGTTCACCACGGGGGAAATGGCAGCGTCGCTGTGGTCTGACGGGCTGGCTGTGCCCAGGAGAGGCTGGACCCCAGTGTTAGATCCCCCGAAGACGCAGGTGTAACAGCGGGGTTAATGTACCATTTTAGGCTTCATTCTGGACTTTCCCAGCTCACAGCCAGCCCCCTCCAGTACTTTTTTTTTAAAAATAGTTAATGTTTTTTATTATTTATTTCTACAGATGAATTTTGCATCCCTTTTCCGTAGCATCACGGCTGTATTATTCAATGTTGCATTGCAACACAGGGAGGAACTCAGACCTCCTCAAACCATTAGCTCTGGCTTTGCCACGCTTCCAGCACACGCTACGTGAAGAAAGCACTAAAGAGCTTCTTTCCCACATAAGTGCACTGTAACTGCAACACCGTAATTGTGTGCAAAATATTATTAGAGATCAGTAAAACAGAACAAATTGAGAGCATCAGGACTAACGTAAGTAAACTGTGCATCTGATGGCTAATGGTTGTGATGTATTTGTGTTTTAGAGACCTACTGAAACATAAAAAAAGCTATTTTGGCTCAAACCATTAGCGGTAGCTTCTTTGCCGCCCCCGTTTATCCTTTTCTCCTTCTTGCCTCACCCTTTTTTCCCTATTCTGCCTATGTGTAAAGAGCAACTTCCTGGTAAAGTGTTTTAATGTCAAAGACATTAAAGTAATAACCCAGGGGACTTGGGGGACGCAGCAGGCAAACAGTAACCGCAGGCAGAGCATGGCGGAGGAATTCTCAGGCTGAGTGTGCGTGGGCTATTGCTAAACTCTTCTGGAAAGCAGCTGAGAAAAGCAGCCTTATTGTCAGAGACTGGTTTATCTGCAGAGGGATCCAGGTGCTCTTAAGACAAAATTAGGAGCCTGTCAGTGAGGAAAATGAAGAACGCCCCAAAGTGATACTCTGTCTGGGGCCGGGGGAAATGGCTGAGCCGTGTCAGCAGCATCCCCTGACCCTCACTCCCAGTTTGGCTCTTCCCAGTTTGGCTTACTGGTCTTACCGGAGAAGAAACACCCAAGATTGCGAAGGAGATGGTGCAGCAGAGGGTGGCTTGGTGTAAGTGGAGCGTGACCCTCTCTGGGCTGGCTGAGCTGCCCCAGAGTAATCTCACAGAGCGCCTCGCAGACGAGAGAGGAAAAGAACTGGGTTGTTTTTCTCCTCCCTTGTGCTCCTGACTGTGGATTTGCTGCCCTTCCACACGTTATGACTAATGCATAAAGCGTTCTTCCTCTCCAGACACTCAACTTTTCACCAGCATGAGACTTAAAAAAAAAACCCAAGCAAAAAGCCATGAATCTGTCTTCAGCTGTAGGTCTCCAGGCGTGTAACCTTTACAGTGCATGCCACGCCGGCATCCGCCGTCTCCTCTGCACGGTGTTCATCAGCATCACTCACTCGCTGTGTGCGCCGTGGCCCCTCAGATCCTGCTGCTTCTGCTTACTCTGTGCCACCCTCCCCCAGAACCCCACGGGAACAGGATCTCTCGGAGAAACACCCCTGGGCGGTATTTTGTGCTGAGTCTCTCTCGGGCCTTTATATATCGTTGGTGAACCTTTCAAGACACCTCTAGGATTTAGAAGCTAATTTTCCATCATCATTAGCGAGAAACTTATCCTCCTGCTTCCTTTCATTAATGTCTAATACAGGAGTGAGAAGTGCTGTATAGGCACACTCTTTTTAACTTGGTGATGCCATATGCAAATAATTAAACAAGGCACAGAAGCAATGGTTAAAAATTCTGCAAAACTTCCTCATTACGCTAAGCAATTATCTGCAGGAAGAGAGACATCTGAACCCTCTCCCTCCACACCCAGGGTAAAAATCTCCACGTTTTGCACGCGTTTAATTTTTGCCCAGGAGGAGAAAATTCCCGCTTAATGCCCATCAAGGACGAGGCGGGTGCATGGATGGTGACGTTGAGTTTCCCTCCATCGGTGGGGCAGCTGTGGCTTCGCATGTGACCTGTGTGGGTGCCAGATGCAAGGCCACAGCCCTACACAAAACCAGTGGAAATGGGAATTGAGTTCCAGCTGTGCCATGTGCTTCCCTGCAAAAGGCGATTCGTGGAACTCCGGGGTCTGCTGTTTGGGGGCGGCACAACCCAAGCAGTGAGGACATCTACCCTCCCCATCCTGCCTGCAGTGCACATGGCTCTGAGCTGGGCAGTGAACTGAAGAACCTGATTCAGCTGAGGAACAGCCCATCCAGAAAGAACAGCACCGAAAGAAAGTCGCATACATGGAGGTAAATACATTTTCAAAACACCAACTCGGATTAAACCCCTCCGTGTTCTGCTCTTGCAGTAACAGTCCGTCCCTTTAACCACCTGCGCCCTCCTGGCCCTGCCATAGCTGAGGTTTTCACACTCCGTACTTGTGCAAACAACGGTGCTGCTCCCATTTTACAAATGAGAAGCTGAAGCAGAGAAACCTGAAGAACTCGCCTAGAGAAGTGGGAAATCTGTGGAGAAGAAGAGGCTGAGTCTGGACTTCCCACAGTTCAGGTTAATATTCCAGCTACTGAATCCTCCCCCTTTGCCTTAGTTACTGGAGAATAGTGAAAAAGGTAAAATGTTTATTTTTTATATAAGAGGAAATTGCATATGCAAATCTGAAAACGGGAATAGATTTTTTTAAACTTACAACCAGAAGGTGTGTAAAGCTGCCAAGAACTTCAGTTAAGCAACTGTTCTGCACTAGCTGGGATGTAGGTTAGTGGTTTCAGCAAATACACAGATAATTAGCTGAAACTCCTTTTGTTCTAGCTGACAACATAAAAGCAATGAGAGAGAGGGAAAAAAAAAAATCAGTGGGGAGCAGCGTGGCATCTTGCAGGGTTTCCAGTGCGACTGCTCGGGATGACATTCACCAGCTTTCCCAGTGCTAATGAATGATGTCAGATGGGAAACACCAAAACCCGGTGGATTTGCTGGAAAGGAACACCATGGAGAGGGAGCAGCCCCAGTTCCCTTTTCCAGGCCCCCGTGAAGGGTTGTGTGGGGAAGGATGCATCCGTGGGGTCTGGGTTTCTCTGTCGGTGGGGGCAGAGCTGGTGGCCGAGAGGTGGGCAAGGGGGAGGTCCTGGGGAGTTGCCACGGCTGTGGCACAGAAGAGCAGTTTGCCTGTAGGGAAGGGAGTCTAAGCCAGACAAGCGTGATATATAGCCCTATGTTGTTATTATATATTATGTGCAATATATGGCACGTAATAACTATATATGATGTGCAATATGCATCGAGGATATCCCTGCCGTCCCTCTGGAGCGTCCCTGCAGGGCTGGATGTGCCCACAGTGAGGACTGTCAGGTGAAGCTCCTCTTTTCCTCTCTCCCTCCAACAGCTGGTACCAGATCACTAAAGCACTGTACTAATTAATTGCAATAGTGAATCCCGTGGTTAGTGAGGCATGCATCAATGGGGCGTCTCCCAGAACGCAGGAGGTACCTCGACCCGGCTTCTCCCATGCTCACCTTGCATCATATTATGTAAAGTTATTATTAGTTTTCCTTATTGCAATGGCAAAGCCAAAACTTTTACCGACATAACGAGAAGTTTTATATCAGACCGAGCCGTGACCGTGTTCCCCAGTCACAGGGAGGTGCCGGTGAACGGTCTGAGGTGAGTCCCTGGTAGGTGTTTATGAGGAACGGGGTCAATGCTGCAGGAAAAAAGCAGTTCTGAGGATTCTGGAGCGGGCTGGGAGGCAGATGTGAAGTGTGTTCAACAGGCAGCAGCAACAATCAGAAAACCACCCCTGGCAAAAGAACTCGCTGAGGTGTCTGTTGCTGCAGCCTGGTTTGCCAAAGAAGTTGTCTGTAAACTCTGGCATCATTAAAATTCTCCACGGTGATAACAGCACTTTCCCTGGAACATTTGTTGAAGCTTGCAAATGGAATTATCTGCTATCACTGCTCTTTTGAGCAGTGTAAATCTTCAACAACAGTCCTAAATAAACCTGTGATATACAGTGCATGGAACACCTATTTTTATAAATATCTCTGCAGAGGAACGCTAGAGGTAAGAAGAATAAATTACAAGCAAGAAAATGGCATTTTAAAATGTGCTCTAACCCTGTCTGCTCCCGCCTCTCTTGGCACTGCTCTGCATTAACTGAGCTCCAGCCCCTGGGAAGGCAAAGGTCACGGCTTTTATTTACATAACACAAAGTTTCTAAATAACAAGCATTAAAGAAGTGAAAGTTTGCAAGGGGAAGGAAAAAAAAACCCAAAAAGTATGAGCAAGAAATAATAGTTTAGCCTCTGTGGCCAGAGAGATATCAGCATTGGGAATAACATGCCATTTTAAGAGATACATAAACACTATCACCTGGATATAGTACCCACACCAGCCTCCCCGCTGGGGAAATCCTGTCTCCTTTCCGTGGAGGGACTGAATTACTCTCTGTTGCCTTGGAAGTGCTCAGTGCTGGGCACCTCGCCACGCACAGGACCGCTGCCCTTCTGCTCTCGAAAGGACCACAAAGCTCTGCCACATCCCCCTGCTCCAGCAGCGCCTACGGGGAACCAGTGCTTCTCCCCCGTTTCACCCCAGCCCTACTCATTCTCACGCTGCTCATCTTGGTGAGTTTTAGGATGAGAGAATCCCAGTCAGGAAAAAAAAAACCCTACAAAGTTGGTACGGGATACTGGTGGTCCAGACGTCTTATTCTAGAGCAGGTAACAAATACAATAGGTCTTATCCAGAAGGAACAGCTGAATCTCCAGGGGAGATTCCTAACTATAACCCGGTAGAGAGGTCATGCTGCTGCCATACCGAGTTACCCAATAAAACTTGTTATGCCATGCTATTGTGCCTTTAAATAAGGCAGGGCAGGTATGACGGGTCCAGACACATGCTATGGAGCTTGTATCGCTTCCCACCTCTCTGGAAGATGACTTTTGTCACCCCGGCAGGACAACCCCCGTGCAGCCGCCGTGACTGCTAGACGTGCCGCTGCCAGGGCAGAGCACACAGCTTTCTGAGCTTTGGCCGTGGTGAAGGATGACTGGGAATAAATATAGAATTCATTTTCAGGATCACCTTCCACTCATGGCAAATGAGGAGAACCTATGGATGTTTTCATTTTTCACACTCTGCTGCTGCCCCGTGTGGCCCGGGCTTTGTAACTCATGTCAACTCAACACTCGGCTGGTATTCATTACACCAGAACCAGGGCAAGGAATGTCTAAAGACCTTAAGGAAAGCATATTTGGTTTCTCATGCTCGAGAGAAACTTTGGAAAAATCCCAAGCATGGAAATAAAATGGGCTAAGAATTTTTGACTTTCAATGAGCCATATCTGCATGCACACATTTCCTGTGTTACCCCATTTTAGAAGGACTTCTGAAACGCTGGGAGGTGACCACCCCCCACCATTTCCAGCGATGGAGCAGAGCTCTGCTTCTCTTTGGGAATCCAGGGCTATGGCAATAATACCTGCATTGTACGCTCGGTTAAACTACCCTCCCCGGAGGCAGTGCCCCAGCTGCTCCTGTGGGGAGAAAGGCTGCTGTGACAGAACAGGTGAAGCAGATTCTGGTCCCCTCCATCCTCACAAGCCCCAGCTGGGAGGGATCACCCTCATTAAGAGCTTTCAAAGGCCTTGCAGGTACCTCTCCTGTCCCTGCTGAGGCTGATCGGGCAGAGGGAGCAGCCCTGAAGGGGACATGGTTGGTCTGGGGACCAGCATTGCAAAGGGCCACCCTGTCCCCGAGGGGATGAGAGGGGCCAGGAGGGGCTGCTGGCTGGTGGGTGAGGTTTTTTGGAGAAGAGGCAGGTGGAGAGCACGTTAAGGGCAAAAACATGGAAGGAGAAGGCTGAGATTGCCAAAGGGCAGCTGAGCCTTGGTGGGGGAATAGTGCCTGGACAGTAAAGGTGGTGAGGGAGGAGACCAGTGGCACTCCCGAAAGAGAAGAGACTCCAGTGGCGTGAAGACAAAGGCAGAGGAAGCTGTGGATTTTGTACCCAGATCGTGTCTTGCTCAGGTAAATCCCGTTCTGCCTCTTTTTTTCCTCTCTATGGTGTGTAGTGAGCGGGGTGGCAGTCTCTGCTCCCCAGCGGTGCCTCCCTGGGAGGGAGGATTTGGTCTCTGCCAGCAGGCACGCTGCCCTCTCCGGCCTGGGAAATGTTTTGGAGCCTTTTTGGGTTGAAAGGTGGCACCGCTGATGTATTACCCTCTGCTAGAAGGATACACCCGAGGATGAATCGATAGCACGGCCCCGACGCATCGCTTCTCAGGCGGGAGGCTCCTGGAGCCTGCCCAGCGCTTGTAAAGCAGGTGTAAATGAATGAGCGTGTTCGTTATTAATAATGACACAAACATATGAAAACCTTTAAAATGAGTACTAGAAAGAGGACTAGCCTACTACCAGAACAAAGTCTAAGGGTTCTCGGCAGCAAAATGCGGTAGAAAATTGTGGCTGAAAGGAACAGGTGTTTAAAATGAATGTGTTCGGTGCACTGGGCTAAAATATAACTCAAACACATAGAGAAGATGTATAGACTGGCTTTCAGTAGCACAACCCCCTGAAATACCTGTACAAGTAACCTTGTTGTGGATCAGCAAGGCTTATTCTATTTATGAAATCAATAAGTGTAAAGCCCGTAGACCATTTCAGCTATCAACCTTTTCCAAATGAATATCCCAAGCATTTCTAATCACAAACATCTGATTTCCATTATTTTGACCTCCTTCTTCTTTGGCCAGATCAATACGGGCTGATGTAATAATTTATCAACATATGCTGGGAAAATTATTGATTCTACTTGTACACATAAGCTGGGAGAAAAATATGTCAGGCTCTGCCTTTAGTCTAACTGCCTTTCTGGATTTAAATTAAGCTGCGTTCGGTGTTTGTATGAAGGACGTTAGCTCGGTATGTAAAACAAATCACTGCAGCTGAAATGGATGCTTTACTTGCCCCAGCTCCCCTGATACTTTTAGGGCACCCGTCACTGCAATATCTGTTTTTCATACTCTAATTGCTTTGTGAAATCTCTCTCTGCCTCCCCCCCGAGCATCGGCGCGGCATTCTGCGGTGCGGGCTGGCACTTCTCCTCCCGCCTCATGGGGAGGACAAACTTAAGGCCAACTGGAGGCTTTTATTTAGTTGAGAGATGTAGGACACAAGTAGAAAGCTTTCACCTAAATCCTGGGCGTTTGCAGAAGGATCTAAAGCTTATGTGTGTAATGGGGCGTGGGGTAGGACGAATATTGGGCCGCAATACGCTTGTAGGTGTGGGGTTTATTGGTGGAAGTGGTGTTTGAAAGAAGGCAGTGAAGAAAAGCTGTTATGATGCGCTGTAGTTTTTAACAGCACAGGGCCTGAGAACTATCAATTGCAGTCCAGCTACAAAAATCAAACACGTGGCAATCTGGCTAATCTTATTTCTTAACAGCTCCGTAATAATACACCTTGGGGGGAGGAAAATCAAAACACTACAACGATGTGCTGAGTCATGAAGTGGAAGGAACCACGGGAACCATCCCTTCTTTCAGCAGCTATAATCTGTCATCAAATTACTCACCCGATGCCCATGTTCTAATAGCCGACTGTAGTTTCTTTTTCATAGCCTTTTGTTTCAGATGAAGCGACTTAAAAATTGCAAATGTTTCTTCCCTTAGACGCAAGAGCATAAATCACGAGTAATACTGAGCTCTCTGCCTCATATTGATTCTTTCGTGAACTAAGCCAGATGGGTTCAGATATGAGCATGATCTAATATTCCCCTTAGCTTGATTTATAGATTTCTTTGTGCATTACCTGACCATAAATGAGTCTTGCATTATTTCTTGTATGCCTGTCAAATTAAAGAAAAATATTCTCGTTGACCTTTAAACCTGGGAGAAAAAAAACGAGTCAGAGACATTTTACTGCATGTATTACAGTGATCTTAGTGCTTATATGCCAATTAAGAGTGTGTGATTATGAAAGAGGTCTAGTAATTTGTGTTACGTGTAATGATTTCATTTTCCTGTAAAGCACGCAGCAGCTACACAGACAGTAGCATAAGCTACATTGCAAATAACCCCAGAAGGGAGAAAAAGGGGAGAACAATGGCGCACAATTCAACCCCTAATTTACAAAAATAAGCATTGATTGCAAGAAATGAAATTTTTTTTTTTTTTGGAAGAAAACAGTGTTCTGTAAAATGTGGACACAGCAAGCAGAACTGCAGAAGCAAGGTGGTAATGCCATTAAAGGGGATGAGCATCATGAGACATTTGCTGACCCCAGAGACCTCTTCTGTCATCAAAATGAGTTTAATATGTATGAAAAATAATGAGCAATGCCTCAGGAACCTGTCATTAGGGCACAACCCTGGGCTCAGGACTTGCAACCAAACTGAGTTTTGTCTGAGCAAAAAGCTCGTGCTTAAACTGAAGGGACTGACCTCAACCCTCCAGCGCAGTTTTCAAGAGTGTTCCTATAGCCTAATGAGCCTATTATCTCCTCTGAATTTACTTGTAATTAATGCTTGGAGCTATCAAATCTAGGCATTAAAAAAGAAAGTATTTCCATCTTTGCCATTCCTCGGTTTTTTGCCCAGGTGAAGCATGGTAAACATGCTCTGAAACCACTCAGCAGACCAAATCCCCGTCATGTTTCTGTTCAGGTTGTATCTCTGTTCTGTATCCGTATCAGGAGATGACATTTTCAGTAAGGACAAGATTTTAGCTCTGCCTTCTAAGAAAGCACTCCTTTAATGAGACTTTCCACGCTGTGTGGGGATGCCACAAAACCTGGCTGGTAGCCCTGGCTCTAGGAAGAGGCAGACCTGTGTGTGTCCTCAGATCTCTGTCCCAGATACCCCCCATGCATCTATATTGCCAGAAAAATCCCTTTTAAGATTTTTCTCTGGCTCGGGTATGTTTAGATTAGCAAACCTGTTCCTACCATAGAAAACAGGGGGTCAGGAATAGTAATGTTCCTTTCTGGTCTCTTGTGAAGGTCACTGAACTATCGAGTACTCTGTTGCCTCACTTGCGGTCTTCGTTATTTTATTCCTTAGTGGTTCTGCTGTGGGGAAAAAAAGCTTTTCTTACTGCTTCCAGTTGGCCAAAGGCTGAAGTGTAGCCACTGTTTTACATCTGTCCAGGGATGCAACCAGGATGTACCTAGACAGTATATCTGCTTTTGGGGGGGAGTATGTTCATGAGACAGGGTCATAAGGATAGATTTTCTTTGGTTTGGATGCTTTATTTTAATTCCAGTGGCCGATCACATTTGTTTATTTTTATTACAGTAAGCTTCTAGTCCCTGAGAATGGGATCTGTGGTGCTAAAGACACTTTTATTATATATGAGTCTTCAAGTGATAGTCTTTGCCCTGAGGAGCTCACAATAAAAATAAGCAGACAGAGAGATAAAAGACATGATTCAGCATCAGATGTAATTTGCTGTATGAAGCTGATCCAATTGTATTCGAAGGATTTATTTTACAGATGAAGAAACTTAAGGGCAATGAAATGCAATGACTTGCAAAAAATGCCATGGAAGTCTACGGAAAAGTAGGAACTAAAGCTCTGATTGCCCCGCAGCTCCCAGGACAGCCCTTCCCGCCGGAGCAGGGGGAGCCGTTTGTGCACTACTGTAGTGAACACAACTGCACGTGCTGCACATCCCCATCTGCAGACACTGCACAGCCCCATGCAGTTACACCACGCGGCAAATGGCTTTTATCCCTCTGCTGTGCATAGCCTGGCACTATCTCCTATTTCTTCTGTGAGTAGTTCTTATTCAGAGATACTCTTTTGACTTCCAGCACAAATGGTGCTCTGAAGAGATATGTTTACTGCATAAAGACACAGAAAAGACACCTAAATTCCCTATTCTGGTCAGTATATTTATATGAAAAGTATTGTGGCAATAAATCAAAATGCAGTGATTGCCATTCCCCTTCCCACGGTGATTTATAATTGTGGATTTACATCTGGCTAAAAGGCACTGTTCAGGCTGGCTGGCATGGTAATAACCTCCTCTGCTTCCTTTGGTATGGTGGTGGAGACTGAGAGCCCCTTCAGCTTAAACAATTCGATGAACACATAAAATGAGAGTTAAAACCTTCTGCAAAATACAAAAATAATAAAGTACGATCAGCAAAACCCTAAATCATGATGACAGTGTTATCCAGTGCCAGCTAGAGACACTCACTGACTACAATGGAGCTTTACGTGAAGCATTTCTCTGTCTGGTAAACAGAAAAAAAGAAAGAGGTAGGGAAATAAAATTCAAGGATTTCTTAATAGAATTGAGGGGCTAAGAGCAGAAGAAAACTATTCACCCTCTGGTACTGTGGAGTTCTACATGGCAGAATAAAAATAGGATACTGTAGGATTGAGATGTCTTGTTTCCTGTAACAGCATTTCTCGGTCTGGGCAGTATAAACATCTGCAAGTCACCTTCACATCTATAAACTATAAACATAATTATCTTTGGTTCCCTCTGTTAAACCTGCTTGGGTTTTTTTTCCTCCAGTTGCCTGGAGAAGCAACCAGCAGGCTGAGGGCTGGCAGCTCGCTGGTGGTAGGAGCTGAGCGATGGCATTCTCGTTGGAAAAGTGAAGTAACAGGCTGACCCGTTGAGACCTTTACCATATAATGAGTGGGATGTTAATAACAGGCGGTTTGGTGGAGGAGTTTTCTGCTGGCACCATTCTGCTTTCTTCCTGTCCTGAGCTGGGTGATGGGCAGCCTGTGGATGTGCTTCAGGCTTCCAGGGATGGGAAAAGCTGTAACCTCTGAACTCTCCTCTTTCCACTTCAGCATTTCTAGAGCTGTATGGACAGTACACAAGTCCTAGGAATTCATGTCTTGGAAAGACTGAAGATAAGGAAAGCCAAAATTTGCCTCTTAAGTTCACACAGATATTTCTGAGCCATCCAAGCTCAGAACCTTTGCAACCCGTGATACCCTTCGGGGGAACGTGCTCTACAGATCACCTCTGCACAGGAGAGAAATGCTGCTCTTTTGCTGGACACGTTGTGCCCCTTGGAAGGCAGTGAGGAGATGAACTAAGCTGAGCTTTGTGGTAGTATCCATCACTACAGTCAAAGCGTTAAATCCTTCTCCCTGTCCAGCGGTTTATTCCATAATAGAAACACAGATAGTAGTGACAGAGAAAATCACTTGGGTCATCCAGTTTATCCTCTGCTGGGAGAAAGATTGCTTCTTGCATTTGTTGTCTCTGCAGACGATACCTCACCCAAAATTACCACCTGACCTAAAGTCTGACACAGAAATGGAATATTGCTGAGATAAACCATGCTCAGGTGCCTGGTTTATGGCGTGTGTAGCTGCAGAGGATGAGAGCAGGGTAGGGCTCAGGAGATGAAAAGGGGGGAAGAACCGTAAACCTTCCTCCTGCCCAGGGACAGCAACTCGGGGAAGGAACGGCAGAAAATGGGGCATTATGTGTCTGCTAACCTGTGGATATTGTTGGGAATCGCTGGAAAAGGCAGCGGTGGTCTGCAGGGGGATCCTAAAGGCTTCTCCTCCCCTAATCCAGGGGATTCTCTGGGAAAGGACTGGGAGCCCTTCTCTTTCCACTGTAGGACTCAGGAAAGAAGTCACACTACGGTGCTGATCTCTCCTCTTCCCGAGGTTGTGAAGAGGATTATGCCCCGCCGGGCTCTGTACCGCAGCGGGAAGGCACAGTTGCTCCTCCAAGACATGACTTTGTGACGTCCGCCGTGGGTTTTCCAGGGCTTCACGTGTGCTCTTACACCATAAACCAGGTCACCACTTAACTTCCACCAGGTGTTTGCTTTCATAACTATTCAAGATGACTCTAGGGCCAGACCTAAGGCAGAGAAAGGGAAAGGCAGGGCTTTGCCATGCTTCACCATCCAAGGTCCAGGATGAGGGAGACTCATCACATACCCTGTCCCAGTCACTTCCAGTTCTTCAAACAATAAATTAAGAAAACAACCTGTCCCGCAATTCTGTGGCAGATGAGATGCTCTGCCCCACGCTGGGCCCTCGGCAGAGCCTCTCGCGAGCAAGGTGAGTGATGAGCTCCTCGTTAGGCACTGGCAAATTTGTGTGGATCAATGATTATTAAAAAGAAAATGTCATTAAGGAGGAGAGTTCGGTACAGTATCGTCCTGCAGCTGTCAATGCCTCTGCTGGGAAAATTAAAATAAAGTTGTCTTGCAATGTATATTTCAAACATTTTGAGTTTATTAATTAACTAAGACAGAAGCAGCAGCCTATTTCCAGAGCGCATGTTGGTGTCCTTTAAAAACATTAGTTTAAAACACTGGTTTAACTCCTGAGAGGCAGGAGATGATCATTTCTTCTCATTCTTGCTAAAGCTTGCTGGGATCTTTCATTCGCAAAATGTTTGTAAATTGAACTTTATGTTTGTTGCTTTTTTTTTTAAAATGAGTGTAGCAACTGACTAGACATCTTACAAATTACTCTAAAATTAAAAACACAGCCCAAATGTTTCATTTTGATGCTTGTAAGCAAAAAAAAATTATCTTTGTATTGGAAATTAGTTTTAACTTTGAAGATTCCTGTTTTGGTGATAAAAATGAACCGCTCACTTGTCTGTTGGATGTACCTGAAGCAAGGCTTCCCCCTGCTCATTTTGGTTCAACCACTGAACAGAAAAATTAATTATTCCAACAGTTCAATTCTCTTTGCAGGATGGAGCCCTGCAGATGTTAGCAGTCTCCTCCTATTGCTGTATGAAGCCTGTCGAGGTTTCCGTAAAATCAGAAGTATTGCTAAGAATAAATATTTGTACTGTATGAAGATAGGAGATCTTTTAGAAAGTTTTTAGGTATGACAGCAGCCCTCATACACATTGCTACTATTACTCATTGGAGTTTTTTTCAATAAACCAGTGCAGAACAAAGTATTAGTTATTTTAGACACGGTATTATTGTTACAGGGTATTATTTCTCATGATCTTTCAGAACTAAGACCCTAACTCTAAATTGAGAACAAGCCCAGGACAAGAAGAGGCAGTTGTTTCAGACACTAAAGGACTAAGTAAAGCGAGTGGGGAGCGGTGGGGAGGCACAAGGAGGAAGCGGAGAGGCGCTGGTTAGTGTGACAGATTGTTCTGTCCTACAAGGGACATCATTAGTGTCAGGTTCTGCACAGGCATCGCCGTGAGCGGGAGACGGGCAGAAATCCAATCCTGGGCACATCCACAGAGCCCCACGTGCTGCTGTCTAGGAAGTTTTTTCCACCTTTCCATCACTTTGACTTTGTTAGAAATCTTACTATGACATAATTTTACAAATTTAGGTTCAAACTTCTCCCTTCATCCCAACCTTCATGATGCTTTGGGAGAGCTGTAATTCTTTCCCAGTGCAAAGGTCTCACTCCCAGGCACGGTCTCCTTTTCCATGACATGACACAACCCTTTCCAGAGGCTTTTTGTGTTTGTTTGTTGTGTTTTTGTTACAAACTTCAGGGAGAGCCGTGAGCTGAGAAGGGGGAGCGGTGCCTGGTGGAGCCCAGCGCCTGGCTGAGCTGGGGGGTGACAGGGAGAGTCACAGCAGCCAAATCACAGCACCCAGGGTAGAGAAAAAACATCTCATTGGAGTGTTTCTACTTTCCAAAAATTGATTTTTTTCCTTCCCAATAACTTTGTATTACATGGCAAATTTTAAAACTGAGACTCTTGATCTTAAATGAAACCAAAATTAGAAATTTCCGTAGGACAGAACCCAGAACCGCCTATTTTGGTGACAAAGCAGAGGAAGGCACGCTGAATGGAGCAACTGGGTGGCGGGGGCAGGCAGCTGATGTTACTCTCCCAAAGGGCAGAGAAAGAGGCGCTGCCACGGGGACAGTCCTGGGGACAGCCTTCCTCCTGCACAGAACTCGGGCAAGGCTTGGGCAGCAAATGAAAACTGACCTTTTAGTCTTTACTGTCAGTTGCCTTCTTCAGCCTTGCTGCCTTCTCTTTATAACTTGGCAGCAAAATGGAGACTCGTTTGGTGTATTTTCATTTGCAAAATTAAATTCGGAGAGGAGAGATATATTTCATAAAGTAAACCAATATAAACCAAAACAGCCCTGGTGGGTTAGAAAATACAGATAACTGGGGGAAGCACATGTAAATCCATATAAATAACAGCCATGTAAAACCACAGTGCTGTGTATTTCTAGTAACCAACCTTCAAAAGAAGCAGATGAAAACAAAGGAGGGCAATGACACGTGGATTAGAGAACAGAGTGTGTGAAGAGGCTGAGAAAACTAAATTCATAGAGTCCAGTGAAAGAGAGGGCTCGGGGGGAACATGATCACAGCCTATAAATACCTTCAAGGTAACAATAGAAATGAAGGGAGGGAATTATTCACAGTCTCAGAAAATTGTAGGCCAGGGAGCAATGGCCTGAAGCTAAGAAAGAAAAAGTTTAGGTGACATATTAGTGGGGAGAAAGAAGCCCTGGGAAAGGAAAGCGACAGGGCAGTTTAATAGCCGAAGAGGGAAGGTGCCCAGCGCAGCGTAACTGCCGGGGTTATGCAGCCAGTGAGATGGCATATTGCTGGGAAAAAGAGAGGGGGGGATTTAATCAGACAGGGAAGAGCCGGATCAGATGGAAAGAGTACTTCTCTCTGCTCTGGGTAGTGTCTGAGCCGCACGGGACCACGAGGCAGAGCCGTTTCTTTGAACCAGCCCAGCTGCATCCTCAGTTGCTCTCTCTTATGTATCCCCTCTATCCATCAGGCATCCCCCTTCCCACCCAACGGGGCATGAATTCCCTGTTGCCCCCTCTTGCTGACTCTGGCTTTCTGTCCTGCTGGCAGAGGTGTCAGGAGAACTGCAGGAAGCAGGAGCAGTGGGTACCAAGGCACATCCAGCCAAGAGGGTTTGGCCCAAAGCCCATAGGATGGATTGTAGGAATCCATCCATGACACTCCCTCTTGATGAGG
This sequence comes from Calidris pygmaea, assembly GCA_003697955.1. NCBI lineage: Eukaryota > Metazoa > Chordata > Aves > Charadriiformes > Scolopacidae > Calidris > Calidris pygmaea. The sequence goes on along the minus strand of QJSC01005592.1, from coordinate 707,189 downwards.
GAGGGGAGCCATGGGACGAGGGGGAAGGGTTTGACACTGAGAGAGGGGAGATTGAGATGAGCTGTGGGGAAGAACTTCTTTGCTGTGAGGGTGGTGAGAGCCTGGCCCAGGTTGCCCAGAGAAGCTGTGGCTGCCCCATCCCTGCAGGGGTCCAAGGCCAGGTTGGAGGGGGCTTGGAGCAACCTGCTCTGGTGGGAGGTGTGGTCTGGTCTGGTGCCATCCAGGGGATGGCACTGGGTAGACTTTAAGGTCCCTTCCCACCCAAACCATTCTGTGATTCTACAAAGTCTCAAAGTCACTTCAGGATGAGGAGCTGGAGGTTTGCATGAATAATACCATCGTCATATAAAAGAAAGTTCTCAGCTACACTGAAAAGTTGGAAAAAACTGCTGCCTCTGCTCAGAGCACCTCAAAAAGGCAACCACTGGTTGGTCTCCATTGCAAGAATGAGGAGATTTCCAGGGCTTTTTGAAGAGAAGGCTTTCCCTGGAGGAAATGAGTGAGTAGGACCCTCTGAGCTCTGGTGGTGGGTCCCCCCATGCAAGCTCCCCCCAGTACTTCTCTGTACATAGCAACCGGTACCCAGGGTGGTTAGCGCACGCTTACGGAGCTGCTGCCAAAATAAGTGCTCGGTGTGTGGCACAGAAACCTCTTCTGGGGAAACCTTCCCCAAATACTGCTGAGGAACTGCAGCAGGGGTGTCTGCACACCCCGCATCGCTGCCTTCTGCGGGCCTTCCCACAAAGCCCACTTGTGGGGACAAGCCCCAACTTGCCAGAGGAGATGTCTTTTTGTGCGATGCCCCTCTCTCAGTGTCGTTTCAGAGTGTGGTACCCACGGAGCATCACGGTGTGACTGCTCAGCGCTGCCACCCTGGCCTGGGGGCAACCAGAGCTGCAGCACGTGGGGCAAAAGCAATTAGGAGCCACTAATTATAACCCTGCTGCATCTTCAATGCTAGAATTGGAGTAGTGACATCGGTAACGATTTTGTACCATTTTAATAGTTTAACTTTAGTTGCGTTATTAGTGAAACGGAAAAGCTTGGGATGACTCTGTGGAAGCCCCCGGGTGAGGGTCACCCCTTCTCAGCGCGATCCAGGGCCTGACGAATGTTTTGCCAGCGGGATCTGGGTGACGAGCCTCTCGCAGAGCAGGGTTTGGTTGGCTTCTGGGTACAAAGGACTACTTGACGCAATGATGCTCTGACTCACAGCGCAGGAGAGAAGCAGTGTTTCGAAAGAGATCTGTGTAAGGTCAGGGGTACAACTGGGTTACAGAGAAGGTTCATTTGTGGTAAACGCCAATCACTAAAAGTATCAGATGCAATAGTCAGAAGACCAAAAGCAACAATAAGTTTTGCTTTTCTTTGTTTTAAAGCTAAATCTGTATCATTTGCTGTGCTGAAAACCCCTGACAGTTACTGGTTAAATACAAATCTAAAAAAAATCATTATTTTAAAAGTCACCCTTTTTTATATCAAAAGTATTGCCTGCCCTAAGGAACCCAGACAGGTACATCCAAACAAGGATTTCCAGAAGGTATGTCCTTGAAAATTCTGGAAAGAGTAAAGGCACAAACGAGCCACGTGGTTCTGCCGCACCTTCCCCGAAGTTGTTCTCCGTCAATAACTGGGTTAGAAGAAGCTGCAGCTCCACACATCAGCTCCAACGATCGTATTTCTGAATAGCTATTTAACTGAAGGGAACTACAGTCATTCTAAAGACGTATCTCTGTTACAATCCATAATGAATGTAATCTTCAAGGGGCAATAATTTCTCTCAATTGCACAATTTTTCTGTTAAAAGTGGCATATGTTACAATCTGGGTTGTCAGCTCCTCTGGCCATGGGCACACACATTTCTCAGGAAAGCATCATAGGCGCCCCAGAATACCATCAATAAGAGCAGTAACAGTGTTAAACTTTTTTTTTTTTTTAATCGCATGTTAACATAATCTTTTGAGTTACTTTTCCAGTATAAATAGGTAGTGCACAACAGCTGTTTGGAGACCTCCAATTAGAGTTGTTTTGTGGCTTTCTCCATAGAAAATGCCTTTGGCCAATATATTTTAAACCTCTTCCGTGAGTGCTTTCCGTGCTTCGCAGCTGGCCCGTAATTCCTGTCATTTAAGAACAATGTGCCGTGATTTGTGCCTATTGGTAAGAGCAGGAAAATGAGGGCTCCCCTGGTCCCCCTGCTGGGCACCTGCCCCTGCGTGGGTCTGATGCCTGAGGGCTACCCCGATGGCTACCCCGATGCACTGGGGGCCACCTCAATGATGGGGGATGTTGCTGAGGGCTCCGGCACCGCCTCAGAGAGAGGTCCCAAGGTCACAGCCGGGATGGGGAAGGAGACCCATAAATCACAAAGCGCTGGGCTGCAGCCAAGCCCCGGGGGAGCCGCGTTTAGCATCTCATTCTCTGAGCAGCAGGATGAAACTTTAACTCCCTTTTCCAGACAGAATTTGAATGGAATTTGTTATAAGAACGCTCTGATTGAAATATCACCAACCGGCTTCCCACGACAACTCAGGAACGGGTTGCAATCGCGGGGAGACCCTCCTCCAACCAGCCCAAAATGATGATGAGGAGGATGATAGAGCCCTATCAAATATTTATGAAAACCAGATGGATTTCTGCGCTAGCGACACGCTGGTATTATGAGAGACCTCACACAAGCTCCTGACATCAGCCTGAGCTCAGATTTCTCCCAGTATAAAACAAAGGTCGAACAAGTGGATTCTAGTATTTCGAAGTGAAAATGCTGCGATGGAGGTTAATAGCAGCGTAGTTAGAACAATACAGTGTGATGATTTGTTACTTGCAGGTACTATTTACACACTGCCATTGCTGCTGCAGACCTGCTGTGCACGGTGCAGAATTAGAAGAACTTTACGTGAGCTATAGGCTCCCTGGGCAGTGGTTCCCACGTGCTGTGTGTACGTACAATACCTCACGCGGTGGGATATGCTGAGCCCTCCAGAAGTTGTCAGCACACACAAAACAATATGGGCAGTGCTAGTCCAAAGCATTAAAATAATACAGGTTTTTAATAAGAAATAGACAAATTAATTATTTTAAGGATGCAAAAGTTATGTTAGATTTTAAATGCTGAAAAAATATTAAAAAAAAAGAAGCAATCAGTGTAAATTTTCAGTATCACAAACACAAAACCTCTGGCTGTTGCACCATCAACTCTGAGACCTGTATTTAAAGATTGGGGATGATGTTACCGTCAGTCCGTGTGTGACAGCAGATCCCTCCCCTGGCCCGCAAAGGAAGAACGCTGGCAATAAGTGTGAGACAGCGGCCACCCCTCCATCCTGGCACCGAGTGAGGCGAGGGGGAGCAGAGGCGAGATGCTGGGGAGCCCGGGGGGGCCATGTAAAGGCAGCAGGAGCAGTGATTTGTTGGGCAGCAGCTTCCTCCCGAGGCTCCGACAGACGTAACTAGGAAGCAGACGAGAACCGTTCCGCCAGTGAGTGGTAACTGGTTCTTTAAACCAGCGTGGGGGGGCTTTGCAGCCAGGGGAGGAACTATTAGCAAGAAACAGCGTGGTCTGAAAAGCTGCTGTGAAGAAAAGCCTGAAAAGTAGTAAGTTTGTTGGAGAGTTGGTTTTTTTGGATGTGAGCATGATACAGTGTACTTTCGGGGAAAAGTGGAAAAAAGCACCTAAGTGTTTGTAAAACACGGCAGAGGTGGCAGGGAATGACCCTTCCCTAGGACTGGCGGATGTGGAAATCCGTGCTGGATGGGGGGGCGAGGATGGAATAATGGCTGGTTGTGCTCCGGAGCTGGGGGTGAGAACCCCCGGAGGGGCGGGTAAGGGCAGGATTTTCTCCTCTCTTGCTGGAGAAAGCAGGCAAGTGCGTCTCTGCTGCAAGACAGGACGGGCTGCCTTCTGTGAGAGCGCCTTTCTCTGGGCCTTTGGCATCGCCAAAAGTGAGGAAAATAACTGCTCTTCCGAACTGCGGCACAAAGCAGAGATTCACGGCCCCCCCCCCTGCCCCTGTGCCCGCAGACCCCCGCCCCTTACCCACCAGCGTGCCGCTCCTACAGCTTCTTCCTTTGTTTCATAGATCTTTCCACAAATGGATTTTGTGATGCCTACGAAATGAGATGTCCAAAGATTCACAAAACAACAATCTTTGCTCTCATTTGGAAAAAAAAGCCTGCAATGTAGTTTTTATCCCTTCTTATGCACTAGTCTAACTTGTGATGCACCCTTTAGATTTCTGAATTTATTTTACTAATTCAGCTCATACTGATTTATATGCTTTAAGCAGATCAAGCAGCTCATGCAAAAAACCCTGTTAAAGTATATTAAATAATAATTTATGTAACATCTTCCATTACAGAACTTAAAAGCAGCAAGAAAATTAATTGATCTTCTTTGAGCTAAGTAGCATCCCCATCTCGGGATATAAAAATGAAGGCATATTAAATCAAATATTCAAACATAGGTGCCTAAAGTTAGTCATCTAAATAGACATGTCACTACTGCTTTGATTCTCCCGGCTCAGAAGGGGATCGTTTTTGCATTTGAGGGTCATGCTGAAGAGAATGAGAAACCAACATTTCTCAAACTATTTCTGTGCAGGTATTAAAAGAGCCCAAATTTAAAAACCAGTATCTCCTGCAGCTTTGGCTCAAATTAGCCACTGTTAAAAAATAAAGCAACTTCTATTTAGCTCCTGGCTGTAAGAGGATGTCAGATTGCAGGCGTTCAAGTTCAAAGACTGCTCACAAAGTGTGTGTAACTGATCCCGCCGCCTTTCCCAAGGTGAGTAATTACTGCTCTCAACAAGTGTCATTTACTTACATTAAGTGACTTTCCTGAGGTCGGTCACTGTATGAAGAGGGGCTGGCGGATCGGGCCCCAGGAGATTTGACGGTGGTGGTCACTGGTGGCTCCTGCCCACCTTCTCTCCATCCCAGGCACAACCTCCAGCCCCTTCTCCGGGAGCAGGGAATCCCACCTCCCGGGCACTGAGCGAGGATCCTTTCTGATGAGGAGTCAAAGACTCCTGTGATGCATGTTTCAGATTAAGGATTTTAAGGGAGGTGCAATAATTGTCAGGTCTGCATATTTAATGGGCCTGGAGCTATAAACATGCTCAAGAGGTGCCTAGTTAATATCAGTGTGACAGGGAACTGGCACAGCGCTAGGCTCCCGTGCACCAAGTTAGCATCGATCTGCAAAACGCTACTGAAAGCCTTCTTAAATCTGCCACGTTTTGAAACCAGTTTGGGATAAGAGGGCCTGTCCCCCCCCCCCACCCTTTTAAAAGCCCCCTCTAGTTCCCTACCAGGAGTGAAGAGCATTTGAATCTTCAGCAATGCATTAGAAACGTTAATTCTCTTCAAGCTTTGTTTATTTTATTTTCCCACCCTCGTTCAGGAGCGGCCCATCCCTCTGAGGGTGTTTTTTCCATGTGTGTGTAGAACACCCCGGGGTGGTGGGGAGGAGCAGCGCCTTCCGTGTTCCGGGATGTGGGAACTCCACCGCCCGTGGATGCTGATGGCTTCCCGGTGGGACGCCAGGGATCTGGCACTGCCCCTGCCCCATTACGTTCCCCCCGGCTTCGGTCCTGGCAAGGTGAGCATCTTTGGATGTCCCCACAGCTGCGCCCGTGTGCTGGAGCGCCTCGGTGAGCGCGGGAGCTGCAGGCTCTGCTCTCCCGAGGGTTCCCGGCTCCGCTCCAGCTCCCTCTGCCAGCCCCGGGCTCTGTGAACCCCCCTGGCAGCCTAAAGCCACTCTGCTCCGGGGCCGGGGGCTGCCCACGTCCCGGGGGGAGCCTGGAGGATGCTCACAACGCCCAGCGTGGCCTCAGCCCGGTTGGTATGAGCTCACTTTGCTCCCGTTTTGCTCTATGGATTTTCAGTAACCGTGATGGCAGAGGGTTCACGGAAACAAAAGAATTAAGATATAATGGTGACATTTTTCTCCAGGATTTTTATCTTTGTCTAGGCAGGGATACAAATGGTGGGGTGAGGTTCCAGTGTCTGTTAACAGAGCTTTTGAAGTGTTTTGCCAGCAAAAGTCATGTAACCGCACCTGTGAGAGAGGCTTGTGACCTTGGGTTTTAGTCCCTGAAATAATGGAAATTTGGTGGCCTTCAGCAGCAAGGCATTGATGCTCTTCAAGGCATCAAAGCTCTTTGATGGTTGCTTGCTATTAGGGACGTGTACTGTGGTGTGGTTATCGTGAGGTGGCTCCAAAAGTGGCCCTGTCAGACCTGGGAGGTTGTCCCCAGCGCAGCAGGAGTGCGCCGCAACAGTGTCCCCCCTCATTCCAACCTCCCTCAGCCATCCTCCCACTCTGCTCTTCACCGAGGGGGTCACGCGGTAAAGACTGAGCCCTGCTGTCCCCTGGCTTGCTCTTCTCATGCCACGTCCTCAGCTGCTGAAGCCATGGCTCCAGGTTTCAGTGGTGGCACCAGGAGCCTGTGGAGTGGCTGCTCCAGCTTTTGTGGGACTGCTGGGGTTGTCCTCCCGGAGATGGAAAACTCCTGGAGACATCCATGGGACCTCATCTGTTTGTGGTGGTGCCCACCAGCTCCTGCTCAGCATCAGGAACAGGACAGGGCTGATGAAGGTGTTGCTCCTGTGGCTTGGCTGAAGCCAGGGAGGAACGTCGGCTGCTGTGATGACTAAGGCTCACATGCTTATTACTTCTATCAGATAGAGCTCTTAATCACTTACTGCTGTTTCATCCTATAACATGAATTCACTTCAAGCTGTGAAATTCACCATTTTTGCCATGACTAATTTGTGAAATCTGCCACCTTCCTTGGTGGCTCGCTTTGTGTCCTAGTTAGGCATCGGCTGCCTGATCAGGGAAATGTGTGATTTGCTCCGTGCAGTCGAGGCCGTTCCATCTCCTTCCCCTCCTTCCTCCTCTTTGCCCTCAGCCCTGGTTCCACCGTCACTTTTGCCTTCTGAGGGGACGGAGCGGCGTGGAAGCCGTCCCTGCTGGGGCCTGAGGGCAGTGAGGCTGCAGAAAGCGTGGCCAGGGCTCGGTCCGGCCTCGGTGGGACTCAGCCCGAGGCTTCAGACCTCAGGTTAAAGCCCCTGAGGTCTATTATGTCATGTTTACCGTCTCACGACACTTCTCCCAGCCTGGTTTCTGCTGTGTTTTGGAAACGGCTTCCCACCTGCCTTGCCAGTGCCTTGTTTCACGATACGCTCATCTGTTGCTCTTTATATTGCACATTGCTGGCATTACTAAATGCTATAAATGTACCACCATAAAAATACACAAGCAGCTGACTGGTCTTGCCTACAAGAAATACTATTAATCTTTCATTTTTCACATGCTCTGGGCAAGATCCAGAGGGTGCTCAAGGAACATCTCCTAACCAAATCGGGTCCTAAATTCCCATTTTCTCACTGATTGGTTAATTTCTCACAACATTTTCCCACACTCTTAATGCCTTAATTGTTTCTTGAAGATGCTGCCAGCCCACCCATCCTTTTACCTGTAATTTGCACCCTCTTACAAGCCCAGCGCAGTATTATTTTAGTATTTCTGTCAGGGAAATACAGTGATAAATGGTTGTCTTCTAAGATCAGTGGGAACGGTGCAGTGGATGTGCAGGAGAGCGTATTGACTTGCTCCTGCCAAAATGGAGCCCTGCCACGAAGTTCAGAAGGATCACGAGCTGCCCTGGAAACTCCTCGTGCTTCCAATAGTCCTCTCTAACAGTGAAGCTTGAGGGTGTGTGCTGCAGGGAGTTACAGGAGATAATGACAGGAGAGCAGAGGAAACCTGCCCTCCCAGCTCCACTCATTTCACCCGGACTTTCCATCTCTCTCTCCCTGTATTCTGCCTTTTTTTCCCACCAGTTTCTCTCAAAGTTAATCACTTCCCTGTTTGAAACGCCATCATGTCAATAGGATCAGCCGCACCATTTCTATTACCAGATAAACAGACAGCTCTATGCGAGTCCCTGGCTGTAATTAACCCTTCATCAGAAGCCCAGAGGAGGAGGAGGAGGCGGCTCAGGACCATCCCAAGCGCGTGTTCACCACTTTGTCCAGCGATGGGGAAACCTGTGGGCCTGATCCTGCTTCTGCTCCCGCGGTGGGTGAAGTGTCTCTGGATGGCCCGGGGCAGGATTGTGCCTGGTGCTCAGCACCCCCGCATCCCGCACGGGGCTCTTGAGCCACGCTAGCCCAGGCGGCTCACTTCCCACCGCTGCGGGCTAATCAGATGGCAATAAAAGCTTTTACTGTGCCATCCTGTTTGTGATCAGCAGAAACATAAAAAGCATGTTCGCAAATTGATTTTTGGCATTAATTGCGAGCAAAGAGCATTATACGCAGCATTATACTGAGTACAGATAGGGGGTGGGTTTTTCCAGGCAGAAAAAATTCTATTTTAGTATTTTAAAAGTGATTCTGGAAGATGCTGAGCTAAGCCCAACGGACATACTTTTCAAATACCATAAGGCACAGAGTAGTTACTGAATCTCCTCAGTCTTATTAGCTTACATAAACATAAAAATTTGAATAATGTTTAAAAAGCTAAATTCTCCAGATAATCCATAATCAGTAAATGTTCATTACTGAGATGTAGCAAATATGCATGAGATTTCCCCGGTGGCATTTTGGTTACACGATTTAAAAGGCGTAGGAAACCCTCCTCCACGCGGGGCCGGGCAGGAGCCCCCGCAGGCTCCAGAGGTGACCCGGCGGCGGCTCCGACCTGCCCTGTCCCCTTCAGGAGCCAGCAGGAGAAAATCAGAATTCACTGTCTGCTTTTAGAGCTCTGGTGATTTATAAATAAATCATCCCCACACGATGATTGATGTCTCCATATAAATAATTAAGTCTTGACCTTATGTTATGACACCTGCTAAATTTTTTGGCACTTGAAAGCAGCGCCGAGGAGAGATCCTTGACACTGGATAAATAAAGGTGGGACTAGATTCGAGGGGAAAGGGGAGCCAGGTTTTTTTTGTTTACCCTCATTTTGTTCTGTTTGATTCCATCAGCTAATTGATGATGATGATTATTAATCTCCGTTGCCGTCTACTCTATGGATTTAATTCCTGCCTGTGATTGCGGTTGGAAAGTTTGCTCCATTAGAAGCAGACTTTGATTAGATTTATTTCCAGCAGCGGGTTTCGCAGAGCTCCCCCAGGTCGCTGTGTGACCCGCACACTTTGCACCTAGTTTTGTTTGGGATTTCCTTTGCTGGGGAGCTGAGCTCCAGCAGCCGGGTGACACCGCCGCTCTGCTCGCCCAGGGTAGGCAGCAGGTGTCAGCGAAAGTTTAATTTGGAAGCTCATGAATTCAAAAGAAGAGCTTAACGGTTATCCCCGACACAGAGGGCTGCCCGGGCCTGCTCCTGGAAGGGAGAAAATCCCGGGGACATGAGAGGAATTGATGAGATGCCAGGCGTCTGACTAAACGACATCTTCCCAGGATAAACTGGGGACGGCTTTCTCCTCAAACGGTGAGCATCATTAATAAACACCACGGATTTAGCGGCTGCATTTCCGATTCTCACTTCTGAGAGCGTGCGGGTCTGCCCTCCATCCTGCCCGGCTGGCACTGGGCACACAGCCTGCTCTCCCCAGAGCTGCAACTTTTACAGCTTGCTATAAAATACACGCGTTTCAGGGGAAGCCTCTCGCATTAAAAAAAAAAAAAAATAATAAAAAAGAGCCCCTCTGGGTTTTTTAAAGGATGTTAACCTGCACACAACGCAAGTGGCTCCCGACAGAGGTGACATTATAATGCCATTACACGAGGGGGCTTTCCCAGCCCCTCCAGACGCTTTCAACAACAACATCAACAACAACAACCGCGCAGCCCCGGCCGGGTGTCGCCCCGTTCCCGGCCGCAGCCCGCACCGGGCAACCCCCGCGGGCGGCGAGGGGCCCGGCCGCTCCGCTCGCCCATCACTAGCCCACTGCTGCCGGCACGCCTCCGCCAAATGACTCTGTGCCGGGCGGCTGGAGTGTGCGTTCCCGGCGGTGTGTGTGTGCGTTCCCGGCGGTGTGTGTGTGCGTTCCCGGCGGTGTGTGTGTGCGTTCCCGGCGGTGTGTGTGTGCGTTCCCGGCGGTGTGTGTGCGTTCCCGGCGGTGTGTGTGCGTTCCCGGCGGTGTGTGTGTGCGTTCCCGGCGGTGCGTGTGCGTTCCCGGCGGTGTGTGTGTGCGTTCCCTGCTCTGTGTGTGCGTTCCCGGCGGTGCGTGTGCGTTCCCAGGGCTGGGGGCGATGTCGGGGGCACGGCCGGGTCCGCGGTGCCGGTGTCACCGGGCGGGGGGACGCGGGACCCGCCGGGGGGACAGCAGCCCCTAGAGCCGCCCCCGCTCCCCGGCGAGGAGAAGGTGTCCCCGCACCCTCCCGCTCGCCCGGCGGCTCAACTCCGGGGCGGGCATTCCCAGCCCAGGCGCCGCCGCCGTTTGCCAACTACTTTGCTTCGGCTCCCGGTATTTTCCCGACGGAAGCCCCCGCCAGCCCCGCGCCCGCCGGCTCCAGCCCCCGCGCCGCACCTGCCCCCCCGCCCCTCTAATTACCGGCGCTGCTAATTACGGCGAGGGAGGCAGGAGGGCGGTCCCGAGGTGAGGGGGTCGCGCCGCCGCGGGGCCGCAGCAAGTTTGGGCACTTTCCCGAAGTGGTGCGGGGAGGATGCGGGGGTACCGGGGGTGGGGGGGACCCGCTCGCCACTGACCTGCGCCGCGGCCGCGCCGCCTCCCGCGCTCAGCGCATCCTCCGCGCCGCTCTGGGCGCCGCAGCGGCGGCTCGGCGCCGGGCAGGCTGGGCGGGGAGGAGGGAGCGGAGCGGGACGGGCAGCCGCCGCCCCCTCCCCGCCTCCCGCCCCCGCCGCGCCCCGCCGCCGCTCCGCCCGGGCCCCCCCGCGCCCGCCGCGCACCTCCCGCAGCCGCTGCGGGGCCGGCCCCGCCGCACAGCATCCTCCGCCGGGGCTCCGGGGGGGCGCGGGCGGTGCCTCTTCGGGGGGCGGGGGCGGCTGCGGGGGTGCCAGGGTGCCGCCGTGGCGGGGCTGCCGGTGCCCTGCCGGCGGTGCCTCCCCGGGGGTGCCGGTGCCGTTGCGGGGGTGCCGTGCGCTCCTCAGGTCGGACCCGTTCCGCCGGCGCCGCTCGCCCCCCCGGCCGCCTCCGGGGCTGCGGGATTATGCGTTGTCTGAAGGGCAAACCACCGCCGTGCGGAGCGGGGGCTACCGAAGGAGGTGTCCGTGTGTCTGTCCCCGTCTGTCTGTCTGTGTACGCCCGGGCGCGCCCGCAGCCTCTGCTGGGGAGCGGCATCCGGAGCCTGTGCGGGGCGGCTGGGACCGACCCGCGGCAGCCCCCGCACGGCGGCGGAGGGGAGGGAGAGGGGGGGTCCCGGGGGTCCCGGCAGGGCGGGGGGGGGGAGCCGCTGCCCTCCCGGTGGCGGGGGCCGCTGGCAGGAGCGGGGCGGGGAAGCCGTTCCCCATCCGCGGGGTGGGTGCGGGGGTCCTGCGGGCATCCCCTCCCCGGGCGGCGACCGAACGCTTTTGAAAATACGTGTGTTTTAAGACTTGTTGGGAAGATCGATGGCCCGCGCTTACTCCCCAGAGAAGGCGGCTTTGAACACAAGCCCCAGGGGGAGAAGCGGCAGGAGCAGCGGGAGGCCCGGAGCCGTGATGCTCTCCCACAATAACGGGGCGCGGATGCCCCCCGGGGCACGGCGGGGACCAGGGGCCGTGTCCAGAGCCTGGAACGGGAACTGGGGAGCAACCGCGCAGAAGGTGCCTCTTGCACTCTCTGCTGGCTATTTTCCACCCGAAAAATACCGAGAGGCTTTTCCTGCACGACTGTGAAGCAGATTAAACGGTCCAACAACAGCAAAGCCGGGGATGGCTCTGAGCCGCAAGAGCGGCCCCGGTGGCACGCCTGGCTACTGCTGGGGTGGGGAAGTGGCCACTGGATGAAATCAAGAAACGCCAAGGCTAGAGGGAATAGTGCCCTGCGCATCGAGGGAGGATGCTGTGCTTTGCCCCCTCTCCGCATCTTTGGGAGCAGGGGGTCCCAGGAGCTGCCCTTGCTGCCAGGGAGCGGTGGGGCTGAGCCTTGGCAGCCCGGGGCTACTGGCAGCAGCACTTGCCCACCAGCAAAACCAGATGCGGCCGTACCTGCCATCCACCCTTAACGAGATGTCGTGTGCGTACAGTGTTAAACGAGGGTCAAGATGGATCCCATCTACAACCCTCTGACTGGTTCCAGGTGTCTTATAAATAAGCTATGACATTTATTCTCTGACTAGATTAACAGAAATACATTATACTTAGTCTGCTCTCTGGCATCAATTGTTCCCACTAAGTAGCTGTTATTTATTAAAGTATTGATTAGGGACCCGATCCTGTAGTCTTAAAGCAAGGCAGCTCTTTGCTGATGAATGGAATATTTGATTGAGAGTCTTGAGATCTGACTTAATGTAATTCTATTGTCATAGAAAAAAAAATAAGAGCCCGTGGTACGGCTTTCTGGGGGGGATGCATTCCTGCCTCTTGGAGTTCAAAGGAAGAATAACACATGTTCCTGACGTGAAAACTGCAATCGTTGCTTTACTTGAGCACCTTCTGTCATATTCTTTGTGACGCAGGGCACATGGGCTTTAACAGCAAAAAATAAGTAAGTCTAACTGGGGAAAGTGCACTGAGTTACATACGCTAACTGTAAACCCTTCCTGGGTGTCTGTTGCTATGGCAGGTGACCGGGGCGATGCTGTACTCCGAGGGACAACTCCTCTTCCTGGCACAAGGAAACTTCCCGGCCACATCGGTGGTGGCCGCTCCTGGGAGCAGGGTGAGCAGAATGTGGCTTTCTGTTCTTTATTCAGGTGGTGTTATGAAAAATGCTTTAAATACATGACCTTGAAACAAATCCCAAGTAAGAGCCCTGGCACTAGGTCTGGTTACAGCGAGTTCCCTGCCCCACTCCCCGCAGGACTCACAACTATGTTTTAATTCAATTTCGTCTCCATTATTTGCAAAACCTTCTTGGAAATTTGAAAATAAGGTATCTCGAAACAATGATTTCCGGGGGTTATTTTTGTATTTGGGAGGATTGATTTATTTTTTTTCCCTCTCTGTCTCCAATGGAACAGAAGGCAATGTGAATCCCTTTTGTTTACTTCTTTGTTTCTGCTCCTGACTGCTTAATAACAGGAGTACATCCGCGCGTGGCTCTGGCTCTTGGTTTTCAGAGGGTAGAATGAAATAAGAGGACAAAATAGAAAAAAAATTAAAATATTGATATAAGAAAAGAATATACTTGGTAAATGCATACACTATATCAAGAAAATATTTTTTTTCATTCAGGTAATTATTTTGAGATTAAAACATGTTAAAGCAAATGCAGTGTTTACCGAAGGGAGCCTTCTGGGTTATTAGCAGTACGGAGTCGTACACTCAGGGCGTAAAGAAACATCCCAGCACATAAGGAAGTGCTGCTGCTGTGATCTGGTGATCCTGGTACTGTGCTTGTGGTCAGGATTGTTGGATATCGTACCTTACAAATTGTCGCCTAGAATCCCGTGTGTAATCTCACCGCTTTTAAAATCAGAAGGAATTGTTTACCTTTGTTTAGTCATAAGCAAATGCAACTTATGTTTTCAGAATGCTTGCTATGGAAGGCTGGAAAACATTTGGGGGAGGGTGAAACTAATTGTAAAGTTGGTTTTGATGCTTAGACATGTTAAATATTTCTGGTGGAAAAGACTGGAAATTATTTATCTCACTGATTTGAAGCCTGGTATTTATAGCAATACTATCTGAATGCTTTAGAAAAAAAGATTATTTCCCCCAACCTGTCAATTATTTGAAAAGAAAAGTCAAATATTTTTTTTTATTATATAGTATGGGAAAGTTCATCTTATATTGAGTCTTTATTCATCTCTCAGAAAATAGCACTGAGAAAAATGAAGAGAACATATGGTGTCTTCTATCAGTCAGTCATCATTACTGCTTCTTCACACTATGTCATCACCCCACAAATAGCAAATGAGTGTGAATTTCTCCCTGCTGAAAGAGAAAAGAGAAAACTGGTTAGTGCAGCCAAGTAAAAAGAAAAAAAAATTAATAAATATTACAATAGCTTCAACTGGAAGATTATATAAAATATTAAAGACAATGAGAATGAAGAGGGAAAAACCCCTAAACTGTCAAACAATAATATCAAGCCTGGAAATGTTGAGCTGGAGCAGAACTCATGAATTTCTCTTGATTTGATAACCAAGGTTGAAATATTGATGGGACACGGTCTCTCTTGCCCATTCTTTATGAATGATTCTGTGCTATTTGAGGTGCTCAAACAGACAGTACTCAAATAAGAACTGCGAGGAATGTAATGTAATAGTTTGTCTCTGGGGCATCCATAAAATCCTGAATTTCCTTTTTAAGCAGACATCTAGGAAAAATATAATTTTATTTAATTCCCTGATGTTCCTATTACACGTCTAGTGTAAAGGTTGCAATTCAAATTCTTATCTGCAAAGCCTCTCTGCCATTCTCAAAGTCTCTTGCAAAGAAATATATGACAAAGCAGCCTTGGAAATAGCTGCCATAGGAACTTAATAAACCCCAACACCAGAAACATCCATCCCAGCTTTGGAAAGGATATTTCAAAATCAACCTCCTGTAGAAGCAGCAAAAGCAGTTGAGGCTTATGGGGGAAAAAATTACACATATATATATATATATACACACACGTGTGTGTGTGCATACATTTATTTGCAGCCTGGTAGATTTCCTGAGATCAGGCAAATCCTCAGGCCAGAAAAGCCCCAACTGTTCATTTTTCCCTTCCACCTCCCTCCCCTTCCCCCCGGCGTTGCTGAAATACCTCAGAGACCCAAAGGTGGACCCTGGGAATCAAGCTCCCCGAGAGGTGCATCCAGAACAGCACAACAAAGCACAGCAGGAGGAGCCTGATAGGAGAGCCTAAAGCAAATCTAGGGCAGATTGTCTCCCAGATCCCAAACCCTGCCTTCCCTTTGGATCCTTCCCTCGGAAGGGCCATGGAAAAGGGAAAAGCACAATGGCAGGTAATGCTAGGGGCAGATAGAAGAAAGCGGAAGAAGAGTGAATTTTCTGGGAGTTAACCGAAAAATGAGAAAATATGAAATAACTTTGTGCGCTCTGCCCCTGGAGCAATGCTTCCGAGTGGGTAGCATCCGGGGGGTAGGATGGCAAGGTTTGTCTGGAGAGGCAGTGTCTCTATCAGGCTGAGGAATATCAACAGGACAGATCCTTGAGTACACAAACCATTCTTTAGGGACAAAATAAAAAGCTCTGGAAAAATTATAGAAACCTCAAAAGCCAGAGTTGGAAGAGACGTATTAGATCATATGGTTCATCCTTTGGTAGCAGCAGCAAATTGTCCCCTGGAGACAGAGGACATCAGTTATTTCATAAAATATAGCCAAAAGGCCCAGAAGCAACAGTATGGTTTAGACAGGGAAGGCTGAGAAGCGTTTGATTTCGTCTGAATGAGAACAGCCAGACCAACCAGGCTCAGAAACCAAAAATCACCCCCAAAACTGCTCTTTGGAAACTCCATCGATAACCTGGAGTAAGTGGGAGCTGCAGCTTTGTCCTCATTTCACTGGGCAGGTGCTGGAAGGGATTATTCCAGCAGGACATCCATGCTGAGACACTCCCCACGATGACACTTAAGGGTGCAGGGCTTTGGGGTGTTTTATTGTTCCTGTTTTATCCGTGCTGGGAGTGTGGTGGTTGAGATGGAATAATGGATGGGGGCCCTTTGAAGGACTGGACCTGGAGGGGCTTGGTTCTGTCGGGTAACGACGCTCTCTAAGACATAATTCGATGGGAGTGAAACGATGTGCTGTTCTAACTTTGGGTCTCCACTAGACGTATTCAAATCCCATCCGGTTCTGGCCTTTGGGGCTCTCTAGGAATGACTCGGCTGCATTGGATTTGCTTTGTCATTTCCAGAGGTCGGAAAACTCAGAGACAGGATTTGTATCTGCCTTGTATATGGCTCCTTATTGTCCGTGTTTGGGCAAGAAATGGGACCTTGATAGAAACATAGAATCATAGAATGATTTGGGTTGGAAGGAACCTTAAAGATCATCTAGTTCCTTCCCCCCTGCCCTGGGCAGGGACACCTCCCACTAGACCAGGTTGCTCCAAGCCCCATCCAGCCTGGCCTTGAACCCCTCCAGGGATGGGGCAGCCACAGCTTCTCTGGGCAACTTGGACCAGGGTCTCACCACCCTCACAGTAAAGAATTTCTTTCTGGTATCTAATCTCAATCTCCCTTCTTCCAGTTTAAAATCATTACCCCTTGTCCTGTCACTGCACTTCCTGACAAAGAGTCCCTCCCCAGCTCTGCTGTAGCCCCTTCAGATACTGGAAGGCTGCTGTGAGGTCTCCCTGGAGCCTTCTCTTCTCCAGGCTGAACATCCCCAGCTCTCTCAGCCTGTCCTCATAGGAGAGGTGCTCCATCCCTCTGAGCATCTTTGTGGCCCTCCGCTGGACCCGTTCCAACAGGTCCACGTCCTTTCTGTGCTGAGGACTCCAAAGCTGGACACAGTGCTCCAGGTGGGGTCTCACCAGAGCAGAGTAGAGGGGCAGAATCACCTCCCGTGACCTGCTGGCCACGCTTCTCTTGATGCAGCCCAGGATGGGGTTGGCTTTCTGGGCTGCCAGTGCATATTGCCAGCTCATGTTGAGCTTCTCATCCACCAACACCCCCAAGTCCTCCTCAGGGCTGCTCTCCAGTCATTCTCCGCCCAACCTGTATTTGTGCCTGGGATTGCCACGTCCCAGGTGCAGGACCCTGCCCTTGGCTTGGTTATCAGTGATCTATCGGTGTGGTGATGGACTTTGCTGTGCAGCAGCTGGGATGACCCTGAGCATGTTTTTCCAAGTGAATGGGTGGAATGAATCACACTGGTAAGGAACTGGAGAAAAATATGCTTAATGCAACCAGCAAAAGTGATCCTAGTGGGATCACTCCGTCACTGACGAAACGTGCCACGGCTCTTTCATGGGTGACATAAACAAGCTCCTTTCCAGGCCAGCAGGAAGAGGGGCAGATCTCCTGACACTTGCATTCATTCTTCTTGACTTTCGGTGTGTTGTGAGCCGGCGCTGTGACTCAGCAGAGAGGCAGCACACTGCAGGCATGTCAGCCTGCTCCTGGGGAACCCTTCTGAGGCCTGACCGAAGCATAATAACCACAAAGTGTAATAAACAGCACTCTTCCCCCCTGGCTCCTGCCCCCTCATCATGGACCCTGCTCTTCAGCTTCTCTTGCCTCCTGCTCCTTATGCCTCTGTGCCCACCATCCCCACACCACTGGGGAAACAACCCCGCCTTGGACTCCCCCCCTCTTCTCTTTTCCTCTCCTGCTGCTCTCTACCTCTTTTTTGAAGTAGACCACTTCTACTTCTTTTTTTTTTTTAACATCTAATGTGAAGAATTGATTTTGCGTGTGGCTTGTGCGGAGGGAGGCTGAGTCTGTGAGCGAATCCAGTATTTCTGGTTCTTCCTTCTACCCTTCTTTTGCATCTGTTGTGCTGTTTTCCATAAACAATTAAAATAAGTGCAGGCATTGCCGTCACCTGGGATTTCACCCAGTCTGCTCGCCTGAATGTCCCCCTGTGACACGGGAATGTCTTGCTCTGGCACCGCTATACAACACACGGTTTTATTGTGTGATATCTTTCTGTGTTTCTCTTGTACTTTCCTGGCTGAAATACTGCGGGGAGAAAAAGGAGGTGGGGGTAAAAGGGAAACTGTAGAGTTGGTTCTGGCTTTGCATAACCTCATGGTTGGGTTTTGCTTGCAAACCCAAAGGTGCTTGAGATTCAGGTCACTCCCCTCAATCCCCCTGCAGTGGGAGGCGTGCGTGTGGATGCATCAGAGAGGAGAGATAAATGACTCGCGTTATGATCGATCTTTATTTCAAATAGTGCTCGGCGAAAGCGAGAGGGTGGCTTTTGTGTTGCAAAACCCTGTTGATTTAATTTTTCTTTGGCAGAGCCAGGCGTGGTTTGGGCAGAGGTGCTATATCTCTTAACACACAGAGGGTGAGGGCAGCACCCCCTGGGATTTTTAGTTTGGCCAACTTCTGCGAGGGAAGCCAGCAGACAGCAGATCTGTTCAGAGGAGGGGGGAAAAAAAAAAAAAAGTAAACTGTCTTTGGCCTGTAGATTTTTCCCTCCCTGATTCTTCCATCTTGGTTTTCATTTCTGAACAGGCATCATCTTCTTGTCTTACCAGAAATAATAGAATCTGAAGGGTAAGAAGGCGAAAATCCTGGCTATTGACATATGTGATGCACACAGGCTCTTATTTCCTTTGTAAATGGGGGATTGTGGAATACTGTAGCAGATGTCTCGTCGACTGGGGAACGTCTGCTGTTGTCCTGTAGTGATCAGCTGCTGCCCAGGTGCTTCTTTGGAGCTAAAGCAGTGATGCTCCCAGAACCTGGCTCCCAGTCTTCCCCCAGTTCTGAAGCACAAAAGCGTCTCCAAGGTCACTTCCCGGAATGAATACCTTTGCATTTCCATCACTCGCAGCCATCTGGACTAGAGGAGCAAGGTGGTGCCAGTGAACCCCTTTGCGAACAACTATCCATATGACAGAGCCTTTAACCGTTGTGAAAAGGGGAGGCGAAAGCTCAGAGCGGAATCAGGATTTCGGTTTTATTTTGAACCGAGCGATGTAACTTTCCAAATTCACCGAGTGTTGTCAGTTCTTCTAATCCGTTATTAGTCTGCCCGGTTTTGATTTCTGTTTGTATTTTTGCTATCTAGGGAAGAACGGATTTTGGCATCCTTTAGCCTGAGCACTGTCAACTCGCACTGTAGGAATAAGGCGAATAAGAATTACTTGTGTGAGCAAGATTTAACAGACCGGGCACTTAGGGAGAGGAAGAGAGGAGGAAAAAGAAGGAGTATCTGTAGCTCGGTCCAAGCATTCTGTCCATCCTGGAAATAAAGGAGGAGGGAACACAAGCTGCTGCGTTCGTGTGATTGCACTAAAATAGCAGCTTGTGTTTACATTCTGAGTTTCCGTGGGGAGGCTGCCGGGTCTGGGCTGTGGCGAGTACCTGTTCTGGTGCCAGCACACAGACCCTCCTCCCTTTGAGGTGCGTGCCAGCCTCCGGGGCACAGGGATGGCACCGGGGGTGTCGTTTTGTCTTTGTGAGTGCCAGAAATGGAGAACATGCAGGAATGGGAGAGACACAGATAATGTTTTCTCCGTCTCCCTCCAGGTGATGCTCCGTGTGCCGTGGGAGCGGGCAGTGGCTCTGTGCTGCTGCCAACTCAGCCCTGCACTGAAACGGGCCTTCATCCCCTCTGGGGACAGGCTCTGCCCACACCTCCATTCTGGGTGGTTCCTTAGCACGGGACACGTCTGGTGGGGCTGGGGGTGCGATACGGTAGGCACGGCGCAGTGTTGTTAGCCTGGCTGACCCCAGGCACCAGCTGCCATGTAGGTGCTCTGGGTCTGGTATCCGACCCACCCCCGCTGGTCCCTAACACGGGTGACCCCCCGGCGGCAAAACCGACCGAGACCCCCGACAGCCTTTCCTTTGGAATAACTCATATTCTGGTTACAGAGCTGTTCCTAGGGTCGGAGGAACCCCCCGACCCCCCTGCCCTTCCCCACATTTCTGGAGAGGCGGAGGAAGACCTGACTCCAGGTTGTCACTTTGCAAATGAAGCTGTTGTCTCATTGACACGATGCTCAATTGTTTGCCCTTCCGTGCCTTAAAAAGCCACCGTGGGGCTGGCTGTGGGGAGCCCGGGGGGATGTGTCACCCTTTTCCACTCCACGTGCCAGCCTGCCCCGCACCGCGCTGTGCCCCCGCTCCCGGGGAACAGGGAACGCTCTGCTTGATCCCACAGGCTCCTTGGAGTGTCTTTCATTACCGAGTATAATACCTCCTAATGGAAACTGGGTAATAGACATACCAGGAACTAGCAAACTGGAGATTTTGTGTCAAAAGAGAATTCAATTTTAATTAATCTTTTCAGAGTAATTCAATTGAGTCTTCAGGAGGAACCTATTTCTGCTTTTCCCCACAGTTTCCTGCACCGATTCTGCATATTTTAAATCTGTAATTCAGTAGTCTGAGAGTACATCTAAATGGAAGGGAAGGGGTACCTGTTAGACCCCATCTTGGGAGATTTGGTCGTGTACGAGGATCGGGGCTTTTCATGTGAACAGAGCCGCTGTGTGTCGGTGGCAGCGGGAAGACCTTACGGGTTTTTCCCATGTCTTGCTCTCCCTCCCGCAGTGCGTGCACAGGTGTGTGTGTGTCTGTGTGTGCATCTACGTGAACGCTATATAAATAGTCTGTAGTTTTTCACTGGGGAGAAGATTTCCCTTTTCTGGCTTTTAATTTCTACGTGAGAGACGCCTTTCTTTGTTACTTCTCCCTTGAGCAGTGGAAGGAGAGTTATGCGTCAGCGTGTACGGGTGCCGTGTGCGTGTGTGTGTGTGCGCGCCGAGTCTCTGTCTGTAGCTACAACCTCCCCAGCCTGATGTAATAATTCACGCACGGGTGACAGCCAGTTTAGAAACGCTTCTCCATAAAACGGAAAGAAAATACACAGAATGTATAAACTTGTGGAATTACCTCCTTCTGGCTCACTCTCCTCCACCCTCCCAACAACTACGTTCTACATTTCTGTTCTGAAAAAAATGATCTCTTGGCATCACTCTGATTTTTCTGACACAGCTTTCAATTAAAGCACTTTTATTTCACAGCCGATACTCTATTGCCTGTGATGGGAACACGTGTCACCCTGATGCGCTCTGCCCCCTCCAGCCGGGGAGGGTCTGTCCTGGAAGGATGTGGGCAGGAGGTAGGTTAGGATTCACTTGCTTTATGTGTGAAAAGCACAAAAATCACGTAATCTCGGAGTAGTAGTAATTGACTGGCACCCACTTTATGCAGAAGCACCCACAGGTTTGCCATGGTTGGCCAAGTGCGTGGGAAGGGGGGGTCTGCCCAGGGGGTCCGAGCGATGCCGAGAGCGGAACGCGCTCCCTCTGCCCGCTCATGCGGGCTGCAGCCTGCAATAGAAAATAAATTAACATATTCATTTTAATCTTAGGCAAGGAAGAGTGACATGTATTGCTTATCTGGCAACACAGGGTGTCCGTATCATCTTTGGAAGAGCAGGGAGCGTGCCGGGGAACAGAGACGCCTCTGCAGAGCCTGAGCCTGATGGAAGGGGTGCGGGGAGAGGAGCCGGGCGCTCCGGAACCAGGCATTAAATGCCCAATTTATTTTCCATTTAATCCTCTCCTTAGCTTTATTTAAAACTGTTTTGATAACAGGCAGCTTCTGGATTTGGGAATTTAGCACGGGGAGGGGAGAACACCAAGATTATGTATTGCTCTTTCTGAAGGTAGATATAGTATTGCTTTTCTTGTGGAATTCAGAACATGAATTCAACGTGAATTCAGATGCAGCGCTTCCCCTCATCGCAGCAGGTGATACATCCAGCCAGAAAGCTTCAGTGGGATGGGGCAGGGAGAAGAAAGAAGCAAAGAGTTGAAGGGAAGAGGGAGAAGGGAAAAATGGATCAATAGAAAAACGGGGGAAAAAATAGTAAAGGGGATAAGAACAGTGAGCGAGAATGAAGGGACAGGGCGTATGTGAGAAAAAGGAAGGGGAGACATGAAATGGCTTGAGGATGCTGGGAAATCTCGTCCTTCCGAAAAATTGGGCTCCAGGAACCAGAAGGCGGCATGGTGCTGGGGCATCCCCTCTCGGGCGAGCCGCGGCAGAGGGACAAGGGGGGCCTAAAAGGGAACGGAAAGGAAAAAGAGCGAGTGCTTTTCCCAGGAGGGAGGTGGTGCCGCTTTCTATCCAGGTGCCAAGGGGTTGGGTGTCCTTTTGCTGAGGATGCTGATGGGTACAAACGTGAGCCTGGACCTACCACGAGAACTCCCCGTTTTCGAAGAAATACGTAAAAAGAACTTGACTATATTGTACTTAAGGGCTGTTTATTTGACATGCAGTAGAAACTTGCTTTTCATTAAGTGCAGAGAGAAAGTGAATCTGAGCTAATAGCCTAATTTATAAAAGAAAGCGTCGTTTCCTCAGCATGTTTAATGAAGGAGTTGAGCTACGGCGCAGAAGGCAGCTTCCGTGAGCGCTGAGCGAGCCAGCCCCACGTGTCCAGCACGGGATAGCAGTGGCCACTGGGCTAGCCAATAGTTACACCTGGCAGCCATTAGCTTTTATTTTGGGGCACTTTTGAAATCTGTGTTCAGTTGTTTTAACTCCTGTGGGAGTACTGGGACTGAGGAAAAACTGGAGAAAAATACAAAAGGTTAGAAATGTCCACAGATGATTCTTGAGAAATGTGCTTAGAAAATGAGATAAACAATAAGGAACCCAGAGGAAAAACCCAGCAGTGTTCAGAGCTCTCCATGACAGGCTGCAAATAGGAGCCTGCTTTTTCTTGAATGGAAGTGAAGGAGAAATATTAGGAAAATCTGTTTAGATTTTATGCCATTGTATGATATGGCTGGCATCTCATCTGCCACCTGTTAAGGAGCAATGTTTAGTTACAGCATCCTATTTGCTGCCATCCTTTTTTATTTGAGCATGTGTAATTTAAAGTCATTTGAAGAACTAGCAGTGCGAAACAAACCGTCTGCGGTCCACAAGGTTATTTCCTTAAAATCTGGGCTTTAATGACGCGCAGAAGAGAGTTTGCTTAATTTCCCCCAGGCAGCCTGGGGCTTTGCGCGGCTCCTTTGAGCCCAGCTTGGGATGAAGTTGCCGCGGGAAGGCAATAGTGGTCACCCTTCCCAGGGGGGAGCGGGGCCACGTCCCCTCCTGGGTGGCGGGGGGCAGCGGGGTGGCACCAGCGCTGCCCTTGGCCCCGGGGACGACGGAACCCATTTCTGAAGCCGCCGTGTTTATGAAGCAGGGACGAGATGACGGACTGTGTCAGACCTTTCCTTTCTGCGGAATAAACCGTGAAGAGGTTTTTCCCCTCTCCTCCCAGCCCCATCTCGCAAGCGCTTGGCTTAAAATCAGCTCTGGCTCACTTGCCAGGCTGCTGGTGGGTAGTCCCGGGCTGATGTCTCTGCCGGGGAGAGGGGCTGGCCGTCGGAAGCCCTCTGGGAGTGTGCGCAGCCTGGTGTGGGGCTGGATGTAGGTGCTCAGGGAAGTTCCCTTCTCTACCAGGCTTTGCCCGGGGTGTCGTGCCTATTTTAAAAGCCCCTGGATTGTTTTCTTATGTCTCCTGTCAGAGTGTGCGCCACCAGCCTCCTGCCTCGGGTTGCCTGCCCCCGCTGTGAACCACGGCAATTAAACCAACTTCCCCATTTGTGCAAAATTCCCCGGTTTCTCCACGCGACGCGGGGTTTAGTGACACGTGGCTGTCCCAGGCGGACTTTCCGAGAGGATGAGCGATCTCCTAATGCATTTCCCACCCGGCGCCCCGCTCTGCAGCTGCGCCGTCCGGCGGCCGGGATGTCAGCGGAGGAGGAGACGCGTCGGGCGCAATCATCCCTGCTGCCTTCAGCAAACGCAACGCTCGGATCAAAGGTCTGAAGCTCCACTAAATAGAACAAAGCAACGGATAAAAGGTCTAAAATTAAATGTTCTGACTCAGAGTTCGTGGATGGGCTCAGCCTCATCCCTGCTTCAGGATTAACTTTTCACTTGCTCCCTTTATTTCCTTCATTCTTCAGCTGGCTTTGCTATGGGTTTTCAGTAACATTCTTTACCTTTAGGGGGTATGAAATAATTAAAATCCTTACCTCTGTAATTTGCCCTGCATTGACAAAGCCTGACAGCTTCCCCTCTGAAGGCACTGCCGGCGCTCCAGCATGGACATGGCTGGCAGAGATGGGGCTCCTGGCTGGGAACATAAAGCTGCTTATTCTGGTGAACTTAAAACTTTGAATTAACTCTGCTAAAAGTTGCTTTGACTCGGGCCTCGCTGAACCCAGGCCTCCCCGAAGACGTTCCAGCAGCCCCGAGGCTGTTACACCATCACACTCTAAGTTCTCCAGGGCATGGACCGACTCATCCCGTGGAGCTGTGACGTGTCCTGCCCCGTGGCCCCAGCCCTCTGCGTGGCTCGAGGAGCTGTCGCAGCAGGAGCACGACGTACCCACGGTGAGTGACAGGGTGAGGACGTTCGGGCAAAGCTATCGCCAAAAGCTACCCCATGTCAACCACCTCAGCCACTTTGCTGGAAAGCTCTCCCAAAAGTGCCAGTGTGAAACAGGAAAAGGGGTTTTAGTTTTGTTGGTTTTCACTTTTTATAGTCTTCAGAACAACAGAAGTTATTTTTACTCAAGCTGCCAAGGGAAAAATATCACGTTGAGGCAGAGGCCGAGCTTAAGACAACTCCGGTGGAGCAGGAGCTGCAGGAGCAGTTCCCCACTGCCTCCACCAGCTCCCTGCTCCAGCCAGGATTCCTCCAGGAGCTGCGGGTGCCCCATCAGAAGAGGGCTGGGACACCGGGGCACCAGGAGGCAGCGGGAAGAGACAAGAGGAATCTGGACAAAGCGGTGCTCCATCACTGCCTAGTGCGTGGTACCTGGGAGCAGGAGGTGGGTGTTTCTCCTTCCGCGTCTCCGTACGAGGGAGAGGAGGGTGGCACCATCGAAAGCCGTGGCCTTGTTAATGAGCAGCACGTTCTGCTGCTGCCCCAGCCAGCAAACTCTGAATAGGGTTCAGCTGAGGTTGGGCCACCGGAGATTAGTTCCGCTGCAGGAACGGGGACAGCCCAAACTTCTGTCATAAAAGCAAAGGGAAAGAAAGTGATGTGAGATCAGATACTTCCATCATTTTGTGTTTTGGAAAGTCTGGAGGAGCAGTAAAGCTGCTGAGAAAAAAGGTTCGATCTGGCATCTTTCTTCTAGGCAGTCGGGCAGCGGGCATGGAACCCTGCTTCCAAACACACCTCCAGTGGAAACGCCAGCGCTGACGCTCGGTCATTGCCATATCTTGTCCCTGGGAGATACAGCGCTTGTAGCCAGGCAGTGTTTTACTGAAAGGATGGCGGAACAGAGGCCTGTTTTAATGCATCCTCACGTGTCTTAGGGGTGGGGAAGGGAGGATAGAGAGTGGTGGTGGCCCGTGTGCCAGCCAGAGCAGGGCTGTGTCCCCGGGGCTCCCCCGGCCACCCACGGCCCCCGGTGACTCCTCACCCCTCTCACAGCCTCCTGTGCCGTGGCTCCCCTTTGGAGCTGGATGTTGTTGCCTGTCTGATGTGTGAAGTACCCGAATGGAGTGCACCTGGCACGTTAACGACTCGTTTGGAGTCTCGAGAGGAATCGCAGCCTTTTGAGCTAACGGGTCCCGCAGTGCGGGGAGCCGGGGGACGCGCGGGGGGGCGGCTGGAGCCCCTGATAGCAACGCGCTTTGCCTGGAATCTGGGAGGGTTAGTAAAAGCTGCCGTGTTTTACGTTCCGTCTGCCCGTATCTGTTATTTTACTAAAAATGTGACACACGAAATGTAGATCAGGATACATCAAAACCGCCTGGTTCCAGGAGCATCGACTTAGATGTGAATGCTTGAATTTCATCAGGCTTGAGCGTGCCTTCCTGAGCAAAGAGAGGCTGCCCGGCCACCGCAGGAGTTAAACACAGGGGAGAAATAGTTTATTTGTTCAACTGCTGCCAAAGGACGGATACTTGACAAAGCTCACCTCTAAACAAACACCTTCAATATCTTTTCTAGCCGTATTTTACAGCTATCACTCTCGAGACTGATCAAAGGACAGGAATACCAAAATTCCTTGCTGAAAATGTAAGAAACTTTGGGGTTTGAGATAATTCTATGAATCTCCGTCCGTTGCCACCCATCCTGCCCCATTCCCTGACCTGTGCCTTCTCCGGCCAGCCAGAGGGAAGCAACATCCCGGAGAGCAAAGGAAGACTCATCCTCCTGGGTGCCTGCAGGCTCTGTGTTAGCGCTCTGCGCAGGAACAGGTAACGAAGAGCCTGGTGGGGAAGGACAAATACACCGGAGGGGTCAGCAGTACCGATGGCACCCCATCGATGGCACGTCACGGGTACAAGCAGCTGTGTAGAGGATGCGATGGCCGTACCCTGCTCCAGGCGGGACCCAGCACACCGGGATTAACTTCATGGAAGTCAGCAGATGCTCCCTATTTGCATCAGCAAAATCACAGATGGAGCTGGGTTTTGGGAAATGTTTGGAGGAGGATATGCATCTCCCGGCACAGCGAGCGCGGCCGGGTCGGCCCAGGAGCAGGAGGCTTTGGGAGCCATTTTACTCTTTTTCAGTTTTTTAATAACTCCAGGTTTTAGCACTTCCACTTATTATTGCAGCGGCTGACAGGGGACCTACAGGAAAATCCAGTTTTATTGAAACTGAAAAGGTCAGTTTTGTTGAGCGTTTCCATGGTGAAAATAATAAATTAAATATATTCAGACTTTTCAAGCTACTCAGATCCGTGGGCTGGGCTGACCAACTGGAGGATTTTCCCACAAGCTATTTTAATAGTATCTTGTTGCACAGCTTTTATGCGTGAGGTGGGCTTGGGTGGTTTGGGTTTTTTCACTAAAAAATAGTAAATATGATGTTTTCTCTTTTGCTAAGCCAGGTTCTTTAGCCCTTGCAGAGCTGTTGATGGACAAACCCCTGCCAGGAAGCCTTGTGGAGGGGTCTGAAGCCCCCCCCGGAGGGCAGATGTTCAGTGTCTCCGTTTCTGTCTCACCACCAAGGCCCCGACTCGCTTCCCCTTCGGCCGCGTGTGCCGTTGCCCATCCCGCTGAGCGGTGTTTTGAGCCAACGCTCCTTCATTTGCCTCTGGCAAATGCCACCTGGGACTCGGCGGTTTCCCACCGAGGTCTGCCCTGTGCCCGCTGCTGGCTGGGTTAGTTTGTGACGGGAGACGTTTTACGGGGGCTCAGAGTGATTTTGGTGGGTTTGTCAGGTGGGTGTGATCCCTCCCATTCCCTGAGCCTCGCAGGGCATCTGCAGCCACTGTCAACTTGGCAGGGAGAGCTCTGGGCACCCTTCCCCAGGTCCCTTCTCGTCTGGGCTGCAAACCCCCAGGAGATCCCTGCCCCGGCGAAGGCTGCCGGAGCCCAGAGGTTTCTCTCTGCGCGGACTCCAGGGATGGAGCAGCTAACACATTCCTTGTTCAGTGGTTGTAACTAAATGCCCAGTCCTGCTCTATGAATTTTCAAATAATTTCTCATCAGTCTCACGTACTTTCTATATTTCTTTTCCCTTCTGCTTGTTCCTGAGCTGCCATGGGCACGAAAGTAAGGCCTTCCCTTTTAAAGGGTTCATCTGTTCTTACCGCTCTCTGCTAATTAGCTCCTTCCTCCCGTAATTTTGATAAAGCTCTCTCAGTAACCAGGTATGGTGGCATCTCCTACAGGGTCCCTTACCTTCTGCGCTGTACAGCGCTGTCGCTGTGGATGTCTTTCGCATGATCCGTATTTCACTTGCAAGACACAACTGTATGTAAATTGAGGGAATCAGCTTTGGTTGGGTTTTTTCCTTTCTTTCTCTTTTCGTCTTTTTGCCCACAGTCGGTGCAGTGCGTGTAACATGGCAATCCTTGTATAACGTCCTCACAGTTTTTACAGCTCCCGGTTTTCCTGTCTCCCTGTACCTGCCAGTTTCCCTCTGCGGTGCACACACCATATGGCAGCGTGCGGCTGGTGGAGGCTGGGCACAGCTCCTCTTCCTCCTCCTCCTCCTCCTCCTCCTCTTCCTCCTCCCTCCACCACAGCGGCTGGTTCATCCGGAGGTCTCTCCCTGGTGGGTTCTCCCCACATTGCACATGCATTAATGGGGTTTGGTGGTTTCTCCATGCAGACAGTTTAGCAATTAGAACTCTGCAGAAGCTTTTGTTTTGAAAGCAGATGAACCCCTGCGAGTTGGTGTCCTTGACTTTGTTCTTCTCCCTTTCCCAGCGACAGTAGTTCAGCTGTAGCCAGCAAACTCAGAAGAGACCACACATCTTTGCATAGAAATGAAAACCCAGCAAGTAGCTGGTTTAGTCTCAGTTTCTTAGGGAATAGGGTGAACTCTTGCAGAATTATACATTTACTGCACAAATGAAATAAAATGGGTCCTTGTCCCATTCTCCCACCACATAAATCCAGTCCCCTGTGACAGAATATTACTGTGATATATGGTGTTATAGGAAGCAATTACCAAGATGGAAAAAAAGAAGAAATACTCAGAAGTTATTACTCGCAATCATTATTTCCTTTCCAGCTGAAGGGGAGGGCCTGCTTTTACCTGGGAGCTGTACCCGGTCACAGGGGGACAGCACAGCCCCGAGAGGGGAGGGAGGGAGAGGGGTCACCCCCAGCCAGAGGCTAAAGACGTGAGGAGCAGGGGCTTCCTTGGGGAAGTCACTCCAGATGAAGCAAGGAACCTGTGGTGGAGCCGGAGCTCACTGCAGAGTCCCGGCGCAGCCGTGCCTTAGCTGAAAGATCATCTTTCCTCTTATTAATAATGAATATGGTCTTTCAAATAAGATTTTATGTATGTTTAGTTTTAATAGCTCATCCTTCAGGAAGGGCTCAATCCTGCCGGGTGCTTCATCCCCTTTGCTCTGGTGTAGGTCTGTTGGGAGCTGAGGAGGCTCCTCTTTTCCTGAATCAAGCCCTTAGCGAAGCTGATGCTATTGACAGATTACCATTTATAGCTCTTTATTGCTTACTGTAGGTTTACTGCAAACTCCTTTCCTGCTTAGTTCTCCTTCCCTCTCTCAGAGCAAACATAATGTACAGCCCATGTAAATATAAAACATTAAGCAATTACCGGGTTATTTCAGATGCAGCGCTAATAATACATCACTTCTGAAGCCCACAGCTGCGGATGTAGGGCACGCTGTACCCGCCGTCTCGTGCGGTACGCGCTGGGAAGTGAGCTCAGCCATTACTGCTCCGTCCCTGAGTTATTACTCACTCACCCCAGGAAACAAAGGGGCGTCCCGGAGGTTAATGTGGTTAGTAAAGCAATTTGAGGGAGCCGAGCTCGTAGCTGCTTACACAGTGTACAGAAGATATTCAAATAGCAGACTTCAATCTCCTGCTCTTGTCTGCCGGCTCCTACATCCCTCTCCTGCTTTTCTAACGACTGCCAGTCTCCTGCTGAAATCAGACAGGGTGGGTTTGAGAACCTGCTGTGTACGAGGCCCCTCGGGCGAGTGGCCCGGCACCAGTTTCAAGAGGCTGGGTGTGGGTGTCCTGCCGAAAACGAAGGCTTCTCAATTTGCGTGGCTCCTGTGCCTCTGTGTCCCACTCAGCCCAGGGACAGGACCCGAGTGGTGGGACGTGGGATGGGGGCAGTGGTGTGGGCATTTCTGTGTGTTCCTGATGGGGATGAGGGACAGGGATGTGGCTGGGCACCCGGTGCCCCGGACCAGGGACACATCCCACCACTGCCCCGCTGTGTCCCCAGTGCTGTCCTCTCTCCTCCGGAGAGGAACGTTGCCCACCCTTCTCTGCGGAGAGGGGCTTCCAGCCCTCGCACACAAAGGACCTCTCCAAGCCCTCCCTGGGGCTTTGCTGGAGCATCAGCACCAACGCTCACGCGCCAGCAGAAGTGAGGAACAGCATCTCTGCATCCCCCCTGCCCCTGGGGGGTGGCACAGAGTGGGTCGGTGCCGCTGGAGCCCACTCCCCTACGCGATGCGTGCGATGCCCCTCAGGGTGTTGAATTTCCAGTAGGTGCCACGGGCACGCTGGTGGGGCAGAGGGAGCTGGCGCTGCCCGCGCTGGGAGGGCAGACAGCAGGATGGATTTCTGGCACCGTCCCTAAAATAAGATTATTTTTTGTAAAGAAAGGTACGAGTGCGCTGTGCTTCCTTGGAGCGCAGAGTTGGAAAATAAGCCAGGATGTGCTCAAAAAACCCGCTGGCTGCTGTTTACAGGCTTCCTCACCCCACCCAATAACCCATCCTGTGAATTTCTGGAGCTGGCTTGGTGAGATGCTGAAACCGATGCGTTGCGGGGCCCCTCTGCGTGGGGGGCTCGGGGTGAGTCAGCGCCAGCCCGTACCCCCCGAGCTTTGCACATTGCCATGCCCTGCGCCAGTTATTTCTGCTGTTGGGTGGGAAGGTGGCCGTGCCCAGGCAGAGACGGGTCCCCACTGTCCCCCCCGGGTGGCTCTGTGTCCTACGGAGCCTGCTCTTTGCCGAGCCCCGGCCTCGGGCACCAGCGCTGGTGGGTTTTTTTTCCTTCGTCAGTGATAAATGAGTTTCTGCCGATGGATTTTTGGCTGGCCTTTTCTGGGCGTTTGGCTGGGAGCTGAGCTAGCTGTCACAGCAGTAATGGGACTGCCTGTGGCCCTGATAAGGGGTCACTTTGCTGACGGATTATCTTGCCCTTTCCTTTTTCACTTGGAATGTGAAAAATGCGCTGCTTATGTTTTCTTGAAAATACCTGATCCCCGGGTCCGGGTTGGGACCCTGGGTGTATTCGGATGCTGAGCTGGGCAGGGCTGCTGTGGCAGAAGGAGGTGCAAATCGCAGGGGCGGGATGTGATTTTAATCTTTGAACCTTGTTAAATCTGGAGGCCAAGAGGGCACATCTTTGGTGCAGTGGCCACATTTAATTTGTGTTTGTGGGGGAATAAGCTGCGCTCACTTATCTCTGCGCCATTTACCAATTACATAAACAACATTTATAATTATGATTCATTTATTTAGATTTTCTCTTGTGGGATTTCCATGAGCACTGAGATTTAGAGAGAATTATCAGAATATGGCTAAATTACTAGGAAGGCATTATTTCTGGCTTGCTCTGACTGTCTATAATTCCTGTGTGATTCAGCCTGCGAGTGCAGTGGCCACAATCTAATTCTTTATGGCCATGACAAAAATCGTCCAAGCTGAACGTAAATGGTCAGCCTGTTTGGCCAGCCCTGGCTGTGACCTGCCACAGGACCGAGGCGGGTGTGTTTCTTGGGAAAAGAACCAAACTCGGGGCACCGTGAGCCCACTTATAACGCCCTTGTCTTGGGAAGACAGAGACGTTTCCAGTGTCAGGCCTGTGCTTTTGTCCAATTCAGAATTTCCGTGCATTCAAGCGGCTGTGATCAATAGTTCTTCACGTCTTTCTCTCTCTCTGATGTGCAGAACGTGCTGAGCGGGGCTGAGAGACGCAGCTGGGAGTAACAGGCTGCGATTCATTCCTCTGGGACACACTGGCCTGCTTTGGTGAAATGATTATTTTTTTGGAAGAAAAATTCTGATTTCTCATAGAACCTTTAGGAAGCTGCAAAAATAACTATTTTTAGTTCAGAACTGGAGAAAATGAAAATGTTTTCAGCTTTTCCATAAAAAAGTGTACTTTTTCAGGAGAAAAAAAACCCAAAACATTACTGCCATTTCCCGTTCTGTAACCCTCCCCTCGGACAGCCCCCACGAAAATTCCCCAGTACCTTCATAAAAGGAAATTAGCAGGAAAAATTCCAAGCAACTTTGGTATTTACAAAGGGAATTTTTATCAGCTCTCAGTTTGCAGAAGAAGATCTCGTTCCTGCAGCAGGAGCAACCCAGACATATCTCGTTTAATGAATTTCAACCAGGAGCATCAGTGTGCGATGTATTGGCCCAGACCTGGTCGGGAGAGCGGGATACTGGGAGCGGGGCAGAGATTGGCAGAGAGCCCTTCGCACATTCTGCAGAAGAAATGACAAATCCCTATTATTGACTGTCCTCCAGTAACCTCCAGTAATGGTGCAGAGCCACCCTCTGTGCTGAGCCGGAGCTCGCAGTGATTTCCCTGGGTTTGCCATTCGAAGGGAGAACGCCGGGACTGAGCCGCACACCAGCAACCAGCACCCAGGCCCCGTGGTTTATAATTTGGGCAGGAGTGGAGACAACTTTCTAACTTGTTGCTCCTCCAAGAGTGGCAGAACCGCTGGGCTGCCCCTGGGGACCACTAATCAGGTAATTATTCAGTAAATAGCACATAGGGGAAGACGGAGGTTGGGAGGCTCCTGGCCAGGAGAGCCCCAGCCCTGGCACCTCCCAGGTGGTGGTGGTAATTTCTGCTGGGATTCGGGAGGGAAAGGAGCCCGCTTGGTCCACACTGGCATCCAGGCTCTTCTCAGGGAACCTTACAGTGAAATTCTCCTTTTTGTTTTTGGGAGGGGGAAGTCAATTAATTGACGTTTTCTGGCAAAACGTGTTTTGCCAGAAAATCCCTACCCACTCCTAATTAGAGGGCTGTATCTGGCCTCTGTGTTCCAGGCTTATAATTCTGTCTGGAGATCAGATGGTGGATTTTTTACCACCGAGAGCAATTTCCTAAAAATCTGTTTAGTATTCTGGCAGTTCGCAGGATGGGAAAAAAAAATTTAAAAAATGCTTAGGGGCAAATTTTCTGCTTGGTGCATCAGGAGTTTTAACACATAATAACTGCAGCAGGGTGGGTAACTCGCTGCACTGGAAATTCACTTCTTCACATCTTAAGATGATAAGGCAAGGTGATTTTCTATGTAAACTTTGGGTTTTTTCCCTCTTTAGATCTCAACTTTATAACTAAGAGGAAGCAGATGAAGTCTGTAATGCTCAGAGAAGGGAAATGTGCACTGTTGCTTTAATCCAAACTGGCTGGAAGAGCTCAGGTGGGCTTCTCTTAGTTGGCAATGTTACCATTTCCTAAAAATCCTGTGGTGACTGGATCTGATGTTTGTGCTGGAAGCTGGGTGCATTTCAGATGTGAATTAGACCCGTGCAATGCAGAGCAGTGGGGCAGAATCAAGGCGCTTCATAACTGAGATTGCTGGGTTTGCACGATACCCCTGTTTTCAAGGCATCTGCAACATTCCTCCCCAAATGAACCCATCTACCTTAACAATTTTCCCAAGGATTTGGGGCTGAGGAGTGAGGAAGACAGGACTTTAGCACCATGGATTAGGTCAGGGCAGCGGCACAGTGTTTGGGGGGGCACTGGGATCTGGACTGCGCCGTGGACCACAGGGTTATTTGAGAGCCTACCTATGGCTTTTTCTCTCCAGAGAGGCTTGATTCCTTGAGCAAAGGGGGAGATTTGTTCTAGGTGACCAAGCTAAATCTAATCCAAAGTAACCCCAGGATCCACACGTGCTGGAGACGTGAGGGGTTTCAGACCTGCTGCCTTGGTCTCCTGAGCCCACTCCAGCTGAGCTGAATTCCTGGTTAATGGAGACACAGCTGAAGACATTTACATTTACTGCTCCTTCAGTCCTGGGCAGGTCTCTGGGTGGGAGCAAAAGCAGTTTGGAGGCTGCTCTGAGTGTCCTTGGTGAATGCCAGCCTCCAGGAGAGTGCCACAGAGGACCGCTGGGCCTGGGAAGGGGAACCACGAAGCTGGTAAGAGAAATATCAAAGTTTGGTGCATAAAAAAAGGCTGAGAGAAAGTGCAGGCTCTGTGCTACCAAGAGGTGGTAGGTTAGGAGGAATGAAATTCTGTCTCCAAAATGCTCTTAATTACAGCTGACTGAAAGACCTGATACAGTTTAGAGGTTGCGACAGTGACGGAGGCATGGATAATTTGGGATGAGAGTTTCTGTTAACTTTGATTTTCAGGTTGCTCTTGGCAATGTTAGCAAGTGTGTTGGATGAGTTATTAATCTTAGTTCTAAAAGTTCTCTGATTTCCACAAGCTTTTACCATGTTTTAAAGTTTCCTCCTGTTCATCATATATTACTAAGAATATAGAAGCTGTAATAACTTTAAAATGTCCTTCGCTCTTGTAATATTTCTTAAACCACCCTAATCTGCCAAAATAAATAGTTCTCCATTATCGCACTCAAGATGTAAGGAAAACCCGAAGAACCCAATTAGCCTTTCCCAATCACTGCTAGGTTGACATGAGAGGGACGAAGATCATGCTAAAAGAAAGAATAAATCTTAGTTTTAAAAAGCTTGTGTAAGTTGGAGAAGTTTTTCCTAGCCTGCGCTCCCAGAATATAATGCCAGTGTCAAAATAGTCTCATTGCACAGAGAATTGTGAAAGAACAGAGAAGCAGAACAAAACGTTGCCAACAGAGCTCTGTAAAATGTATGTTTTGCTTCGTAAGGGCTGCTGCAATAATTTTCTTCTGATTTTGACCTTTGTGGGTTTAACATTACAGTGCTGGGGCTGGAGCTTTCGATTCCGTTGGAGACAAAAAGCTAAAAATAAACCTAATTTGTTCAAAGACAGAAAAGCGAGGCCCATGTAACTTTAGCGTGCAATTACAGGTGTGCTCGGGTTCACTCAACCCGTTCCCATAGAGAATCAGTCGGTAACACTTGCAGTGTTAATTTAAAGCAAGTAGCAGAATCTGCCAAAAGACCCATCAGGCAGGTTTCCTGCAGCTTTCTGTTGCTCCAGAAGCTCTCTTCCAAATGAGTAGTTTTCTCCCACCGCTAATTCATTAATGCTACAGTACTGTGCACTACCCTCGGAATAAGAAGTGGGAGTTCCTCAGGGTGAATATTATCATTATGGCCATAAGCAGCAAAGCGCAAGGTGGTTGTGAATCGGGATCTGTGGGTTTTTTTGCTAGAAATGAGTTTGCCTCGTTACGGTTGTGTCTGGGTGGTTCAGCGTGGCTCCGGAGCGGCGATGCCCACGCTGGATCCCAGTAGGTTCCTGCGGCCAAGGGGGTCCCGGTGCCGGCGTGCTTCAGCTAAAAAGCTACAGCTGTCATAGTGCTTGGCCTTTTTTGGTGTTTTGCAGGAGTTTGGGGGGTTTGAGATGGTGATGAAGGGCTCCTGGGCGCTGCCTGTGCTTTCAGGAGCTGTCTTCTGCAGGCTTTGGCGTGGGCTCTGCGCAGCCAAGGCTAAAGCAGTCCCCCAGAAACAAGGCAGGACAGCAAGAGGTGAGGTTGAATGGGAGAGATGTCCAGCAAGGGAGCATTTTAAGTGCAATTACACAAGCTTGCCTGCTCCTAAAATTTGATTAAGAACAAATAAAATTATATTGCTGGGCAGTCAGAGACTTCTGTGACCGCTTGAAGCCCTTGCCTGGGGCAATCTATGAATATTCAGTGGGATGACCTCTCTGAAAATATTGCAATCACCTGAACATACAAATCATGGCTTTTTTATCCTTGAAGTAGGATCTGTTTTTCATTATTGTGCCTCTTGATTGACTGGCACACCTTGAACTCAACTGCTGGGTGGTTAGTGCTGCCTGATCACCGTATGCTGAGCTTGGCTATGCCTTTCTCATCACGGGACTGATTAGTTGGAGTCTGAAGGAGTCGTGTGAGCACCTGCTAAACTGGTTTCAGATTATCTGAGGAGTTTGGGGGTTGGTTTTGTTTTTCTTCTGAGACGAGACCCTCTCTGCAGTGTCTGTATTCACCAGCTCTGCCGCCTGTCTCTTGGTGCAGGACGGGGATGCTGGGTTCCAGCTGCTGCCTGTTCTGACCCAGCTGGGACAAAGAAAGCGTTTGATTCCTTGTGTTTTTGCACCAGAACATTAGGCTAAACAAAAATACTTACTCACAAGATTCATGAGGGCCTGTTTCCTGGACATTGACCTTTCCCACTGCTCTCCTTCAGACTCCTATCAGGTGGCCCAGGTGTCTCTGGAAGAGCAATACCCCACTGGCTGAACTTCCCAACAAAAGCCTTGTTGCTCTGCACGACTTGCAGACTTTCCCCTTATTTCTGCATGCACGTCTCTCTTTTTCAAAACTGTGGCATTCTTCATTCCCGCTCGGTGTAATTTACTATAATTGCTAGATCCTTTTCTAAAGAACTTCCAACTAATCAATTTCCCTCCATCCTGTATTTCTGCAGTGGAGTATTTTTGCAGGCTCTAATTGAAATGCACCCTATTGTTTGTGCTGGTTCCCCAGCTTGTCGGGACCATTTGCAATTCTGATCCTGTCCTCCCACACGTTTGCAGTCCCTTCTGGCTGGGGGTCATTTGCAAATGTACTGAGAATACTCTATATCCTCCCTTCCAGGTTGCTGGTACGGCATTGAGCGGAGCTGGCTCAGGACAAATCCCCAGGGAAAACCTTTGTTTTGTGCATCCTTCCATTTTGACAGTAAACAATCAATATCTCCTCCCCTGCTCAAGTCACCCTGTCTCTCTCGCATCCACCTACGGTAGTTTAATCTATGTTGTGTGTCTGTGGCTTATATAAAAATACCATGGGGAACAGTGTCAGTCTTAGTGGGTGAAGTATGACATTTACACTTCTCCCCTCGCCACAAGGTCTGTATCTTGTCGCAAAATTAAATGACATTGTTTTGACGTTATTTTTACGTGACAGATTCATGCTCAGTGCTGTTCATCTCCTTCGTGTCCTCCATGGCCTTACAAATCACTTGTTTATTTGTCCCGGTGTTCCCGACTGCCCTTCCATCCCTCACTCCGCCACCCTCCCCGCATTCAGCATGGGGGCTGTGATTTTCCAGTTGTCCCGAGTCTCCTCTGTGACTCCTGGAAGGTGAACTCCTAATGATGTCCCCGTCTGGCTCAGCGTAATGACCCTCAGGCTCTTTGCCTCAGGAACTAATTGGCTGAGGCAAACAGGAAGACCTAACTTACTCAAGCACCCTCCAGTCTGGGTTGGTTGGGTTTTTTTTTTTCCTTTCCCTTGATTAGATGGTGATAGCTGCTTCCATCTGAACTTTTAACCATCTACATGGTTGTAACAGATGGAAATATTTGACATGGTTATGATTTAGCAGCAATTCAAGATTATTTTTTTTTTAATGGTTGGTGGCAGATCAAAAGGTTGAATTTTAGCACAGGGACAGGTAGAGAGGTGGGTGAGAGAGGCCAGCCTGTAGTTAAAATTTCCAAGTTTAGAATAAATACTGGCAATGCATTGGCGTTCTTCAACAGGTGATAATTGAGCCTTGAGAAGTTTGATGTCCTCCTGGCCCCTCATTATGCCTGAGGGACATCCCACCTCAGGGGAGATGCTGGTCACAGCCCGCTGTGATCCAGGAGAGCTCAAAGGGTCATTATTTATAGGGTCTGAGGTAACGGACTTCGGTCAGTATTGCCAGATGACTCTGGTGCCTTCTCCAGAGCAGGCTATGGTCCAGGTGGCAGGAGTTTCAGGTACGCTTCCCAAGTAATGGGAGTTTCAGGCAGGGTTAGGAAGTGCCAAACTGGCTGTAACTGGGACAACAAACTCTCTGCACCTGCAACTGAGGTAAGAAGGTGCCAGATGGTCCCAGCCCACTGCGCTCGTAAGCAAGACCAGAACACAATGTTGGCTGGTCTTAACATCCCAATGTGGGCACCACCGGAATGGTGTTGAACTTTTGCTGGAGATCATTGCTCAAAAGAAAGCCTTAAAATCATTAGCATTCACCTCTGCTGAGCAGCAGTACGGCTCTCCTGGTTTTCTTCCAATTATTCAGTTATTTACTGAATTTCTTTGTGGTGTCACTGACCTTGTTCCAGCCTGCTCTGCAGTTGGCGAGGGCCTTTCTGAGGACGGGTCTCACAGGGCATGTGGTGGGAGGACCCTGTGGTGGGGAGCACCAGGGCTTTGCTGCCGACCTCCTCCTGCTCATCCAGAGCCGCTCAGCGATCGCCCAGAAATCAGCGCGTCTTAGAGTCACTTCCATCCCTTGTTCTGGCTCTGTGCAGACTAATTAGATGATCTGGCCCTCATTTTAGCATTTAGGAGGCAGAAGGCAACTGGTGAATATCACAGACGGCCCTTGTCTCCCTGCCCAGCCGCTCCATTGCGTGTGTTGTGCGCGGCGGAGCCAGAGGAGCGCAGCTGGGAGGAAATTGCAGACAATGGAAGTCCTCTGGCCCAACCGGCCATTGTGATAGATGGAAGAATTGTGTTAATTTATATAAAGTGGATTTCGCTAAGGCTGCTTCTACTTGAATTGGATTTTGAAAAGAAGAAATTATTCTCCTTCCTCGCTGCCGATTTCATAGCGCGTATTGTATTCTCCGGTGGGGTCAGTCGGTACCTGACGCATCCCGCTGCTTTTCTGCCGCAGATAAAATAGCACTTTTTGTTTCCCCTTGTTCAGGCCTGACCTCTCCGCTTACCCCGCCGTCCGCATCTCTCTGATGTCTCAATTTTTGTGGGCTCAGCCCGTGCACGGGGAAGCCTTTTGTGAAGGATTTAAAGGAGACAGTCTCACAGGTCCTGGTGACCCCCTTCTGGTTTGTGCCCGTGGCCTCTCTCAGCTGCAGCAGAGTCCGTCCCCCAGTGTCCCAGTTCCGCCTGATCCATCTCCCGGCCAGCAGATCTGCTGCCACAGCCCTCTCCCTCTGCCTGGGAAACTGCGTTCCCCAGAGGGCACGTGTGCTAATGACCACCCCATCCCCATGGTGAGGACCCAGAACCCAGCTCCCCCTGAGGCTGCCGGGGCTCGGGGAGCCTCACTGGCAGGGTGTTGGAGCCACGCTCAGCGCTGCAGCGAGTTCCCCCGGGAGCCGGTCCCTCTGTATCCCAGGACTGCAATGATCCTTGTGTCCTCGGGGAGTTACAGGCACGGAGTGGGAAGCAATGGGGGAATTTGCAGATTTTTATTTGTACTAACTACTTTTTGGTCATGGATCAAAAAGTCCCTGGGCCTTGGCAGATGCTCTGGAATCGCCCTGCCTGCGTTTGCTGCCACCATTAGGCATTTCACTCAATATCATAGTATCGTAGAATGGTTCAGGTTGGAAGACACCTTAAAGATCATCGAGTTCCCACTGCCCTGCCCTGGGCAGGGACACCTCCCACCACACCAGGTTGCTCCAAGCCCCCTCCACCCTGGGCCTTGAACCCCTCCAGGGATGGGGCAGCCACAGCTTCTCTGGACAACCTGGGCCAGGCTCTCACCACCCCTACAGCAAAGAACTTCTTTCTAGTATTTAAGCTAAATCTCCCCTCTTTCACTTTAAAACTACTACCCCTCGTCCTATCACTACACCCCCTGATAAGAGTCCCTCCCCAATATGCATTCACCATAGAAGTCTCTGCCCCAAGATGTGTGTGCTTGTATATAAATGTATGTTTCCCTAAGAAACATTTTCTCCTATTACCTTTTTTGAATATTAAGCAGCAGTATTTTTGTCACTATTTTGCTTTTCATTACCTCTTTAAAGCTGATATTAACTAGCAAATTAGACCCAAACCCAAGCATAAAAAGCTGTCGCTGACTGATGCAGAACAGCACGGTATTTGATTGGAAATCAAACGGCAGAAATAGCATTGGCAATAGAGTAATAAAACGAAGCGCATCTCCGGAGAGCTCTACCTGCTGAATGATCTAAGCCTCGTAAATCTTCTGTCGTGCAGCAAAATACCAGTATCGCTCATTTACAATGGAGGAGCGAAGGTGGAGGGTGTGAGTCTGTCTCCAGCAGTGGCAGCAGGCTCTCGGGAGCTGTTGGTGGGTGTTTGCTGGTCGATCCCTGGAGCACAGCGGGGCATCTCCCCAGGCTCCCCGCTACACCGGGCAAACCGGGGGCGTTCCACCCGAGGGGTGGGGGTACAGGCTGGTGAGGTGGGCGGTGTGTGAAGTTCCCCCACGGGATCGCTGGTCAGGAATGACACTTCTCCACAGCCCACGCTCCGCCGGCATCACGGCAGCACGGCCAGCCCCTGAGGAAACCCAAATTTTGCCTGTGGAGGCCCCCGCATCAATAACCTTGGAGGAATCAGTATTACTGTAAGGCCTTGATAAATAGCTACAGCAAATAAGGGGCAGATAAGATGCTGTGATAAAAAGACAAATAGGTTACATGAGAGACACTGGGAAGAAAACAAGCTAGATAGCTTTATAAATCACACCCAGGAGTTGTGACACAAAAGTTTGCTCTTTGCTGGAGAGGCTGATGGGGGAGTGTGGGCAGTGCCTACAAGCAGGAGAGCCAGACAGCTGAGAAGTTAGGGGTGAGGAGACTCCAGGTGAGGGATGTTAGGGGTGAGGAGAGCCTCCAGGACTATGGGAAATTACCATCTGTTTGTCATTACACCATTTAGAGCTGGCAGGTTAGGCAGGCCTGGGCTCACACCTACCCTTCTGCTTTTACCAATGACTTCAGCTTAAAGAACAGCAAAAACGTTCGCAAAGAAAGTCCCCACAGAAACTCTGGGTGATGTTAGTGGTCCTTGGAGCAGACCCCATATTTTGTTCCCTTTGCTGTTGAAGCACCGTGTGCTTCTTGACTCCTCTGGGTCTGGGATCACGCTTGGCAGCCTCAGGGGTCCCATCCGCTGCCGAGCAAAAGGGTGCATTGCAGAGCCCCCTCCGCGTGGCAGCAGAGCAGAAATCTTTCGCAGGGATGTGGGGGCAGGAGAGCCAGGAGCCGCGTGGGGTGTTGTCAGGATTTCTGAAGGTCCCTCTGGAGCTGGTGTGTTTCATCCCTTTTTATAATCTTCTTGAGCTAAATGACACATTGATAAACTGTCTGGGATAAATAGTGTTTTCCAGACATTACCAGACAGTGGGGACTTTTTCAATGATCCTTTGTCACTGTTTAAGATCAAAAAGGTTTGTAACCAGTGAAATGGGAGGAAGAAAAAGCTTCTTGATATTGCAGTGAGTGTTTAAGTATCCTATTGTTTAGTTAACATGTTTTGACAGATGTGGTTTCAAGATGCATAAAAGTCTAAAAAAAACCCCACCTATATAAACCTCGTCAGTCGAGGATTGGAATTTAGATTTACTTCTTACTGAACAGCGCTATTGTGTTGTACCACGGAGCTAGTGAAAATGCATAGCCATAACTGCGCTTGGGTTTAAAACACTATATACCAGGTGGGCTTGCGAGGCGTGATCGGAATACTGAGTGCCACTGGTGGTGGCAATGGGACGGAGAGATTATTTGTTTTAGGAAGGAAGATGAGTGGGGCTGCTGTGAAAGCATGGAGGGTCCCTGGCTGGGGGACACGTGCTGGACAGGCTGAGCATCGCTCATTGTGGCTGAGCAATATCAACCAGTGACGTTGGGTGGCTTGTTCTGGTGATGCTGGGGCTCCCTGTCTGTCGTGGCAAGTTAATCTGTGCCTGTGGCTCAGTGGTAGCCAGGGGGATGAACTGGCATGGGGAGTATGTTTTATCACTTGTTCCCCTTCTCTGGTTTCTCCATTTGAGGTAGGGTGTATGTGTGGAACAGCACGTCTGAGCTTTGATCTGCCTCAGGGTTTGACCCAGCATCACTGTAATCCCTGCCACGCAGAGCAGAAGGCTTTCAGAGGGAGCGTGGCACAATCTTCACCCGTTTTGAGCTGAGCTTTGATAAGGTTCCTGCTGCTCTTTGATTTTCCGCATTCTCCTGTGTGTAGTACCTGCTGTGCTGGGGCTTCAGAGGGGGATCTCGGGGGACCTTGCCCGTTACTGAAGTTCCAGCTTCTGCTCCGCTCCTCGCCTCGCTCCCTGCAGAGGGAAGGTGACAGCCAGGCGTGTTGGGCAAACGTGTCCCTTGCGTGGGAATTCCTCGCTCTGAGCCCTTCCCGGGCGGTGGGGCTCTCCCAGCCCGTGCCCGGCAGAGGCAGCGCCGCTCAGCAGCAGCGTTCGTGCAGAGGCAGGTTTTGGCTAACCCAGCCTGCCAGCGCAGTGCCCCCGGCTTGGCTGCGGGACGTGCTGCTGGTACCGGCTTCTGGCAGAAATCCCCGCTGGGGAGAGCGGGCGCAGCGACTGATCTGGACGCGTTGCCCTCCGCTTACGCTGCAGCCGAGTCCCGGCCTCAGCTCCGTGGTAGTCGGTGGGTTTTTGGAGCTTTGCTGTGTGCTGGGGCCGCATACACACAGAGGCAATGCTGTGGCTCCTCAGGGCTCACAGCAATCCCATTACCTAGGGGGCTTGCTTTTTTTTCCCCCCCAAATATATTTAAACAACTAGTAGCATCACACCCTGCGTTACCCAGCCAGCAGCGGAGGAACTGAAGGCAACAAGAACAGCAGCAAAAATGTGGGGGATTAAACCACAGGCACCTTCTCTTCTTACCAGCAAAGCTTTTACTGAAATATCTTCACAGAAAGGATTTTAATGGTTCTGATTTTATGCAGAGTAACATTAAAAATAAATGCAAAGTGTTAAGCATCTTAAAATTTCAGTCACTCGACTGCTCCAGGCTCTGCAGTGTGTAAACGTGCTGCCTCTTGTTTGCAGGAGTCTGGGTATTCCCAGGGTAAAGGGGAGGGTCCTGATGGATGGGGTCGGGGTCACCACTGGTGTGCTGCGATTCTTCTCCTAACGAAGGGGCTCTTGCTGCTGCTGCTTGTGACCAAGAAGGTTGAGGGCTCCCCAAGGCTCCAGTTCCTCTGCTCCCGGCCATCCGTAACCCGCAGTGTAGGGGCACGACGTGAGCAAGAAAATGAAAAGGAAAAAACATAGGATGTCTCCAGGCATTTTTGAAAGATCAATCCAATGAAACGTTCGATGAATATATTCAGTAGTCATTTATGTAGCTCTATACGCTGAAAATACTGACGGGAAGGAGAAAGGTGAATCATTATACACCTTATTCCAAAAAAGTTTAAAAAATTGTCAGATCAATTATTTCTCAAATATGGAGTGAGCAATTTTTTGGTCCTCTGCAGTACTATGTCAGAGAAGCACACTTAATTAGCGTTAGATTGGCTTGTCAGTGCACATCTTGGCCTTGAAATTCTGTAGGCCAAATCATAAAGCTGCTCAGGTTCTTCGTGAATTTGCTGGCTCGTTTTGGGTATGTATTGCTGGACAACCCAGTAGACGTATGTCATCGCTGGGTTTACTCCCAAAGTGCTCAACTTTACCCTGTGCCCTTGGCAGATCCTTCATAGCAAACTGAAAAACCATTTCTGTGAGTATCTTCCTGTTTGCTTCCATTTACTGTAACTGATGCCTTAAAGATTTCTCTTCCTTCATTTCCTTGTTACCCAGTTTGATTTAGTTATTAGCCTGTAAGCGTCCCTGAGAACTTAAAAATCTTGTCCAGATGGACTGATGGCTCATTATGAATAGAAATAGCTTTTCAGAACTCATTTGTATGTTTTGCTTATAGGGTCTGCCCTATTCTTAAGAGTTCATGTCTGCTCCGATTTGAGAAAAGACTTTGATTCTTAATTTTGTACCCAAATACTGGGATGCTAACTGACAGCATCTCCTTGCTTTCCTTTCCATTTCAATATACGCAGCATTTAAGGACAAATCAGGCAAAATCACTCATTGGGTCTTTAACCGTTAAGTTCAGTGGAACATTTGCCGAATGAGGATGGAAGGTTTGGGCTAGTTCCCAGTTCTGGTGCTGCAGGAATAGTGGAAGGGCCATACACCGTATCTCCCACACCTTAGACAAGTGCGACGGAGGGGAGAAGGTCACCAGAAGGAGGAGACCTCAGAGATGCCAGGGAGCCTCAGGGAGCAGAGGCGGCAAGGAGGCTGCAGGATACGGAAAGGGAGGATGCGGGGACTTGGGGAGGAAGATCTGAGTAGAGAAGTAGAAAGGAGACTTTGAACAAAGGGAAAATCTCTCTAATACCCAGCACCCACAGAATCATCTTCAGAGGCAGCTTCTTATTGCACTTGGCTTTCTCAGAACTTAGATTCGGGTACATGTAATATTTGATGACTTAGGCAGAAATAAGTCTATTTTCAAAGCTAATCTTTGCATTACATATTGAATCCATTACTGATTCTCTTCTGCTTTAATGAAAAGCCTGCATGAAGGGCTTAAAAAAAGAAAGAACTTGCATCATAAATTGGGCTGAGGCAGTTGCCTGAAAATTAGCATGAATATGTTGCAGTAAATACTGCCCCAATCAAATAAATGGTAACACTCTGTAGAACTGTTCAAGGATCTGAGTAAAAGAGGTGTACATGCGTTCTGTGGCGTTTGTGTGGGGCAGTATTTCCATAGCCTTTGAAGGACACGTTCTGTCTCATTATGTTGTGATGCAGAATCTGAAGTGAGAGCAAGTCCCACTTCAGCATCATACTTGGATCAAGAATTTATGGCTTGTGTTTAAAAAAAAAAAAAAGTAAAAAAAAAAAAAAAGTGGTCTTTTGATGAAAGAGAAGTGGAACTAAGATAGAAATGAGTCCTCCATGACTCACCAGCAAATGCATGGGGGCACCTGCCTCCAGTACTGTATCCTCACAGGGACATACCCAGAGAATAT
Source organism: Calidris pygmaea (assembly GCA_003697955.1). NCBI lineage: Eukaryota > Metazoa > Chordata > Aves > Charadriiformes > Scolopacidae > Calidris > Calidris pygmaea. The sequence continues at coordinate 663,155 of QJSC01005592.1, read as the reverse complement.
ATCACAGTTCTTCTGGTAGTTGTATGTACAGGAAAAGAAAAAAATAAAAGGGCATAATCCTGTCCTCATGCGTTTTTCCCCTCCAGACCGCTGCTCTGCACGGCAGTGCTCACGTGCAGAAGGGAATGATTGCCAAGCAGGGTGAAATAATTGGGTCAGGACTGTGATTACAGCGTAGTTTCACTTTGCTAGTTAAACCTGTATTTTACCCCTAAACATTCAAGAATTTTGTATTGGTAAGAGAAATGAACAGACGACATTCGAACAGCAAACAAAATAGACAGAGTGGCTCCAAGTTTATCATCCTCCTACTTCCTTTCTTTCCTGGGGCTTGCTGGGCTGCACAAACGTTGCCTTGTTGTCATTCCTGGAGCCCAGGCGTTTCTCCTGCTTGGGGAGGGAACAAGCCTTCTCCACTTACCTGCGAGAACAGCACACTCAAAGGAAAGCTATTATTTATTTATAGGACAAATGGGAAGGTACTTAGAGGAGATCAAGTATGTAGAAAGAAATGGCAAGGTTTTTCTTTTACATCACAGATGGAAGTGATTTGCTGTCATCCCTCATTTGGAAGATCCTCCTCGTTGTGGATGTCCTAACCCCTCTGTCCCCACGCAGAGTACCCAGGCCCGTGTGTGCCGCGTTGTCATGGGTACCCGTGTGTATCCCTGAACTCCCTTCAGAGGGAGCCTAAACAATCGCAGGCCTACAGAGAGAAAAATTCTCTTTTCATCAGGAGAGCTCAATTTATGCTCGCGCTCCTCTCGGTCTCTGCAGAAGCTTGTTTGCTCACACATGGTAAGATGGAGCCAGATGTCAGCGTAGTTGCAGCTTTTGAGTGGGGCTGGGTGGGAAAGGACCATGGAAACACAGAATCATAAGATGGTTTGGGTTGGAAGGGACCTTAGAGCCCACCCAGTGCCACCCCCTGCCCTGGGCAGGGACACCTCCCACCAGACCAGGTTGCTCCAAGCCCCCTCCAACCTGCCCTTGGACCCCTCCAGGGATGGGGCAGCCACAGCTTCTCTGGGCAACCTGGGCCAGGCTCTCACCACCCTCAGAGTGAAAAAAAAGATGCTTTTTCCCCAGAGGAGGGGTCTCCTGTAGTGCATTGATCTTATGAATTTGCAGAAATGATGGACCCCCAGGAGATTTTGGGGTTTGGTCCTGCTTCCTGACTGCTCCAGCACCGGTGGTCGTGGCCTGAGGACCAAGCGACTGCCCACCCACCACCTGCCAGCTCCTCTCCCTCTCCTCGGAGAAGCAGGAGCAGCAGATTGGAAGTAAATCACCTAGTAAGGACTCAAGCTTCCTGCTCCTCCCTTCTCCCCCTCCACCTACTCCATAGATATTTCCCAGCCCGTGGCCTGCAGGTTCCCAATTTTTGATGGAAAACACAGGCTGATCTCGCAGCGTGACAGCGCTTCGGAGGGAGGAAGGAGAGGCTGCCAGATGGCTCCGCTTTGCACCTTCTTCAGTTTGCTGGATAACGTGGCATGATTTGCCATAAATTTATCGTTTTCCCCATCTCTGGGCGGTGGAATGGAGCTAAACTTTTGGCCTCTTGGCTCCGACTTCCCCACATACGCAGCAAAACGAGGGGGCATCGTGGAGGGAGGATGAGGAGAGTTTGTCGTCTGGTGTGTGTCTGTGCGAAGGAGGAGAGGAGCCGGGGGTGCTGGGGAAGGAAGGAGAAGCAGCTCCTGGGGAATGGAACCAGCAGAGGTGGGAACACCCCCTCGCTGCCCACAGCGAGCAGCTCCTTCCTCCGAGAGCCCGGCTGGAGGCATCTGCAATCCACGAGGGGCCAGAAGGAGCTATTTATTCACACGATCATAATCTAAAGCGGAATTACAGCCTGAATTCATGCACTTTGGGAGGGATGTTATTTGCTGCTGTGCAAATCCAAATGGCACTTTCTCCCCCAATCTGCCCTGCGCCCTCCCTCCTGGTGCAGCGTCGAGCTGTGAAGCGAGTCCTGGGGGCACGGTGGCCACTCATCTCCGCGCGGGGAGGCAGCGGGATGCGCTCCGCTTCCAGATCGGTGTTTCATCCTCCTCCTCCTCCTCCTCCTCTCTCCTCCTTACGGCCTCTCCTCACAGCTTCCACACAGAAAATTTTAACTGTGTTATTAGTCACTTTCCGCGCTGTAGCTAGCAGGAGTGTGATAATGTCACACTCTGTGATTATTTTTGGTGGTTGTTCCACTGTAGTTATTTACCAGGGACTAAAGAGTAATAAGACTATAAAGACCCATTGCATGACCTTCATACAATCTTTCTGGTTTATGAAAATGTTCATTTTCTTTTATGGTAATCTGCACAAATATAGTGTGTGTAGCAGAATGAAAGTCAGAAACTTGTAGTTGCGAGCTCTAATTTTTCCAAGTTCAGGAGAGAATGCAGCACAGAAAAGATGTCAATAGGAGGCTTTCGGAGCATGCGTCGCTGTTGCAGAGAAACTAAGTTTATGTGTGTAATTTCCATATTCCGATAGAATTTTCAACCAGGCTTTTAAAATTGCCATCCTAAAATCTGGAGCGATGTTTTGGCACCCCCACATTCCCCTGGGGTTTTGTGCCCACGTGGTGCAGCAGGATGGAGGGGCTCTGCCAGTCGCACACAGGGACCACGGCCCCTCCAGCCCAGAGCTTTGCGTGTGTCTGAACGCGAGTCTCCTGTCGCGGGCAGAAGGAGCTCAGACCAGGAGATGCTCCAGGTTGGTCATCAGCCCCAACCCTGTCCCGCTGCAGCCAAGGAAGGGTTTGTGGCCCCACACCCCTCCATGCAACCCCCCCAGTTGCACTGCACAGCTCGCATCCCCAAACCCTACGGGTCCTTTGCCCTCCTTATTTGTGCCTTTTCCATGGTTTTGGTACCCACACAGCAGTGCAACACACAAAACAAAGTGTTCTGTCTCCGAGGGTGATGAATTTTTGGCAGAGGCCAGCGTTTTGTCCCTCTCCCAAAATAAACAGTGAGCTGCTCTGTGGGCAGGTCTCCTCCTGCCGTCCCATATGGGCAAGTCGCTCAGTTGCAGCAGGAGACCAGAGGCTCATTATTGGCCATTGTACGAGCAGTTAGATACGCTCAATGTTTTGGATGTGAGCTAGGTGCATTTTGTAAATAAGTTATAGAATCATAGAATGGTTTGGGTGGGAAGGGACCTTAAAGCCCACCCAGTGCCACCCCCTGCCCTGGGCAGGGACACCTCCCACCAGACCAGGTTGCTCCAAGCCCCCTCCAACCTGCCCTTGAACCCCTCCAGGGATGGGGCAGCCACAGCTTCTCGGGGCAACCTGGGCCAGGCTCTCACCACCCTCACAGCACAGAAGTTCTTCCCCACATCTCATCTCCATCTCCCCTCTTTCAGTGTCAAACCCTTCCCTCTCATCACCCCAAGTCAAAATGTAAATATCTACTGGTTTTACTCTGTGAAATCCGCGCAGCTTTCACCCAAGTTACCCGAAGGGGCTCCCCGCCGTGCCGGCTGCCGTAGCCGCCTGCCCTCCCTCCCGTATGGCGTACGTGCGCGTAACCCAGCGTTTGCTCTCCTTTCACATACAGATGTCTCAAACACACGGCTTTGTTCGGAGACACCCAAACTTAGGTCTGGCTGTAAATTTACTGTAAACGTGCAAGAAAACTAACTTCTGCTCAGAAATGTATCTAAAGCATTAGTTTGCAACCTGCTCTATGGGCATAATTTTTGTTTTCTCAAGAGAGAAATGCACAAACATGCAGCCGAGGTAAGAATGATTAAATCCTTTGTCTCCTCCTATTTTAAAAGTTCTTCAATGTTACTGCGGCGACTAGAAGGACAAAGCTGGTTTTGCTACAGAACGTATCTAAATGGAAATAAAGATAGCTACAAGCGTATGTGCTGTGCCGCGTACGGGAGCTCTGGTCAGAATAATAGCTTTAATATAAGAACGCATATTTTCTTGACAGCTCCTGCTATATTTTTGGTACCCTGACAAGGATTCCAGACGCTGAGAACAAATCCCTTTTTCTAGCAAAAAATGCTATTCAAATGAAAATTGTAATTTAGACACAAAGGCTATGATTTAAAAGAATCCGCACAGGTTGTAACAGGAGTCTGTCCTTAATAAAACATTGATCCCAGTCTTATTTGTCACTGTTAACATGGTTTTTCTTGCAAAGTAAGAACTGTCTCCAGAATGTCTGGTTTAAGCAATAAAGCGGGATGAGGAGGTTCCCTGTTTTCCAGGCAATGAGTTTGTTTTGTGGGGGAAAATAGTATTAAGCCTACATTTAAACAGAAACTCAGTAGGAAAACAACACTGAAAATGAGCATCGGTTTCAATCATCTAACATTTTGGGGGGGTTTGTTTTTTATTGTAAGACTTGGTGGCAAATCTGCTAGGACTAAAAATTTGCAGGTTTGGTAAAAACAAGCTCTATTTCGGGCCCTGGAGTGAATTGAGATGGTTTATTTGGAGCAGGAGGTATTTCGAGTGCTCTTGTTGTAGTTCTGAGCAGTACATGGTGACAGTTGTCACGATGGGGGCTCAGTGCTGGGCGGGTTAGGGGTTCCCCACAGGCTGTTGCGGTGCCAGCTGTGGGTACCTGGTGGCCAACAACGCTCTGACCCTTGCAGGGATGATCCAGAGCTCTCTTCTGGTGAATGTCCCACAGAGCTACAACTGCTGGACCCCGGAAATAGATAAATAGTGGATAGATCTTGATTAGAGAGGGGAGATGGAGCTGAGATGTGGGGAAGAACTTTTTTGCTGTGAGGGTGGTGAGGCCCTGGTCCAGGTTGGCCAGAGAAGCTGTGGCTGCCCCATCCCTGGAGGGGTTCAAGACCAGGTTGGAGGGGCCTTGGAGCAACCTGGTCTGGTGAGAGGTGTCCCTGCCCATGTGGAACTAGATGGCCTTTAAGGTCCCTTCCAACCCAAACCATTTCATGATTCTATGATTTAATGCTTCATAATCATTTCTGTATTAGGATGCTATTTTGTTGATTTAAAAAAACGCAGTGAGTGGCATCTGTTTCTTGTTGGCTCTGAGAACTAGTCCAACGTTGCCTTTCGTTAAGCTTTTCCAGCACAGGTCTGTCACAGTCCTGTCGGATCATACTATGACCAATATTGATCGCTCCAGGACTACACAAGGTAGTCACTGTTGCAAATACTGTGATCATTTCACTTCTCCACGGCATATGCGCTGCTTTTATGAAGACTTCAGAAAATCCCAAATAAATAGTTTTAATCAAGGGGAACGGGGGTGAGCGAGTCAACCCTGCTTAGGGCTGGACGTGTAGGAGAGAAGAGCAATCTCACACCCGGTGTGGGGAGGCTGCTGCGTTGGCATCACCCAGCCCACCTCTCCATCAATATTATGATCGCTCCAGGAAAAACTCTGCATCTTTAAACCCTTAGTTTTGACTTTCGTAGTTTTGTCAGCAGTTTATATGTGATTGGCAGAACTTTGGATATAGAAGCCTACTTCAAGCACAGCAACGTTAGATCAGTCATGAGATTCTATAGCTGCTACGCTTGGATCCTTGTCACTTGCCACCTAATGCCGAGGGGCTGGGGGTTCCCGTTGTGGCTCATCTGAAGGAACTTAGCAGGAGTTGGGCAGCATTTGGGTGCTTTGCTGTATGTTTTGTGCTGACCTGATGCCACACACGGGCTCCCTGCAGAGCTGCAACGCCACAAGAGGCCCAGTGGTGCCTCCTGTGTTTGCCCGAGGGGTGGGAGCCCTGCAGCCCCTCTCCAGGTGAGGGGGTTTGGAGCTGATGTACGTGGGGGTCCCTGCACCTCCCCCCCCCCCCCCCCCCCAAACCACCTGGGTCAGTGCTGGCTCTCCCAAGTGACAGCAGAGGTTGGGTGCTGCCTGTCTGAGCGCACCCTTAATTACATTACTCTTTCTCTGCTCGCTGCTGGGATAGTGAGAATATTTTTTCATTTGGGTGATTGAAGTCTCTGTGACATCTAACCAGTGCCTCACACAATAAAACTGTCGGTCCTTTTATCTCTCCATTATTCCTTAAGCAATCTGATTCTCTATTTTTCATTTCATATGTACATTGGCTGAAAACCTTAACAATATTACACTGTAAGTTTTATCTATTTTATGAGGTGGATTGCTCGAGCACCTTTCCAAATAATAGCTATTTCTTCTGCCAGTTCTTTGCTTGAAGACTTAAAAGTCTTTGTGTATCTGCAATTACCATCTTTTAATCCAAGAGTATAATCAATCTATCACCTCCATTGTATTAGAAAGGGTGTGGATGTTTTCTCTAACTTAATCTCATCTGCAAAATTTGAAATGCAGCTTTCAAGCCTATCAGTCCTGTCATTGCCACGTATGATAGTGCAGTGGAAAGACTGAGTTCAAAAGTTCAGGCGTGTAACTTGTTTCTAAGCTCTTTTGGGGTTGTGTGTTATTTATGCTTTCTGCTTAGTCCTACTTTTTAAAACCCTGTTAGTTACATGTGATGCTTTGGAATTCTGTTCTGGTGGTTCTTTCTCTTCTTGTCATTTTTATTTTTTAACAGTAGAATCTCTTTTTCTCCATCCTGGTAATAGAAGAAATTGGGGTACAAGGGTCAACCAAAGCCTTGGGTCGGTTGCAGTCTTTCAGTGAACTTTACTGAGTTGTGGATCAGGCCTCGAAAAAGAGGGATCGAGGTACCCGAGGTGGCAGCTCATCACTCTGGGCATGCCTGACGGGCAACAAGCCAGGACTGAAGAAAGCAAGACAGAATTGGCCACCTACTCTCCCTCCAGTGTTGTGGGATGGGTAGATGTGCAGGGGTTTATAGGCAGGTGTAAAGCATTTGATTTTGAGTATTTCTGTAGTGTTTGGGGCATTTGGTGTTCCTACATCCTGCTGTTCTGCCACTGAAATATTCACCTTGAGGCCAGTGAGCCTAACAATGTTCACTTGGAGATTTTGATAATTGCATTTTTTGGAAGTATTTAACATATTGAATTGGTGTTGATCGTCTCTCTTCTATTTTTCTGATCTGAATTGAAATTTCTTTATTTTTTAAAGGCCAAGTCACTGCTGCCCATAGAGTCTGCATGCACTCGAGAGGAGATGTTTGGATCGATAGTGCCTTTTTGTAGGACATCCCTGAGCCCCTCTTATCCGCCGGTGGCAAAGCACTGTCCCCCCAGGTACCTGCCCATGGGCACCCACCCACACGTTGCCGGCTGCCTCCTCCCCAGCTCTGTAAGGAGAGACCTATTGGTGTGATGGAAGCTTGGCTCGGATCACGTAGCTCCCGCCAGAAAAGCCATGATATTCATGTTCTGTTCCCCGGGAGCAGCTGGGAATGCCTGTTTGAACAGAAAATAGTGTCTGTGCAAAAGCTGCCGCCTGCGTGGGGTTGGCCGGGAGCTGGAGATGCTGGAGGGGAGGGTGGGGGGACAAGGCAGCTGCTGCCTGGGAAGGAAGGGGTGGAGGAGACCCCATAGCTGCTGGGGAGTCGAGCTGGCGTGTGGCAGGGTACGGATTAAAGGTTATGTCTTTGCATTCCCCCTGGTTTTGCTGAAGTGGCTGGAACCTCTCGAGGACCCAGCTGGCTGCCCAGGCACAACTAATTGCAGGATTGAACCCAGCTGATTGTATTTGAAACTGTCTTTAAAATGGATACTCCATTTTCTGAAGTCTGTCACGTTAGTAGAAATCTAGTATCTTTACTGAATCTATTTTCTGTGTGATCCTGGGCTCAGAAGAGAGCTTGTTAAACTTCTATTTGTACTGTTCATCCCATCAAGGTTGCTTATCATTGATGCACAAGAAAAGGCAACATATCAAATGGAAAAAAATCCGTTTTATACTTGGCAAATGCCTGTATTTTGTCTTTGTATGATGTGTTGTCATTCATCACCTAACCTTGGGGAAATCACGGGCACTCTAACAATGTAAGAGGCCAATAAAAAAAAAAATGACTTCAGTAAAATTGCAGCTAGGGATATGTAAAAGAGAAATGCCCCTGGGTAATAAAAATTACCCATGCATAATGGCTGTGCCGGTTCCAAGCAGGCGTGCCGTACGCAGCTCTCCGGGCTCTGGCTTCGGAGATGCGGGGAGAGAGGGAGTAGGGAACACGGGGTCGAGCCCGAAGCCAAGGACTGAGGAGCCAAGCGCTCGGTGAGTGCTCGCCTGCCTCTTCCACCTCTCTGTTAGAGCTGTCGCCTTTGATCCTGCCTTCCTCGGTATTGCTCTCCGCTACAGAATTTGGGCTGGGTTCCAAGGTCGAGGCCGGCTCCCGCGGAACATCTCCCATTGCCTTCCCCCGTCAGCCAGCCTGTCTCATTAGCGCCGAGCCGGGGCACTGGCGTTCCTCGCCCTTTCTTCAGTGCACCAAAGGGACTGTGCTTCTCCCCAGTTAATAGCGGGTACAGTTCCTACTGCCATCCCCTCTGGGCAGGTGTAGCTTTGGGAGGCTTCATAAAGAACAGCTCTTCAGTTTTCTGAGGACCTATCCCCGCTCCGTGCCGCAGCGTGGCCCTGAGCACTCGGAACAAGGTGTCAGTCCTTTGCAAGAAACTGCCATTCTCAGCAGGTCCTCTTCTGACAGACTGTAATTGCAGCAAGCAGCACGGCTCGAGGTGGAGGCCTGAAGTTTCCTGGACGTTTTCAGTTTATATTTTGCATTTTTGTTTATTGCGCTTTTTAATCTTGCTGACTTCCCAAGCTAGGGAGAAGAACAAACCTGAGATGAGGGATATACCAATAGGGGATGAGGGAAGTGGGACGGTGTCCTTCCTCTTAGCCAGAAGTTATCACATGGTGGGCACGTGCCTGCCTTGGGCAATTGCCCGTCCGGTTCCTCTGACCAGTTGCTGTGAGTAAAACAAGTCGCTGTTGACAAGAAATTACTACAAACAAAGGGGCAGTTCTGCCAGCTAGTGCTGGGGTGTGGGAAAGGTCCCCGAACCCTGACACTGGAGTCAGAGAAGTCCTCCAGAAGCAATGTCAGAGCTCTGGCAGCACAGAAAGCTCTTTGCAGATGAACAAGTCCAGACAGAATCCCTCTTCCTCTTCTACCACGTTACCCCAGTGGCTCTTTATTAAATAGGAGTCTCCTTTTTCATGTGATGTTTTCCATTTGCAGTGACACAAAGGGCTCCCAGTGAAGGCCAGACCCTTCCCCACAGCAGCCCCAGTGGCTGCTGCCCCCTCCTTTGTCCACCACAGCAAATTCAAGCTTCTTGTCTTCATCTGTGCAGCCTGTCACAGCTCCTGGCGCAAGCAACTCGGAGTTTTCCCTTTGAATCAGACTGTTGCTGAATCAAGCCCTTTGTATCTCCTTTTTCGGGTTTTAAAAGGGTTTAGCTAATCCTGTTGGCGCTAATATTCAAGCCAAAAAGCCGGGTGAATGAACCCATGATGAACCCTGTAGCATCAAACTGGTAGTTTAAAATTAGCCGGGGCACCAGTGCGCTCCAGCACGGCCCTTTCTGTGCCTGGAACAGACACATGCCCAAGGAGCCTAAATTAGCAGCAACTTCCCCCATTTTACTCCAGCTGCGCCAGCTGTTTGTTTATGTAGATAGCCGAGCAGCAAACACCCACGGAGTTGTTAACTCTGCAAATCTTCAGTTAGTATTTCCTAAACTACTGCTGACAAATTTCTGACAAGACCTTAATCTCTGTAAAATCTATTGGGTGTTGTCAAAGCACCATTAGTCAGGCTGTCATCGGGCGGCTCCGCGGTGTGACTCGCAGCCGTGCTCTCCCGCCGCAGCCCAGTGGGACTGGGAAACCTCACGCAGCGCGGGAGCCGCTGACGAGCCGGTGGACGGGACTGAAATGCCCTGAGATGCGATTCCAGAAAGAAGCCTGAGCCGGGAGAGGTTCCTCCTTCTCTCTCGTTTACGACTTTGGGAGCAGCTGAAAATTACCTCTTTTCAGTCTTGGGAAAGCAGCAGCTGTTATTGCTCTTCTGCCCCTACTCCTGACAATGCAGAAGGAAAGGGTGCTGCAGGGTTAAAGCATGCACTCAGTAGGAATGAAAACACCACACAAAGCCAGGTCCCAAATTAGCAACGTTGTGTCATATTTAAAACTGAAACTGTTCTGGTTTATACCTGCTGTATTCCTCCTGATACTCAGCACAAACCCCTGGTGCCCCCCCGGCGCGGGAGGCGAGCGGGCTGGCTGCTGCCCCTCCACACGTCACCTCCCGGGGCGATGGGCTGCTCCGTGTCCCCCCAGTTCTGGAGCTCAGGAAGAACCCACCTTATTTTCCAAAGCCAAATTCTTTGTCTCTGGCCATCTTGTGATGCCAGCTCAGACTAGAAGAGCTGCTGCTGTCAACAGTGATAGTAGGGGGGGGAAAAAAAAGTTACCGCATGGTCTGGAAATGAAAACAGAGCCAAGCCCTCACCTCTCCTGCCAGCACACAACGCGGGGACACCGGGCAGCGCTTCAAACACGACCCCCCCAGACAAAGACGCCTGTCGGGGCTTGGGGGGGGGGAAATGGCACAGCTGTAGCACCACATTAATGAGACTGTATGAGGCCTTTTGTTTTCAAGGACGTGGACAGATGTCACCTGAAACACAGGATGCTTGGAAACACCACACACACCCAATTAAACCACACACGTTCTGTGAGCTTCCTTTCTGCATCTCCTTAGCACTAATTACGTTAACGCTGCTACTGCTGATGGAAACCCAGCGAAGCTGTTCTCAGAATAGTTTAAACTTGTAGAGAACTAAAGGGCAGTTCAGCAAAACGCAGTTTTTGAGATGACAAATCACCATTAGGAATTAGAAATAACCATCCTAGAAATCACATCTAGTTTGTGACTGAAGTTAAAAACAGACGATGCTTGAATTTAGAAGGGAGGCAGCAGAGGATGGTGACTGTGGATATTATTTTTGTTGCCCAAGCTGAATCTATTTGAGCCTAATTTTAACGCGGGCATCCAAGTCGCTTTGTAGATCCCCGTGCCCAGCCTACCCTCAGCAGGGGGCTGCTGGCACGGGCAGACAGGTACCCACTCTGGGAACCAGGGCGGAGTGTCTCTGCTATACACTGGGTCCCATGCTTAACAAACGGTAGTCTTTGAAAAATGCCTGTAAATATGACCCATTTTTAAAGAAATGTTAAGTCAGTTGATTCATTAAAAGGCAAAGAGGCGTGTAACATCATTAGTGCACTTTGTACTTTTGGCACAGTTTCCCCCGCCTGGGAGAAGGGCTGCATTTTGTCTTTTGGGGAGAGAGCAGTTGTGTAAAGTAGCCAGTTTTTTTACAGTTCAAAAGATAATTGAATTCCCTGATTCACAAGCTCTTGTTTTTTATTTTCTCTGTCCTCTGGTGGGTTCTTGCCCTAGAACCTAAGCTCCTAGGTTAGAGCTGGCTCATGGGAGAGGGCTTTGGACATGGGACAGTGTGAGAGGTGTGACCCAAGGGACCTGTTGCTGCAGGTGCAGGACATCGGTGGCAGTAGACAATGCCATGGCCAGTCACTCATTGCTTTGGCTTTGCTGCAGCCAGGAGCCAGCTGGGTTAAATCCTGGTGGGGTGGAAAGGAGATGGGACGAGGGGTCTGTAGGAAGAGCAAGATGCGTGTCTCCTGTTCTGCGGTTGGTGCCGAGGGCCAGCCCTGGGAGCTGCCTGGGGCAGGGACAGGGGTGGCTGCTGGCCAGCAGTGGCCACACCACCGGGTTCCTGCGGTGGCATATGGGGCTCCATGGCAACCTCGCTGGCACTGGGTGCTCTTGGTCGTTGCCACACAACGGACCAGCCTAGAAAGGCTGGAGGAGCGGTGGTTTCCATCCTTAGAGGGCAGCAGCAGGGCTGTCTCTCCCGGCAGGGAGGGTACCGCTGCTTCGAGCAGAAAAAGGAAACATTGCCTGTGCAAAGCCCGAAAGAGCCCGTTTCAGATAACTCTAGTGTGAGTCTGGGTAAGAGAAAGCAATTTCTTCCTCATCAACAAAATGCAGAGCTTGATAAACCCGTGGCTTAAAATTTTAATGCAAGTTCTCAGAGTGGAAACTACTTTCCACATAAACAGTAAATAATTAAAGAGGATTTTCTTACCAAAAAAGTGGTAAATCTGACTTTAAATCGGTGTGAAGATATGAATCGTAATCTGCAAAAACCTGAAGGCATTAATCTTTTGAGAAAATATTTACATAAGCATATTATAAGCTTGTTTGGGGATTTGTTATGCACGGGGTGGAGAGTGTATTATGCAGAGAGTAATGAAAGAAAAATTAAAATCTGTAAACATGTTCTGTATTACAACAGTACAGTATATTGTGAGGGCTCAGGTAAGTTTGTGGTACCGTGGGAACTCGCATGAGACTTTGGGTGTTGCTTCCGAGTCCGACCCGCGTGGCACCCCTGGGAGCGCTGATCCTGACTCCCGGCAGTTCACCGCCCCCGCGCTGCTCCCACCTCACACAGCACGGATTTTTTATGTAGTCCGAGGGCAGCCAGCCCTCCGAAGACCGAAAGAGATGGGGCCGTGGTGCTGGGCGCTACGCAAAGGACGTGCAGACACAGCTGTGGTTTGCCAAAAGCAGCCAATACAGGAGCAAATGGGCTGGAAACCATTGAAGTCTTGAAGCAAAACAATACGTTGCAATATACAGAAATTGATCCTCTCAAGCTGCCAGAGATTTTAGAGAAATGCTACAGATACCATCACATTGGACGCTGATTCTTAAAGAAACCCCAACAAACCCAAACCCCCACTATAAAAATAGTGTTTTGAGCAGGTTTGATAGAGCTGTTATAATACATGTTCTATGACAGAATAGTTCCTGTGGCAGCAACTTACAAATACAGATGGGCAGACTGATTTAAACGAAACAATGACAGTCTACACTAAGGAATCACAAAAAAAAACCACCCCCAAAAATAAAATTATAAAATTTTCTAAATATCAGCCAATAGAGGAAGAAGCTACCTTAGGCTTCCCATCCTTGATGGGCGCATTGTGACTCTACGAGATTTTCTTACTCTGAACTGAAAGTCAATGGGGAGAGTAACAAGGCAATGTAATGCTTTACCTTTCTTGTCTTTTATAATAATTTAGTTCAAGCAGGCTTTGGGAAAATCACACTTTTATTTCAAGATCCAAAGATCAATACAGCTGTATACATTTAGTGCTTGAGGGAAAATTTACTCAAAATTGTTTCATGATGAAAATGCCAAAGGCAGATGCTTTTGTTCAATCTGTTACTTTGAAGGGACCTTGTAATCTTAATTCCATTTTAAAGTCTTGTGGCCATTGTATCAAACAAAGGCAGCACATGTATCTCTTTCGGTGATGAATGCAGGATCTGCGTGTAGTAATTCAATGAAAAAACCCAATACTAACACATTTGCACATCAGAAACTGTACAAACGCTTTGGACTAACAGCTGGTTCTACAATGTATAAATTACTTTTCCTCATATACCTACAAACTCTGTTGTTGTTTGCCGAGGCAGCGCTCTCCCATCCAAGTGAAGAAGCCACAGAACATCTCAGCCAACCGTGCTCTAGCTTCCAAAAATTTGAGGGAATAACCAGCAGAAAAACAGATCAAGCTGAACTTGGAAAAATTTGCGTGCTGATAAATCAGCATTTCCTGTTATTTTGGTTTTTGTGATGGCATGTATAATATGGAAGCTTTTTAGACATTTAGGAAGTCAGCTGAAACTTGTAGCGTGATCATATATCCAGGTAAGGACTTGTGAATCAGAGCTTGTGGTGACCTTAGTCACTCAGCATTAGACCCTGTTCCCCGCTTTGTGTCACGACATTGGCAGGCCAAGACTTCTTGGTGTGATACCGTGTTTCCAGTGTGTCTCTCTGCCCCCTCTGGCAGCCCCAGGGGATGGGGTCTCGCATCTCCCAAAGCAGGAGAGGAGCTGAGCACTGTGGAGCAGTCAGAGAGGATTTAGCTCTTCTCTTGACACCCAGCCGGGGCTGGAGGGTGGAAGGGAGGGGTGATGCTCCCACAGTCCCTGTCATCGCAGCTGCAGTGTCCTTCCTTTCCCCTGGTTCATATTTGGACCACATCTGCCCCTGCTAACTCTGGATTTTCATCTCTTGTACTGTAAAATTGGGGGAAAATATCATGACCTGTATTCACAACAGTTAGGTAATTTTCATGTAATAAAAAGAAGGTTTGTTAACCTAGCGTTATTTTTTTTTCCAGCTAGAATAACTGAAGTTGTAAATGCACACACTGATGGTGCTGACCTCTAAGATCCTGCCTGGAACACAGTATAAACACCTAAAACACAGAGGGACGAACAGCAACGGGAAAGTACCGGTACCAATTTATCAATGCTGGTTTTTTGTCTAGGTATAAAGTGACCAACTGTTACAGTAGCTTTTTTTAATATTTCCAAAGTCTCTTTTGCCAGGTGAATGAATGTCTGTGTGAGAAAATGTGAGTTGGTTTAAATCGTTATAATAAGAATAAAAAGAGCTTCTTATACAAGTTAGTTACTTTTGGCTAATTAGTACCTAGTCTGAGGAGAGACAGAAGGTTCTACGAGGAGCAGGAGTAGGAACTGCTCAGGAGCTGGGCAGAGATACGCAGCTGAGTCTCAGAGGTGAGGGAAAGGAGATGTTCTGGGGAGCCCCGGGGACTGTCAGCAGCTGGGTGTAATTCAGAGAGACACTGCCTGGACTTGGAGCAAAGCACAGGACTGCAGCAGCTCCCCCCTCCCCACTGCAACGACACAACGGGCCGGGGGACACTTGTGTTCCAAGTGCTTTTTTGTTTTGCTTTGTCTCATTCCACAGATTTGAATTTTCCCTATTTAAGCAGGACGTTGTTTTACTCAGTGTCTGAATAACAGAGACTGAGAGCCCTTACCGTGCTTCTGGTGGGCTCACAAGGCAGATTTAAACCAGAGTTTTGACCAAGAATCTGGATCTGGCTGGTGCAGAATCCCATCGCATACCCAGAGTGCTGCCGTGGGGATTTGGGAGATGCCAGTAGTGCAAAATCAGGCCTTCAGCAGGAGAGAGGATGTTCCTGAGCACGGAGAGAAGTCCTGCTGGGAGATATGAGACAGGGACGGTCAGTCAAGCCTTGCTTTAGAGGGAAATGCTCCAAACTAGTCCCTCAGATATGAAGGTCTGCCCATGCGTTATCTCGGCTGCAGAGTCAGATGCAGTGCAGAGAGAATCAGAATTATCTATGGCTGCAATAAAGCTGGTCTTGCTGCCGGTATCACTCCTGTGGCTGCCAGCACAGCCTCCCTGCAAATGAGTTTAATTTGTGTATGGTGCAGAGGTTTCTTTCTTTCAGATCCTGAGATAGGAGAACAGGGTATTTTAGGTAACAAACAACATAAAAATACGTATTTGGTTTGTGTTTTTTTTTTTTTTTTTTCCCTAAGGAATGAACCCTTGATTTCTGCTGAGATTTAATACAATCATGGGATCACGGAACTGCTGGAGTTGGAAGGGACCTCTAGAGATCATCCAGTCCAACCCCCCTGCCAAACCTGGGCTGCCCAGAGCACATCACTCAGGAGCATCCAGGTGGGGCTTGAAGATCTCCAGAGAAGGGGACTCCACACCCTCCCTGGGCAGCCTCTTCCAGCAATCATAATGCAGGTAACTCTCCTAAATCAGAAAGGAGTAAGGGCCGTGAAAGTGGTAAAATACTTTGCTCCAGTTTACATAAAAAAACCTTTTTCAGTCTGCATAAACTGAAGGAAGATCCTTGAAATTCAACAGCTTCATTCATTCAATAATATCTAAAATGGGGCTTTATCCATTGATCTGGAGCCAAAAATAAGTATTTGTTCCTTGTCAGATGGGCAGTCCATGAAAGAAGCTTCTGATTCTTTCATTATATATTTTGTAGTAAAGGTCTGTGACACGCGGGCAGAAAGAGCTGGAGGATGACTACTTGACTTTCCTAGTTTTCTTAATTTACACCCTCCAGACTTTCTGAAATGGCCCTTTCCCAGTGCTTGCCCTGCCGCTTTCACACGCCGCTTCAGAGGGGTGTTTTATCACTGTTTTATTGAGGCACGAAAGGGCCAAACAAGGTTACGCAGGTCGCAGAGCGGAGCCCCCCTCTCTCTCTACCCGGTATTTCATGCTTCTGGGCATTTTCTTTTGCTGCCGTGCGGCAGCTACCGGCCACGGGAGCCCCGGTTTCTTCGGGTAGATGGTGATTTCGAGGCAAGAACAAGCCAAGCCGAGTTCTGAGGATACCAGAGGCCAGCCCGAGGCCGCAGCGGGCCGGGCCCGGCGGCGCTTCTGAAGCACCTTCCCCGGTACAACCCGGCGGCGGGGCGGCACCGCGGAACGTTATTCCCAGGAACGTTATTTCGGGGAGCTCCGTGCGTTCCCCGCGCGCGCCGCTGCCCGGGGCCTGCGGGGAGAGCGGCGGCCCGACGGGGCCTGCGCGGCCGCCCGCTGCGGGCGCTGGGCCCCGGCTGCCCTGGCAGGGCCGACCGGTCCGCCCCGCCCCGCCCCGTCCCGCCCCGCCCGCCATCGCCTCCCCGCGCCGAGGCGGCGCCGCCGCGGCCCGGCCCTCACATGACGGGCGAAGTCCGGCGAGGCAACATGGCCGCGGCGGCGGGGTAAGCATCGCTCCTCGGCCGCGCTGCCGCCGGCGCTTCCCCCCGCCGGGCCGCGGGTGGTGGAGAACGGTGGTTGTCCCGGCCGGGCCGGGCCCGGCGGCAGGTTCCCCGTGCGGGGGAGGCCCGGCAGCCTGCGCGGGGCGGGGGCTCCCCGAGGCGAGAGCCGGTTTGGGGTGGGAGGGCGAGAGCTGTGGAGGGTCCCGCGTCCTCCCCGCCCTCGGCCCCCGCGGGTCGGCATTGCCTCGGCCCCAGCCGCGGGGCACCCCGCGAGTCGTGTTAGTTTGGGGAAGCGGTGCTCCGGGGTGGCTGCCGAGTGCTTAGCGCCAGGTCTCCCCCGCGCTCTGTAGCTGCCTCCAGTGCTTTAAGGAGGTGCCATTAAAAATGCATCAGAATACGGGGGGAACTTTTTGCAGTTGCCAAAAAAGATGTCGCGCTGGGACTTGGCGCTGGCTCTTCCGTGGCTGGTGGAGGTCGCTCCCCTGTGAGGTCCCCTCCGGCCCGGTGTCCCCTGGGCGGGGACGCTGCTGCTGAGAGCAGCGGGTGCCACATCCACCGGGACAGGACTTGGCCTTGGTGACTTATCTACACGGAGCGCCGAGGTCCCCGGGAGGAAAACGTCCAGTTTACGCCTGAAATGGCATTAGCTGCTTTTCCTCATCTCGCTGATTTCCTCGCGCTGCTGGTAGCGCAGGCCTCTTGCGCTTCATGTGTTTGCTGTGGAAGCAGCGTTAGAAATTGACTAGACTTCAGGCTGGTGTTGGTAACTGTTGCTTGAAACAGACAAATAAGTAAGGTCCCGTCAACAAACAAGTGATAATTTCTTGAAAAGTAGTTTCAGTGGTTTCTTTGTGACCTCAGGAGAACACGAACTGCAGGCTGTCAGTTTCCTTCTGGAAACCTGAAGTAGGAAAGTTTAACTGAGAAATGGTGGGAAAACCAGAAGTGAAATAGGATTGTTGGTTACCAGTGTGTTCTGGTGGCTGCATCAAAACAAAACCAAAACATTAGATGGATCATACAGTAACAAAATGTAACCTCTACTGAAAATAATAAACTTATGCAGTAAGTTTTGGAAAGAACAGTTCCAGGCAAAAGAAAAATATCCTTTAAAGAAGCAGATGTAGTTTAATGTTCCTACCTACATTTCACTTCCAATGTAATAAAATAAAAGAGCTCTTGTGAGGGCTTGGGACTAAGTGATCGTAAAAACTGTGTGACAGCCAGCAGAGAAACTGCCAGCTATGGTGGGAGGCCTTTCCTGGGCTGCGCAGGGGCTGAGTTCTGATATCTGACTGGGGAAAATGAGGAGGCTGAGCTTCCCCTGTCCTCTCCTGGGCTCGCAGGTAGCCATTTCTGGGACTGACTAATGCTTATTTGCAGAAGCTTGCTCAGCTTCAAAGAGGTGTGCACCACAAAGCAGTGCTTGCATTAAACACGCTTCATTATCAAATACATATTTCAGCTATGTCAGAGTTGAGTTTGTGGCTGGAGACAGCAGGGTCCTTGCATTAGGAGAAGAAAACAGACCTTGAAGGACCAGCTAATATATTGTACTAATTACATTCTGGTATTTGTGTGTCTTGTGTGGTGTAAACTGGGTGAGTGATTAGAGATCACAGAGCAAAATTGAAAGCTTGTAATTCCCCCTCTAGAAAGAATTTGTGGTGGTATTGTTAGGTGGGAAATAGAATCATAGAGTCAAAACAGTTTTCTGCTGGTGTCATTGCATGTGTATTTGCAGGGTTGATACACAAGTGAGGCAGCTCCATACTTGTACCCACCCAATTTATGACAAGTGGCATAGCGATGAATTCTTCTATTTGAAACTGAAAAAGTGCTAATAATAATCATTATTATGATATGGGCTGGAAGGATTATAGAAAAGAAGAAAACCAGCCGATTCGTAACCTACTTCCCTGCCATGTATTTCGTAGTAATAGAGCAATGGGCACAACAGGGTGATGGTCCTGCATGTGAAGACTTTTCTTGTGATCCTGAGTACTGTGAACGTTCTCTTCCCAAGTGGTGACTCGCAATAGAAGGCCAGGTGTACAGCCATACTCTTTTTCTCGAGACTTACGTTCCTGGGTAGGTGCCAGTCTCTGAGAAGAGCTCTCCGTGGAAGCTGGGGAGAGCTGGCGCTGGGCTGGCACCCACCGAGGGACCCAACCTCTGCAGGCAAAGCAGCGCCTGTGGGTGCCTTGCTGTGGTGTTGGCCCATCCGCAAGGGTGCCGACCCTTTGGTACCCGAGTGCTTGCAGGAGAGAAGAGAGAACAAAGAATGAACCGGCTGGAACAGGTGCAGCGGAGGGCCACGAAGATGATCAGAGGGATGGAGCACCTCTCCTATGAAGACAGACTAAGGGAGCTGGGACTGTTCAGCCTGGAGAAGAGAAGACTCCAGGGAGACCTCACAGCAACCTTTCAATACCTGAAGGGTGCCTATAGAAGAGCTGGAGAAGGACTCTTTGACAGGAAGTGTAATGATAGGACAAGGGGAAATGGTTTCAAATTGGAAGAAAAAATATTCAGATTAGATATCAGGAAGAAATTTTTTACTATGAGGGTGGTGAGACACTGGAACAGGTTGCCCAGGGAGGTTGTGGATGCCCCATCCCTGGAAGTGTTCAAGGCCAGGCTGGATGGGGCCTTGAGCAACCTGGTGTGGTGGGAGGTGTCCCTGCCCATGGCAGGGGGGTTGGAACTCGATGATCTTTGAGGTCCCTTCCAACCCNAGATATCAGGAAGAAATTTTTTACTATGAGGGTGGTGAGACACTGGAACAGGTTGCCCAGGGAGGTTGTGGATGCCCCATCCCTGGAAGTGTTCAAGGCCAGGCTGGATGGGGCCTTGAGCAACCTGGTGTGGTGGGAGGTGTCCCTGCCCATGGCAGGGGGGTTGGAACTCGATGATCTTTGAGGTCCCTTCCAACCCTAACCATTCTATGATTCTATGAATGTAGAAAAAGTAGATGTAGCTCTAAGTCGAGTCCTCTCCGAAACCTTGCTGTTGTTCTCTGCAGAATTTTGGCTGTGAAAGTAGATCTGTTGCTCAGCTAGCTCCTACAGTCCAAGGCATGCATTCAGGTATGGGTGCTGAGCAGAGAACCTGAAGAACTGAGCAGTATTTGCAGCAGTGCCCAGCCCAGCTCTCCTGCGTCCCGCAGCCCTTGCTGCAGGGCCCCGCACGCTCCGCTGCCGTGGCTGTGACAGCAGCCTTGAAACTGAGACCAAGGCCTGCCTGTGAAAAACTGCAAGTCTAAAACAACCGTACAGGGTCAGCTTCTGCTGTCAGTGAGTACTGTGGCATCAAATTCAAGCAAGGGAAGTAGGATCTATTATATATGAGGAAGAACTCATTTTTTCCATGGGCTTAGGTAAAATACACAGAAGAACCATCATTTTGCATCAGAATGCATTTCAGTTCCCCTGCTAACATCCCAGTAAAAGACACCCTTAAAGTGGCTTAGTGAACTACCGCTAGGAATTGCTGCCTGGCATCGTTAGTTCTCCTTGAGTCTTGTTTTGGTTGTCAAGGTTTTAGGTACAATAAAAGCATTAATAGTAAACATAATGGAGATGAAAATGTGCATTTGTAGCAGCCTCCTCTGAGCTCCAGGGTGTAGGAATAGGTCTGGAGAAGGAAGGAAGTCAGAGTCCTTTTTTTCTTAAATCACAGCAAAAAAACCCACCAAAAAACTTGTAAAGAATGTGAAATTACAACAAAGATGACTCTTTTCCTTCCTTTGAAGCAAAACATACGACAAGTTGTACTACAACCTCTGCCTTTTTTTGGTTGGTTTTTTTTTTGTCGTTTTTGTTGTTTTTTTTAATCAGCAGATGCAAAGATCTGAGAGCCCCCTATGGCATAAGGGTGTCTGAGGATGTTCTCTCTTCCCTTTTGTACTTGCAATAGGGCGAGTGTGTGATTTCCAGGCCCTGCGTGGAGTTACTCCAGGGGGTGATCTCGCTTGGATAACAGTGTTTTCAACCTCTTGTGTGTTGCTGAGCCACAGCTTTGTGCCTGGAAAGCCCTGCCCATATTTAGTTTCAGGTCCACCATCTGATTTAAAACTTTCAGTGGCTTTTGCCTAGGATTTTATGAACTTGCTTCATTGTTCCTACAGGCATGGGTACCCCAAACCAAAAGCTTATGCTGTGCTTCCCTGCCGTGCTGGTGTTTATCAGGGGTGTGCGGGAAGTAATAAACATAAACATGCTTGAGTTTTGTGCACCATCAGCTCAACTCCCAGGCACATAGTTTGAAAATTGGATTAGCAAGAGCAGTCTTTCACCTTCTAAAATTACTTATGCTGTTACATCAAGTAGTTATAAACAAGTAAAATAAAGTATTTTATTAGCTCTTTTATGCTGTGTCTGCAGTAAGAAATTATAGGGTTTACATTTCTGATGCTGATAAAGTCTTCTAGGAGGTTACTTTATGCAGCTATAAATCAAAGGTTACCTTTCAGATTGCCTGTGAAAACTATATAATAATTAAGATGTGGAGCTCTGCTTCTCTAAGGTTAAGTCCCTTGGTGGTTTGTTTCTTGTAGTAACAATTTAACTGCACCTTTCTGTCCTCTCCTCTGGAAGCTGAACTGATAGAAAATAACCAGACAGCCAGTCTCCAGTAAGCTGAGAGAAGCTGAGGTGGAGGGACAAACTGGACTTCAATCATAGGGTTTTATTGATGAAAGAGTGTTTATCTGTAATACTGAAGCTCTAAAGCACAGCTTTGCTATATTAAACATTAAAAAATCAGGGAATGATCTTAGATTCTCCTCTCCTCATCTGATTTAAAAAAAACAAAGTCTTGCAACAAGCTACTGTACTTCTGCTGGTAAGGCTCCAAAAAGTGCAGGTAGGGAGCGGTAACAAATGTGACTGAATGAGCAATATATTCTTGTAGCACTTTAAGCACCTTAAATTACTCAATAGCTAGTTTATTTTAAGAGAGTGCTCTCTTCTTTTAGACTCTGTCACCTGGTTGTGGCTCTGTTGAGCACCATTTCTGTTCTCAGTAACTCAGAATTCATTCTTTTTCCAGCTTATCTCAGCTGTTAGTGCTTTCTGCATCTACTTTCTGTGTTGCTCTGCATGAAGGAGTGTAAGGAGTGACACGCTGTGGCTGTGACCAGCCCTGTCTCCTTTGGTACCATATGGGCAACGTTTGGTCATCTCTGGAGAGCAATGCTGGTATTCAGCATCTCCTCCCCTTCAGTGATTAGCATCTTCTTTGTAGAGCTGAACTAAACTTCCTTTTCTGTTCTAGACTGAAGTAACAAACACTGTGCATCTGAACTGTGCTAACCACTGTCTTTGTCTTCTGTTAATTGTCAATTAAAAAAATCTTTTCTAGACCTTCCTTTTGGCTGGGGAATGAGACCTTGAAAGTGCCTGTAGCACTCTTTGCCTTGAACAGAAGACGACTGTGTGATCGCCTGAAACAGAATAAGGATGTCCAGAAGAATTCAATTGTTCTGCTGCAGGGTGGAGAAGAAACCCAGAGATACTGCACAGATACTGGTATCGTGTTTCGCCAGGTGAGACCTGAATTAAAACTTCAAATCAAATTAAGAAACTCTCTTCAACTGCATGAATTTTTAAACAATTTTTAATTATTTTCCCTTTATCTCTCAGGTGTGCATTGCCTTGCTTCACTTAAATAAATTGGCTTCCTTCTAACATTGCCTCTTCAGCTTCGAGTTCCTCTCTCTTTCAGTGCTTTAGTATGCAGGCTCGTTATTCAGCTTAAAGGGCCTAAACCTGTTCGGGGCCCTGCTGCCTGCCAGTATTTAATGTAACAACAAAGACAGCAATGGAATATTTCTTAGTTTTTCAGTCTTTTCTGTGACCCAAAAAATAACCTTCTTTCTGTAGTGAAACATATTATGGTGGACCTAAACTGAATTTATTCATATAAAAGCTTAAAATACACTTTTCTAAGTCATGTATTCCACAAAGCAGGAGGTATTTTAGAATTTACAACATGTGTCTTCTCAAATTAGACTCTTCTTTAAGTACTCATGTGTTCTCCTGTCACAGATAGGACTTAATAACTTGCTAATGTCATGCCGAACGCGTTCTTAGTCTTTGGGAAAGTTGGCATAACAGAACTCTAATTATACATAACCCTCAAAGCTGTGTGCTCGATGTGGCTGCCGCAGTAATTTGTTCTGTGAATTTATTGGAGCTGTTGCATGTGATGAAGAAACAAAACCTATAAATTCTGATCTAGATAGCACTTATCTTAATGTAGTTAATGGTGTGTTTTTAGAGGAGATGCACCTGTCAGAGTGTGTGGCTGTCCTTACCAGAATTCATCTCACTATTGTTAAGTGTTTTGCTGTTTGCTTGTTTGTTCTTAAAAACCTCTTGCTAAAGGCGGTTCCTGGTACAGCTTCCTCTTCTCAGGGGAAGGCTGGGTCTTCCCTTCAGCACCCAGTTCACAACCCCATGAATCCACACTCTGCTTTTGCCTCATGTGACATGATGGTTTCTTCCTGGTACTACATTCCCTAAATTGGGATTGGAAGAATATGTTTTATTGTATGATGTATATATATGTGCTGAGTTGACCTGTTTATTTCTCGTGGTAGCTTATTAATCCCTGATCCTTTCCAGTTGCCACCAGAGGGATTTGTATTACTGTAACCTAAAACTAATCAATCTGAAAAGCTTTAGATCCCGCCTCCAAAAGCAAGAGAGATCTCTTTCAGATACATGGGAGTAGGAATTAGTACATACTGTAGAGTATTTTTAAAGCTGGTAGAAGTGAGGGTTTTCTCATAAATATATTTTGTCTTTAACCTAGGAATCTTACTTCCACTGGACTTTTGGGGTGACTGAAGCAGGCTGCTTTGGAGCAGTAGATGTTGATACTGGAAGATCCATGCTTTTTGTCCCACAACTCCCTGAGAGCTATGCTGTTTGGATGGGGAAGTAAGACATACCTTTTCACTGTGTTCCGAGGTATCTGGGTACTCCGGGTGATATGACTGGCTGTAGAGCTAGAATGATGTCTCATTTTAGTCAGATTCCACCAAATCATTCGCTGTGAATTGTAGTGATACGTACATACAGTGGTACAAAACGTGACCAGTTGAGTTTGATCATATAAGACCAAATGATCTGCCACCATTTGGTGGAGAGTACATTTAGAATCCCAACCCGTGGATCTCGTGGTATCTGTGACAGGAAGCTGAACCCTAAAGCAAAGTAGAAGCCTTGTGTTACGCCAGACCAAGTTAAATAGTAAAGCGGGCTTTTTCAGGTTGCTTCACCAGTTTGCAGCCGCCTTAGCTAATGAAGCCTTATGAGTGGCAGAAGGTAGTTTAGCCTCTTTTCATCTCAAAAAAAGATATCAACTGACAGACTGGGGAACGTAATTTTAATTCTCTTCTGTTAGTGTGCCATAAACATCTCTCTTTCTATCCATATCGGTAGTAAATATTGCTCAGTGCTGTAGTAGTGGAGGAATTGATTTATTTATGTGTTCATTTCTTTTCTCAGTCTTAATTGTATTTATACCCTCCAACAAACTGTAAATTTTTTTGCCGTCTATGTTGTCTCAGAACATTGGATTCCTTCTAATTTAATATTTTGAGCTCAGGTTGCTTCGCTTCTAATTGAAGCTATCACTTATATTTTAATGCTAATTTTGGGAAAAGGCAAACAATCGCAACCTATCGCATATGCTGAGCTGTGCCAGAACATATGGTGGGGCATGGCTGCTGTCTTCTCCAGGAGTTTGTGTGAGTATTGCTGTCTCAGGCCTGCCTGGGAACTGAAATGCTTTGTGATAGCAGTATCCATATTTTTATGCTACGTGCAGTATTTGAGGTGAGAGCTGCAGCTGGCTGGGAGGAGAGGTTCTGGTTAACCCCCCGGTGTACTCTCTGAAACCTGTTCCCTGGTGGTTCTTGTTCCCATTTATAGACAAAGCTTTTTCCTCCTCCCAAGTTCTCTTCTGTTAGTTCGAATCAGCTGTTCCGTACCCACGCTGATTGTGCCTCATCTGAAGAGGCTTCAAAATATTATTGAAGCTCCACTGTGTCATTTTGCATTTTTAAACAAAATATTGTGGTGTTTATAGATGGTGGCCTCTTTGATTTGTTTGTGCAGCACTCGTTACTGGTTCATTTACACAATTACAAGTCTGGTTTAAAATGGTTTATTGTCCTTGTGTCTTCTTGCTCTTCTTGTTCTATAACAAATTGTCTTTATTACAGCATACTTGTTTTCTAAGTTCTCCTCCTCACCCTTCCTGAATCCCTCTGTTTGAATCTTTATTTTCCCTTCTGTCAGCCTTGGTCATGTACTTTTTCTGCCTGTCAGGAGGAGGATGGATGAATAACTCATCTGTGAGTCAGTAGCAGTTCTGCTTCATAAGCTGGTTGGCAGGGGGTACTGCACACAGCTAGGGCTTGTGTTCCTTCCCAGAAGACTCAATTTTAAGTCAAAACTAGCACTGTAAGAAAAACACAAATAAGTTTGCCTTCCATCTACTGCTGTTTATCTACTGTAGTTTGCCGTGGAAATGCTTGTTTCTGTGCATGCAGAAGGCACTGTCTACCCACTGAAGAAACATTCATTTAACATCGGTGAAGCACAGATCAGTTCCAGGCCTCGCTGGGTATTTGCGAGGTTGGTGTTTTACAAGATCTGCAGCCCCTCTGCTAGTTGATAGCATGGGGTGCAGGGGCTCTGCCTGCTGCTCACATCCCTTCCTGTTTAAGGCAGATGTGGGAATCTGCCATGGAGTTTAGGCAGAAATGCATAGATTTATTCTGCATAAAATGAATGCAGAAGGCTCTTTACTGCTACTTTACTACCAGTGTATTGCTGAATGTGTTGTTTGATGTACTGTTGTGCCTTCACTTCTGAAGGTCACGTATTTGGGTGGGTTTGGAAGCATGGCTCAGGTAATGTGGCATGATGCAGAAGTGGGGCTTCTCGGCTTCTTTCAAAGTGCAGCCTTAGTGTGGCCCAAACCAAGGAAGTGTCTGGGAGCACTTGCTCGGAGACGAGCAGACTATTGGTTTATAAATGAGACCATAACCCCTGTAGTTATTTCAGTCTCACCAACTGCTCGTGTTTCCCAGGAGGGTTTGGCGCACTGGGGTGGTGCCTGGGGACACTGAAGAAGAGGTGAACGTGGAGATGATGGATGCAGCACCCTGTCTGCAGTCTGCCAAGGACCCAGCACTGTGTTGTACCATGTTAAGGGTGACTAACACGTCTTTGGAAGTGTTACTCATCTTCTAGGAAAGACTTCTTGGTGAGCGTGTATTCTCTAAAGGTTTGTAAATAGCTGTAAGGCTACCTTTTAGGAGTCCTTCAAGCCAAAACAACCTCTGCAGTTTCAAAAGGGAGGAGAGATTTGATTTAACTCACAGAGTAAGGACATTCTCCCCAAAAGCCACAATGTCTTAAGGGGCAATGGTAGAATTGTTATGAGGGTAATTGTAGGACTGCTGCTCCTACTTTCGTCTGGGGAAGGGATTGCAACAGCAGTTATCTGTTTTTAAATGATGAGCGTGAGCATTTCTGCCACTGCTGGCCTAGCCCATTTCTTCATTGTTGGCTGGGAAAATCTTCCCAACTAAGACCGGCTTTCCCTCTCTCTCGATCTGTACCTCTGCCCCTGCCTGTTTGAAACAGAGACTCACAGCATGGCTTAGAGCGTGAGCTTTTGCACTTCTAAAGTATTTTTCTGTTCTAAGTTTTGGAGGAAGAGTTTAGGAAATGTATCTGGGAATATAAGATTGTAAAGGCTTCAGAAGCACAACTGTGCAGTAGCTGCCCCTCTGTCTCTTACCTAGTCAAGCGTGTGTGCAGGGCTGGGATCGTTTCTCTTCCGAGGAAGCATTAAGTTGGTGTGACTGCATGTCTTGCACAGAGACTTCAATTTCGCTAATTAATGCTGCACCTGCCATTTACCTCCTTAATTATAAATGACAGAACTAGTCAGTGTGCTGATTAAAGATATTTTATAAAGTAAAACATACTGTACAGCAGCTGCTTTATGTGGAGTGGATGCCAAAATAACTTAATTGCCTTGCCACGTAAAGAGTGTTTTAATGGAAAACAAAAATATTTAACACTTTCATGCTCTAACTTTAGAAATACATACTCAGTGGGACAGAACAATATTTATATGCAATTTCCTGTGTTTTCTTCAAAGCCCTGCTGGCTGATTGGTAAGTATAGCAACACTAATCTAGCGTTGCATCCACTGTAAGTAACATTTTCCATGAACTTGATGGGAAGCTAGCTATATTTGCAAAGTTGAATCTTGGTGCAGCACTTTGGAGCTGTAATAAAGCACAATGAAACACTTAATGAATGTTCGTCATTTCTCAGTGACCTAATGAGGAAGCTCCTTAAATACTGCTATCGTTTTCTAAGTAGGCTGCGACCAAAATCAACCTTTGGTTTTAGTGATTAGACTTGACTGACTTCAGCAAAGCTGTGAAGTTTTACTGCCTTTGGAAAAAAGTGCAGAAGTCCATGGTTGTTTTTTTTTTGTTTGTTTACTTTTTTTCCTCAAAACTTTCTGTAAAAATAGTTATTTTGGCTTTTATCCTTTTTTTTGTCTCCTGTAGACTGTATGTGGCCATGAAAATGCCACATACAGCTAGGAAGCCAGCAAATGTCTTTCTGGATTTCTTTTCCTTAATAGGCATGGGTAAAATTTTGTGGCATTTGTCTTTTGAGTAACTGTGAATATTAAACTGTGTACAGTGTGGTCTGTTTCTCTGCTGGTGGCTGAGACTGGTGCCATAGTTAGCTGCAGGTCTGGCCAGAAAAAGGCCAGGTCTGTAGAGAGCCTGTTCTGTGCAAGCTGAACTTTGAGGCAGCTCTTTGGAAAGGTTGTGGGATGTGTGTGTGTGCTGTAGGAGAAACTCGAAATCACCTTACCTGCACTCCATGATGCAGATTTTGCAGGAATGAAGGACATTTTTTAAATTAGTTTTACTGATAATGTACGTGCAGGTTGTCTCCTCTGTAGCAGCTCTGGAGCTGTGCTCAGCATACTCTGCAAGGGTCTTCTGTTTTAGCTTCTGAACTCATCTGCTGGATCATTCTCTCATATTTTTTCTTGTAACTTTTTCTCTAAAATGAAATATGTTTAATGTTTTCTTTTTCTCTGCCTATCAGTCTGATCCCTTCCTACAATTTGTCCCTTCCCTCTACCCACTGAATCTTTATTTTGCTGTTTAAAAAACCAACCCACCACTTTTTAATCACTTTAGGTCATCTTATTACTGTTTTGTACCAACTGGCAATTGCAATTTATCTGCAAAGTTCGTTACCACCTGCGAATGCCATCTGTGGATCTCGTGAACATGTTCAGTCCTGCTTCTGTTTCTGAATAGCATCAGAACTGATTCCAGCCTTTGGAGCCTCCCGCTAATCAAGACTTGCAGGCCATGGCTGTTTGTCCCTTTTACTTCTGAGAACATCAGCCTGAATTGATGCAGCACTTTTCAGTGTGGCAGTTGGAGGGTTTCCCAGCCCTCAAAAAGCTCATCTTTTTATCTCTTTATTTATTTTTGTTTTCTGCTTTAGGCCTTTCACTTTTTTATTACAACTAGTCATTGGGTTTCAGGTCACATCGTAGTGTTCCTGTCCAAGCCAATTTGAGTTGATTTTGGAGAGTAGGTCTTGAGAGAGATTTTTATCAAATATTTTTCTACTATTCAGATAGTACATCTGTTGCTTTACCCTTCATCTGATCCTTTGAAAACTATACAATAAAGCTGGTTGCTTTTGATTGACAAGACTTACTCGTGCAGTTCCCCATGGTGCTTATTTTCCATGATTCCAGTTCTCTCCGTAGTACGGTGATTTCCATTTCTGGTCTCCCATTCAATTATTACAATATTTCTCTGTGGGTAAAAATTACTTTTACAGAATAATTAGTGTCTGGATTACTCTTGCCACTTTACTGATGATTGTTTTTCTCTAAACAGTGCTGCTTGAATGCTCTGACTTCTCAGATGATGAGTTTAGACATTGTCCCACTATTCTCATTCTCCAGGAGCCTTGCTCTGGTGCAGTAGGAATGTGTATTGTCTCTATCACTTTCACTTCAGTAACTGTTTTTATAAATCTTTGCTTTCTAGCTGCTTACGTTTCCTTGTATTTATTGTTGAGAATGTTTTAAGCAATAATAGTTAATTTATACTATTTATAGTACTATTTATAATGCATTGTTTTTTAATCTCTATCACATATACCTTTAACTGGATGCACAATGTGGTGATTTATTAAGTGTTCAAGTGGTTTTTTTTTTCCTCGTCTTTTTGATTCAGGTATATTCAGAACTAGAACCAGCACTAAGTAACTCAGCTCGGCAGTGCTGCACCAGAGTTTTTCAATACCCTGATGTGGCTTCAAACCACAGCACGAGAGAGTCGTGTCCTGCCTGCGCACGTCTCATGCCTGTGGTACGAGGGGGAACGTTGATAACCTTCACCAGGCATTTCTTATTTTATACGTTATTTAATACACTAGCAGGATATCGAGTTCAGGGATATAAGCTCCAGATAACATTTTGAAATATCAGAGTTTTCCTTTGATGAGACATGCCATGTGCTTGTCCCTGAGCGCTCTGTGGTGGGAAGGGAAGCTGCAGCAGAAGCAATGCCGTGGGGACTTTGCCGTGGTGCCCTGACCAGGCTCTGCCCCTCCTCACCACCTCCTGCCCTGCCGCCGCCCGCTCTGAGCCCAGAGGTCTCCCCTTCTTCTTGGCAGGGACTTGAGAAGGCACTTCAGTGAAAAAAAAAACAAAAAACAACCCTTAAGTGAAATATCTACAGTGGTGCCTCTATCCTTGCACTTCTAAAATTCCATGTTGTCAGCTCTTGATGGTAACTGTTTTCTTTAGGGTTTTTATTCCCCACGACCTGTCCTGTGTCTGCCTGTATGTACAGGAGGGGGTCTCTAAGAGTGTTGCCTGTGTTGAGAAACCTACAAAGGAGAAAAAACAAATCCAACCGTGTCGTTAGAACAGGATAGGGAAAAGTATAATTGCTATTAATGCTTCTTGAGACCTAAATGTGTGTGTGAAAACCAGGCAGGCTGTGTTTTACTCGCTGCGTACCCCTTTGTGGTTTAGTTTTCTTTACAAGTTACAAGCTGGGAATACTATCATCCCCTTCTTACTGGTCAGGTCATCTTAACGCTGCTGTGGGCATCAGTATGGCTGCTTTCCGTGCTGTTACCGACCCGGACGGGAGCTGCGGGACACGCTGCGCACATTCCAGTGCTGCTGGTAGTGTTGGTATGTGCGGGACATAAAATAGTGCTCATTTCCCCCCAATGCAGACATTTTTCCAAAGCAAAAGTACAACATCTGCTGATAGATTCAGTATGTAACGCTCAGTTGAGAAGCGTGGATTGGGACCAGTTTTTGAGTGGAGCACTGTTACTGTATAGTGACCTAGAAATTACTCCTGCCCTCCTCACCACTGTAAGTCTTTTTGTGCCTTTTTTTGGGGAGGAGAGCTTTCTAATGAGTATTTTTCAGCAGTTTTATGCTACAAGAAATCTTTCAGGGATCTCAGTGTATAAACATTCTCTTTGTTACAGTTTTTTCTGTACTAGTGTAGAGCCCTTCTCTCCAAGGAAGCATTTTGTTTGCAGAAAGAAATAAAGCAAAGGTTACCAGTTGCAAGCTTTCCGGTTTTGTTTTTTGGGGTAGCTCTTGATAGTATCTTTTAAATGTCTAATTGAGGCACTGCTTCTTGTGGTAGAATTTATAGAAAACCTAAAGAACTTTTCATCTTTTGGGAATGGCTGAGCAGGAGCAGTGCGACTGTATATTTGAAGTAGATGAAATAGGTAGTTCAGAGCTTGGCTTTTATTAGGAAGACCCGTGAGAGTCTCCTCAATACTTTATTTCTGATTGCAGAAGGCCAACGGTCTGTACATTGCTCCTAGTTATTCCGCTTCTGCATGATCTGTGGGTAGCACTGGGAAGTGCAGTGTCTCGTACCCAGCATCATGGGGCAGGTGGACTCTGCCGTCCTGTCCCTCCATTAGACATGGCTTCACGGTCACCTATAGCCCTGGTCACCTTTTCACGTCAGGGCAGCTTGAGTCTCCATCTTCAGTTCAATTTCTTTTGAATTCTGTTACTCTTTCAAAATCCGTGATGCTCTGGACTGTATCAGAAGGAGCGGGGAGTCTGAGTTTCCATGTATGCAGGTATGTCTGTCTTTTGAAGGAAAGAACAGAAATCTAGAGAAACTGGGAAGGGGGTAACCTTAAGGTAGTCGAAACATTGCCGGAGGCTGCCTGTGGTGCCAGCGAGCCCATCAGTACTGTTCCGTGTTAAATCTAGCTTGATGCCTTTTAATCTTCTTGTTTGAGACAGTGAAATTCCTTTTGGATATGCAGGTGATTGCATTTTTTTGGACAAAGTCAGGAACATCTGCTGGTATCTTGTAAAGCCTCCCGTGTTGTTCTTCCTAGCAGCTCTCGACACCCTCTTGTTTGGCTAATGCTTTGCCATCTGTTAACTCCATGATATTGTAATGAGGAGGGAGTTTATTGGTGGGTCTCTGGCAGCGTTAAAGCACTGCTTTTGTATCCCTTTCCCCCCTCCTGCTCTGCATGCTTTACTGATGTGTTTCTATTCATCAGGATTAATTTTTGTGAAGGTTCTTATTCTTTGTATGCAGCCTCACCCAAACTTCTACTCTGCTTTGTGCTCATTCTAGCCAGGCCAGAGAAACACGTTGTTAACTGTGGGCAACTTCAATTGCTGAAGGTTCCGCTGCTCCAGTTTACTCCTTGTGCCTGCATTTCCTCTCACGTGGGTGAGGAAAAAAGCCGTGTAACTGGTGCAGTGACTTGGTGCAGTCAGTGTGTGCCGCAGTGCCACGTACACACTCTGTGCAGGCTCATGTTTTTGCTTATAGAGACTGTTTGCTCAGGATAACGGGAATTTGCCATGAAGTGGTGGTTTATGCCTGTTACTCTGGAGGTGAAAGTTAGGGTGGAACGGAGGGAGCGATGCTGTTGTATCCCTGTAGAGCAGAAAGCTTTACTCTGAAGTTTGCTAGTTTCAGCTTTTCTGTCTCATGACATCAAGAATCTTCCTCTTGTGATTTTCTGATATGAGCTTGGACAGGTTTTCATGCGTTTTAGGCGATAATGCTTGTAGGGCCTTTTAAGATAGCACTGTACCCTGAACATTATTGTGTAGAAACCCTGTGGCTTTAGACTTTGTCATGAATAGTGTCTTTGCTGTTTGCCTGTTCTGTTATTGTTCCAACTATGTTAATTCTTACTTTTAATTACTGCTTGGAAGAGCATCACCTTCTGGCAACTGCCAGGAGCTGTGGATCTGAAAGACAACAGGTAGTGGCCAAGCCTTGTGGGTCTGTGTTTTAATTGCAGGAGATGGGCTTTAGTATAGCGTGTTTTGCTTTGTGTCAGCGCTTGCAGTCTTCCTCCCAACATCCTCAAGAGACCCTCAAAATGGTTATTGACTCTGGAGATTCCTACTGATGCCTTTTAAAAACACAGTAATGAATGCTGATGGGTTTTTGGCTAAAGGCAGATTCAGTGCTTAGAGATTGCAGGTGATTCTGGCCCTCATGCAAGTTCATTGATGCAGTGTGTGGTCAGACAGGCTGGAAAACTGCTTTGGGTCTGGGCTGTGTGCTATTAATTTCATATTTCCTTCTGTGGGAAAGGGTGTCCTCACATTATGTCAGGATACACCTGCTGCTTTCTCTTACGTGTAACAGTGCAGAAGGGAAGGTGTATTTAAGGCACCCTTCTTTCAGAATAGCTTCAGAACACAGACAAGGCCAGAGGTGAAGGCTTAAGGAGTTCTGTAAAACCATTCAAATCTTAAAGGTTTGTTATAAATTGTGTAGGTGTAAAGCCACAGAAATGAAGAACTGGTTATTGTAATGTGTAAGTGAACAAAACCCCATAGTTCTGAGCATGTTGATGGCTCTGGTGTGTCTGCCTGTTCTGACAAGCCCATCGCGAGAATGTGGCTAACGGGGAGCTCTGAACCATCCCGGGTGGGTGACAGGACAAGCGTAAGGCAAAGAATTAGCACAACACGGACGAGAAAGTAGAACTGGCAGTTCCAATTCAAACAGCTTCTGCTGGTAGACGGAAGTGGTGCAGCTGCCGTTCTGCGTTGTTATTAAGGTGAATGATGTTAATAAGGTGAATGTTCAATGAAGTATCTTAATTCTGTATTTGAGAGAAACAAAAAATATGTGAAGCATCAGAAATTGATGGTGATGAACTTGTTTCTATTCCAGCAGTAAAACTAAAGAAAGTTAAGTAGCTCCTAAAGGTCGCGTTTTTATCCAAATATTTTAAAAGAGCTGCGCAAGGGCTTCTGCAGGCTGCTGTGGCAGTTTGGGTAGGAAAGAGAGAGGATGCTGTTAGCAATGCCTAACAGCAGGACATATAACAGTGTCAGATCTCTGAAAATCAAAGCATCTAGGAATCAAACTAAAAATGAAATACATGTGCTTATTCTGATCTCTGCTGGCTTTTGCAGTCTGTGGTGGCTTGCAGACATGTTAGGAAAGGTGAGGTATGTGAAGGCAGCGCTGACACTAAGCCAGCCCTATGGAACCCGGCAGTTCAGTGGGCTGTACCCGAGCCAGACTGGCTGCTGGCCCACAGGGCTGATGCCCCGGGCTGTGGGGCTGCCTGATGGTAGCAGGGTGCAGGAAGCTAAGGCTGTGTGATTTATCTGTGGTGTGGGGAGGGAGGAATCCTGTGTAACTTCAGAGCAGATGATGCAGTCAACTCGCCACTCTTCAGAAGCCTGGGACCACCCGCTGTTGACTTGCTCTGCTAAAGGTGCTCAGGTCATTGCCCAGGTGTGTATGTACATGTATATGAGTGTGTGTCTGTAATCCTTTAGGAACAAAATGTAGAATGTGTAGAAAATGTTTTTAAATTAGTCCCAACTGGAATTTCTCAGATTTTTCTGATGAACACACCATTAAAGGTATTTTTTTTCCAACAGGAATAGATTTACATCCTAGGTTATGCAGTAAGATAAATAATCTTGAATTAGGAACTCTAGCTGAATTGCTGAGGAAAAGCTAAATTGGGGTGCTTGAGGAAAAGCTGAATTTCATTTTAGAGCTGATCCACTGTAAAAACTAAAACCTGAAAATCTGTCCTAAAAGCATTAAAAAATGCAAATACAAAGCGGCCAGTATGAAAAAGTGGTTATATGTATTGCAGATTGTCTGGAAGAACGTTTAGATGCAAATGCAAACGTATACATATGAATGTATATCAGCAATTAGGTTGCAAATATATTAGCAGTTGGCTTAGATGCGTTGCTTTCAGGAATAGCTATCAGCTGTTATAAATTCTGTTCACAGTTTTTCTTCGGCATTTGTGATTTAGATCTATCTCATTTGTACCTCTCTTCTGAATGCAGTTCTGAAAACTAGAACACTGTTTTATCATGTTGGTATTACGAGGCTCTTGCTCCAGAGTCCTTTAGAGCACAAAGAAATGTTGCTTAATGGAATTCTTACGGTAATGTCAAATTTGTACAAATCTCTTAAGATTTGCTGTTATGAATTCTTGCGCAATGTAATGAACAACAGCTTTAAAGTGGTTTTAGACAATAAGACCAAGTTTTTATTGGATTTAAAGTGGAAACACAGCATGGTTAATAAAGTATTGCAAAAAAATTTGAGGTTTTAATTTTGTCCAACTATATAAAAACTTCAAAATACATATTTTTTGTGTATTTATAGATAGGCTGTCAGAGCTGTTCATCTTCCTCGTGGATAAAGGGAGGAGTCAGTATTCCATTCCTGTCCAAAGCATGGCATTGAGGTGGAACCAGTTGTAATACTGGGCAGTCAGAGTGGTGGCAGAACCTGCTCTGGCTGGTGAGATTGTGATTTGGTGAAGGATCTTGGTTTTAAACATGCTGTTGTGTACCACTGGGAGTGCAGTTAAACCACATGGAAAAGTTTAGAATAAACTTGGAAGCTTTCACTAAGCTGATGGGCTGACTGGGATTCCTGATCACTAGTTCTTAATACGATGCTCCCTACCCTTTTGCTGGTGGTTTTGGTGTTTGATGGATGTACAGCAGAAATGAGAGATAACTAACGTGGGATACTGCTTTACTGTTTGGCTTAACGTTTCACACCATGTTTTTATAGTGAAAGTATTGCTGCTCCTCTTTCCCATTGCTACCTCAGTAGAATTTTGTTTAGAATAAAGTTGTCACTTGCTGTGATTGAAAGCTGAATTTTCGATATTTGGTGCTTTAAAAAACTCTTAGCTGTTAAATTGAGACACGCATCAGAATTGGAATCTTCTCTTAAAAATGTAGTGTCACATCTTTAGGCCATCTTCAGGATTTCCCAACCGCTATGAAAAACTTGAGAATCAGAAACCAAGCAGGTGAACTAGATTGGGCAGCAGAACACGGGAGAAGGAAGAGTTGTGTAGGAAGCATCAGCAGAATGTAAACAGCTTTGATGTTGCACCCAAATTAACTCAATCTTTTTCACTGGACTGGAAGTTGTGATGAATTGTAGGTGGTGAAATGGAGACAGTATCTTGTTTAAGGGATCCTTTGGTGACAAAAAGTGAGGACTCTATTCTTCTAAATAAATAGGAGTGCTGGACTCTGACACTTTCTTGCCTTATTATGGCCATAAACTGTGGGATGCCAGATTTTTGCCTGGCCACTTGGCCATGATGCAGTTCTGGGAGTTTGGAGTTGCTTATTTCCATTATAAGATAAAATGATGACTCCTACTATTCTGGAAGCTAACTATTGACATTTATAACCAACCCTGGCATTTGCTTGGCTGGAGTTACAAAACTACAGGGAAAGGATATTGAGTGGTTTTAGGGCTGAAGTGCATTATTCTCTGTAAGTTTTTTGCCAATTTACGTTGCCAGGGAGTCTGAAAAATTTTGCACATTTTTCTCCACCCCAAAAGCCTGTAAAAATTAGGCCATTGCTTCTGTTCACATCTGTTTACAAAAGGGTATTTTGGGGTTTTTTTGATAGATAAGGAGAGACATGATTCAATAATACCTGGGATCACGTCTTCCACTTGGGTAGTCCTTCTAATTAATTTATGACTTGCTGTGGGTTTTTCTACGTGTAGTCTCTGCAGTGATTAATCAGAATTTTGAAACTGGCAGCCCATAGCAGCATTACAAAAGACAAAGCCAAACCTAAAAATTGTAAGCAATTAACTTATTCTACCTGCCTGAGAGTGGTTTGGAGAGAGAAGTACTCCTCAGCTCTGAGAAGTATCAGATGTGCTTGAAATTATCATAACTGAATGTAGCTTCTGATTTTCATGATCCAGCGAGCGTTCTGGGGAAGGTACCGTTCCCTGTCACAGTGATGGCCGGTGCTAGACTTCAGCCTGTTTTGCATTTAAATTGGATAAAAATGAGCACTGAGCCCTGTCTCTGCTAAGGAACTCCACACTGCTACGTTTTTTACTGTAACTACAATGTTGGTGCAGAATAATGTTTCATCGATTCCTGCTAAACTTGGGGGAAAAAATGAAGAGACTGGAGAGAATATGGAAAGTTTGAGTGAGGATCCTTCTTGCTCCTCTTTCTCCCTGAGCCTTTGTTTTGCCTCCTGTGCTGCTTTTCTGTATGTGGCAGCACAGGATTTTCTTGATTTAATGTAGGCTTCCATGTGCACTTTTAGACCAGGTGTCCTGATTTAGTGGCTGAGAGGACAGAGGGTTGTGGGGAACTGCTGGTTCCTTGCCCTCAAAGCAGAGAAAAAATTCTCAGCCTTGAAAGGATGATGAGCTACTTCTGCTCCTCAAAAGAGTGGTAGCGTACATGAGATGTTGGAGGGATTGCAGCTGGAATGGAATCAATAAGGGATTAATATTAACTGTAACCAAAAAATTAAATTAGCAGCAGTGTCCTGTGGATGACACAACTACAGGGTGCAACTAACAACAAAAACCTGGTTGAACAACAGTTTGGGAGAAGACAGAAATTTTCTTAGTGGCACATTGGAAAAGGAGACCTACGCTTGGTTAAACTGCATTAAGTGAAGTGATTAAAATCCAGCACATTTGTGGGCATAATATTAAGGAATATTTACTTTACAAGAAACAGTTCTTAGATTCAAACAATGCAGCTAATTGTAAGTGGTGCTTTGCAGGTATTGCTCTAAAGAGCATATGTTACCATAAATTACCATTGGCCATAAATTAGCTGGTTTTACAGTTGGGAATCCTCTGGTACCAGATGAATTTGTTGAAACTGTAAAAGAGAACAAAAATGGAAAGTGCTAAAGCTGTTTGTGGTGTTTCTGGAATATTAAAGTACTTGAATGTGTGAGGAATGAGGGAGGGGAAAAGGAGATGGCTGTACGAGAAACAAAGGATGCAAAGTTGGAGGTGAGGGAACTATAAAATACAGCATATAGAAAGATACGAGGATGTAGTGGTTTGTTTTTTTTTTAATTCTATGTGAAATTAGCCAGGGAGAGAAGATAAATGATAATTACTTTGAAGTCTCCAACAGTGATGGGAAGAGTTCACAAAAGGAGAATTGCAAAAGGGAACATAAAGTGAGGTATTTTTGCGTTACTTTTGGAGTAGTACTTTCATGGATAAATAAATTTTAAAAGATCTGTGATTTACTGCTTGAGAACACCACAAACGTTTTCATGTTGTTGTTTATGTCTCAGCCCAGTACTGTTTGGAGCATAAAGGAATGTAAAGTGAAAAATGAGTGCACAGGATTGACAGCAGTGACATAAATGAGAGCTCTAGCAGCCGGTGCTGCGGGCAGCTGTGGCACGTGCCTTCCTTCTGGAGCACCTCCTGAAGGTGCTGGGCTTCTGGTCCCACCGCTGCTGCTGTTCCCCACTGCGAGGGCTAGAAATGTTCTTCGCTCTTCAGAATAATTTATTCTTGCCCTGGTTGGTCTTGTGCTCCTGTAGTCTGTTTCAGTGGCTGAAGGTTCAGTCCTGCGCACACCTCTTGCACACCTTTTGCTCTCCTGCACTCTCAGGAAGCAAAATACACAGGATCCTCCAAACTCCAGCTCTTCTGACCATGATTTTTTCTCCTGTTTTCTTTACTCTGTGGAAGGATGTAAGCTGAGTGGGGATTTTTCTTTTTTTTTCATTTGAGACTACATTTTCAGGCTTACACTGATTATATTTATTTCAGTTCAGGGAGGATAGAGATCATAATCAGAGACTGAAGTCTCTGATTGAATAAGTCTCACCATGAAGTGAAGGAATGAGGGATGGCAGAGCCACTGGTCTGGGTGCTGCTGATGACCAGAGCACTGATCCGTGCTGGCTCTGCCCCAGCTGGGGCTCTGCTTGGGCATCAGGGGAGAAGACAGCAGAAATGATTTAATTTTGGACATGGACATGTTGGACATCCTGTTGGGTTGGAGGAGTGGGGCTCTGGTGTCTTGCAGAGTAGAGGTGGCAGGGCCCACATCTTCATAGCCCTCAGGCCACTTCATGCTCATGTCAGAGGGGTTGCCAGGGAAGAAAATTAATGTTTTGTTCGTTCTTTGAATGTAACACAGGGCAAAATTGTATTTTCCTATTTCCACATCCTTCCAACATCTGGTGAGTTGGGAAGTTGTATACAAATGGCGTGGCAAAAATCCTTAACAAAACTGTCTTGTGTAGAGTGAATGGGAAAAAACCCACTTTAAATTCAGGAGGAGACCATGAAATCTGAATTAAACCACACTGATTTTTGTAGCATGGCAACTTTCTGTGGAATCTCCTATTTTGAGAAATGGAGTCAAGAATAAGATCATGAAAACATTTCTTATCTCTGATTCTATTGCTGTGATGACAGAGGACATAATTTCTGTGTCTGTGGATTTACTAAATATAACAATAAAGCTAAACCTAAATGTTTCTTTTGTTGTTTTCCAAAGGATTCACCCCCCCGAATTCTTCAAGAACAAATACGCTGTGGATGAAGTCCACTATGTGCATGAGGTGAGTTGACTGTGTTTCTGGGTATTTTTCTGTGAATACAAAATCAGTATGTGGCAATGATTTTGCTTAACTTTAGTCCTCTGCTGACCGGATGTCTCCTGACTTGGTGGGACCTTTTTCTCCCCTAGTTACTGGAAAGTGTCCTTCATTTTTATAAAGCACATGTAATTTATTTATTTTTTAAAAGGCTGCCATTTTGAGCTGAACACTAAGGTCTTAATCCAAAGAGGTCTCATGATGCACAGAACATGTTTATGAGACCTGTCAGTCTGTGTCTTTATCCAACAGAAATGTGTTGATAAATGCATTTTTTGTAGTGCCCTGGGGATTTGAGGAGGTCGCTGTCAGAGTTTCCATGTCCTGCCTCTGACTCAGGAACCTATGTTTATTTTGTGCCTCTGCAGAGCTGTTAGGAAAGGCTGGCTGACTTACTCTTAGTTCATGTCAAATCATTCTAATATTTAAATAAGCAAATATATTCATATTTTTAAATGCAAGTGTGACTTGCATAGTTAGGTTTCGTATTTAGTTTCTGAGCAGACGTTTGTGTGCTCACGCAGTGGGGCAGCTACCTGTTCCTTGGTAGGAAGGTCAGCAGGGTGAGGGCAGTGCTCCTGCCCAGCTGCCTGGGTGATTGCCATGGAGAGCGGCTGGAAAAGGAAGGCTGTGATATTTTCTCCCTGCAGAGCACTATCGACAAAAACTTTTGCTCTCATCAGCTGTGAGGACATTTTG
Source organism: Calidris pygmaea (assembly GCA_003697955.1). Taxonomy (NCBI): domain Eukaryota; kingdom Metazoa; phylum Chordata; class Aves; order Charadriiformes; family Scolopacidae; genus Calidris; species Calidris pygmaea. Next base: position 623,864 of record QJSC01005592.1, on the reverse strand, counting down.
TTTCATTTTGATAGTGAGCCCAGCTATGAAGTGAAGTTTGCTCCTGTGTTTCAGTGGCTGGCGGGAGCTGTGGAGAGGCTGCTTTCTGACACGTGTGAGCTCAGTCGCGTTGAGTGCAGGTGCTCCAGTGCTCATCCGTCAGATGGCGAAAATTGCAAGTGGAAGATACATGGTTCATTTTTAAAAATCACATTTATTTTAGGTCACCTTAGTTGTTTTGGGTCACTTTCCATCAACAAATGCCTTTATTGCAGTCTGTTCTCTGCTTCCTTACCGCTTAAAAATCTCATTGATGGGAAAAAGCTCTTTATGTGGAGAAGTAAATTGTCCCAACATAAAGGTTGTTTTCTGCCTGGACGGAAACTGGAAACCTGGATTGAAGGTAGAAGCTGTTGAAGGTTCAGCTTTCAAAGGTTCTGTCTATAACTTTTGCCTCGTTTGCCAAGGAATTGGTTTTCCACCACCAGGACACTGTGTGCCATGTTTACAGGATAGTTTTATGTCAACAAATGACCAACTTGTGTGAGTGTGTAATCCTGATGTTTCATGGGAAGAGGGGGGGGGGGAAAAGGTGGAATTGGTATTTTTCTACCTTGCTGCCACATGCTTTCTTTGGTTAATATTATTAGTGTACTGTTAAGCTGGTTTAAAGTCGGTAGAACTGTCCTCAATGGAATTACATCATCTGTTCTCTGCCTGGAGGAATGTGTAATTCCGTGCCCACATCTCTGCCGCTGCTCCCAAAGCCCAGCTCTCCACAAGCCCAGTGATACTGTTCTCAGTTTGTAAATGTTTGAAAAGTACTGAAGGAGCCTAAAGAACTATTAGTCAGTAAAAATGATCCATGAGAATAACAGTAAACATTCATTACTAAGCATTTAGCACACTGTAACATAGTATTAATGAGCATGTGGTTTCCATGCAGTAGTGCCCTGGGGATGCAGAGTGACCTGTGTTCCTTACTTCTGGGTGACATCACAGCTTCTGGGCTCGTACTTCCTCTGGCCTCCAAATGATGACAACAGACTTAATCTTAAGTTATAGTTGGTATTTATGTCTTTAAAGGATGCCACCAGCTTAAGCACTGTGTTTCTGTCTAAATGTTTTGTGATCTGAATTACTACAATATCTGAAATAGAGGACCATTGTTTGTCTTTGCAGCTTGTTTACTTGTGTACAGTAAATGTTGATGAAATTAGTATAAATGTGATTGTAAGGCAGAAAAAAAAGAAAAATAATAGCAATATAAAACTTCTTTTTAGATATCCAGTGTCTTGGCTTCGAAGAAACCCTCTGTGCTCCTTACTTTGGTGAGTCATACTGTTCTGAAGAATAGCTGCCTATGTTCTTCAATAAGGAGATAATTTGGTATTTCTTTGCACCGGCATTCTCTATCTTCTCCTCCCCATCTGTGCCAAACGTGAAGCTACTTGTGTGTAGCCATCTAGTCTTCTGGCTTCTCCATGATCTCAAGATTTGTAACTGCTGGCCTTCCAGTCTGCATTCTCTCTGCTAAAAGCTTCATGTGTTTTCTGGTAAAACATGACAAGCCCATCTGACATAGACCATGGTCTCCTCGAGCCTTGTTCAATGACTCTGAACTCCACTGTTCTCTGCTGCTGCTCTGGTCATGACATGAGCATGTTTGGGCCTTTCTGTGGAATCCTGCAAGGATTCAGGGAATACTTTTTCTGCCTAGAGTGGGGTGGTAAGAACAACTTCTTGGGAGGAGGGAGTGATAACCACACACCTGCCCAGTATTTTGGATGGTGATTGCTGTGTTCTCTTGAAGAAGGATGAGTGAATGGATGTAAAACCTGCAAGTTTTTTCTTCCCGTCACCTTTCCACCAGCTCCTTTCCTTCACAGATGTTTTGTAAACCTCTCACTATTAAGAGTATCTGATTTTTTATCTCCGATCTATATAAGAAATGATTTGCTGACTCTGAGCTTTCCCTTACAGCAAATACAGTGAGAGCTCCTGGATTTCTTGTTTTCCCATGACAGTTGCCAGATAGAAGTCTTACCAAAAATCCCTCCTTAAACAGTTACATAGCAAGAGATCTGATTTCTTTATCCATTAAGAAAAGAGGCCCCTACACACATATAAAAGATGACACTATAGCCTTTCTCTTGTTCTTAAGAGGAGTAAGTGGGAAAGGAAATATTTTACTATCATGTGCTTCTTACTGTTCATTTCTGCTCATCAAGTTGTTGACTGGTTGTCACTCTGTGAGCATCCTGCTGTAATGGGGAATTTTCCCCTAATTCCTGGCAGAGAGGATGGAGCTGCCCTCCCACTGCCATGGAGAAGGCTACAGGGAAATGGGAAGAGCACTTCTCTTTCTGCTGGCTGATTGGGATCGTGGTCCTCTCCTCCTTGGTCTCATGTAGCTGCAGAGCTGTGTCGCTGCCCCACAGATATCCCAGCCCTGTGCAGAAGTGCTGGGCTGCTGTGGAGCGGCCAGAATATTCCTGCTTATGCTACCTGCTCTAGGGAGCACCATGCACATTTAAATAGTAAGCATTGCCAAGGCAGTGCCTAATAATTTATTTTTAAAGGAAAATACTTTAGAAGAAACCTTGCCCATTTGTTATTCCCTTGCCCTTTATTATTATGTAGGTCTCCTAGCTCCCTCTCAAGACATAAGGAAATTAGAAATCAAAGCTTGCAATTTTCCTAAGCAGCACATCCTGACCTGGGTTCTACGCTGGTCTCTTATGAAATAAATAATTTCTTATATTGGTCTGCATTTGAACAAACAGGCTGGGTTTTTTTATTTCTAGTGATTCAAGTAAACTTCTGTGTAAGTTTTCCTGCAATCAGATTCTCCCCATGATTTAATTTTTAAATACTTGTGTTTGGCTTGGAATCACGGTCCCTTTAATCTTTTCCCTCCCAGCGCGGTGTTAATACTGATAGCGGAAACGTCTCCAAAGAAGCTTCGTTTGAGGGGATCAGCCAGTAAGTGACAAGGCTTTTTTTATACATTAATTGTTGCATGATTATGCTTAATTCCTTTTATATTTCACATTAAATGATGCTTTTTTTAATGACAGGATGTTGAATGGCAGATCAAATGTATCGGTATTTCTTTGGAAAGAAAATGTTTGACATATTTCTAATGACTTAAAATAATGGTGGGTTTTTTTGAAATCTCTTTTGCATCTGAGGTCATCCAATGGTTCTCTTTCTCGGTGTTTGCTTTAAGTACCTAAAGCTGTACAGACCCATTCCCTTACCTCCATTTCCCATTTTGGGATTGGAATATTTGGTTTTTAGATATCAGAAAAAGGAATCTTTAAGAGTAGCCTTTTCTCTTAGTTCCCTTAGTCCCTGTCCCCCTTAGTCCCCCTTAGGGAAGTCCCCTGTACAGTGTTGAGGTGGGTGTGAGGAATTCTGGTATGTACAGTCTTCTGGCAAGATGTCGCATTATGGGTATAAAATAAAAGATCCCCTTTCTGCTGGATGGGAGCTTTTAGTGTCACTTGATGTTGTCTTTTTATGAAATTTGGCTGCTAGTGGCGTGAAAATGTCCTCCTGCAGTATTTTGAAAAGGCAATAAATAAAAATACATCACAGCCTGCTCTGGGATGTGAGGACGATGGCCTCAATTTTGAATGAAATACAACTGTCTATTCTGTTATGATATCCTCAAATGAGATCATTTTCCATTTTAGCTGAAGTGTATGGCAAAAGAGAAACAAAGCCTCCCATTAAAAAGCCTGTTAAAATAAACACTCATGCTGAGATGTTGAGTAAATGGCCTTTTTTTTTTATGATCCTTGACTCCCAGTCACCCTGCTATATTTTTCTCCATCCACCTCTGTCGACAGCATAATAATTATGTGCTGATGATCGTAATGTGCAGGATTTGCTGCAGGTCTGGGCACTCACTTCTGTGGTCTGAGAGCATGCTTTCTGCTGGGATCATCTTTTCTCTGTGTCATGTGAGCCGAAATCTGGAGTCTGATTCTGCAATTACTTTGGTTTTGCCCTCTACAACCTAAATGGAAACTTAATGGTTCTGTCAGGGGTATTGGGGACCAAGGTAGCAGACATTCAGACATCTTTTGTTGCCCAGTGAGTTAAATATAAACTATGCCAGAATACAAGGAAGCTATTTTTAATGTGTATTTGGTGTCCTCTCTGCTGTTACAGCAATGTGATGCTGGGTTGCTTTGACCAAGTAGATGCTCCATGACCTTATGCTCTCCGGGTACAGGTGGGCTCCAAAGTCCATACGGAGGGACACCTCCAGTTTTTATCTGAGACACCTCTGCATGAAATACAAACAGTTATTAGCTCCAGCAGTAATTCGTATGGGAATGATGTACAAAGGTCTGTTTGAAGTACCAAAAAGCCCTTTTTTCCCCTGAATTTTGCTAAACACTAGAGTTTAATTAGAAACGCATTCTATTACTAGTCAACATGAAGGTAGGAAGCCACTCCATTTAGCACTTGATGTGAGATTTTAATAGCGTGTCTCCTGCAACACTTACAGGGATTGATGGTATTTTATTGCTGGCTTCTGGATTTTTGGTAAACACGCTGTTGCTGCTCGGGGAGGGAGCTTCCCCCTTCCTCAGGGGCCGTTTCCAGCTGATACTGTTCCTTTGAGACCCGGGATGGCTCATGCCTCTCCACCCCGAGGCACCACGCTGTTGCTTGTGCTGCCTGGGACAGCCCTGGTTGGTGTCTCCAGCCCTCCTGCTGTCTTGCTCCCCCACCTCCCCTCTATCAAATGTCACCTTTATAGAAACACATATATTTCCAATGGATTGATTTCTCCCCAGAGGACTAAAACTGTGGAATTTGTACCAAGCAGTGTCTTCCTTCAGACCGTCCTCATCCCATCTGCCCGGGCCTGCGCTGTGTCGGCCGCCTCTGTCTTCCCGGTGACGCTGCACTTTATCCTGCCTCCGATGCTGTATTTTATTCCTGGGTTGTTCTTTGTTCCTGTTTTCTGGCTACCTGGCCAAGATGTATTTGCTCGAGGGCCCTGTTGTGTTCTTCCTGCTCCCATTTATCTTTTTTCTCCTAGGCTGACTGGGCCCCGGTGCGGCTCCCTTGTGGGTTTTTTGCGATGGATAATAATAGAAATAATGTATCATTTCCTGAAGAAGCTGAATCTTGCTCTCTTTGCAGGCCCTTCATCAGCTCCTGTCAGAAGCTGCCTTTCTCTTGCTCTAATGATGTTGTTCCCCTGCTTTACTCTTTGAACCTTTTGAACTTCTTCTGGAAGATAATTACCTAAAGTATTTGATTAATTTTTCCACTGTAATAAATAGTCATTTGAGACAAAATGACTATTGTGGTCATGGGTTATTTCTACGCTCACCCTGAAGATCACCCTAAGTTATTTTTATCCTGCAGCGATGATTAAACTGGTTTTATGCTGATGATAGAGCCCACAATTAGCGAATCGTGTCATCATTTCCATCAGTTCAGGTGTGGCTCTCCCGTACGGCCCGGTGTGTTGTGCTAAGCCAGCTTGTGCGTTGCTGAGGGCTGTAGGGAGGGAGAGGGGCTGTACCTGGGGAGCCCCCTCCTTCACTGGAGGGACCGGAGTAGGGCTTGGGGGACCTGGGTCCTTCACTGGTGCTGTTCCCAGGGATGCCCCTCACACCAGCTGTGTCCAGCTGTTCTGCAGCCTGCGGCAGGGACTGGCTCTCACGCACCTCGCAGCCTGAAGTGCAGAAGGCAGGATTCTGAAGTAGCTCTAGTGCCTTATTTTCTGGAAAGATGTATTTCTGTTTGCTAGTAAAGGCTAGTTCTGGTTGGATTTTTTTCTAATTCATGGACCCATTTTTCAGACTGGAAAATGTGTGGGAATTTTTAAAATCTAATCATATAGTGATTATGTAGCACTTGTAAAAATGCTTTGAGCTGCTGTGATTCACCATACAGAAAATGGATTTGGAATCTGTATGTAATGTGCTACATTTAAAACACTGCTGAATAAATCTTCGCTGGCTGCGTTGGGGCGTGTTTTAATCCTTGGCATTGATTGCTGTAAGCGACAGGCAGTTTAAGCACTCGTACCTAATGGTTAAAGTTTGTCAGCGAGTTCCTCTGCCTCAGGACTGCCCTGTTGGGTACGGCAGTGATGACCATGGCGATGGGCTCTCCCCGGTTGCAGCCTGGTCAGCCCTTAGGGGAGAGGCTCCCCGGGTTGAAGAAGAGCAGAAAGTTCTAACATTGGGTGTGTTTTAGATTTTTATCACATGCACATATACACATAAAGCGTATTACTTAAACTGACAAAAAAGTTCCTCATTATACCATGTTATTAAATAGGAGGTGTAGATTTCTAGGTTTTTTTAAACTAATGAAATTGTCTTGCATGTTAAAGGACAACTGAGTATGAAATCCGTTTGGACATGCTTTTCAGTGTGGTATTTCTTAGTTCTGTGTTGATTAAATGGGAGCATTAACATGTTACAGATTGTAACTGTAGCAAAATATCAATTTACTTGCTTCCTCCAGAGCACATATCTCATCATCTAAGTACTGTCAATTTGCAGATTGCAGGGAAATGTAGAATTGGGTTGCTCTATGTGATCCTCTTAACAGTAGGGCGGTTTTTAAGAGTAAGTTGTTTATTGTCTCGCAGATAAAATCTTTGCTGGATGAACAAGGTGGTGTTACTTTGTGTAGGGCTTTGTGCACAAATTAGTTGCCACACAGGAGGTGGTCCCAGCCTGTAAGTAAAACTCGCCTTTCTGACAGCACAGAGACAGTTCAAGCTGAGCCCTTAGGGCCGGGATGGGTGAAAACCAGGGACTGCACAGAGATGGTACATCTCCCACATGAAATTTCTTTTCTAAAAGTGCATTGTTTGAACTATTATAAGCCTATGCTGGTGTACAGTTCCTGGGTGCCCCCCCAGCTTTTTTTCCTAGACAGGTACTCAGGTGAAATGCAGTTTTCTGTTGTTAGTTCATGATTTCACTCTTTGGCTTGTTTGATTTGCTTTTGGTTTCATGTGTTTGTGGTAAAAGTGTGCCTGTCGGGAGCTTGGCAGAGGAGCTGTGGATTTTCAGAGTCTTAATTCAGCTGCCTCCTGTACTTGCCCTTCCTCACCCTTCATTTTCTATTGTTAGTTCCTGATAACCCTAGTTCATACCTGTCCTATTTGCCGAGCTGGGTGGGAGCTGTGGGCAGTGCTGCAGTGTCCCCTTAACCTCGCCAACATGGATGTGTCTTCCCTCTGATGGGCTGGTGACAATTGGTGAGAGTCCCCGTGTCTGTCCTTACAGCCGCAGCTCCCTTCCCCTGGGCCTCGCTCCCTGTGGTGGCGTCAGGGGGATGTGTTCCGGCCAAACAGGGAGCACAGGACCTTGGGTTTTTAGAATTTTTATGGATTGATTTTACCAGATTGTTCATATATTTTCTTCTGTATAAATCTGTGTTTAACTGGCGCTTCCATTCCAGAATTATCTGCATTGGCCTACATAGGTAATAATTGTTGGGATGGTGAGGATTAAATTGAAAAAGTGCCCTTTTAATCTGGTTTTACAAGACATTCTTGTTTCCAAGTATCAACTTTATTCTGTAATTATGCAGTATTCTGTGACTTGTGGCTTTTTGTATGGTTGCTTTTCCAGTGGTTTCTAATTAATATCCATAATACTGAATACCATGCGGTTTTGTCCTTGTTGAATGTTGTGATAAATTGTTGTTTTCTATCTGGGGGTAGGAACACAAAGCTATTAACCTTCACCTTGTTAGGATTTTATAAGTTTATGAGCATATGTTCTTGAAAATTGAGAAGCATGGTTTTTTTCCTGCTATCTGAGGATGCAGGAAGACCCTGGTACAATCAGAAGTGACTTCCAAATAATTTTTTTAATTGGATTTGTGCTTTAGTTCATCCCTTCTGAGGTATAAAGAATGGTTAATAACCTGGAATAGATTTAATTTTTCCTTCAAAAAATGTGCGAAAATTAATTGTTGCCTTACGACATTCTTCTGAAGATCTGTTGGGAGCCTTGGAGCATTTTAATTCTCCTAAATGCCCTAACTGAAGAGCCAGCAGTCCTGAGTCAGACAAAAATATCTTTGATGCAGAACACTCCTTAGGCATTTAAATTGTAAGCAAAAAAACCCTTGAACAATGCTGGAAAATCCATTTATGTTCCACTTAATTACTCAGCTCCTGACTCTGTTGGCCACCGCAGTGTGATTGTTCGGAGTGCCTCAGAATAGTTCCAAGGATACAGGAATCGCTGCTGTAGAAGACACGGGCAGGAGAGCGGCGAGGGGTTTGAGGCCAGGGAGATGGAGGCTTTGGCTTTGCCTCTTCTCTAGATGGGAAAAGACACAAGGAGCGGTTCTTTCCCTTTTCACAGCCCTCCGAGACAGCCTGTTATCGCACGCCACCTTCTGTGCGCACACAAATGAGGGGGTGTACAACGAAATTAGCGATTCCCTGTGTTTAATTTCATTGAAGGGTGTTTGAGGAGCGAAGTTAAAATCACAGAAGAGTTCTGGTTGGAAGGGGCCTCTGGAGGTCAGTGTGGCCCAACCCACGCCCGGAGCAGTGAATTGATAACGTTTTATCTTGGTCAAAACAAGTTTTTTGAATATTTCCTGAATGTGCTGTTACTCTCATCTCTGCACAGGGTTGAAATTATGTGTCTGATTTGGTGGCATGTATTTCAAAATGACATACCTGCTCAGCTGAGCAGAGCGTGGGCATTCTCTCCCGGGACCCACACTGGCTGTACTGGATTCCAGCACAGTGTTTGCCTTCACGGGTTTTCACATCCTCGGAGGGGAAAAGAAAAAAAAAAAAGTACATAAGCAGTCTCTGCTGGTGTGTGTTTGGCTGGTTTATAACATTTCTATTTGTGGCGTTTTTTTGTAGATTCAATGTGAACAACAAAATCCTTCATCCTGAAATTGCAGAATGGTGAGTAGCATAAAATCTTTCTCTTTGAGTAGTGTTTAAGGTCCTTCTATTCTGTACCCTTGCTTCAGAGATTCCCTCGGCAGAAGCCTCCTAGCTTACTAGATAAGTTTTAATTTTAAGCTGATTTCGCGTTGTGGGGTGGAAGTAATGTACAAAAGTAAAACCAGGGCTAGGTGAGTAAAGTCAAGAGTTTCTGTAACATTTTTTAAGCCTTCTGCCTCCATATGCATTTTTATAGAATGTGTTTGGAGTGCAGTCACATTTGTATAAATGTGAATTTGTATGAGTAGGAAAAGAACTGAGGATAATTCATATTCTAGCAACGAAAATCAAAGGTAGATGAATACTGTGTCTGAACAGGTAATATTTAATAAGGTGTTATTACTTCTCTAGGATTTATTTTAACAGTATTAATTTTGTTGAATTATTATTCATGTAGCTACACTTTGTAATTCTAGGGGAGTTGTGCTGTAGCCTCTCTAGAAGAGGCGGGGTGGGAGCGGGACTGTGTGGTAGCACCTTGCAGAGCTGCTGCATTTCCCCACTCCTCCTCTTCAGAAGTGTCGTTTGCCGACTGCTCCAGAACTAGGGCTCTCCAGCTCTCCATTTAGGAAATACACTGAGGAAATACTGTAGTGGATTTTTGTTAATGAATTAGGTTTTTTATCTAAGCTTTTTTAGTGTATTAATCTAGAAATGAGGAAGCAAATCCTTAGTTAAGACAGCTAAGCTCGGAATCTTAAAATGCGAAGAGGTCAGCGTGCACTGCCTGCCCCTGCGGTGGCTGGTGGCATTACGTGCTGCTGTGTGTCATTCCTTTTAGTGGTTGTTACTGGTGCCAGCGCTGAGAACGACCTGATGCTGTCTTCATCTACGTCTAGTTGCCAGCTGGGAAGCTGGGGAGATGTTTTTTGTCATCAGTGTGATTTCAGAACGTGTGGAATTTTAACAGGTCATAATTCTGTTGTTACAGCCATTTGTGGTTGCTTGATGTGACATGAAGTTGTGAAAGGGCAGCAGGAACCAGGGAAGCTTTGCTGGGACATTTTTGCGTCACTGGGACGGATGGACCTGGAGATGTAGAGTAGTGGGGCTCAAGGCTTGCAGATCCTGCTGAGGAGTGCAGGGGAATGGCAGTGCTTTGGAACACACAAAATTGCCCAGGGTACCACTTTTTAACTCTTGCCTGTTCTGTCCTTCTAGAATTTGGACCCTTCCTTTTCCGAAACAAAGCAGTTATCTGATAGAACTGGTTTCTGAATTTCAGAGTTGGTCAGCCTTTGAGGTGCAGAGTCCTGACTAATGTAGACACAACACGGGTTCAGAAACTGATGCATAGGGATGTGCAAATTGAATGCTATTAAGAAAACTTGGTAAAGAAGGAGTTTAGCAAAACCTACTGCCTTTTAGAAGTCCCATTAGTGTTTGGTTAGTCAAGCTCCTGCCATGGCAGATGTTGCTCGGGAAGATCTAGAAATGTTCACAGGTGCTGTGAGCCCCTCATGCTGGGTTACATTCCTTACAAAAATAACAGAAAGGGGTAAGTCAAGTTAGAAGCTTTTGAAACAGTCTCATTTCCCTGCAGAGGGGGTGCTGCTCGGCTCCCGTTGGTTGGTTTGCGTTGGGGTTTTGGTGTTTAATACCCTGGGAACCGTCAGCCTCTGAGATGTGGGTATCATGTGCCCAGCGGCTGGAGGAGGATTCCCTCCACCTGGCTTTCAAGGAAAGGGAGTTCTAAGAGAAGTAAAAGCTCTGATTTGCATTCAAAAGTGTTTTAAAAGCTTTTATTGAGTTTGGTGGCTTTTGTTTTTTGTCAGATGATGTGTATTACAACTTCCTACAGTCATTTCTTTGGGAACGTTGAGTTATTGCGCAAGAAACTTCCTTTGGAAAGCAGTAATAATTTTAGAATTAAGAATATTTTTCTTTTAGGAAGATGAATTTTTGGGGGGGTTATATTCCAGGGTAGGAAATTGCTGAATTTGAACAGCACGCTTGCATGGATGTGTATCACCTCAAATTCAGCAGGCTGGGAACTGCTGTGTTTTACAAGACCCTGGTCAGGAAGGCTCCGCTCCGTGCCGTGCTGTCAGAGCTGCTGCTGGAGGGGCTGAGATTTCTGAACCAGCCGGGGAAACCGCGAGCTACGAAAGGCAGCTCCAGCATTATACAGCCTTCTCAGAAAATGCAGGGAAAAGGTGTCAATACTGACAAGGGGCGAAACGTTGTGATTAAGGATCTGTGGCCTCCCTTTCTTACTTATCCTTTTTCAAGATCTCAAAGTTTTCTGACTTGCTATGAAACTGAAGCATAAAACAGAGAAAAATTTAACCTTAGACTGGATTGCAGCAGTTTGCAGATGGGTGTTTCCACTTTTTTCTTTTTTTTTTTTTTTCCCCTCCAAATTGAGTGAATGTGTTTTCAAAGGCATTTAAACACTTCCATTTTAAATTTCAGGATGCTCATTTCAGTTTTGATACTGAGCATATATGCTAAATATCTATTTTGATAGATACTTAGATAGATTTTGATAGTTTTGAAAAGAAAATGTCATCTAACAGAAGACAAACTCCAAACTTGTCCAAATTATCTCCCTAGTAATTGGAAGGGAAAAACAAAAGAATTAAAAATTATAGGTCGATCCTGACAGTAGGAAACCTGTGCTTCTGTATGAACTTGGTGGCACTGAGTGGCTTCCCTGCTCATTGAGAGCTGTGGTACCTGCTGAACCTGCACATTTTGCAGTTGCATTAGCTGGAACCTGGGAGTGATTTGTTCCTATTAAAATATTAATGAATGTATGCAGTGTGTAACTCGTCCAAGAGCTGTTTTTAATAGAATGTTGGCATTGACATTTGTGAACAAAGTTGGGACAATCTTCCTGGCCTCATCTGGGAAGCAGGGGGAAAACATCATGAGAACTGGAGCACTCATCACACGAGATTGCTCTGCAGTGCTGACTAATCACGGTGCTTGACCGGCTACACTTTATGCCAATCAAACCAGTATGAAGGTGGTGAAATACAGACCCTTCTGCTGCCCAGATGTGCTGGTAGGAGCTCCATAGGCAGTCCCACAGCCCAGGAACCTGCTTGCTCCTGTGCCCAGCGGAGGGTGAGGCTGATGGTGTTCCCTGCGCAGTTGTGCATCCTCCCTCTCCTCCCCACTGACGGCTGGGGAGGGGGGTTTGTCAGTCTCAGAATGACTAAACATTTTCTGTGAGGTGTTTCAGTGGTTGACCTTGTGTAAATGGAGGTGATGCGTTGCATAAAAAGTCTGTCTGAGGCTGAGTATGAATTTATATATATGCAGAAAGGTACCTGAGGAGTTACAATCTAAAATAAATACCTTGACCCTGAAGCCTCTGACCTAGTCAAGTAAAATAGTTCTAATACTTCTAATACTGTTTGCGCTTGCCGTTGAGCAGTCACTCACTTGTATTGCTGGCAGATCCCAATGAAGAGATTAGACAACTGAATTATGAAACAACCTATTTTTCAGGCACTTGCAGATCAGAGATATGTACTGTATATTGAAAGTAATATAAAGGCACATCAAACAAGTATTAAATTATCCTGCTAGCACATGCAGTCTTCCGAAGAACAGGATTAAAAAAAAATAAATCTGTAAGCCTTTGCTCCCTCATTCTAGCTTGAATATATTTGAGCTGCTGTTCTGTATGTCTTGGCTGAGAGGCAGGAGCAGAAGTTTGTTTCCTCACCCATGGTGAGCAGATTACACCATCCCAGTGTAATTTTTTCACCTCGGTGTGCATTTTAAAGCCTTGTACTTCTCATTCTCAATGTGCAGAATGACTATTTTGTGTCATATTCTGAAACATTGACTAAGAATGCCAGTCCGTTCCCCTCTGCTCTGCTCCTGTTTGTAAGAGCAGGGTGATGGATGTTGGTGTTTTCACAAAGTCAGAGCATTTTACTCTGGCAGAGCAGTGGTGATGGGAGCGATGCCACTGGGGCTGTGGGAAATGCTCTGATGGCTGGGAAACCTGCTTCTGGGTCATTAAAACTAACTACAGGAGCAGAAATACAGTAAATAGTTCTCCACAGCCGTGTGAGTAGGAGCATGTTATAATAAAAAAGGGGCGTCTTGGTGGCCGTTTCAAAATATAACAGTTGTGGTACTTTGTCACTGCTGCAAACTCTGGAGTGGAGCTGGAATATACAATGTAAACATCTCCACGCAATTCAGTAGGTAGTTTTGTTCTTTGAAAACAGTGTGTACTTCATGGCTGCCTTTGAGATAGGCATGAGAAGTATGAGGGAATCAGTGTGTGCAGCAGTGGAAAGAGTAGCTGATTTTTAATAGAAGGTATGGAACTATCTCTGCTTCCCTCTTCACGTCACACTAAATAGCTGCCGTTATTTGAAATACATGCTAGAAAGGACTGTAAGTAGAGAAGATTTTAATGGTAAGTTTTTGAGATGAGCTCAGAACAGAGGGTTCATAAGCAGACACAGATGCAGTATCTCATCAGGCATGGAGAACAGGATGGGGTTCGGGGGGGGTGTTTGGTTTGGGTTTTTTCCCTCCAGAATCATGTGAAAGAATGGACATTGTGGCAGTAATTACTGCTGCTCTGGTTTCTGAATTGCATGTTTTGGGTTTTTTAATACCAAACAGGAATAACATTTTTTCATACCCCCTCCCCCCTGCCTTTTGAGATACTGTAAATAGGTGGGAGTTGGGATTGTGCTGAGTAGAAATTCTGGAGTTCTGGGAATTTCATTATGTAAACTAGTTTCAAATTGTGCTTAAAAAGTAAATCAAGGGTGCTTGTAGAAATTTTCTGTTTGAAGTAGTGTTTGAGCCATGACAAATGCAGAAATACATTGCTTTTGTTCCTAATGTATTGCAGAACGAGTTGAAAAAATGTTGGTTGGACCCCTTGTTTATTAGTAACAAAATCCTGCAGCGGATGCTTGCGGTGCCTGTGGCTGCCCTGCGCAAGGTGGTTGTGCTAATGGGGCATCAGCACCAGCAAAGCTCTGCTGTCAGGAGTACTGTAATAGCTCTTCTCTCTTGAGGTGTGCTTGATCTAATTTTATCAGAGGTGATGCATACTACTTTCAGGGGTTTTTATTTTGTATGCCTAAGCTGTGAAGTTGCAACCTAACCTGACATCTGTTCTACTTTTCTTTAAGTCGCGTGATTAAGACAGACATGGAGTTGGAAGTTCTGCGCTACACCAATAAAATCTCCAGTGAAGCTCATAAAGAGGTAATGGATCCTTTACTGTTAATAATTTTTGCTCTTAGTGTAGCAGTGGTGCTCAGAAAATGTTCCCAGCAACCCTGAATTGCTTAGTAATAAAATAATGGAAAGGCTGGATAGAAATAAGAGGATAATATCCCTCCTATTACCGCCCAGTAATATCCCTTGCGTTGTCCTTGAACTCACCGGTGCGTTTGTGATGTGGGAGAAATGGAGTGTGGTTTGGGTGAGAGCTGGAGCCTCCGCAGAAGGTGACCTGCCTGCACCTTGTCTGTCCGGCGGCGCAAATGCCCCTGGGGGGCTGGAGGAAGGAGAGGGCAAGAAGGTTATTCTTCTGGCCCAGGTCAGCATGCGCAGCTCTGAAAAGCTTCACCAGCACGTTCCTCTCTCCAGATCCTTATCACATCTGAGGGGATTTCTTCTGTAGCCTACAACTTCCGTAGTACAGAAACAGACAAAGGTATAAAACTGGCACACATTCTCCTCAAAGCTGAGAACAAAAATCAGACTTCTGGGTTGTATACCAGTGCTAACTCTGGTAGTTTTCTGTTGACTCAGAATGTAAAGTATAAAAGAGAGTCTCCCTTTGTAGTAATTCCAGTTCACAGGTTTGTTTTGCTGCTGTGTCATAAAAGTCAAACAAGAGGACTTGCTGCCAAGTTCACCAGAGCTTTCCGAATTAATCATTGTGTTTTGATGAGCTACACTTCATTAGGATATAGTAGTTTGGCAATTAAACGTGCTTTATTGCTGGAGACTGCAGGCATTTATAAAGATTAAAATGAGTTTGATTTCTAATGTAGTTTTAAAATGCATCTTCTGATGTAAATTTAAATGAAGTACAGATGATATTTTTGTAATATAGGTTCCTCTGGAGATACTCAGTCATAAGTCATAAATTTATAAATGTGAGATTCCCTCCTGCTACGAATGTCCCATGTTAATATGTATCTTACAGGTAATGAAGGCAGTAAGGGCGGGTATGAAAGAATACGAGATGGAGAGGTAAGAGTTCCTTCAATAATTGTAATAACAAGGAGAAAGTCTCTCTGTGGCAGTGGGAGAAGCAGTAGCTGAGGCGTTGCTCCAGCTGAAAGCGAGAGCTCGTTGCTGTTTGAAGGCTGTTGGGGGTGTTATTTTGGGGTGGTATGTCACCAGTTTCAAATGTGTCTTTGGTGATGGTTGATTATTTTTTTGTGATGGTTCAGTGTAGCGTAATGCTCTTCCTGGAGGTTTAGGAGTTCACAGCGGGCCAGTGAAGTGGTGTTTCTGGACAAACAGTGCCCTTGCGTGTGTGGTGCTGAGCATCCTGCGTGTGGGAGTGTGTGAGAGCCTCCCCAGAGGCTCTGTCCCTGCCTCCTGCCTGCCTCACCGCGCACGGAGAGGAAGGGCTGGCTGCTCCTGGCTGATACTGGAGTGATGTGTCTAGATACAAGGAAAACATTCCCTCCTCTTCCAAATCAATATTTACATTAGATCAGCAGCAGCCTGTCTTACAAAGCACAGTTTTGATCACTAAGTCCATTTATTTTTAGCTCGCATACGGTGTTTTCAATTTTCCACGTATTTGCATAATCAAGAACTAGAAAATAGCCACCGTATCTCAGTTGCTGTTGTTCCTTGACAGTAATTTTTCCATCGTTAGTAAGCAGGCTAATTCGGCACCCAGTGAAGGGAAAATAAAGTGACCTCAGGATTTGTCATCAGGATTTCAAGGTAGCTCAAGAAGCAAATAATGCCCTTAGAACATATGCAATATGGAAAAACTAATGTTACATCTAAGCAGTTTAAATTTCTAAAGACTCTATGGGCCTATAATTTGACTGTGCATCAAATTGCAGTTACATATATCAGCAGGTAACGGGGGAAAAAAAAAAAGTTGCATACATTTTGCCATGAACATTATTAATGAACTTTGTGTTCACTTTCCTCCCTGTCCGTGCTGATAGTGAAATTTTGGCTCTGGTAGTCAGTAGTAATCAAAAATTCCCATAGAGCAGTGTTTGTTCTCAAGTGCTTTAAATGTCAGGATCCTGGCAGTTTGGCTTAAATGTCACACAACAAATCCATATATATGCACTGCTCTGTAAGTCTATGGGGTATATTGCATTTCCTCTCCAGCATGTTCACTCTTCTCTGACTAGCTTCTTCCAAACACACCAACCTTTTGAAATGATTATTTGTGTCTTTCAATTAAAAAAATAAATAAATTAGGCAACTTTCTATGAAACCTATTTAAAATTGCCTTCTGTTCTTCCATATGTCTTGATAGATTACACTTCTTGAAGGAGTTTGAGGTCATTTCACTAATGAAAGAGGTCTTGGCAGGATACCTCTGAGGTGTCTGCCTTGGGAGGACTGTAATTAGAACTTCCCTTTCTGGTGCTGGTGGAATCATCCCTGCTCTGTTTTCTCTTCCCTTATTGCTTAGGGAGAAAGGGTCCCTACATTTACAATTTACATTTAAAAATGTAAACCTGTCATTTCCACACCTCTCTGGCAAGAAATGTGTGGTTGAAATGTTTCTAAATGAAGTTAGAAAATAATTGAGGAAATCTCCACTCTGTATGCAGATAAACCCATTGAAGTGTTCTAAGAAGGGAACTTTCAAAGACCTAAAAATAGGTAACGTCCAAACCCGGACAATTGTCATTGAAATAGTAGAGTCTTTTTAAATTTTTTTTTTTTTTTTGGTCAACCACCTAGAGAGCTTGCATGGGCAGCTTTGGTACATCTGGAATCTAAGGGCACAGAACACCAAAATTCTTAGTCTGTAGAGGTCTATCAAAAGTATTCACACTTGTATTTAAGAGAGCAATTAAAAGTTGATGAAGTTTTTCATGTTCTGATGTTTCTAGGGCCTCCCCTCCCTTTGTGAGAGCTTTCTGAATGGTGTGGTGCTCTTCCCCAGCTCTGCTGGCACTTCCCACTGGGGGCTGGGAACCTGTGCATTTTTGCAATGAACATAGCTATCTCTTAAGTATCACCAGTAGCCCCCCTTCCTATGGCTTTAACTCATTCTTTGCATGTGTGGGTTTGGGTACAGAGCTGCTCTGACCCTGCCTGCCAGGAGCAATAATGCCAGAGATCTCAAAAGCAATTAGAATTTTCCATGTAGGACTTTAACATTGCCTTTCCCCGATGGTTCGGCCAGCAAACAGCGAGTCATTTTGCTTCTGCTGTATCACACGGCCAGAACAGGTTAAATTCTCCAGGAAATGCATCCAGGAGCCAACAATGTACAGGAATAGTTGTATTTCTAGGGTTGGGATTATTCTCTGAGAAGTAGTTTGAAGGAAATTAAGTAAATGTTGGTGAAATCTGTAGATAAGATACTAGCTTTTGTTTTGAGGGTTTAGAGCCAGCTTCAGCTGGAAATATTCTTTACGATTAAGGTCCCCTGGTGAATTATTTTGCATCAGTAATGCCTTAATGCTGAGATGTATAAAAAAAAAAGGAAAGCATTTAACTGCAAGTCCAATCAGCCCTGACTTCTTTTTTTTTTTTTTTTGGTTTGAAGTTATTTAACTTTAATATGTGGTCGGTTGACTTTAAGGAGACAGCCAAGGCAATTATCTACAAACAGTAATTCACAGCATGTGTAATTGCACATAAAGTCATTTCAGGAGGTCAGATTCTGGATTTTCTCTGAAGTAGTTTGTTTACTATTTGTGCTTATCTCATGTTTAATTAATCTTCTTTAATTAAAGGCTTTTAATTATGAAACTGCTCTGTAGTGCATATATTGTTAAAATACAGCAAAATGACGAAAGAAGTCTCTTCAGCTCAAGAAATGTGTGAAAAGCTAAGTTGTCTTAAGTGTGTATATACGGACAAAAATCTTTTGTGTATGTATCTAGATATATACATACAGACTGAAAGCACTAATTGGGACATACAGTTGTCTGCTCCAGGGTCTCTAGTGATCTGGAGATCCCTTCTCCAGATGAGTGTTTATCAGTTTCTAGAGGGCTGCTTGGTACTGAGCAATGAACCTTCTCTGCATTTGCTCATTTGTTCCCTTTTTTATTGGAGCCAGCAGTTTTCAGATGGGACTTGGCTGCCTGGAATTGTCGACTGATTGGGGAATGACATGCAAGTGTATGGTCCATCCATAGCAAAGCCACAGCAGAGCTTTGGACCTGTAGCTGTTGGGGGTTTTTATCCTCTTCTTAATAGCGTGAAGGCCCCGTGAGAGGACTGTGTGGGCAGTGCTGAGCTTGTTAATGATGATGATGTTGTCATTGCTGTGGTGACACTGGGCAGCACCCAGCCCGGCCGAACTGCGCCTCCCCTTGTCCAGGACCTCCCTGGAGGATTGACCATGTCCAAACCCCCTGCAGACGCTAAGCAGAGGAGCACCCTGGAACCACTGTGCAAATAGCTATGGTTCCAGCACCTCGGGCCCTGGTCCCGCAGGGTGGGCTCCTGTGAAACAAGGGAGAGGGGACTCGGGGCTCATTCATGTCCCAGTCAGGTCAGGAGCTCGCTGCCCAGCTGTACTGGCCTGATGCCCCCTCTGTATACAGCACAGTGGGTCTTCTCGGTCGGTACAGACATACAAATACTTGTGGTGGTTTTGTAATAGTTCATACTGAACTGCAACTCCACTCTGCTGTAACAGCAACAATTTAAAGAATCAAATGGCAAGAAGGCAGCTACACAGGTTTTTCCTTCTTGGCTTACAACGCTCACAGACTATTTTTACACCTTGTCTCTCCTCCCAGCCGAGGCCGATACGAGTTCTTTATCCCCATTCTTTTAGTGCTGTCCCCGATTCCAAAGCAGAGCTTCAGCTCTGGGGTGAGTTCTGTCCTATCTGTCAATGTTCCATTTCACTATCTGTGTGAGTCGCAGAGTGCTCGCGTGGATTATGGCTCTCATCCTTCATTTATCTCTCTCTCCTCTGCTCCAGGGGAACAAACTGAAAATAAAACATACATGTTATTTCACTAGAAAAGAGAAAATAGCCAGAATAATTTTCTTTTTCTTTGGGTATTTCCTTTTAGTGAAATGCTGATTATTTTACCTAATCAGGATTTGCCACTTACCATCTCCTGATAGATTTTGCTCTTTGAATGTTCTTGAGGAAATCACCGACTTCTGCAGTCTTTAAAAATATGTCTGTTTTTTTTCATGATCCAGTTTTTGTGTTTAGACTTTCAGCTCAAGCGTAGCCTTTGTAAGTCCTTCACATAAGAGTGTGTGGATGGTAAACAAGAATGCCCGTTGCGGCTGCCAGAAATACCTGGGTGAATTCTTCACGGTTGCTTTATGACATGGGAACGGCGTTGAATTGTGCCATGACCCTCACTGCTATTTGTGTATAGGATTTATTTTTCTCAAAGAGGAGACCGGCACTCCATTAATCTCAGACAGTGTGTCAGTTGGCTCAGTTACTGAAATGTGATTTTTCTTTTCCTTTAGTTGTTTTTTTTTTTGAACAGTTGGTAGCATTGTGTAGCCTGAAAATGGCCTGACAGCCCTGAGCCCAAAGCTGCCTCGCAACTGGAGGTGATGGGGGTTTAAATGTAGGTTACTTCTGTCAACAGGCTGGGTTTAAAACTTGAAAACATGTGACAAATGCCTGAAAGAGGAGGAAGGTGGTCTTTCTCCATGTTTTAAATCGTTCCAGTGTATGCCTAGTGACCTCTCAGCATTTCCCTTTGCAGGAGGTGCCCTGGCAAGCTCCACGTCCTCTCTTCCAGCAGAGGACAGCTTGGTTAACCTCCTGGATGTCACTCTAATTAGCCCTTTGTGTTGAAGAGTGCTGTTAAATTGCATAGGGCTCTTTTGTGACTTGTGGTTGAAGTTCCACGTAATTAGGTTTTCCATTCTACAAAAAAATGGTGGAATCGGGCCGTGTGAGAACTTTAAAGCCTTTCTGAGCCCCCAGGTGCCAAAGAGCAGTTCCCAGGCTGGTATTGGAAGGTGGTTCCCTTCAGGATGGACGTGCCGTGCGTGTGTGCAGACTGGGGCTCGCCTCCATAGCGAGGTGTAACCCAGCTTCAGATGCTGCCTCATTGGGTGTCCTTACAGGGTTGTTAACCTGCTTAGTGCTGGGATAATTCATAATTACCTTTTTATTATCTTCTTGGAAATCAAGAGGTAGTTGCAATTCTTATTTAAATTTTGAATCAGAGTGAAAATTACCAACAGTATTAATTTCTGTGGGTGCTTCGTAGAGTGACTATTATTTATATTAAGGAAAGAACAAGCTTTCTTCTCAAATTAGCAATGATCTCAGTTTTTACTGAATCTAGCATGGCATTGAGATAGGGAACTAATTAGCATTACTAATGACAAGCTAAGATTGGAGATATGTGAAATGGAACTCATAAAAGACAGCAGGCTGAACTGATTATTATTTGCTGTGGATTTTGTTCATGCTTGTTCAGACAAGTCAAAAGTAAAGATTGTACCATATGTGCGGCTTTATCTGCAGTGGGAGCTTTAGTTCAATCATTTTTGCTAATTACTGTCGGAGCAGCGAGATCAGAATTTTGTGTTTGGCCTTCATCTTTTGATAACCGGAACCGCTCCGTGATCGAGCTCAGAGGGTAGCAGCCTGGCTTGAAGGCGGTGGGTGGAATTCCAAGACTGTCTGTTCATAACGCGGTGTCACACACTGACCTTCTGAACATCAAAACCGCTTTACGCAGATGAAAAGCAAACGAGCAGATTCTGTCCCTCGCTGCTGGCCTGTCCCCTGCATTAAATTATTTTCCAAATTGGTTCTTAGAGCATCCTCAGCACTGTATAGAGTGCAAGTCCTGCCTCCCAGCTTATTCAGCAGCGTTTCTAGCATCTGTCCTGATGGTTCTTTGTGTTGTTTGGTTGATTTTTGTTTGGTTTTCTGTTGTTGCATCATCTCCCTGCGGGAAGAACTGTGCAGAACTCTCTACTATTTTGGCAGGTGGTAGGTTTTTTAGTGTACCCATTGTCAGCAGTATTGAAGAACAGAAGGCCAGGATTGTAATTACGGGGCAGTACGTGGATGGTCTTTCCAGTTTGGTTCTCTGTGCCGGTGGGCTTGGTCTCATTGGCAGAATGTTGTGTTGCTCTCAAGTGGTGGGATTTTTTTGACTTGGGTGTTTGGTCATGGGATTGAATGGCCAGGCAGAAGTGATGGAAAATGAACTCTAAATGAAACTTAGGACTGGGGAGGAACCTGGATCATGTTAGGCAGCAGAGGTGATGTTTCTGCTGAAAGGAATTTGCCCGTGTTGAGAACCCCTCAAAACCCAACATTATTTCTGGGTTGCTTGGATTGTACCTTCAACAGCTCTTCCCGAGTAGATCAGACTGAGCCTTGAGGCAGTCCGGGGAGGCGGGGGAGACAGAGAGCTTTGCTGACAACTGACGGTGTCTCCCCATTCATCTACTGAAACCTGTATATGTAAAAGAACCAGTGAGACGGGGACCCTTCAGGTACCACAGAAGTTAATCTGTGAGTGTGAGGTACGGTTGCCATCACTTCTCACTCAGTACTACCCTCTTGTGAAATGTCTTATCTGTCAGAAGCGTTGGACTGGATTTCTGCTGCTTTCTTATTTCAGACTGAACCTGCCGTGTCCTCTTGGTCAGCACCGACTGCCGGAGGCGGGCAGGAATTCTTATGTCTCTGCTTAGCAGACAATTTGTAAAGACTGGGTGAAGTTCTTTGGGTGCAGGGTGCACCAGTAAGTTGTAAATGTGAGGATGGTGTGAAGTTTAGGATGCTAGATGTGATTTATTAGTAGTCTTTTGCCTGTCTAATCTCCAGATTTGCTCTGTAACAGATGGTTTGACACTGGTGGTAATACATTAGCTTGGGTCAGCTCTTCAGGAGAAATTTTTTTCTTCATTGTGTGTTTCAGGGAGAGTAGGATAGAACCTCAGAGCCAGACTTGGCATCTTTGGGAGGATCGTTGACCGCTGCTGCTGTCTGGCCCCAAGTGCAGTTTAGGATAAGCACTGAAAATTAATCCGTTCTTTATTTCATCCCGTCGTTCTGCGTTAACCTCTCATTTCTACTGCTGGTGTTTGGTGTTTCTGCCCTTCTCTTCAGCCACTCAGGTGTGGGAAAACAGCTGGAGCTGCAGGAAGGGAGCAGCGCTGGCAGGGATGGATCTGTGGGAAAGGAGCAGCGCTGGCAGGGACGGTGTGTGGATGCTGGAGGGCAGGGAATGGACCGTCTGGACCCTCTGAACAGGGTACAGCCCGTTTGCCAGTGAGCCTGGGGACGTGCGGATTCTGTGACCTGCCTGCAGAGCACCCAAGTGTCCTTTGTTTGGCCCCTGCATGGGGAGAGAGGGCTGTGGGAACGTTCCCGGGGCTGGAGAAGGTGTCATGGGGTAGACTCAGTGGCAAAGCGTGCCCGCATCTTCCTGAGCCACATGGAGTCCTGCTGCTTCCCTTCCCAGAACAGCTCTGACTTCTGCAGCCGACTAAATCTGGTTCAGACATTGTCATCACAAATTGAGTCTTATCATCTTTTGTTATCCTTCAGGTAGCAGATTTACGTATCACATATGACAAATTGCTGCATTATTCTCTGAGAATACCTCAAGTAGTCGAAAAAGTATTGAGGGCAAATTAAGCTCTGTATTGGGACCCCAACCTTCTAACCCGCTTGCTCTGTGCTGTTGAACAGGAGTTGAAACTTCAAATACTCAATTTGAGACTGAAAGGAAGATTACGAAGCGTTGTGATTATGTTGGCTTTCTGTGTCAGTGAATAGCACTTGTGTGTTATGTGCTATGTGGGTGGCTGTGTATTTGCTAAGAAGCATAACTGAAGATGAAAGTTTAATTATTTCTTCAAGGCAAATCCTCTCTCCCGTGGACTTAAACTTGCATAAGAAAAATGAAAATTCATAAGGAGTGTAAAAATTGGCTAAAATTAAAAACCATTTATTTTTACCCTATTTATTCTTCTGAATAATAAAACTTCCCCATGGGTTTTTGGAACATATGTGGAATAATTACACTGTAGAAGTGGTGTTTTAGTTCAGCTTCTAGAGCTAGGGCAAACATTGTGATTATGCTGCAAGCTTAAGTCTAGGTTTTATAGAAAATCTCATTCAAGGCTCTGTTGCCGTCAAGTGCAAAAAACTGTGACCCAAGGATTGGTCCCTGTGGGAGCAATTATTCTTTGCAGAGATTTTTTCCAGCACTGAATATTATAAATGTCAGAAAAAAGTTTAACCCTCGGTACCTCTAAAAGAATGTTTCCATACCTGCTGGCAAGAATATAAATTTTTTTGCTTGCATTTGCCAGCATTTTATGTTTAAGCCAGAATTATTTTTTTTCCAGAACTCGTCTTTATAAACAACTCAAAAGTAACACTGCTGTCCTTTAGTTCCACTCTGCGTGCCTGGGCGAAGGCCAGCCAGGGGCTGATGCTGCTCAGTGGGAGCTGCTCCGGGTGGGATTCTCACACGGTGGGTGCAGTGTGAGCCGGTGATTAAAACCTCTTGTCCATGGTGGCAGAGGGGGAGGATGGAGCGAGTGTGGGGTTGCCTAGGAACACGGGTCTCCATCTGATATTCCGTATGCGTGTGAGATGGTTTGTGAGCCAGAGGAACACATTCCTCTCCAGCCGTGGCCCCGCGGAAGGCAGCGGGTACCAGCCGGGGTGAAATCCCAGGAGCTGCTGCTTGCCTTCAGGGGAATCTGCTTCCCTTGGAAGAGGTGCAACGTGTGCATTTTCATGTCCTTAGTTCTGCTGTGCATTTGAGTCTTGCCAATCAAAGCATGTGCATTATTCCTAGCAGAAATTAAAACAATATTTGTCTATTACTTAAAGTAGCAGATCCAAACCCAGCAGGTTTCCTGCCCCACCCCTCTCTATTTTCTCACACATCTTCGGTGCTGACCACAGGTTGGTCATTAACCGTGATCAAGCCGTGATGGAATGGATAGAACTTGCACTGTGTGTTTGACGGGTGGACAAGATGATTTTTAAGGTCCCTTCCAACCTAGAAGATTCTGTGATTCTGTGTTCAAAGGCTTTCACGAAGTGCAGGTAGTCAGGGGGCGTGCAGAGGGATGTTACCTTACCTGTCGCTGAAGTTCAGGTCTGAGGTGGCCAGGAGCACCCTTCACTCACCATCACACTGCTCTGAGGCATAAAGACAAATTGGTCCTAAATGTTCCAGCCCCAGGGCAGGAAGGGCCACCTTCGTTTATACTACTTTTTTTTTTTTCAGTTGGTAGTCGGTAGTTTGTATTTAATACAACATTTGGTGCTTTTCTAAATTAAAAATATTGATGATACTTAAAATAGTCTCAGGCAATGTTAGGCGAAGAGCTTCTGGTTTTGGGCTTGTGCCCAGTTGTGTGGGCAGACACAGGTGGTGTCTTTTACCTGTTGTGCAGAACTTCCAGTGAAATTTGTCAGGTTTTTTTTGGAGGAGAGATATGTTAGGTTTTGGTTCAGTCATGCTCAGCATGCATAGTTGTGTAAAGAAGTAATTTTAAAAGATCTTGTGAGGCCTTTTGGCGGTTCAAAAGTTTATTCCAAAACACATGGCAAACATCTAAGAGTTTGTTCCACAGTATTGTGGGAAAATGCACTGCCCTGAGACTATGTACCATGTTAGGGAACTCAGGGGAGACGGCTGGTTCTTACCTGGAGGAGGTCCATCACGGCTGGCAGAGACGAGAAGTTGGTTTAAAAGTTTTGCTTTCGTCAGAAAGAGCTGGAGTGAAGGACTGAGCACTGTTCTGCTGAAGGACAGGGAGGGTGGGTTGTTTGAGCAGCGCCCTCTGGCAGCACTGGAAAGGAGAGGTTTGATCTTTCCTGGTATTTCAGAGATAAAGAAACACCAGAGAGGGGAACGTTCCCTGCCATCTTTCATACATCAGGAAGAAATTCAGAAGCTGATAGGGATGAGCAGGAAACATATGTCTTTTTATGTATATTTCCATGTTGGGAGAGAACTTTTACAGTGGCAACAGTAATTTTAAATCTTCGTTTTCTGGGGGGAAAAAAGAGACAAAAGTATTACTTCCTTTATTTTTTCAGATGGAGCATAGGCAATCACAGCTGGGCATGTTGGTCTGCACCAGTAGACCAGGCACTTCCTTTTCTTTAACTCTGAGTCGCTCCTTCCTGGGTTTACGTATATGTTTCTTTTTTTCAACCTGAGCAGGTATTTTGAATCCAGGAATCATTTATCTCAGTGGCTCTCTTTAGAACTGGAGGCGGGTGGGAGTTCATCAAGGTGCTGAGAAGGGATTTGGGAACGCGGGGTCTCGGCTGCCGTGACAGGGAGCGCACACCCGTGGGCATTGCCGGTGGCCTGAGATCAAACACCAGAGAAATAGCTGCACGGTCAGAACCCCGGAAATTCTAACTAGGTAACGAGTAGTGACTTTCTTTTGATTTACAGCATGGATTTACAACCAATCTACAAAGCTTTGAAGAGGAAAAAATAAACCTCTAAGGGAAAGGGAAGGGCCATACAATTAGTTGTTACTGTCTGCTTACTTGTCTCCTCTAATTCCGGGAGCGTGCCGAAAATGGATGATAGTGTGCAAAAATCTCAAGTATTGGCCAATTCCTTTGTAGATTCAAGCTGAGATACGGTTCACATCACGCTGGTTCTTGGAGAATATTCAGTTTCATCTCAGCTATAGATCCTGTGTAGCCGGGTGTAGTTGGAGGAGTTTGACAAGGGCTGCATGTGTGCTGTAACTGGCAGCTCTTGTACATCAAATTCCCCCTCTGATCTCCTCTCCTTTCATCTCCAGCGTGTGGCTTTCATTAGAGAATTGGATGCTGAAGTGGATGTGATAGCTTGCAGAATATTTCAGGACCACATGTGGCAGTATTTTTGGCACTATTTTTTTACTCAAGTAAATCACTACAGTTCAGAAAACTTACTTGGGAATATTGCACTGGAATTTGGATGCAGAAATTCAGTTTGTAATTGTCAAGACAGCGTTTGGTTGAGACTGCTCGGTCATTAATTTGTTGGAAGTTGACACTTGAGTTGAAAGACTAATAGCTGCCTTGGTGCATTGCTTAATTTTAAATCTGTTCTGCTACAGAGTTTGGGAGTGCCGCAACCGTGGCTGCCATTTGTCATTTTTACAGCTGGGGGGGCAGTTTTGTTGTCTGGGGACCTGGGGCTTTGCTGTTCACATGCACAGGCTCTTTTTGTACATTAGTAAAACTTAGACATAACAAAGAACAGATCTTTCTCATCCTAAAGTTTTAATGTGTGTATTACAGCAGTTGTTTCCACTATGCAGAACAAGTTATTTACTGTTAACATCCAGAAAACTTGTGTTTTCATCATCTGAAAAATGGAAAGAATTGTTCAAAAAGTGCAGGTTTCACTCTTGTCGTGTGCACAGAATGATGTCAGTGTCATTGTTCCTGTAATAACGCACACATGATGTCAGGGGGTCTTAGTGCAGGTCACAGACTCTTCCAATGTGACTTCAAACACAGATTTGGGAGGATTTTTTTGAGGGGTGGCTACCCACTTGCATATATGATCTTCATTTCCAAAATTATGAATTTGTGAGCTGAGGTAAGGGTTTCATTCAGAGCAGCAATCTATCTAGCATTACTTCCTTTCTCATATGTCAAATTAATCAATTATGTTTTATTCATAATAAAGTAATTTTTCTCATTCCACGTAGGAATATCAGTTTCAGTGTGAAGTGTGGTATGGGCATGAGTGAAATGGTTCCCACCCCAATACCAGAAAGCTACTACTGCATTAGGAAGTTCAGTATTTTTTTTGGTCTCTCTTGTTTCCTGTCCGGCCCCTGCTTTGCCCTGTAAGGATTGAGGCTGGCAGCAGTCAGCAGACAACTCTCTTTTGTTGTCGGGTTTTGGTTCCCGCCCCCCCCCCCCCCCAACAATGCTTCCTTGCCTGCACCCATTCATTATCTCAGTATCAGGAATTTTTGAAACTTGGAGCGTAAACTGTGAAATATTTGGTGTGCTGCCTTTTACATAGTTAATAGATGTGCTGCATCCCCAAAGTATAAATCAAATTATGTAGCCTATTACGCTTTGCATCGGAGAAACAAAATATGAAATATTTTACAGTGCAGAAAGTGCATGTGAATCAAACTTTTGTTGTTCCTAAGGGATACACTTTTGACAATTTTATGAGGTTGCAATTTATTTGTAGGGTGAGTTGGCACATGGTTTTGATAAAAGTAGTGTTCACACAGCGTTCTGCTAACAAGAATGCTCTTTAAAGCCACTAGTCTTGCTGATGGGTATTGTTATCCCAAAGGGTATGTTGAACTCCCTCGAAGTGTGAGCCTTGGAGATGCAGCCCCTGCCTGGTGGTGCTGGTCTGAGCGGGAGCAACATCAGTGCTGAGGAATGTGTCTAAGCAGTAATAAAATAAAATAAGAAAACTGTTAAGAATTGGGGGGGGAGAGGGAGGGAGGGAGGAAGGAAGGAAACGGGGGAAATAAAGACTCAACAAAAAAATGTTGGCTGAGAAACTCTCCTGCTCCTTCCTGCTGTGAGAGTGCTCTGGTGTCACTGCCCAAGTTACAGGACTGTTGGTAGGAATGACATGTCCTTGAACAAATCCTTCAAACCCTTGTCTTGCAAGATGTTCCTCTAAAAATGCCCGTTAAATCAGATTGCACACTGGGCTGAATAGGTGTTGCTCAAAATGCAAACTGCGGCTTTTCACGTGCGTGTTGCTTTTTCCGCATGGGCTGTGCAGGAACGGTCCCCACCGACACAGCTCCTGCCGTGGGTCACCGTCCCGTCCCGGGGCTGTGGTAAGCTCATCAGATTTGCTTTTATTACAAGGCTGTGTTGTTGTTGATAGTCATTAAGAACTGAAATAAAAGCCGAATTCAACTTGGGAAATTGCTAATTAAAGGAGCGGTAGGCTTGTTCTTAACGATTCTTAATGTGCTTAGTGAATATAAGGAGAACAAAATTGAGCTGCTGGTAAGTGATGGGGTAGGAAGGTGAGTTGGGGGAGTCTCTAGATCACAGCTCGCCCCAGTGTGGTCATTGCTGCAAGTGCTCAAACCAGCTGGAATAAACGGGTGAAACTTCTTATTCTGCCCCAAAAGCTTGGAGTATTCGTAAAGGAGTTTTGCAAGACTTAGAAAACTCACTCAAGAGAAACATGATAAAATGTATTAAAAAAATAGCAGGGCAAAGAAAAAAAATCACTATTTTTTTTTAATCTGCAGGTGAGCTTTGTACTTCTTGTTCTTGTTTTCACCAGCTGTGATCAGTGAAAATCTGAATGGTTGTACGCTTGGAAGCAATGACTTGTAGCAATTTAAAGAGCTTTTATTGCCTTGATTATTTTGTGGAAAGGAAACAAAATAGTTTGGAGAACTGCAGCTTATTTGCATATTGTGTGCATTTCGGTTGCGATGATTACAAATTCAGAAAGAGACATTAAAAATCTGTGTTCTTCCCACAGAGTCACTGCAACTGTTAGATGTTATCCCTCAGCCTCTCCTTTCCCACTTTCTCTAGTGAAAAGTGGCAGAAATACCGAATTCCCTGCCTGGAGATGCCCGGAGGAGCTGGGCTTCCCAAAGGCACTGGGCTGGGGCTGGTGCCCTCACCTGCCGGGGAAAGCCACTCCTCCGTTCTCCTCGTCCAAGCTAACAGGGCATTAAGGGTAAGGGTTGAGAGAGAAAAGTATATTGGGTTCCTTTCAGCTTCCATTATCAGAGGAGCTGCTGCTAATTTAAGGAAGGACATTAGTTTCCATTTTCAAAAGTGCTGTAGTCTCACTTCCATATAGTGCCTTTTCAGTAGAACTTCAGCTTTTAAAGGCTGGATTTTTAAAGGCAACACAGAGTGTGAATGAGTGCTGTAGTATTTTGGGGATGTGGGCTTGAATTTCCCAAATATTTGGACGCTTTCTGAAATGAACTTGCATCTTCTTGGCTCGTCTTGGTTTAAAAGCCTCACTAATGACCCAGGAGGGGCATAAAGGGATGGAGCAGAAGCGGCTCAGCCGTCCCCTTCCCTGGTACCCGCTGAGGAGGGGGTGAGCAGGAGGGTGGGCTCTCCATGGTGGTCTCCGATGGCTGGAGGGAGCCTGGGGTGACTCCCAGGCACAGGCGGGGTCCCTGGGAGGAACTGCTCCTGCCCTGTGGCCCCAGCAGGATTCTGGCACTGGGGAACACCGCACAAAGCGGTGTCTCGTGGCGTTCATCGGGGTAATTAGTGTAACAGCATGAAATACTTGAGTAAAGGTCATTTTCCCATTGTTTGGTCCATTATGAATGCTGCAGTGCTGCAGAACACAAACCTGGAGCCCCAGAGAGCAGTAACGGGGCTTTGAACAGGTTAATTAATAAGGAAGAAATGGCAGCATTTCTGCAATCCCTCGAGCCCTTCTCAAGTAGCTTTTTGGGTTAAGTTCATTTGGGTTTGGAGTCCTTTTCAGTGTTATATTGCTCTATATTTTATGGGGTTTTGTTTAGGTTTGGTTTTGGTTGTTTTTTTTTTGAGATGGATGGTGGCTAATAGGTCAGAAACAAAATGAAACAAGTCTGGAAGGAAAAGGGAAGTTAAAAGCTGTCGTGATCACTGGGCATTTTGTTAAACAGGATAAGGAACTGCCAGTTCCAGAGTTGCAGAGGTTTGCTTTGATTCCTTTCTTAATAAGAATAATACCGATGTCCCGTCTTGGGCTCATGAAAACTGGGTATTTACCCGTGATGCTTTGTCTGTCATGAAACTTGGACATCTGCCCAATGAAAAATAATTTCTATTTGACCAGTCTGTTTTAAGTACAGATGGCATGAAGCCAAAGCATGATTTGGTAGCACAGGGGAGAAGCAGAAAATGTTATATAAATTCAAATGTTACATCTCCGGCAAAGCTGCTGTATTTTCTCCTTTCTTACAGTGATTTTCTGATTAGTTTTGTCAAACAATCTCCTTTACCTCACTGTTCGTGTAGACCTTTGCTCGAGTACCTGTATTAAGTAATTTTAATTTATTATGGTAAGCCATATCCAGTTTGCATTCGGCAAAGTGCTTGTCGCTTTGCTGTAAACCATCTGCTGTGACGGGACCTAACCAGCTCTGACAGCAGAGAGAGTTCAACCACGACGTGGAGTTTTACCGTTATTTCCAGTGCTTGGAGGGCTGTGTGTGTTACGGCATCCCCCCCATCCGGCCCAAATCTGGGGAGCCCTCCCCTGCTCCTGCGGCTCTCTAATGGCTGTGAGTAATAGCTCTCCAGTCACCCTCCCTTCTGACAGAAAATCTATCCAGAGCTGCTCCATCTCATGAGGCAGATCAAAATTGACATTTTTTATTGATGTAGCTGATTTCTGCTGAATACTTGGGGACAAATAAAAGTAACTGAACTCAGAAACGAAGGGAGAAAGTCATTCATTTGGTGGAATTAGCAGCCAGCTGACATCGGGAGTTAAATAAGTAGTCCTTTAAAAAATCCCATTTAAAATATACTTGAAAAGTGAAAAATTAAAATTAGCTTTTTAGCTATCAGTTGCTTTAATATATCGCATTTATGTTCTTGAATATAAAAATCATTTCATGATTAACCTTATTAAATTAATTCACAATATATATTTCATTTAACACTCCCTCTTCTCCAGGGGATGTAGCGCTAAGAGTGAAAAACTGGGCAAATTCATTTCACAGCAAAGCAAGTAATCTGTGTTTGCTGTTGCTGTTTCAATACCGATAGACGAATGCGATATAGAAGATGTGAAAAGCAGTTTAAATCTCGGCATGTGACCGGGCTGTGCTCTGCAGCTGGGGCAGGGAGAGGGAGGCAGCCGCCGGAGCAGAGCGGGGTGACGGGAGCTGTCGGGCCGGGGGAAGCTCATTTGGCAGCTCCGATGGTGCTGGTGCCAGGCTCCAGGAACAGAGGACAAGTATTTAATTAATTTGAGTTAATGTAGTGTTAAGGACATCTTATTAAAGAAACTTGGATTTAATTTTTTAAATTAGGTTACATTTAGTTGATAAAGTTAACTCCATGGCTGTAATGTGCTTAGCCTTCAGTAATGCCTTTGACTTATTATCACACAACATCCTGATTAGTTGTATACAATATTAATAAAGTACACATAAAATGGATTAAAACCTGGCTGACAGAAGCAGTTGTCAGAACCCGGGTCATCTTCTAATGCTTGAGCTTTTTTTTTCCCAAGTGGGGTTACAAGGGAGTGGATGTTACATCTGATAGTATTTGACTTCTCAGAAGTAATTTCTGGATCCCAATAACTCCTATGGATGTAGACCTCTGAGAGTTTGTAGGTCATCAAAATGATGGGAAGGTTGAGCAGTAAGATCTGAATCTTTGATCAGTTGGGCTTATTAATATAAATTTTTTTAATACAGACAAGAGAGGGGTCGTAAGTTTAAGAAGAAAGAATTTAGATGAAAGCTGTGGAATACTGGACTTGTGAGGTGGAAATAATATGGAGATGAGAGTTCGCAAACAATTGAACACGTCCTCTCTGTAGTGAAACTCTTAGAAACAGCTAATGAGATTTTTATATGTACATCAAAAAAAGGCTTAATTACCTCAGGGGGAATGAACCTAGTCCAAGGTAATGTTTTTTAAATCTCTCTCCGATACTTCTGTGTGTGATATCTGTGTAGAAAGTCACAACTCGTGTCTCCTGATGTTGGCTCCATTATGACAGTGATGGCAAAGAACACTTTTTCCCTGAGAAACAAGAGTGCCTACGCACCGAATTATCCAGGAGTAGGCATTTTGGTAAATGCAGGCACGTCTTTAAAGAGTGCCTTGTGTTTTGCTTCACTGAGATTGAAACGGCGTAAGCCACGCACAGGTCCTGCGGGGCTCCCCGTGTGCTCAGGAGCGGTGTGGGAGCCAGAGGGGCTGGAACGGGAACTGAAGTACAGGGTAAGGTACACACCACGAACCCGGGGAATGGTGAATACCCCCTGTTTGCACAATCAGCACTTTTAAAATGGAAAACCAGCTTTCTTTGGCAAAGACTAAGTAAGAGCTTATGCAAGGTAAGCATCAAGCCCCGTGTCTGAGCAGAGCGGTGGTGAGTGTTTCCTGAGCTTTCCCCTGCATGCAGAGAATTCAGCAGCCCCACTGCTCCCTCACATGCCACGGGCTTCAACAGCCCGTCCTGGTCTTCTCACACCCCCTGGGCTTGGTCCTGTGTCTGGTGCTCGGGGCACGAGCCCGACCTTTGTGCCTTGAGTCGGTGGGGACCTGTCAAACCTGACGGTGAGAGCCTGGGGCTGAGGCACGGAGCTCGTCCCATGCCCACCCTGCCTGCGGGGAGGGGCAAATAAAGCCCATATTTCTATTTATATCTCCTCAGTTTACTGAATCCCATGAAAGAGGTTTATCTCTTCTGTGCGTAGGCACCTCCAGAGGGAGATGAAAGGTATAGTATGCCAGCGAAAAGATAATTGCCAGCTGAATCAAGAAGTATATAAAACACTTTTTATGTTCTGGCAGGTAGTGCCTGTGGCTTGTAGGCATCCTGGGCTGCGTGTTGGAGCCGCTCACATCCCTTCCCAGGGGTCTGCAAGGCAAGAAATAAGTGCTGAGGATTTCTATAGATGGATGCGCCGCTGCCTGGAGGTGGGAGAGGCCTGGGGAGGTGCCCTGGGGCAACGTGACTGGGACATCCATCCCCGCTGCCTCTGGGAATGTGGTCACTTGTTCATCGACACCAGCAGGAAGGGCTGGAGGCCTTTGGGGTTAGTCTGGGAGCTTTGTCCCGCAAGGGCTGCCTCTGCCTGTTGCCTTGCTCTCCCAGGAAACACACCTTGGTTTCCCCGTAGGGAGAGGAGCTGTGGCTGGTGGTAACCGATCTTCTGTAGAGAGAGGAGAGATGGTGCCAGTTTGGGGCAAGAGCACGGCTGTGCCTGCAGGCAGACAGACCTGCAGGAGAGCCACCAAGCTGGTGAGGGGTCTGGAGAACAAGTCATACGAGGAGAGGCTGAGGGGACTGGGTATGTTTAGTTTGGAGAAGAGGAGCCTGAGGGGAGACCTCATTGCCCTCTACAACTCCCTGAAAGGACGGTGTAGAGAGGTGGGGATTGTCCTCTTCTCCCAAGGCAATAATGACAGGAGCAGAGGAAATAGTCTGAAGTTGGGGCAGGGGAGGGTTAGATTAGACATTAGGAAGAATTACTTTACTGAGAGGGTGGTCTGCCTGGAACAGCCTGCCCAGAGAGTTGGTGGAGTCACCATCCCTGGAGGGATTTAAGAAACGTGTAGACGTGGCACTTCAGGGTATGCTCTAGTGCTCGAGATTGATGGTTTTTGTCTCTCTGTGGGTGGGTGTGGTGTGTGTGTTGGTTTGGGTTGTGTTGTGGGTTGTGTATGTGTGGTGCTTTTTTTTTCTTTTTTTTTTTTTTTTTTTTTTGTGTGGTTGGACTCGATGATCTCAAAGGTCCCTTCTGACCATGAAGATTCTGTGATTCTGTGACAGGACTGTGCTGGGCAGCTGCACATCCAGATGTGAGCAGTGTCAAGCCTCAAATGTACATGCAGCATCAGGACAAAACTTTTTCTTTCATTTTTTTGACAGATCTAAAAATTATACTGTTGGCCAACAACTGGAATTCCTGTTTTATTTGCTGCTAGTGGAGGCTGTGCCAGGAGCAGAGGAACCGAAACATCCTCAGAGGTTTAGGTGTGCAATGAAATGTTGGGCTCAGTCACGGTTGGCTGATGTCATCTTTCTAATCCTTATGGTTTTAATTCTGTCTAATAAAAGCAGTAGGTGTGCAGAAGCTGAGGAGCACTGAGCTGGGCGATTCTGTGTGTGTTACTCGAGAGCAGGCGAGTGGATTTGCCCAGCCTTGCGTGAGAGCTGGGACTGCTGACGGTTGTGTTGAGGGTGCACTTCCCCTTGGCTTTCACCGGAGTGATGGTCTGTGCTCTGCGGGGCGGGCTGAGGGAACTGCCATCAGTCTTACGGATTTTCTTCTTGAGACTGCAGGAGCTTGAGAGCTGTTGGGATCATCTCTGCTGGATGCATTTCACTTTGTTCCCTGTGTCTTGCGGTGGTGTTTGTCTTCTTAGGAGTTGAAATCAGTGAATATGTTTTTAAAGCTTTGTTGTCATGAGTTCAGCTTTGCAAACTTCTCCCCAGGTGAGGGGAAAACCACACGTGTTAGGGTTCCCAGGACAGCATGCAGGGGAGCCTTGCCTCCTCCATCTCTTGAGAACACCTTCTGGTTGTCTTCTATTAGATTGGCTGGAATTGAGCTTTCTGGTCTGTTGGGACAGAAGGTTGTTGGAGACTCAACAGATTAATCTGGACACTTCTAGCCATATAACGTTATAGTGTTGATACATGTTTTCTTTACTCAGAGTCTTTTTCAAAGACTCATAAGTCCTCTCTAGATTTTTATAGCAGATAGTTCATAGCCCCAAGAGCAGATCTTTGAAGCCATCTATCTCAGGCTTGGCTCTCAAAAGAGTAATTCCATGGGATTGAAGAGGCAAGTGTTTGAAATTCAGGAGCCTATAAAATTGATTCTTCCATAAAGAAGTAATTTGTGGTAAATGGTGTAGTCCTCTGGGCAGCTCTTCACTCATTTTATGTGACCAGGACCCTTGGAAACATGGTCAGGAAGATTAGAGAAGGGCATCTCTGATCTGTCATTTGTCTGCACAAGCCAGGAAAACTTTTCTTTTCTTTTGACCATACAGTTATGTGGGAGCAGACCCAGGGAAACATAACACCTTACTCTAGGCTGCTGGGGGTAGGGAAAATGTGACTTTAAGACAGGTTTGGATAGTGTTCTGGAGTTAGCTAGATGATTCGGAAATACGTAACCAGGTTTTTGTATTTAGTTGCATGTTCTCTGGTAGGGGAGCAGTGATGGGCTGCCTGACCCTGAAAGCGTGTGGGAGATGCAGGGGTTCTTTCTTCTGGGGAGGAAACCCGTCTGGTGTGAGCTCCTCCAAAAACATCTGCCCCCCCAGAAAACGTTCGTCGTCTCTCCCTCCCTGCATTACTGGGGGTGCTGGACCCGCTCGGCATCAAAGCGAGGAGGCAGCTCAGCTGGCATTGCCATGTCTCGGGGGACAGGGAAGGAGATCACAGCCCTGGCCAAAGTGCCATCTCAGAACAAAAGCCGTTGCTGTAGTTAGCATTTAAAGGGAATTCAAAGGCAAGTCAGACAAGCTGTTGCTTTCATCCATATGTATCTGATTAACTTCTGAGTGTTATTTCTGGTATTGGCTGTTACTGTCCATCCCCAGCGCTTCTAACAGCTAAAATGTTTCTTCTTCTTGAATATTTCTTCTTAT
Source organism: Calidris pygmaea (assembly GCA_003697955.1). Lineage (NCBI taxonomy): Eukaryota > Metazoa > Chordata > Aves > Charadriiformes > Scolopacidae > Calidris > Calidris pygmaea. The sequence goes on along the minus strand of QJSC01005592.1, from coordinate 588,462 downwards.
TTAATATTACTGTTTATGCAGTCCTTAAACATCCTCATCCTTGGCCTCGTACTGGGTGACACAGTACGAGAGAGCCCAGCAGTGGCTGGGAGGGCAGTGGTGTGGGGAGGAGCAGCCTGGCTTGTCCCTCGTCACTCGTGTCGGCACCGCGAGACCCCCGGCGTGGTGGGACTGCAATTGGATGGAGTATTTTTCCCCCAAGGTAGATCTGCTGTAAGCCTTTAAAAAGTGAGAAGTGTTCTCGGTAACCCTTGATAATGCACGTTGCCACATCAGCATTCATTCCTGACATCTGGTAAGTATGAATATTAAATATTCCCAATGACCTTTCCAGATACGCTCTCTCTGGAGGAGATACAGTTCATATACCCTTCATAATACGCTGTTGTTCTTATCATTTAATGGGAATATAAATGGGCGGTGCACTTCAGAAGGTAGTTAAATATATTCCCTGCACCCAAGCATTTGCTCTATAGGCAGAACTAGACAAAAAGGGAAATGAGAGGATTTATATAAATCAAACTATGCAGCGGCATAAGTCTTGTCGTGCAGATATTTCAATATCCGTATGTTCAGTGGCTCCATCACAGGCCTCTCTGATGTGAAAGCATCTTACTGTCAGAGTTGGGTAAACGCTAAATATTTTTTAGTAAAAACTTGAAATAAACTGAAATATCAGCAGTTTCATTAGTCTGTCCAAACAGTAGAAATCAGCTTATGAAAATTAAATTTAACATGTCTGTGTCAGTAGAAATAACATAATACACCTCTTTGAATATTTGTAAAGTACAATTTAATGGGTAAATCAAGCAGGCTTCTGCCCTAAGCTTATTAGTTTCCTCCTGCCAGGTTCAGATCACTGAAAGCAGCAAAACCCTTAAGACTGAATCTTCTGTGTTATACAACTACTGGGAACACGCGGAGTTTAGAACCATGTTTAATAACTGTAATTTATTGAATTTTTTGGTTGTCTCGGCAAAAAAATACCTATTGTAATAACACAGAATTTTAAAGGTTGGATTGCTACAGGATATTGAGTGTTCCTGACCAGCTATCTTTACTGTGTTCCAGAAATAATGTGTTCCAGATTTGCATGAAAAGCTGACTGAGCCACGGTAGGGAACAGTTAAACTCCCATCACTTGTGTGTTTCTAAGTGCCAGCCCCCCATGAACGCGGGTGGTGGGGAGCTGCCTGCAGTCCTCACCTTATCTTCACCCTCCCTCCCCGCTCGGGAGAGAGACCCCAAATCAATGAAAACTGGTGGCTCCTGCCATACCTAAAGCATCTCTTGGCTCCTGATGCTTCCTAGAATTGCAAAGGGAAGGAGCAGGAAGCTCGGTACAGATGTCACCTGCCCTTTTCAGCTTAACGGGCAGGGTTTCAGTAGCCGTGTGTTTGAGTTGAAGAGACTGGGAGACGTGCAAGGGTAATAATAAGGATAAAGCATTTCTCTTTATTATGGTCAGTTACCGCTAATCTCCTCTTAGGACTTTAACGGGGATTTATAGGGTTTCATTTGTGTTTTAGGTTTGGGGATAATTAAGTACCTTTCTGCTGCAAAGAGGAAACGGAGAGAGAATTGGCTCAAAGCTAAAACAAGATTCCTGTACTAGCGCATACATTAAACTTCCTTTTATTTGGTTGTCACCCCAATAGGAATGATTAGTGGGTTGTAAAGAAAGAAAATGTATTGCATTACATCTATTAAAGCATGTTTTATATGTAACAGTAATTAAAATATAATTGAAATCCTGAGTTCTTCTAATTATTGGCTTTACATAATGCATAGTTAAAGAGTGAGCATCTATAAATGTGTCCTTTTTACACATCCAGAAATGGTTTGCTGGCAGCATTTTAATTAAAGATGGATTAGTTAAAACGCAGTTTAATCATTCTGTCATCAAAGGATTTAGACCTCATTAATTAGCTGTTGATAAATAGGTTTAAACTACAAAAAATTTAATTTAAAATATGCCAGTTGAGATCTAGAATTATTAGTGCTGGAAACGGAGCAAGGAGCCTAAGACGAGGGGTGATGGCTTCAAACTAAAGGGGAGATTGAGGTGAGATCTGGAGAAGAACTTGTTTGCTGTGAGGGTGGTGAGAGCCTGGCGCAGGTTGCCCCGAGAAGCTGTGGCTGCCCCATCCCTGGAGGGGTTCAAGGGCAGGTTGGAGGGGGCTTGGAGCAACCTGGTCTGGTGGGAGGTGTCCCTGCCCAGGGCAGGGGGTGGCACTGGATGGGCTTTAAGGTCCCTTCCAACCCAAACCATTCTGTGATTCCCAGTCCCACCCCTGGGCAGACGGAGCAGCTCCAGGGAGGCACGTTCCCCTGCTGCCAGAGCTCCCCGTGCTGCGTACGGAATCCAGAAAGTGAGGCAGACCTTGGCTTGCAACTTTGTCAGAATTAGCATTAAAATCTTTGCAGGTTTGTACTATGAATATCTTAATCAGCTTAATTGCCACGGAGCAGTAACTGTAAGGATTTCGATAGTCATAATATTTGAATCCACAAGTCAACTGGGTTTATGCAACTGAATTCTGACAAACGCTGGGTGAATCCTCCGAGTGGAGTTAAAAGAGTTTCAGGAAAATAATAATTTGACAACCATACTTGATGACTTCCTTAAAAGGCTTTGTGAGTGTTAGTGTAAAGATTGAGTTGGTGAGGAGGTGTGTTTGCTGAGCGCTCTGGGAACCCCTTCCCTCCTCCAGCCCGGCGCTGGAGCAGCAATGGCCCGGGATGAGGTTAGGGCTGATAGAAGCGTTGTTTGCAGTTGGACGTGGGCAATGAAATGGGTTTGCTGAACTTCTGTGAAAACACATAATTTGTTGAATTTTCAGAGTGAAGATGAAAGAGAAATCAAGTGAGGGTGGATGTATGTGCTTCTTTAAATCTGCATCTGTTAAAACTCTTGTCTTTTCCTCATACTGGAAAAACAAAATGGATTTAAACTCAAATAGAGTGGTTGGAAGAAACTTGTATCAATCTGTCTGGGAGGGAGAAGGGGAGGTAATTCCACAGACATTCTTACACTGCTGTGGTACCGTAGAGTCACGTTGTTCCTTTGTTCCTTGTCCCAAAGATTATTCAAAAATTTTAGCAGTGCAAAATGATGGGGAAAACTTGCTTCGTGTGGCATAGTTATTGTGGTAATAAAAGGACAACCATGAAATTAAAAAACAAAAAGAAGATGTGTGTGTGTATGTAAAATGCATCCCGGATTCTCTAAATTCAGCAAGCCGTGCAGTTCAGCCAAAAAGATGAAATATCAGCTGATGTTGTGTAATCTCTTCAGTTATCTTTTACATAAGACAGGTAATTTATAATTCCCAATTATAAAATTAAAATGCTAATTACCCCTCACATAAACTCTCTGTTCTTGAACTGCGATTATCAATTACCTTCAGTCATGGCAAACCGTAGATGACATACGTGGCAGTGCAGAGTTTGGTGGTATTGATGGTTCCCCAGCAGTGGCTGGTGGAGCAGCTTTCCCCTGGTGGGCTCCGTTTCCTGCTTCTGCATCACTGCTGCTCTCTGTCTTCTTAAAATTTTGGGGGTGACCTTACCCCCAGCTGCTGCCCTGAGCCCTGGCTCACCATCCATTTTAGAATTTTTTTTTTTTTTCTAGTCACAGCACGTTTAGAAACACCAACATGAATTTTTTATTACAGAGGTGAGATGCTCACTTCCACGCTGCTTTTATGCAGCACAGAACCTTTTCCTTATTTTATAATAGATGTTGTGCGCTGTACCTCCATTAGTGCTGCCAGCTTCATGTGCCAGTCCTGCTTGCTGAAGCTGCAGTTCTTCTGTCCCTGCTGAACGCACATTTTTCTCTTCTAAGGACCTTATTATTATCTAGAGTTTGCTGCATATAAGTAAAAATAATTAAGTTAAAGAAAACACACAAAAAATGAGAACAGAATCTAGATGTTGGGTTTCAGAAGGATCAACATTTAAAAAACATACCCCATTATTTCTGCTTGTGTATGATACAAATTAGGACACTTCTAAATAGAGATGTTTCAAAGTATGGTTCCTTTCAGTGTTTCTGGTTGGCAGCGAGCTTCAGCAGCGCTGCTCCATGAGTGTGCCAAGGAACCCAGCAATGCTTGAATCTTTATAGTTTTCAGTAGAAGTGGCATGAGCGCTCAGGTTTAAGAAGTCATGCATAGAAATGGGTTTGTTTTCTGTTCTGTTGTTTGTGGAGCAGTAAGTTCTGTTCTAAAGAATTTTGTCTCCGAGGTAAAGAAGAAACCTTTCCTCATCTGCTCATAGGGCTCATTTTTATGTTCTGGTACGAACTTGTAATTCACCATTTATTCATTAATAGTCAACTGGATTCTTTCTCCTACTCTTCTCCCCTCCCCTTCTTTACTCTTCCCCAATGAAGACCTGACTCTTTTTGTATTAAACCAACCTTGGGTGCGTTTTGCAATACTGCAGTGTTGTATGGTGAACTAAATGGAAATTGGATTAGATAAACTAAGCCTTAAAGCATCTGGTTGCCCATGGAAAATAAATGACACTCTCAAAGTAAATTGGCTACCGCAGAGAAATGCAGCGTGTTGAAGACCCGCTCGGTGCCGGCGGGGGGTTAAAGGCTCACCCGCTCCCTGCCCAGAGCTGGGCTGGTGCTCTCTGCTCCCTCCTGCCAACCCAGGTTGGTGCTGGGTAGAAATACTCGAGATATCATGGGCAAATAGTATTTACTGTGGCTTAACATTTCGGTGTGATTTGCGCTTTATAGCTTTCTCAGGTGAAGATCCTTTTATGTCTAAATGATCACAGCAGTGGCTTTCAGTCCTGGTATAAATAGAGAGATCAGCTTGGGAAAATTTGGCCTTTTGTGAATTCTTTAAAAAAGCTTTGGGTTTTAGCCTGTCTCATGGCTACGCTTGGTATTTACACCATACAAAAGCATAAGGGCATGTTCTAATTGTAATTCAGAAGTAATTTGGTGCAGAGATAACTAATAGATATTCGTCTACATCTTCCAACTGTACTCAAAAAAAAAAAAGAAGAAACTACAGCAAATCCTCCAAGTTCTGTACAGAACTCCCTTAAGCTGCTGGGGTTTCCAATTTATAGTTCAAACCCACCTGCTTGCATTTCAAGGCAAGTCTCAAGGGTTGTGTTCAAAGAATACTATTTTTGAAGTGTGTAAAGGTTTCTTTTTATTAGGAGGCAACTTTCTCAAAGGTGCACTGAGGACGTTATTGTGGATCTGAAACATCCTCAAACCAGGGAGTGAGCCAGTGTGAAAATGTTTTTATATAAATGTATTTTCAATATAAACACCTTCATGAGGTGTTGACCCATGAGTGTCCTTGACTGTCCCGTACAGAGTGTGCTTCACAAGGCAGGTTGTGTTTCTGGCAGCAGGTCCCTGACACAGAGACTAACGCTCCGGTTCCCGAAGGACCGGTACCCGGGAGGTGTCCCTGGGGTGGCTCCAGTGTCTGGCAGGAACGGCCGGGGTTATTCGGTGGCTGTGGTTCCTCCTCCGTGGGCAGCCCTGGCCCTGCCAGCTCCAACGCTTGTGTGTGTCTGACACACACACTCTCCAGCGCCGACCCGTCCCCGCCACCAAGGCGGCACGTGTGTGATCAGTAATACGCACACCCTCCGGGGAAACGCTGCATAAAACATGACGGGAGGCTTCAAAACCGTGAAAGGAGAGGAGAAAGAGGGGCTTGACTGTGGTGTGTGCGTTGGCTGCATTTAGAGCTCACGGCAGAGCATCCAGCACCAACATAAAGCTGCCTAAACCACACATCTCCGCCAGGCAGAGCGTCCAGGTGAGGTTCAGGGTGCCCTATGTGCAGTCTGTGTGTGGTGCCAGGTTAAATGATATTCCATCCCACTATTTCAGACTTTATACTTCCATAGCCCACTTTGGGACACAGATTCCTGCAGTGAGCAGACAGTGAAATGCTGGGGTGAAGAAGCCCAGTGGCAGAGTCTGCCTTGACTTCAGTGGAACCAGGATTTTAACTACAGAGTTCTGGCAGCTTCTCTAATTCCATACAGACGCTTTTCAGCTTAGAGAAGGCAGCATTTGCCATTAGAGGAATATGCAATCCTTCGCGTATGTGTGACATGTTACACAAGGATGTTGGCTGGCTCTGATAGAAGTGTTCGGGGTATTCTTTTCCAACTGCTTGAACATATTTCTAGTGAGTCACAGCCCCAAAAAGTAAATTCAAAGAAGTGATGTGAGTGGTTTTACTAGTGGAAAACTCATTGCCTGGCAAAGTTGTACTGTCTTCAACTCAGTCACCTAAACATCCACTTTTTATTTACTCTTAAAAGAAAGTCCATAATGTTTGATGGAACAATCAGGTTCCTCTTTTAGAAAACAGAAACAAAGTTGAGGCAAGAGCTGGATCATGCGAAGCATGCCTTCCTTTATTTACTGATTTTTACTGCTAATCGGGGAGTACTGCAAAAGGTGAATACTATTACTTCATCTAAATTGCAGCCATGAATATGTGATCAGTTGTCACATGGAAAAATAAACCCTGTATCCCCACATCAGTGATGGAGAGATGTTTATAACCTTCATTATTTCATTTTTAAAGCTCTTTAGAAGGTTACTGAAAGTTGCTGTCTGGAGGAGATGGTTTATTCAGTCATTTAAGGTGAAGGATCTATAAAATACACTGAAAGTTGCTTGCTAAAATTTAAGTGTAGGTACATAACAGTACGATGTGTGATAGTGCACAGTGTGGTGTCTCAGAGCACGCGGTGCCTGTGGGCGAGCAGGGCAGGAGCGGTCCCTCCGAACTGCCTTCCCCTGTGAAACGTCCATTCCATGAAACACCGGCTGCGTGGGACCAAGGGATGGTTCAGGTGATGCGTTCCCTTAGCTCAGTTCAGTGATATCTCTGCTGCCCTCTCACCATGGCAGGGTTTCTCCTCGGCTGCTCTCTCATTTGACCTGCTCTTTGCCACTGCTGGTTTCTGGGCAATACAAAGTTAGGATTTCTACTGTATAAAACCACAGCATTTTGAGCATAAAAGGCATCTTGTAACCTGGGTCTCCCTGCTAAGGCTCTAAACGTAGGCCTTTTCCCGAAGTGATTAATTTGTATGTTTTGTTTTGTTTCTCTTTAAGTACTGTCATTTTGTGCAATTTTAAAATCTGGTTTGGATTTACAAGCATGTAATATCTTTAATATCCTTCAAAGAATTTGAATTGTGTTCTCTGGATTGCTGCTGCAGAAGGACAAAATCACAGCATCTCTATTCTTCGAAGAGCACCATTATCACTCTGTGTTAATGAAATGATTTCAGAATTACAAGAAATGAGTTTCTGAAATTAATTCAGTATTAAAGGGAATTGGATTGTAATTAGAGCGTATTTCAAAAAGAATAAAATGATCCATGATATGTGCTTAGCTCTTAAAGCACCTAATCCTATATTAATTGTGCTTTGGGCACATCTGCCCTCATGTGAAGGGGACTTTGGCAGCAGAGATGAAAATGCTCTTAATTTTTAGGCCAAAGAGCTCCTCCAGCAGGACGGCGGAGCAAGGGGAGTGCAGCCAGGGAGCTGGGGGCTGCTCTCCCTTCCCTCCTGTCCCTCACACACACAACAGCTCTGTCTTGTGTTAAATGTGCTTCATCGGTTGTTGAGGACCCAGCCTGATGTTCTCACAGAGTCCTCTTGCTGTTGGGATTGGGTCTGTGTTAACTTTTTCCCACGTTTGGGCAGGGGAAGATCAGAGAGGTATTTAGGTACCACGATCTGAAACTGGGTAGGCTCACCTTCCCTCTGTGTGCGGTGCAGGTGAGCAGACATGAGAGCACCCGCTCTACCACGGGCCTGGCGTGGGAGAGGTGTCTCGTCCAGCTGCAGCAGAGGGTACCCGTGAGGGGGTGTGCATCAGGGAGCTTCTGCTGAAACCATTTGGAAGGAGAGCTTTGTCCTCTGTGGCAAACTCCCTCCCTGTGAAGGGCTGGTTGGACTTCCCTCCTGCTGAACCCACACGCCGTAGGCTGAGGGCATGGGGTTGAAAACAAGGATCGTGGATGTGATGGACTTGAAATGCAGTGAGAAGTGGTTTTCTCATCTCAGCTTCAGAGAGTTCGGCCAGTTTCAGCAGTTACCTGTCACCTTTGTCCTGTGCTCAGATGGACTACCTTTTGCCGACAGTCGTTTCCTTTCTGGGTTGGGTTGCTGAGGAGCACAGATTGCCCTTTGAAGTTCCAGGGCTGCGCGCGAGCCCCCTTCCCCGCCGTGGAGCTGGTTACTGTCGGTGTGGGACCGGCGGGGTGCTCTGCAGGGCTGCGGGGACAAGGCTTGCTTCTGTCCCCATCTTGGGGTTGTTTGGAACATACCATTAATTACCACCCTCTCTCTTTGCAGCCTGTTCCAGCACTACTGCTACACCCGGGGGGGCATGCGCCACACCTCCTACACCTGCATCTGCGGCAGGTAAGCACTCCTACACCGACCGGTGCAGCCTTTAGGGTCCAGTTTCCCGCTGGGTATTGGTGGAATTGTTCCTTTCGTGCACGTGATGTGTTCACAAGTGCTGCCAGAGCGAGTTCTGAACCGTTTCCTCTGGAAAAGCCACAGAAAGGTGGCTGGGGCTGTGTCTTAAAGAAATAACTGGGTTACAGCTTCTGCTACACTCCAGAGATTCCCCAGTGGCTACTGCTGCTGCCAGGATTGTGTTCATGCTCACATCTGTGCTGCAACTGGCTTTTTTATTAAATAGCATTATGGAGAAGGGCTTTAGAGCTATTCTCTGTTGCTCAAAAATAGTCTTTTTGAAATACACCTTAAGTATTTCATATCGTTCTCAGAATTCTTTGACTCAAACCTTAGGGTGCCATTAAATTAATCTTTTTGGAATTTTTTTGTTCTCTTTTTCTTACTGAAAGCTAGTGTTGAAGGTATTGTATTTGGCAAAGTATTGTAAAAGTTCTCCCTGCAGTTGTAGATATGCACATCTTTAATTTGCAGAATTTCAAGAGAATAGTGTAGGATCCGTGTTGAAGGACAGCTGTGTGCTTTGTGCAGAGATTCATCTTATTTTGTCAGTGGAATTAATCTAATCAGAGATATATGACAGTTCGGTGAGGCATCTGTGTTGGTATATATGTTCCACTTATTCCACAGACATTTGGCCTACACTGAAGTCACATACACTCATAAAAAATAATTTTTAAGTTAGTGACAATGACGTTATGTTGCTTTGGAGGTAATAAGGACAATTAGCGTCTTTCTTTCTTTCTGCTGTTTACTCAATTGCTTATTTGTAAATGCAATATTCCAATTTATATGCAGAATTGCAGTAGGAACATGAGCAGTTTTATGGCAAGTCGTGCATCTAAACTGCCTGAAAAATTTCCTGTTTTAAGTACCATCCTATAACGTGAGAATTAACATCCTGCTGAAATGGGGCTCCATCTCGGTGGCATCATCCCAGGCTGTGAGGGTACGGCCAGGTTGTGTCTGAGTGTGGTGTTCCCAGCCCAGAGAGCTCCCCTGCACCCACAGCCACTCGTGCTGCGGGGTCGGGGCTGGTGCCCGGGAGCACCAGGGCTCTGCTAAACCCACGGAACCCGCTGCCCGGGGCGGCCTCGTGGGACAGACCCAACTCCCCGCGGCACTGACAGGCCCCACCACTGCAGCTAAAAGTGCTAACTTACGTAAGATAGAATACAAAGGCCTTTGTCCCTGAATTGCTATATTCTAGGAGTGATGAAGCAAGAATGAATAATATTAACAGTTTTAAGCTAGGTCCTAATAAAACGAATGTAAGTAGATCTATTTGATGAATTCAATTAACATAAAATGCAAAAATAATAGGAATTTTTTATTACTGTGAAAATTTCATGCATTGTAAATATTACACTTAACTACATTTATCATTAAAAATAGCTTTTGCAATTAGGATTTTTGAATAGCTATGTTTTATTCTGTTCATGCTGAGTTTTGTTGTTTTCCCGACACTTAAAACTGATATTTTGACAGGATCTTTCCTTCATAGATGACAGGCCTGATAACAGTTTCCACAGAAGAGAATCATGCTTTTACATAAACCCCAAGATGGTTATTCAGATGTCAGGAGAGCTGCTCACTCGGCTGGAGTCAGGAGTGATCAATAGTGATCAGTGCTGGGTTTCCGTACAGAAATAGATCACTGGGCGCAGGCTGAGCGCGTGCGTTTGTGCTGTCCCCATCTGCTGTCACAGCCTTCAGCACACAGGAGATGAAGAGCTGGTGGGACCACGAATGCTTTGTGTATCCCTCTCCCAGCAGCGCAGGACGATAACACACGTACAGTAGCATTTGTCGTGGCTTAACCCCCCCGGCAGCTAGGACCACGCAGTGGGATGGGAGGAAGAATCCGGACAAATAAGGAAAACTCGTGGGCTGGGGTAAAGACAGTTTAACAAGGAAAGCGAAAGCCGTGCAGGAGCAAAGCCAGACGAGGAATCCATTCCCTGCTCCCCGTGGGCAGGCGGGGGTTCAGCCCCCCCCAGGAGGGCCAGGCCCCATCACAGGATGGTGACTGGGGACGACAAACGCCATCACTCCCAACATCCCCCTTCCTCCTGCTTCCCCAGCTTTCGTTGCTGAGCGTGGCATCTCATGGCATGGAATGTCCCCTTGGCCAGTCGGGGCCAGCTCTCCCAGCCCCTCGTGTCCCCAGCCCTGGCTGGTGAGGGGTGAGGAGCAGAACAGCCCTTGCTGCTGTGTAAGGGCTGCTGTAACTAAACCATCCCGGTGTTACCCACACCGTTTCCAGCAGGAACCCAAAGCACAGCTCCACACTCTGCCCCAGCCAGCACAGTGTCACACAGCGAGGTCACTCCTGTAGTTACAGACACTTTCGAACCCTCTCACTTCCTAAGTGACCCTATGATGGGTGGCCTCTGCTGGTGCCAGGCGTGGGGGGAGGTGGAAGTGGGGGCACCGGTGTCTCTGCCCCCACCCCAGAAGCTGCTGCTTGGTACTGCAGCACCTTGGACTGAGGTTCAGATCTTCCTGCCAAGTGTCTCCAGGCAGATGACAGCTCCCAGCAGATGATACCAGTGATTTAGAATAACTTAGTGCAGTAAAATGCCTTCCTCTGTTGGAGGATCACCATAACTAACGCTTTTTGGATAAGATCAGGACACTTACTGAATCTGGTCTTCCCTTCCCTTCCCTTCCCTTCCCTTCCCTTCCCTTCCCTCTGTTTGCATTCTTTGTGGTGTTAATTTGCAGCTTTTCTGCAACTTTCCGCAATTCTTTCTGTAACAAACACATCTTTGGCACCAGTTAGGGGCAAATTATTAAAGGAATAAAACCAGGAATAAACACAGGAATCTCTTGGAGGTTGGCTGCCTAAAGGCAGACACGGGCATCCCCACGCGTGGGGGCTTTCAGGTGCCGACCTCCAGGGAGGCAGCAGAGCTGCTGGTGATGGCACCTCCCCAGAGCACTTCGTTTCAGACCCTAGACCTTTCAGCTGCTGCTCCTTGGGAAGAAGAGAAACAGCTTCTACAGGAAGGCTCCTTGGCTTTGCCAGTGGCTGGGGGTGTTGTTTAAATTGTTTTGAAGCCACCTTGAAAGTCTGGCTGACTCATGCACAGTTTCTGGCTGGCTGTAGCATTCACCTTGTGGGTACCCATCTCTTCTGCAGCGTTGCTCCTGCAGCGTCTTTCCTGCCTTCCTCTGGGAGGGTGGGAAGGAGGCTCCCTGGGGGGGGGGCTGGGCTGGCACCTCTCGGCAGGAGGGGTGTCCACATCAGTGTTTTCATTTGGGTGGGCTGAAACAAGATCTCCCACTGGCCCCCAGCCACGGGGCTTTCCTTGGAGCTGGGGGCCAGTCCCACCATGCCCGTGCTGGGTTTCTGGGAGAGCTTTCAGGAGCAGGTCTGCTGGGCTTCAGTCTCTGATGGGTGTTCAGCCCGGGGACCTGCCCAGAGCCCGTCCCTGCTCACCCCTGTCGCTCCAAACACCCGAGGAGCCCCAGCTCCCTCGGCTGTCCCTGTCTGGTCTCCAGCACCAGCTGCGTGCTCGGCGGTTCCAGCTCCTTCGCGCCCGAGCCAAGCCGTGCCTGACAGACACCAAGTCCCAAATGCCAGGACAGACTGTGCCGCTCAACACGGCGCTAGTGGGGCTGAAAACGCATTTCTCATGCACCTTCCCTAACAGCTGGTACCAAACCTTACAGAAGTATTGTATAAACCAAAACCTTTGCATTAAATGTGCAAAAAGAGATGCCCTGTCTTTGTATTTGCAGAGTGTGTTGTTGAAGGTGTTCGTGCTGTGCTCCTGTGTGAGCACACGGCTGGTTCCTGCAGCCGGGGTGGGCAGTGACACCAGGGGTACCGGCGTCAGGCGATAAGTAAACAAGTCATCTGCAGATACACTACCATGGAGTCATGCCCTTAAGCTTCATGGTAATTTTTTAGAAGTTGATCGTAAATATATGCATGTGCTATTTGCTTCTCCCACTTTATCCCCATTTTTAGAGGGAGATAAGGAATAGTATCTGCAGCTGAAATCCTGACAAACTGCTGGGAAGCAGTTCTCACACTCAAAAGTGTGGTGCTTAATGTCTGTGGATACACTGATGTTTGCAATGTCACGCGTTTACCGTGTTCCTTCTCATGTTGTGCATGTTAATGGTTCTTCTGCCCTTAATGGTACTGAATTTTCTTTTCACCTCTCAGCGGGGAGAACTCCTCTGTCCTGCACTACGGCCACGCCGGAGCCCCCAACGATAAGACTATTGAGGATGGAGACTTGTGGTGAGTAAAGGATTAGAGTTTGTTTGATATTTTTGTTACACTGCTCCTGTTTCCATACGTGCATTGTATGTGCTCTTGGACTTCATTAGTGAAATGGTGACTGCGTAATGATGAATGTCCAGATCTTTGATACAGCGTGTGATGTTGTGTGCCAGAGTAGTCAGGTCTCTTCTGGAGGCCCTCTGTACCTGCGTCTCAAGTTGAAAGGGAAAAGAGAGATTCTTTTCAAACGCTTCTGTGCCCAAGGCACTTAGAATTTAGTGTAAGAAATGTCCGTATTCTAAGTACAAGGGCAGTTGCAGAACTCGGCACCTGAGGTTGCTGTGGACGCTCAGCTCCAAAGCTGGGCTCTGGTGATGAGAGAGCCCTGGCTGCTTCTGAAGAACGGCACCAAATTGTAGGGTGCATTGGTAAATCCACGGGGTGCTGGGCTGGGTGTCTCTGTTAGAGCCCGTGTGTTTGGCTCACAATTAAGCTTTTTAATAGCTACTGGGAGCCCTCTGTTGGATAATCTTGGGAAGCCCTGAATGTAGGGAAAATATGGCTTTACTTTTGGTAGAAGTCATTTCAGGGTTATTTCTGCTTTTGCCAGTAGTTTGGTATAAATCTAATTTAACGATTCCTATACTTGTATGTAATAGAATCGGAGATTGGGTACTTGGTATGATTCTTATTAAATTATTCAAGTAGAATTTTATGTCTTTTTCTTAATGTTATTTAGTGGATATGAATAACATTCATGAGTTTTGTAGAAATGTGCTGCTCAGGTTTTTATGCACAAAGTGCAGTGCAGTGGCAGTAAATAAGTCAACAAAGCACCTGAATATTAGAAAAAATACATTTGGAAGACTAATGTTTTGCTGCTTTGAAACGCTGAGGGGCATGCATCGTTTGCTCTTTTAGAAAAGTAAGTCACAAGGATTTGATGGTAGCAACAGGAGATTATAGGCAAAAGTACTACTGCGTTTATAACTTTTTTTTAAAGACACTTATTCTGACTTCCTCAAAAACTGTGGCAGGTTTAGAACAGGCTGTTTTTATGATGTTCATTTTTGAAAATTAATCTACGTCAAATGGGTTTATTATTTCTGTAAGAAACTGGTGTGAAATTCCGTCTCTGATATTGCACCCCGATCCACATTCTCAGAGGTACAGATCTCAGTGCAAGGCAGGGACTGTAAAGACCCTGACACTGCTTGTTGATACAGACTGTCTTGCTGAGCAGGGCTGTCATTCCCACTCATGCAGTATTAAAACCAAAATAGCTAACTAACAACAAAGCATTGTGATCGACAGGGAGAGAAATCAATATTTTTAGGGAAGTTTAGGTATTCAGTAGATGCGTGCACTTAACAGATATTGATATTAAAAGTAAATACTGCATTAACAAGAAGTTGGTATTGTAAATAAATGATGCAGGTGCTGGAATATCTACCTGGTCTGAACCAGAGCCTTTCCTGAGCAAGAGGCTGTTGTCCAGGGTCAGAGAGCTCCTGCAGATCCCTGATGGGCTCACCACCCTGGGAACTGCCGTTCTGAGCTCTCCACCCCCTCACTCCCTATTACCTTTAAATAAAACCTTCAGCTCAGAGTGTTGCGATCCACAACCTGCAGTGATGACATACAAATGCTGATTTTCTTCTGTCGCCTAAAAAAACCCAACAAAAAAGTGGCCATCGAAGCAGATGGGGTGCAGTGGAGGGAGCCCGGGGCCAGGAAGCCTCTCTTCTCACCTCCCTGGTTCCGTGGCTTGGTGTAGGAACCATTGGGGTGCTGAGCCTGAAGTGTGTACTTTACATTTTGATTTTGAGAAGGCTTTCAGGAAAACGGTAGTTCATTGCATTCAATTTGCTGCCCAGTGGTGTGTGCCTTTGCGGGTTCCTGGGGTTGCCACGTGCCGATGGCTTGTCGGGAGCTGATTGTTTTATTGCAATTGATCAGCGGGGCTGTGGCGGCGGCTGGCGAACAGAAAATGTTTCTGTGGTCCTAAAATCAAGATTGATTCTTCATGATGGGTCTCACACTTAAATAATAGAAATGTGAGACAATAAGCCTGACCCCAGATGTCACCGAAATAGATGCGGCTATTACCCGAGATGGTTTTCTGCAGGTGTCACGAGCTGCAGGTCTTGGTCTTTCTGTGGCGCCTGACAAATGTGTCTCCGTCAAAATCCAGCACTTAGTGAGCAACCTTTATGGGCAGGTTCAGTGACCTTCAGGCCCTTGATGACACTGTTTGGGGGTTAGTTGGTCCCTCCTGGCTTTGCAAAACACAGGAGATAATAGTCTGTTGTGCGGGAGCGCTCCGCGTTTTCCGCGCTGTGACGCGCCCTCCCGAGTCCCCGTGCTGCGGGAGCTCTGCCGGGGGCCTGGCGCGGGCTCCTCTCCCCCGGCACGGCGGATGCTGGGTCTGACCCGCACACCCCGGGGACCACGGGTCCCCTCCCAATGCTGCTCCTCCCCGGAGTGATGGCCAGAGCGAAATCTGTCAAGAGAACTGTGGCGAAAGCATGAATGAGGGAGTACAGCATCAACTGCTGCTGAAGTGCCGCGGACCTCGGAGAGAGACCATTAACCTTGCATTCACAGTGGGCCTATCTATTATTTATAAAATAAAACTAACTTTAGAAGTTGTAATGGCAGCAGGTTGGATCATCAGAGGGCATCGTTCATTTTATCTGATGGCTTCTTTCAGCGCTGAGATCTCAGGGTACTCCGTCGGTGGGAGTGCTGGGAGGAGCTCAGTGTCCCTGGGGAGGAAGGACCTTCCCTGCTGCAGAACCTCACCGCCGGTCCCACGACCTCCTAGTGATGGCAATAAAAAAACTTCTACCTGCAGATCGTTTTATTGCATCCAGGTACCAGAGTTTAAGCAGTAGGGAGGTTTTGGTAGTGTCACAAAATCAAACACATCCCGTTTGTTTGACGGTCTCAGGGGGCCTGTGTTGGGTGTGTTACACACGGCTGGCTCCGGGAGCAGGGGCTGGTGTTTGCTGGCAGGTAACAGCGCTGGGGATGAGGAGGGCAGCCTGGTGTTGCAGAAGGACTATCAGAATAATTTAACTCTGGGGACTGTATTTGTTTCTATTTCTTTCCTTAGTCCCCCAGTGCAGGTGGAAGGTGTGGGAGTGATGCTGGCAGCAGGGGGCACTAGGAGAAGTGCCCTGTGGAAGGAGGTGCTGACTCCCCCAGGCTTTGGTGGGGGCTTGGACTGGCTTTGTTTCCTTCCATTTGGCACTTGGATCTACCTTTTAATAATTCTGTTATTATTATAACTTCTAGTGCTGTCAAAAGATTGGCTTTAACTCCTAGCGCTCCTCCTCTTGTTATTCCAGAAGCTCTCCTCATCCTAGGGAGCTTTTATTGACAGCAGCTACAGGTAGTTAAAAAAGGTTGTTCTGGGTGAAACAGAGAGGGGAGATGGAAGTGTTCGGGGCTTTTTATTTTTTAATTACTTGGAGGAGGCAAAGGAGAGTTTTCAGGTTGCTGGAGCTGTTGGTGACTCCAGGGTGTGTGGAGAACATGGCAAAAGAAAGTCACTTATTGCGAGAGCTGGTCAGGTGCAGCCATTCCCAGTTATTCATGGAGGCTAAGCCTCCTACTAGATAAAAGAGAAGTTACTGTGCTAATTTTATTTCTTTGATCTAAGATTGTAATATACAGTCTTCTACAATCAAAAGATTTGTCATTTTCTATGTGCGTTTCTCTTTTATATATACACACACTGTGCATGTGCAGTGTATGTACTGCATTGGAACCATTGTCAGCGTGTTTATCTCCATAGTATACAGTAGGATTTGTAGAAAATGCACTATTCTCTCTTTTGCAGGAATGAGTAAGGGTATAATATAAAAGGACTTTTTATGAGTACTGAGAGGCTGTCATTTGTTTCAGGAAAATATTGAGAAGACTTTGAATAAGTCAACTAAAAGACTTAGGTGAGCTTGAAGAAAGTGTACAACAAAAAGTAGCAGAGGTTTGCTGTGACTCTTCTAGAATTTACACCGTGTTTTATCAAGTTTCACGATACCAGTGCCAACCTCTAAACCAAAATTCGTTTGTCCAGGTGGGGGCAATGTTGCATTAAGAAGCAGGAACTGACCAGTGTTTTTGCATCAGATAATGGGAGTCCTCCCTCTTCCACCCCAAGTACTTCATCGCCTGCTATTAAACCAATTTATCCTACGGAACAAAATACTGTATTTATTACTTCTTGAAAGCACTGCTTTTAAGATCCCAGGATATTAATGTGTCAGATGTAAATGCTCAGCTATTTTATGTGGGTGAGACTAGTATTTTCATTTGGTCTCCTGCATTTTTTATGCATTTTGAAGTTTGGTGCTGTAATAATATGCAAAAATTATGGTTAGCTTTAACCTTTCAGTCTGCAGTTTTGAAACAACTTGTTGTTAGTTATGGTTTTGTTTCTAATAATAATACGAAGTACATTGCTGGTACTTACTGGTTAATTGCAAAATCAACTGGCTATCCATTTCTGAAATAATTCCTTTGGCTTGATTCCTCTGGTTTGATTAATATTTACTATTTTCATCAAGTGTAGGTATTTTTCCTTTTGTTGTACCTATGGACTATATTAATTTTATGCTAATCTAGAAAAATTGAATTTGATTAAAAATAGAACAATATATTTGCTAGAATTAACAATAATTTTGCTCTAATTGCCTGTGTGTTCTGTTAGTGCTGGTTAATTCCAGCTGGGGCTGTCAGAAATGGAGGAGCCTTTTCACCAAAGCAGAGGTCGCTACGTATTAATAGCGTGTTTGCTGTAACAAATTTTAGCTTTTCTTTCAGTGCTGTGTCATGGTCTCTTAACGTTGTGCTCTCTCAGGTGTATGTGAAATGCCTTTTTAGTTGTCACTTGTAATGAGTTTGATCTGTCACAGCTCTAGCTCAGCCTTCCCAGCCCGGTCCGAGAAGTACATGAAGCTGCTTTGGCTGCTATTGGGCTGTGTTGGCTGGGGAGTTGACCTCTCTAAAGAAAACAAAGCAGGGTAAAACCTAGTATTTTTTAATAGCTGTTGATATAATATTGATCATTTATAAATGCTGTTTAGTGTAATCCTTTTTTTATGGTGGTCTTTGGTAATACCCTGTTTCCTACACAAAAATTACAAAAATCTCTAGCATTTTTCGAAGGTTCCTCTTGACTCCAGGGGTGCTGACAGCAAAAAACTGTCCTTACATCAGGGACCCCAGCCTGGCCTCGAGACAGAGCCAGTGCGAGCCCTCCATACCGCGTCAGATGGAAGCTGCTCACAGCGGGGCCCCTTCTGAAAACCCTGTCCTGAGCAGGGCAGGACTTCACACCATGCCGTTCAGTTCCCTCTTGGGGTTTGCCATCTTACCTTACTCCGGGTTGCCTTTTTAACTGGTAACTCTTGGCTGGTCAGGGTGCAAGTGGATGAAGAAGTGTCACTTAGCTCTCCGTTTTCTTACTGGTGATATCATCGTTCTTGTGGAAGGGCTGCTGTTAAACCACCCTGTTTCCAAACCACTTGGTGTGTTTCCAAAGCTGTGTCTCGTGGGAGTGCTGATACCTATGGTCATCACTCTGCAGCATTCCCGACTGCAGGAGGGTAATTTGTTGGTGCAGCAGTGGTGAGGAGCTCCAGTTGTGTTTGTGCAGCCCCAGCCGGTCTGTGGAAGGTGACAGCTTCTGGTGTTAGCTCCTGGGAGCAGCCCCAGGCTTCCCGAGGAACGCCTGCGAGAGCCTGTTCTCAGGCTGGGCCGGTGGCTGGATCGTAGCGATTCCTACACATGGCTCAGAGATCCCAAACAAAGTACTGCTTCCCGTTGTGATATTGGCCATAACTCGCTTCATTGCCTGGCAGTTTCAAATTATTTGACAATAAAAGTGTCAGCAAGCCTATAAAAGTAAAACACATGCTTAGAGGAAGATGATGCTTTCTTTTTTAAAAATGGTATACGGCGCCTTTATGGAGAAAAGAACCGTGGCTGTTTATAGTCCACAGTTTTCAAACATAAAATGTTACGCAAAGTGTTTTGTGATGCTGCACAGTCAGAGGTTAAGAAAGCTAAAATCAATACCAAAATGCATATTATTTTTCTGGGCTTGAAAGCCAAAACTGTAACTATATGTTTGCGTTTTGCTGTGCCAATATTCTGGGAAAGCAACAGGGCTACGTCCTGTTTCCGAGGGATGGGAGGGGAGCACTGTGCTCTGGAGTGTTCGGTTAAGCACTGACTGACAGGCCTGGATTCACTTGAAATTCAGCAGGACTGAGTGTTTCCTCCAAAGGCCCATCCTGGGGCTCTGGCTGGGGCGCAGGACCCGGTGCGGTGGGAGGCAGAAGGGCTGAGAAGCCCCTGTCGAGGGGCACCTCCAGCCCCACCTTCCTGCGGGGCTCTGCCGTGGGACACGGGTTTCTGCTGCTTCTCGTCAGTTTGGTACCATTTTATGTATGAAATGATTGTAAGTTATGGTGTCAGACCTTTTTCCTGTGAGAGGGATGAAATGCTCGTGGTTGTCGTTGGAGTGACTCCTACAGAGAGGCAGGAGGCGGCTTTGGTTTCGGATGCTGTTGGCTGACGCCGTATTCATGATACATAAGCAAGTCATCCTGTCGGTGGGGCAGCTAACAGGTTATCTGATGTTCCTCATACTTTGCATTGTTGAGTTTTAGTTAATAATGTTTAGAGTGTTTTGCAATATGTTTGGGAGGAGATATTCTATATATACTCAGAACTGAAGCCTCCCTTAGGAGAGCTGTGCCCACGCTTCCAAGAAGGAGTTTGCAGTATTTTTGCTATGCGTTTTTACTTGTGGTATAGGTTCTTACTAATTCTAGAAAACAAACTGAAACAGTAACGTGGAATTTTTAGAGAGTGCTCAGGTCGTTTGAGTGTTGAATCTGCTTCCTGCACCGCATGCTTTCCACCCTGACATGAAGCCAGGCAGGTTGTCATTGCTTCTGCTCCCAGCAAAGTGATGCAAAGCAAGAGGAGCTGCTCTCTCGGAAGATTTTGGGAAGGATTGAGCTGTGCAATAAAGGAATTCATCAGCTTCGAGCTGAATCAGGGAGAACTTTGACATACAACCCCTCTCCCCACAGCGACTCTCCTCCCCTGGCCCCCATTCTGACCCTGGGGACATCTCTGCCTCCATTGGAATTGGCAATTAGCGATCGCAGCCTTGCTGGAAAACGAGTGGGGAAAGGGTTGCTCTCTAATGAAATTTTCCTTCATTCAATAGAAGGCTGAATTCACAATTAAGTTTTTTTATATACACGGTCTGCTAGAGGTGGAGCACTTCATTTATCTAAAAGGGAACTATAATAGAGTTTGGAGATACCTTATTATATTATTGCATGTGTTATTCTGCATTGAGCACTTCTTAAAAGGTAAACCATAGACCCGAGATGCCTGTAAGGCCTGTTTGCATTTGTCCTTTTAATTTTTTGATTAAATGCTGCTACATTTGGTAGAGCCCAATTAACATGAAGTAGTTTTTTCTGTACATGACCTCTGTAAGACTCCGTTATCAGGCAGGTAATTTTGTCCATGCAATTGAGAACGGTCTAAAATACATTAATAGTATCTGTTTTACTAGCAGTTACCATCTAATTTCAGGGTAAAATAAATCTATTTTTTCTAAGGAACCAGGATTTAAGGAACCTGCTTCTTGAAACTTTTTCCAGGTAGTCAGCAGGAGAAGATTGCTCACATGCATTTTATTCGACTTAAATGTGCTTCACCACTTATTTTGCCAGGGAAGCAAAAATATGAAACTGGGATCTCAGGCTCCCATTATTTCCTCAGGATAACTACAATATTTGGGCTATTTCCATGTCTTGGGCAATATTTTAGCTAATGGATATGTTCCCAACTGAAGTTACATGGACGAGAATTCCCAAGAAGAGCCAAAATATCTCCCAAAGGTACAGTTTGGTTTGGATGCTCTTTCACTGAGGCGTACAGCCTGGATGGTGGGTTGTGCTCAAGCTGGAATCTGAAAGATCATCTTCCCTCATGTCTCCTCTTGTCTGGGGGCCAAGAAACCTGAACAAATGGTGCTTCCGAGCTTGGGAGCCTTGTTTGGGTCTACCATCAGCTCAGTGATAGTTGTATTCCATTACTCAGTGCTCCTGTAACTCGAAATACTATTTACCAACCACCCAGTGAGGAATGGGTTTGAGAAAATGCTGATTATTGGGAGGTTAAAGACGTAACTGAAATTTTGCCTGTGGTAAGTTCAAGTAACTGTTCTCCAGGTAAAATATGGAAAGCATGGAATATAGAAAGCATGGCAACTTCCAGTAGACATGGACCAGCCTCCAGTAGACCTGGGCAGGGAGCCTGGGAGTTGTTGGTTCCAGCCTTCCTGCTGGGTGGACACTTACACCTGTAAATGCAGCAGAGTTAGGCCACAAAACAGCTGCAGATCCCACAACGGACCTCGCTGTGTGACTTTGACAGGGCTCAGTCTGGGCTGGGTTGAAAGGTTTATAACTAATCTGAGATCTGTGTCTTGTTGGTGCGTTAGAGAATGTAGCAGCTTCCTACAGCATTCTTAGTTGCTGCAGCTAGCTTTCCCTATCCTTAGATTTTCTCTGTGTGTCATTAGTTATTTTTAGGAGCGAGTCTAACCATAAAATCAAAACTTAGGCAGTGTTGATGGGGTTTCTGCTTCTGAGGTTTGGCTAGGCTGGGTTACAGTTGCTGTGGTAGTGTCAAATCATGGGCTTTTTTACCCTGTGGGTCTGACATTTACTGTCTATTGTGTATCTTTTTTCAATTAGCAACTTTCTGGTTTAACATACTGTATTTCACATTTAAGGGAATGTATATAGTGTTTGTATTAGCTCTGTGGGTACATACATCGCTTCACGGTCTTCTACGTAGTGTTCTCCTCAGGGGTTTGCTCCTGTAGCCAAGAGCCTTGGGCAGTTCCGCGCCTGTAACCCATGGGGTTTGCTCCTCAAGTCCCAGTGACCGTAACCCATGGGGTTTGCTCCTCAAGTCCCAGTGACCATAACCCATGGGGTTTGCTCCTCAAGTCCCAGTGACCGTAACCCATGGGGTTTGCTTCTCAAGTCCCAGTGACCGTAACCCATGGGGTTTGCTTCTCAAGTCCCAGTGACTGTAACCCATGGGGTTTGCTTCTCAAGTCCCAGTGACTGTAACCCATGGGGTTTGCTTCTCAAGTCCCAGTAACTTATACTTACCTTTACCTTGCCTGTATGCTGGTGGGAACAGAGCTATGCTGCGTGGTTTTCCTAATTACTGCTGTAATTAGGGCTCGATGGCAGAGAGGGTGCCCCAGTGGAGTTGCCTTCTTTCTGCTTGCGCTGTCTGATTGACCCTGCTGGGAAGCAGCAGCAAGAGGAAGAAAATCCAAGGTTTTCAAACACAGTGAAGGAAAATTACATTTCTTACGATGATAAGAGTCTCATACAGTTGTTTGAGGTGGCTGGAAGAAGGCTGAAATTAGCAGATTTCAACTCTGATTCATTACCTAAGAAATCAAGAGGTCACACAAATACTGTGTGTTGAGACCAAAGTCTTAGACACAAAATGTGCCTTGTAATCCATATACGATGAACTGGGGGGGGGTTATTTGCTCAAGTATTGTTTGGTCCAAATGGTTATTTAGTTATTTGCTGATTTTTGAGCCTGCTGGAACCAGTGCGGGGTGCCTTATCAGGTAGGCTTTAGCAGCACAGTATTGCAGATGTCTAACCTGGCGCTCACCAGGGTGTACAGACCCACCTCTTGGAGATTGGTTTCTGGCAGCTGAGCAATCCCGGGTGAATTACTGATTGATGTCTAGAATAACTGTGCTTCTCAAGGGGTAAACCAGGGGTTTTGTCCCCATAAAAGAAATTACTTCATTTTTTTTTCTTCTACCTCTGATGCAGAAAACTGTACGAAATGTTCTTTTCTGGTTGGATCTTCCCATAACCCTTGTTTCTTTAATCCCTTCAAATTTAGGCAAGTTTGTCGTAAAGGAAAGTTTATGTTGTGAGCAGTGGCAGTCAGCCTTTATTGGGACGTTTTATTTCAACAGTCAGATGTGTTCTGACAGATACAAAAGGCCACAATTTAATTAACATTTCTCTGTTAAATTTTGAGGTTAGACCCTCTGTGTGGTGCTAGAATTTCTCAGGAAAGGAAAAAAGGACGTGTTTTTTCTTCTGAAAAGATGTCCTAGAAATTGGAACCGAAGAGCTTGACGTGCGCTCCTCGTGTGCTTTTTCTCTTCCTTCCTGTGTTCTCTCAGTGTTCCCATCCAGGACCAGCACAGCCCCTGAGAGCGTCCATCTAAGCCCTGTGCAATGCAGATGTCCTTCTGCCGGGGATTCCAAGGGGCTGCCGTCTCATTTTGCTCAGGAACAACATTTGAGCGGTGATTACACGGGCGACTGCCAAAACGCAGATGGCTTTGAAGTGCAGAGCAAGAGAATGTCTTTTGGTCTGCTATTTCTTTGGAGTTAAATTTTCATTTCTCTCCCCTCTGATTCCTTCTCAGCCTGTTCGACATGGGAGGAGAGTATTACTGCTACGGCTCCGACATCACCTGCACCTTCCCTGCCAATGGCAAGTTCACCCCTGACCAGAGGGCCATCTACGAGGCCGTGCTGAGGTCGTCGCGGGCGGTAATGAGCGCCGTCAAGCCAGGTACGGATCTGTAACCTCAGCAGGAACTGACGGGCTCGGTGGCAGCAGTCGGGCTGTCAAGGCAATTACGTTTGGATTTTAGAAAGTGCTGGAAAGGAACAAGGTGACAAAATTATTTTCCGTGTTTGAACAGCTCCCAATGGAGGGGAGAGGTAGGACACACATTTGCCATACAACACTTTTAAAGAAACAACACATAAACAATTGCTAATAAGATTAAACAGGTATTCTGATCTTCTTTTTTTTTTAATTCCTTTAATCCCGTGGTGACAGTTGTTACTCCGCTGTGTGTTTACACTGGCAGCCCTCTTTTCAGGAAGCTTATGCCAGAGGCTGAAGGCAGAGGTTGAGGGAACACGCGTGTCGTGCTTCGGTTGGTTTCAAGCGTTTCCTGTATTTCCCGTGTGAGCTCAATAGAAATGTTGTGTTGCAGGGGAGGATGGAGTGTGCATCTTTGGGAAGGATACTCAATTGCCCTTAAAAAGCTTTAGAGAGCGCTGGCTATTGGGTACTTCTCTGTGTGCCTCTAAGTTGCAGACTAGGTAATTCATCAAGTATGCATTTTCATAGCTGAAGCAGCTGCCTGGCTTGATGAAAATCTTATTTTTCTCCGATTCTCCTTTCAGGGCAGCAAATAAATGCTTTTAGAGCTGACTGCTGCTGTGATTTTGAGTGTTTCACCAGTGAAGGTACTTGAGCATTTCTCATTATTCCTAATAGAACAGCATTGAGAAAAATGTGCTTAATGCACAAAGCACACTTATCCTTTAAACTTACCATATTAGCTTTCAATAACCGGGCCTGGAGTGCGAGGACTTTCTGGATTGCCAGCCCCAACATCCGTAATTTTCCTGTTACACGAGCTGGCAGCAGCAGCCTGGAAGGGAGCAACAGCACTTGGAGCTTGTCCACAAAATGAGACGAGATACTTTGCCATTTTACTAACGGTGTGCGTTCTCCATCATTTGCTCTTTCTCCGCTCAAGAACCTTGTTCCTGTTCCCCTGCAGAGTTTGCTTTGCGTTTCAGTGCCACCTTTAATTTCATGTAGCGTTTTGGGCAATATTTCATACTAATAAGTTGCAAACTGTCTTCAGAAGTTGAGAGCTGATACGGTGCTGTGCTCAGGATGGTGTAGAGAATTCCTCACTTTACTTAACACTGTATTTACAGTGTCAGAAAATAAGGACAATACTAATTATTTCTCTAAATGAGTTGCAAGACTACTAGCTGTGGGAGTTGGAGATTCATGGACAGAGAAATCATTTGGGATGTCTGGAGAAGATGGGCCTGAACTTTCTGTTCTCGCTGGGCTTTAGTTGTCTCTCCTGTTTAGAGGAGTGGTGCAAATGCATTCATGCTGTTTATGGGACAGCAGTCATGAATTGTCTGGCTACAGAGAGCAGGTTAACCACGTGTTGTGTGGACTGGTTCAAATGCAGCCAGGGCCTTTCACACCCCGTTGAGTTACAGATTGGGGTAGAGTCCTGCGACTTCATGGATGTTGCAGGTCTGCTTGCATCAGGTTTTCCGTCTTTTAGTCACTGCCTGCATTACAAAACAGAGCACTGGGGCTGTTCCTCCAGTGAGTGTCACTGACAATCTCCAGGAGGTTTTAAAAGTTTTATTGTGGGACTGAAAAAGGCGGCATCATCAAAAGGGCCTTACCAGTATTGAAACCCCATCCAAAGGAGTAGATGGCCATGGAACTAAAGGGCTGGACCACAACACATCAGCACCGAGGGTCTAAGCAAGGCTCACACAGACACCATCAACTGATATTGTCTGACTCTGGACCCCTTGGTGCTGGAACCATAAAAATACTGCTTTTAGTGTAGCTCTCCCCCACCCCTCTAATTGCCCAGGGTTAAAAAAGCAAACTGTGGTGGAAAAAAAAAAAGTATTGTGTAGCACATCAGTAGGCACAAGGCTAAGTAGTGTGATAGTTAATGGTGGGGTGTGAGGTCCCAGCTCCCAGGTCTGTAGAACTTCCAGTGGACAACTGTCCTGGTGGCAGATGAGAGCCTGGACTGCAGGGGGGTGGAATTAGACCCTTTTGCGAGCAAGTTTGACGTGTTTATTGGTAGTGAAAAGATCTGAAGAACTTGAAAGAGCACAGGCACATTGTTCCCAAATCCTGCCTTAGTTCATTCTTTATCCCGGTCACATAAGTTAGATCCAATGTCGATGTAAGTGTTTATTAACCATCATTTGTCATCACTTACACCTGGGAGACCAGTATTGTTTGCTCTTTGTCATTAATATAAATCTATTTGAAGAAGCCTAAATGACTCCATGACTCCATGTTCTGAACCATGCAAACGAACGTGTCAGTGGTTGCCAGAAGAAGAGCCGCTGGTGAGGACCACTGCCCGTGGGCTCAGCTCCAGTTCTTCCCAGGGCAGGTAGAGCTACGTGAGCCAACAGGTACCGATGTGCTTCGGTTCCTGTGCGTGAGGCGTGTTCACACGTAACCAGCTTTGAGTCCCTGTGTTCCCGTACAGATGCTGAGCTGTCACTGGTACCTGCCAGTCGAGGACTCTTTGGGAAGAGGCTGTGGAGTAGCTTCTTTTTGTATTCTTTAGCAAATAACTGTGGATTTATACCATGTCCAGCCTTTTGAGTGATTTCTGCTGTTTGTTATTTGGATTGTTATCTTGAGCATTTAGAGAATCTTAATAATTTAGAGTTCCATAAATTTAATTCCTAGTTGATGAGGACAGTATGGTTTCTACATCTAGAAAGTTTCTATATACATTTCTATTTATAGAAACATTGAAGTTTCTCAAATAGGTTAAATCTGCTTCTGTGTTCAGAGGAAGTAAAAAGGAAGAATGCTTATCTTTAAGCTTTGCAATTAAAGCTGTTTTGGATTGATGCACTAGATCATAAGCAGAGTCTTTAAGATTAATGAGCTAAATATTAGAGCAATGACATACTTTCCTTTTTCATCCCTGTGTGATTGCACACTGGGACCTCCAAACATTCCTCCGTGTCTTCTCTGTAGAGTAGTGGGAGGTCACAGGGGGGAGGAATGGAGCTCATTGTGCTTCGCGTTCCTGGTACTACTGCAAAACTTGTGTATGTTGGAAAAAAAAGAACAGAAAAACTTCTTTCAGTCTCTAAGTGATACAGATTAGTATTTGGGGGGAGCAGGAGAACAAATTAAAACACCTCGATCAGTAAGGTCTATTGTCCTAAATTCCAGTTTAAAAAAAAGATCTCTTTGTCTCGCAAACTGCTCCCAAGGAGCAGTTGAGTAAGGCCAGGTTGGCAGCCGCTCAATTCCCTATCTCTACATTTATATGATTTAAAAACCTTGTATATCCAAAGTCCCCATTGAACCGCAATTGCGTTCAGACATCAGCTGTGCAGCTGGGAATATTTGTTGATTGATGTTTGTTTGTTTCAATGAAATGAAAAATAAAAAATAGTTCCAAATACGCACAGAAGTTGTTGTTCCCCGCGTCAGCTCATGTGCAGTGTGAGCCCTTTCCTCCCCGGGGCTCTGCTGTTGCTGTAGGGTCTCCCTGTGGGCGCTGTGGCTCTGCATTAGTTCAAGCTGGAGCTCATGCCCAGGGGTATACGCACATCCCCAGGTCCTGCCTTCTGCTGTCCAAGAGAGTGAGTATCCTGTTACCTCTGGCTTTCAGGCTTTGCTTTTCTGATAAATGCTGTTGAGGAACATCCTGAAGGAAATCTGTCCCAGGACTGATATCTCTGATAGTGGAAGGTGGAGGCTTCTCCATATTAGGGCTGGAAGATTCCTTCCCTCCTTATAGCTTTCCCAGAACTCAAGTTTCACATAAGGACATGGGTCTTCAAGCTCATAAATCCTTTCTTCCAGGATCAAAGATCAGCCATTGCAGATTTCATTGATGCCAGGAGTGCCGTAGAATCCATGAGCAAGAAAGTACAGTCAAGTAGACTTCAAAACCAAGTGCAGGCAAAAACATGGCAGGCAAAGAAGTAAACCCGCATGTCAAGCCAATAGAACATCCTTTTATTAATCATGTAGATATCAGCCCATCCTTAGAACCTCCCAGGAGAGGGTCCCTTTTTGCTATTGGGGCTGAATAAGTACAACAAAGTAGTTTCCAAAAGCTGAGATCCTTTGAGGTAAAGAGGCGGAGGGAAGAGGGTTGGAGCAAACAGCCAGCGAGTGTGGGCCAGCAGCTGTCTGCCTTGGGCTACAGAAAGTTCTCTAGCTGATGGGCCCTCTATGTCCCTGCACCAGCGCCTCACCAGGTCCAGTCCTGCATTTTGCAGTTGAGAGTGGGTGAACGGTCCGTAGTTCTGTACAGCAGAGTGTAGGCTTTGGCTGGTGTGTAATCTGGCAAACAGCTTGGCTCTCAGCAAGGCAGTCAGGGGAGGGAGGGTCCAAGTACCAGTTTCAGAAATAACCTGGTCTATACAACAGAAAATGCTGTGATTTGAATTCAAAGTAGCAGTATGATTCCCTGTTCTGTGTTCTAGTAACACGTCCTAACAAAAAGAGGAAAAAAAAAGAATAGTGGAGAATTGAGGTCAGGTAGAATAGTACTAAGAGTATTAGAATAACCCAAATAATTAAAGAACTGTTTAATTAGAAGCTAACAGCTGGGGCATTTGACATAGCAGATGATATTACTGGCTGTTGTTTCTGGTATTAGGTTCAGCAGAGTTGCGCTTAGGAACATACGTAAATTCAAAATTGGCAACTTCACAGAATACTGCTTCTTTTTGTCCACGACAGTTCTGTAACTTCTGTAGAACTCAGATTTATTTTTGTTTGCTACTATTTTGAGTGCAGCTTTAGAGTAATTGTCACTGTATTCAACTAGGATTAAAATTTGTTAGATGTAAAGAAAATAATTGTAACTGCTACTAATATTTATTCCTTCCAAGTGAAGTGCAAGGTGCTCATCCACGTGCGGGAGGTGTATTTTGCGTGCAAGTCATGTGAGTTTCATTTTGTGTAGCCCAGAGTTGTACTTGGTGGAACACCACGTGGGCACACTTCTCTGTTGTGCTGTATAAAAGCGGTAGCTAATTTTGGTGAACATTTAGAAAGAAATTGGACTTTTTGACAATGGCACAACAGGGAAGGGTGTGGGAGCACAATCTGTTTTACAGTTTGTATAATTTCAAAATCCCCATATGAATTATTCCCATTCAAATTGTCATATTTTAGGCAAAGTGCTGCTGATCGTTATTAATCTGCCGTAATATCTGAAGCAAAACAATTATTCTCAGAAATGAAACATTACTGACAGAAGTTGAAGATTTTATATCAGTTCCTCTGAAGAAGAGCTGCTTTCAGGGCATGTTGTAGCCAGTCCTTGGTACTCACCAATGCTGCTGAATGGCACCGCAGTATGATTTTTCCCCCCTTACTGTTAAGAATGTGTTATTGTGTTAAAGACAGATTGGAAAGTAAATCTTATCAAGGTATGTTTTAAAAAGCTGGTTGTAGTCTGCTCTCTCTCGTTGCTGAATGGAATTGGCTGTATTTCTCTCTAGCATTAATGTTCATAATTAAGTTCTCCTTTGAGTATTAACTCTCTGAGACTGGCCCAGAGGAGGTGGGGTGGCTTTCTGTGCTCAGGAATTCTGGGTTTGTCGGCATAAATGGTTACAGCATCAGCCACGACTAAAATAACACCAAGTTATTTCCAAGTGCATAAATCCAGGCCCTTTGGAACATTTGGGCCGTGCTGCCCCGCAGTCCCCACGTGGGGAGGGCTCGGGACAACGTTCTGGGGCAGTTTCTGCCGGGGTTTGGGGCAAACCTGCAGGTTCCCAACTCCCCTGAACACATGGATTTTAACTCTGCTTGTGGTGGTTCTTCAAAGGTGCTGCTTGTACAAAGCGAATACATTTAGAAGTCTTCACAGACTTAGAGCCTACATTGGCTGCAGGGTTTTTTGGCCTTTCTCTTGTGAATGTATTTTGGTTTAAGGCTTTTTTTTTTTAAAAAAAAATGCTTTTTCCTAATTGTAGCAGGTTGTAATCCTGTAACGTTGTACAATTCTGATTTTAACAGTGACTTCGGGGGGAATAAGCCGCTGTTCCGTGGTCTGATGAGCAGTGATTTTCTCCCCGTTCAGTATTGAGGAGACGGACTCGTTACTGGCTGTGATGGGAGTCGAGGTACAAGGTTCGGGAGCCCTTCGCTCTTGACACTGCACGGGCTGCAACTGTCAGCGCAAACCTGCTCCACACAGATTGTGCTGTTTGCCCTAAGTCTTATCTAAACAGGGTTTTTCTAAGCCTCAGAGACTGATAAGTTTCCACACGGCAATCACTGCCTCCAAGCGCTTCCCTTCTTCCCCCAGCCTTTTTCCTCCTCTTTTCGAGACGCACCCGTTGGGAAGGAGCAGGCAGTAAATTCAGTGTCCAAGGGTGCTGCTCAGCCCCAGTGCTGCGTCCTTCCAGAGGGGGAACGATGCTCCTCTTGCTCCACCTCTACATCTGTTCAAATGGCTTTTCTTAAGGCTTCAGCATGGCAGACTGTTGCCTTGGTGTTGTGTTGTCTCTGATGTCTTGTAGATCATCCTGTGCAGATCCGGAGGATGGGTTTACCACTTAAAACTTCCGTTTGGTGTTTGAGCACAGCATTTTGGTTTCCCTCTCCAAATTCTCACCCCATCAGACCCCGCCTCACCTGGTGCTGCAAGAAACCAGGCTCAAAAACTGAGCATCTCTTGGGTATTTCGTCTAGGGGGCCACGAGGAAAGCCTGAAAATCAGAGGTACAACAGATTCTTCTCTAGCACCCAAGTGAAAAGTAAAGAAATAGTTGGTTTTAGTATTTAAAAGATGTTTTGGTTTGTTTTTTTAAGCTGGGTTTGATTGGAATTTTGAAGGCCCTATTGTTTTATGTCTGATAGGGTCCCTGTGTGTTGGCAGACTTTGCTCCCGGGGGTTGCTGGCTGGGCAGGGATTGCGTGTTCTGTCTGCATTTCAGTGGCACTGCCAGGGGACACCGGGCCTTTTGCCCTTCTCTGTGGACACTCAGAGATTAAATGTAGCTTAACCTTAGCACAATTTGGGGAGAAGTTACTACAACCTTGCCATACTCATGTTTTTTTAGAAGGATTGTGACATCTGTGCTGGCAAAAAACCCCCATCCTACAACAACAGAAAACCCCTGCTAAATCATTTGTGGTTTAATCATTGTCACATTACAACCACAAAGTACCCAAAGTAGCGGCCAAAAAAATCCTGTTAGGCCTTTTCAGAGCTCTTTGCGACCAAAGTGGCTAAATACCACGCAGTGATTCTAAATTACTTTTGTGTGCTGTTTCTACTTTATGTTCTCGAATAGCTTCTAATGAAACATCAGAAAATAATCACTGGAATGAAAATACCAGTGAGTTAACAGCGACTGAGGAATAGTTTGTAGTATAATCTATAACAATTAATCTTTTCAATTCTATTGTTTAAAAAGCTATTATATGTTCGGTCAATGATAGAGATGCTTTGGATTTCTGCATTTCTAGAAGCATTTATTTCTCTTTTTTCTTTTTTTTGGATCAAAAGTCTTCCCTATCAACAGTGCCACCAAAGAGATCACAGACTGTCGCAGAGATCCTTCTATGATGTTTCTGAGTCCCTAAAACATGGTGTTTTATCTGAAATTTGGTGGGTTTGGCAAACAGATAATTGGAGAGGAAATACTTTCAAGGCAGTAAAACAATACCTATTCTTTTTCTTTTCTGTACTAGTAACTTGAATATCAGATAACGTTCAAGTTGATGGGAATAAATTTTTAAAAACCCGTTGTAGTAAACTTAATGCTTTAAGTTTGCCGTTTTTAAACACAGCAGCTCACAGGCCTGCAAACCCCTGGTGTCTGAGAACTAACAGCCTCTGTCTAGAGTTTAATTAGCCCATGATCTGTCACATCTCGTTGTCGGACATATCCACTGCCTGCTCGTTGCTGTGTATCTTTCACTCCGTATCTCGAGGCATCTCCAGTGCTGTGGTTGCTGTCGAAGGTGGGTTTTGTCCCGGGCTCTAGCCCAAGCACGTGCTGCACAGCAGGTAACGAACCGCAGCCTAATCAGCCAGCCCTGGTAACAGCTTTGCTGGGAGCCAGGCGCTGGTTTAGTGACCTGCGTTCCCCGGTATCTCGTTTGGCAGAGAATTAAGGATGGAGCAGACACACCATCAGCAGATTTTCCTGAGCGCAGACTCATTTTGGTACAAGCTGTCAAAGTCCAAGGACCCTCCAATCTGCCTTTCCAAACCTCATCCGTCAGTGGAGTATAATCGGTTTATAAATTGGTTTAAAGATAATAACAAAACTAACCTTTTTACACAAAAAGCACGTCTGCGACTTTGATAAACCTTTTTACACAGACACAAAAAGTGTGTCTGCAGCTATGATAAACTTTACGAAAGCTTAAAAATTATTGTCCTGAATAAGCATCGCTGGTGCTGCACCCCCTGGGCTGGGGGCCGGCCCCGCAGGGACGGGGCTGTGGGCTGGGAGGGGGTCTCTGGGGATGCCCATGGGGAAAAGGAGCCCGGCACAGTGAGCTGCCTCCCAATCAATGCTAATGAGCGTACAGGTGCTTTTCTTTCTGGGCGGACCGGTGCGCAGAATGGAGCAGCCACTTGCTCTTCAGTTAGTCCCTGGCTTTTCTGTCAGAGCCGTATATGGGACAACGGAGTGTTACTTGAGCACTCCCGTAGGATGGTTTTATCTCCGGCTTTGAAGCCTCAGGACTTTGAGCAAAAAGTGGTAATGTAATTATGGTAGAACATCGGTGTTCACAAGACCCCAGAGCCGCATGTTTCACTGGATTAGAGCAAATGGAACTTGATGGGGTTTTTGGCCTTAAAAATTGCTGGGGTTTCATTTGTTTAATCATGCCAAAACTGAACAAGGAAAATATTCTTCTACTGTACCTTAGCCCTAGTTGTCTTGACTCTGCAACCGCTCTGTTGATGATGACTCAAAGCCATGGTGAACTAATTAAGACAGTACTGTGTTACTAACAAAAGAGCTGCTTTCTTCCTCCCTCCTCCCCCCAGCAGTTTGTCAAACAAAATTGCATCCTATACCAAAATAATAGAAATCTAATGTATCCTGGCACTCTGTCTCTAGTCAACCAACAGTATTTTGTAATGCTGTTTTAGTACGTGAATTAGAGGACTTGTGTTTTACACAGTCCATTAACACAAGGGACTCATTAATTTCTGGAGAGTGTCTTTGCCAGAAAGATGTGGGCTTTAAATCTTCTACGTACGTAGAAAAGTACTGTCCATCTCAAATGTTCTAAATGTGATGATCGTTATTGAAAATAACATGATAGTAATGTTTTATGCTCTGCATTTTAAATAACTGCGTTTCACAGTTGACACACTCTGAGGGAGCTCACTGATGCGCGTGCCCGTGCACAGCCGTGGTTAGACACGGTGTCTCGGCGTGCCCTCCCGCGGGTCTGTGTTACCAGGTGCTGCTCTTTCTCCTTTGTGGGTTTCAGCGCTCCGCATGCACGTTAAGATGATTTTGACTTGTTTGAAGTATTTTTGTGCTAATTTAGTTGTTCTTTCCACCTTTGCTTTTTTATAAACAAAGGGCACGTGTGTTACATCTGCTTTCAAAAAGTCATTTTTAAAAACTTGTAGCAATCGTTAACTCAGCTGCTTGTTTCTGCTCTCCAAGGGGTCGCCTGGCCTGATATGCACCGTCTGGCTGACAGAGTCCATCTGGAGGAGCTGACTAAAATTGGCATCCTGAAAGGCAATGTAGATGACATGGTGAAGGTTCATCTGGGTGCAATATTTATGCCACACGGACTTGGACATCTACTTGGAATCGACGTGCATGACGTTGGAGGCTACCCAGAGGTTAGTGTTAGTCCACTCTCAGCTGCCTTGAACATTAACCCCTTTCCATTCCACCAACATTTCTCTCACTCCATGCATGATCAGCCAGTTGCATCTTCTCAGAGGTAGAGCTGATGGGCATTAAAGTCTGTCCTTTTCTGGACGTGATATTTTATGCAGTTTATTTTAAGGGAATCTGTTAGTTCATTGAAACAGAAAACGCTTATGGGGAGAAGTCAACTGATGCCACTCTTTGGGCATTCTTAATCTGCTCAGTTTCTACATGCGCTGTGTTGTTCCTCCTGGAGTCACCACTAACGGGTATGAAACAGGTATCACCCAAGCACACCCTGTGCTGTGTCTCGGTCTGCCTCAGAACCTGTCCAGGAAAGATTCCCTTGCTTCATCCCAGATGTGGGCCAGCTGTGGGACCCACATGCTGGCTCTGTCATATGGAAACAAGCTGGCTCATGTTCCTGTCTTCAGCTTTGATCTCAGGTGCCAGCATAGGCACCAATGTAGATGTGCCATCCTGCAATGAGAATAGAAAGAAAAAAAAATCCCTCAGGTCTCCCAGTCTTTGCACACGTGAAAGCGTGACCTCTTGTGTTGCCAGTTTCTGCAGAAAACGGAGAACGATTACTTTTTTCCTGGAATTAACGTAACGGCTCATGACTGTGGTCTGAAAGCTGGATGGGTAAAATTCTGTAGCCAATGAACGGTAAAATGTTTGCGATGATACAAAAAAAAAAAAAAAGCTCTAAGGGGAACTGAACTTAAGTTTTTAATAAAGACAGGAAGTTTACAGCAGCTTCAGAAAGATTTCAGAAGGCTTTTCTGTGTTATGTTTTGGTTATTGGAGGCTAACTGTTTAAGGGTTTTCAGTAACACAGTATGAAAATGCATCATTTGCTGTCTCTCTTACGTAAGATGTTCTTTTACAAGAACCTGAAGAGGAAACTAAGAATTTCTTGGGTAAGGTTTGAGGATATTTTGGAGCTGGTTCGTGTTGGTGGAGCAGACAGCGTAACAGCTGCTGGTGCTGGGATCGCTTGTGCAGGCTGGGAAGAAGCAGTATATGACATCTGAGGGTATTCATTGTGGTCACAATATAATCATTGTTGAGACACAGTGCTGTGATGACAAAGTATTGGCACCAGCTAACAAACTTATATGTAATAAAAATAAAGCAGAAATGACAAGCACCCCTGTCTGATCAGCAGGTCTCTCCGTTACCTGACGCGATTACATGAACTGGGGCAGGTCTGGTGGGGGACAGAGAGAACTACAATTTAGGAACAAGTGAGAAGAATTGTGAGAGTGAGAAGTACTGTGCTTGGTTTGTACCTGGAAACTCTGTGCTCTGAAGGTTAGAGCAAGTTCCTTAATTTCAAGGGAGATTTCTAGAGCTGATTTTGGGGGTGTATAGAGCAGCAGACAGTATATACCGTCCATCTCTCAGCAGGTCTCAGCCATTTGGAGTATGAGCTACAGAATTAGCTTTTGAAACTAAATTTTATTTACGTATGAGCAAATGTGTAACTTAATTACCTGGAATATTACAGAATTTAAGGGTCATTTTTCTGAAAGCAGACTGATCTATCCACAGTTTTGAAAGAGTGACGTCTCATAGATAAAAATGGAAATAAGGGTTGTATTGTCAAATGACTTGGGCTCTCCACTTTCATACTTAATCTGTATAAAAATACCCGAGCTCTCTGCAGATAGAGAGTTTTATACTTGCAAGTATTAAAATTATTAGTTTGTGTAGACGTGCAGCTGCATTCTTACATTAGGAATGTTTCCCTGGCTAATTTACTTTCAAAATCCAGTCCTAAATAACAAGTTTTGTGAACAGGGGGAAGCACGTTGGGTGGTTTGGCCAAGGTGAGGTACCCGGGGGTTAGGGCACCCAGAAGCCCGTTGATGGGCTGAGCTTCGTTAGGCTGTTGGTGGGATGGGCTTCGTTAGGCTGCTCTGGACCTGAGGCTCCAGCAGGAGGGATGGTGGGGCGGGGGGGCACCAGCGGACTTCAGAGGAGGGGGCTTTCCCCAGGTAGATCTAAACCTGGGCAACTGGGCACCTCTGTGATGTGCCTGCATTAAATGGGAGAAGACTTTTTATCCAAGGCTCGTTGTTTCATGAGAAAGTGCGTTCTGAAGACGTCCCGTGTGCCATGGGGTGGGTTTCGGTGCGTTTGACATGTTTACCAGCCAGCGAGATTGCCACAAAGAATTTTATAAAGCCATTTGTGTGTTTGTTTTATGCTGAGCCCATGCCTGTAGTATCATGCTCTTTTTTCTAGCTGGTTAAGAAGCGAGTTATTTGCTTTTGGCCGAGGGAATTTCTGGGAGTATTACAAAGGATTTTTTAAAAATAAAAACTTTCCAAGTGGATATTATTCCATTATTTTTCCTCAAGTGTAAACAGTTACATTTGGAATAATACAATAAGCTTTAATTTCCTAATTTTTATCCGTCACAAAGTTTTGTGTGTTCCAAAAAAACTATTTCCAGACATTGTTAGCTTAGATTAGTTATTCATTAGTAGCCAAAGATTTCTTTTTTCAAAATTGGCAATAATAAGTTTTCATCTTTTCCAGTAAGCGGCTTTCACATGCAGCATTGAACAAGCCCTTTCTTCCTCTTTGACAAACACTGTAAAAAAACTTGCATATTTTCTGCAGAGGATACTCTGGAATCTTAGAAAAATACAACATTTCCCTGCCATTTTTTTTTTTGCCCTGATAAAGAATAATTGGGTTTGGCCAGCAACAAACGCGGCGTAGCAACTATGTTTAGGGCAAGATTTTTGACAGGCCGTAACCAGCAGCATTTCCCATGGAGGCACGTAAGTAAAAAGTCCTGATTTTCCAAAGTGCTCGGCAGCCGAGGGCTCCTTCGGGAGCTGGCTCTCCCGTGGTGTTCCTCGCGGGGAAACCGGGTGTCAAGCACGGCTTTGAAAATCCGGCTGCTGCTTTTAAGGCTACAGCTTGAGCAGCGCTGAAAATCCGGCCCCAGTGGTACTAATCACTTCAGAAAATCTGGCCCTCAGTCAGGCAGAGCGAGCTTCAAAGGGTGAAAACTCCACTGGGCTTTAGCTTCAGCTGTAAAATTTAATCATGGAGATGGTTTTCCCACACTCTTTCATTTGTTTCTGGGTGAATTCGATATGGGACATAAATGAGGGTTTGTGCCTGTTGCAGTGGAGAAAGGGTGGTAGGTGATCCCAAATTTTCAGACCCTGAGGTAGATGGGGCTGAAGTTTTCATTTAAATCTAGGTTCCGCGTCTCTAGATGCTCCGGTTGATTCAATTTCATGTTATATTAATTGACTGCAAGGCTCTGAAGAATGCTAAGTACATTTGATGACTTTCTATAATAATAAGGCAGTTAATTTAAGTTAGGTTAATAACTACTGTGATTTTAACATCTTGTGAATTAAGAGTTTCATTTGGTTTTGCCTTTTAAAATTATAAGATTTACCTTAGTTTAAAGTTTTAATTCAGTTCTCTATTCTCATGGAAAGCTGATCCTTTCGTGGCTGTTCTGCATCAGCAAATTGAGGTTAGAGGTTTGTTTTGATCCTGGAGTTCCCCGTGTGCTTCCACGCTCGGGGAACGTCGCTGCTGCTGCCGGAGCCCCACGGGCTGTGTCTGGCTCTAGCCGAGCGACAGTCTGGGCATTTGGGTCACCAAACATACTGCAGAACACAGGAACCATCTTGTTCCCTTTCTTGTTCTGGCAAAAATTATTTTCCCTGTGTATCCTGCTCCATGCTGAAGCAGAAGATTTCATTTTTTCGTGTTTAGCATTGCAATCGATGCATTAATGTCTTTTCCTTTAAGAAGCAGAGGATGAGGAGAGCTCCCCAGGAAGCCCAGAGCTCGGTGCTGCAAACTGCTCCTCTCGGTGAGAGCCTGGCAAAGCCCCTCCAGCCCCGCGCACCCAGGACCTGCACGGCCGGTGCTCGGAGAGCCGGAGTCACGGGGCCTCGCACCAGTCCTGGCTCTAGGTCTTGTTCTTGTAAGCGGGTGTGCGCCTCGAGGAAAGGTTAGGAGGAAAAATGTGCTGCTTCCACTTGACGGTGTCCCTTGAACCGCTTTCTTTTTGGTTCTCTGAGCTCCTGCCTGGCTGGGCAGTGTGGCTGTGGGGCCGCTGAGCAGGCGGAGGGAGGGCAAGAAACTGGTGGGTGAGGACTTAATTCTACAGCATTTCACGCAGAGCAGCACTGGATTCCAGAGTGCTTATTCTTAGCTCAGAAAAATGGTGGTGGGTTCCCAGCAGCTTTTCCCTGTGCCGAGAGATGCTGGAGTCTGGGTGTTTGTGGGAGCTTGGGGCTTGAGCAGAGGCAGGAGAGGAGGGATTGTCCAAATCTGCCTGGAATTTTAGCAGAGACTAACAGAGCTTGTGTGGTTTTGAACAGGAGAGAAAAACCAAAATAGTACAGTTCTGCTTTCAGTTGTATGTAAAACTAAGGTATTAAAAGTATCTGCTTTTGTATGTAAAAGTAAGGTATTAAAAGTATCATGGGTATGCTTTGGGAGGCTTGCTGTGCAATTTCCACTAATATTAGTATCAAAAAATCACGAAAGAAAAAGCCCTTTCATTTAAGGCCATTTGCTGCGTATCTTTCCGTGTGTCACAAGAAAACC
The DNA here is from genome assembly GCA_003697955.1 of Calidris pygmaea. Lineage (NCBI taxonomy): Eukaryota > Metazoa > Chordata > Aves > Charadriiformes > Scolopacidae > Calidris > Calidris pygmaea. The sequence goes on along the minus strand of QJSC01005592.1, from coordinate 550,562 downwards.
TGCCCGTTAGATTTTAAACGGTACTTGTCATTGGTCTCATTTTAAAGCAGCCTTGCTGGTAGCTTTTGCAATTCTTGTTTAAAATAAAAATAGGCAGTTAAGCGCTGCGTCCCCTCCATTCCCCCAGTGTTAGCTGAGAGCTGTGTCCCTAAAGCTCCAGTAATGAGGTTGTGCTGTAGAAGAGGAAGCTTTGACCTGTGAGTGCCAGGGGTGGTGCTCGGGGCAGGTTCTCCCGTCACCTGCTGTGGATTCCCACCAGCCGTTCCTGCAGGTGACGGGAGGCAGCTCGGGCTGCTGGGAGAGAGCGGCACAGATTGGATAAACTAATCTTCATTAGCAGCACTCGGCAAGAGAAACGAGGGCTTAGAGAGAAGGGACCAGCAGACAAGTGAAATGGAATTCGAGGCTTTTATTTTATTTTATTAGCTGCAGAGGGCTCCGTGCTTTTTACAGTAAATGAGCTAATTAGAAGTTGAGTACACACAGTGGGAGAACAGGGAAGAATGGAAGTGCTGGGATTCCAATTTGGTGTTGATTTCTTATAATCTAAATATAATGTTAGCATCCTGACTAATTTAAATTCTTGATTGCACTTAGTTTGATAAAATGGTTAGGACTTTGCTATATTGGATGTCATCCAACTGTGACAGTCTAGTTGTCAGGCTCAAAAAAAGTTCTGTGATGATTCAGCTGGAAAAAGGTACCAGAAACTAGTTTGTGTCTCTACATGAGTCTTTTACGGTGGCTCAGTGTTTGCAGTTATGGGTAGTGTTGGTGATCTCTGCTGAGGCCGTGTTTCTCTGCCACTGCTGGCTGGAGGAACCCTCTGGGTGGTGCCACCTCAGTGTTGCAGCCCCTGCTTTCAGGAGGGAGGGTGGCCCTGCCACCACCAGCTGGCACAGGGATGTCACCCGTGGTTTTCTTGCATCCTCACCCAGAGACAGACCCATGATGAGCTCTCCCAAGTGGGGCTGGAGCTGTTTCTGCCTCTGATGGCTTTGCCCAGTAGCGGGTGTCTGTGGGACAAGATCCAGCACGATACCTATTGCAGTTCTTCCACGGAAAAAGCAGCGTATACCCCATTAACCATTGAGTTGCTGAGAGACAGGCAGTCACTCAGCCTTATACTGAAGTATTGCAGAGTTACTGCGACTTCTGGGCTTCCACAGCCACTTTTCTGGGGAAGAGGCACATTTGCATACTTCCTAATTCCCTGCTTATTCCAAAAATAGATCTATATTTTCTATTACTGCACACTTAATTTGAACTTTTATTTTGCTTACATAGTAATGAAATCAGTTTACATAATAATTCTCTTGTTCCCTTGACAGTCCTTATTGCCTAGACAGGCTGTTTTTTGTTACCTTACATGAACCATTAATTGGAATCTGATGTTCTTGGCAGGAGTACAGTCGCAAATGACAGTGTCATACATCTGTGCTCACTGTGGGGGGAGTGTCTCAGTTCTCAAATGTGAGCAGAACCTCCAAATAAAATCAGTCTTAGAAAACAATTTCGGATGCAGTCTGTTGTTGCAGTGTATGGGAAAATAAACAGTTCTTCAAAAAGTCAGTTTCCCAGAATATCACTGGGAGTCTCTTTTTAGATGCCTAGGTGTTAATATTTTCTAGGTTATTCTCTACACTATTTTGAGGCAAATTATCAGCTTTTCAGTTGTACAGCACTGAGTGTGACGGGGTCCTGCTCTGTGGCCAGGCCTCCAGGAGATAAGGTAGTAGTAACAGATACTCGCACCGCTGCTGCGCCGGCGCTCATGCTTCTTACTCGTCATTCCATCCAGCTGCAAAACACCATCATGGTTGTTGTTGAGAAGAAGGTGTTAGGTGTTTAGCTGCAATATGGAAGGACATTTCCTCCCCACAAAGAAGGAAATCCGTTAATGGCAGAAGGTGCATAGCGATGGGTGACAGTGCGAGGCTTTGACTTGGTGGAAAATGGCAATGTCCTTGTTTCAGACCTGTCACCTTCTGTTTGGGGATGGTGGGGTTTCAGTCATTGAAAAAATCCTCAGTTTGCTCCAGTTTTCATAAACAACTGAAGCAGACTGAGAGCTGAGAACTGCCAGCTCCTGGACCTGATGGCCATGGTGTCTACCAAGAGTGCCTAGAGATCAGATGTCATTTGGGGTGCTGAAGTCATTGTTTGGTTGGTTTAATCCAGTGCTGTTCTTAGAAGAAGGAATTCTGTCATCTCCCTGGCTTGGTCACCTTCCCCCTTCCCTACTCTGCTCGTTCCCTGTCCCAGCTCACATTGTCTATCCAGCCCTACAGCAAGTTGGCCTGGGGCTGTCCTCCTGTCCTCTGCTCAGGGGATGCATGGCCAGAGCCTGTCTCTGTCCTCATCCGTTCCACACATCTCTTGGTGAACTCCAAGAGTTGCTAGCCTCCATCACAAGGGAGCCTAGGGCTTCCTCGTGGCGAGTCCACCTGCTGGTGTCCTGCTTGCTGTCTCCGAGAAGCTGGGCAGTGTAACCCTTCCTCCAAAAGCCCCTTGGAGATGCTTTCATGGAAGAGATTCAGCCGCTGCCATTTACATGGTGACTTCAGTGCCTGCGAAATCCAAAGATCCAGAGCCGAAACCAAGAGCTGACACAACCTAGAGCTGAGACAGCATGGACAGGATATCAAAAAGAGTTTGTGAGTTCCTTCTAGAGAAGCTACAACTTTGCTTTTGGGGGGCAGGAGTATTGAGGTGCCTCGGGAGCCTGCGCTGCTGGAGGATGTTTCCTGGTGTGAGTCCCCAGGTCTTGCTCCTGGGCTGTAGGTGCGCTGTGAGCTGCCTGCGGGAGGTACTAACAGCAGAGTCAGCCTGCCAGTGCTCCACAGAGAACGTCTCTGCGCTGCTTTTGGTGGCTGTGCAGAGGTGTCTGAGGCGGACATCGAGGCTGGACCGTCACACCTGGTGAGAAACCTCATTTGTTTTAGGAGAAGGCAGAAGAGCGCGGGCAGGGCTGCCTGCAGAGGATGGTTGCCATCGTTCCCTCCCTCTGCATTCCTCTGCTGGCATCTGCCTCGGATTGACCACCTCGGAAACAGCGTTTACAAGTGGAACTGAAGAGAAGTGCACTTAAAAGCCAAAGAGGGGTTGTTTGTTGTAAAGCAGCCGATAGATAGTTGGCAAGACACCAGAAGGTCCAGACACTAATCTAATAGTTTGCAGCTCATGGAGAGATTAATCCACAAGATTGGATGCCCTCGTTTCCTCTGCGCATCACAATGAATGTGTGAGATGCCAAACCCCATGGGGCAGCAGCAGCAGGAGAAATGGCTCCGTTTCAGTGCAGTTATTGTTTCAAGTTCAGAAATATATTGATTCTCTCTGGGTTTTGATAAGGATATAAATGCAAAGTGCCTTGCTTAATATCAGAGTCTTCTCATTTCCTCGGTGAAGCAAAATCGTGCTTTCTTACCTGAGTGTAATATCCTGCTCTGCAGAATTCAGCTCGGACACACGAAATAAAATGAATGGAGTGCCCAGTGGAGATGGTGAGGGTACACTTGTAAGGGCCAGAAAACCTCCACATCTCTGAAAAATGGGCAAAGCTGCCCATGGATTCCCGGGCTGGTGGGCTCTGTAAACCTTGGCTGCTTCTGGAGGCAGTGGGGTGGCACAGAAGCTCTGCCAAGGGGAAGCACATCCCCGGCGAGGGGAGAGCACGCTGCCCAGCGGCTACTGGGAGCAGGTTTTCTGTGAAATGGGGTTTCTCTAGGCTGAACCGTGAGGAGCAAACGGTACTGCAGGGTGTCTGCACTCTGGAGAGCCAAGGGTGTGATGAGAGGGAACCCTGGGAGATGTGAGGGCATCTCCCACCACCTCTGCCAGCCAGGAGGGAGGGAGGCAGGGGATGGCTTCTCATGAGGATGCAGCCACACTGCCACTCCTCCTGGAAGGAGTCACCCCTTCTTCTGGCAAGAAAGCTGGCCGTGACGTTGGCCAGGAGCAGGATTTGGGAATGACACCAGGAGAGCGGGTGAACAAGGCTGTGGCCTCACAGAGCCTGGTGCCTTCTGCTGCTGGAAGGGCTGGAGCCCCTCTGCTGTGAGGACAGGCTGAGAGAGTTGGGGGGGTTCAGCCTGGAGAAGAGAAGGCTCTGGGGAGACCTTCGAGCCTTCCAGACCTTCCAGTCCCTCAAGGGGCTCCAGGAGAGATGGGGAGGGACTCTGGATCAGGGAGGGAAATGGCGGGACAAGGGGGAAGGGTTTGACACTGAAAGAGGGGAGGTTGAGCTGAGATGTGGGGAAGAACTTGTTTGCTGTGAGGGTGGTGAGAGCCTGGTCCAGGTTGCCCAGAGAAGCTGTAGCTGCCCCATCCCTGGAGGGGTTCAAGGGCAGGTTGGAGGGGCCTTGGAGCAACCTGGGCTGGTGGGAGGTGTCCCTGCCCAGGGCAGGGGGTGGCACTGGGGGCGCTTTAAGGTCCCTTCCCACCCAAACCGTTCTGTGATTCTGTGACCTACAGGCTGAGGCGGGGAGTTTTCCCCAGTGAGGTGTGCGGGCCTGCGAACTGTTTACTGGTCATCACCAAATCTTGTTGATGAAATTTTGCTACGGTTGCAAAGAATTTTCAGAAAGCTGATGGGATTGAGATATATTTATTCCGATGTTGCAATACCTGGCACATCTGGGGGAATGAAATTAATATCCTGAGCTAGTCTTTGCAGTGTTTCTAGTTCCTTGAGTAAGCACGTCCTCATATATCATTTTACTCTACCAGCTTTTGGGAAGAAGAGAATGTTTTGCTAGTCAGGACTTGTTTTGACTTAGTTTTTAATAATATCAGTCAGCACCGTGTTGCCTGAAAGTCTGAATCTGACAAAAGTTTAGTTTTAAATGGGCTGCTTTTATGAGGTCATGTGTAGACTCATTGCTCCTGAATCAAGATCATAAATGTGTAATTTTCATAACATTCAGTGAGAATAAGCATTTGCATATCCTTTGAGAAATTGTTCCCTGCTGCACGGTTCTGCTCCATCAGCCAGGACGTGGAGGGGGCATTTCCAGATTCGCCCGTCGCTTAAAATACTGCCCTTTGCAGGGGAGGGTACAGACAGAAACAGTGCAAGTCGCTCCTTTTCCTCTGTGCTGCAGCACTTCTCCCAACAGAGTGGCGGTACCAGGAATGCCCAAAACCAGGGTTTCTGGGGTGCAAAACCGGGTTCGGGTGTTGAGCTGGAAGCTGGTCCCGGCTGTAGGTGAAAGCTGTGTGAGGGGCTGAGGAGAGGCAGGGAGCGACACAGCAGGGGTTCAGTCCTCTGCTCCCCCTCTACCTGCTGTGTTTGGGGTCTCTCGGAGCCGCGGCCAGGGAGGGTCGGCAGGGGCTGCCTTTCCGTCTCCCAACGGCGTCTCTTCCGCAGGGAGTGGAGCGCATCGACCTGCCGGGGCTGCGGAGCCTGCGCACCGCCCGCAGCCTGCAGCAGGGCATGGTCCTCACCATCGAGCCGGGCATCTACTTCATCGACCACCTCCTGGACCAAGCCCTGCGGGACCCCGCGCAGTCCTGCTTCATCAACAACGACGTCCTGCAGCGCTTCAGAGGCTTCGGTGGGGTGAGTAATTCCCAACCGCACGGTTCTGAAATGGCTTTTCTGTTTGTTTGCCTCTACTGCGTGCTTGAGGAGAAATCTTTGGGAAGTGGTAACGTGTTGCACGTAGGGCTGATCCCGAAGCAGCACCTTGGGCCGCTTGACCCTGCAGACAAACTGGGCGCTTTGTTTGTTGTTTTTAAATGAGGTTTTATACTTGTGATATCTGATTAATGGTACACCCATACCTTTCCATTGGTTGAAACACCTTCGGTCAGCACTGTACTTGCCAGGTGGGTGTTTGGTCTGATGTGTGAAACGTGTGTCAGGAAACAGGAGGCTGAGATCCATACTCCAGAGTGAGCTTCCTTGACAGCGGCACAGTCCGGTGCTCCCTCCCAGGGCAGCAGAGCCCAGTGCTGTTTGAGACAGGGAGGCAGTAGAGAAAACCAGCAATAATTGGTTTTACTGGACTTGTGAATGTAAAGCCTGCTGTTGTTTTCCAAGGAGATGGCCAATGGTTCCTGGCAAGCTCCACTGCTGGAGGTGTCCCAGGGCAGGCTCTGGCAGCACCAGGCACGGGAAGGCTGGCTGACTCAGGAGGTGGCCACCGTCCCGGCCATCGTTCTGCCATGCGAGCAGAGGGGCCTCGGTTCTCCACGCTCTCCAGGGCACATTCCCCACTCAAAGCCACCACCCTGGCGGGGCGTTCAGCAGTTGCAGTGGCTTCCAGTGGGTTTTCATTTCAGTGGGGTGAGCATCCGAAGGGTGCTGCATTGTTCCCTGAGCTCCCGTATATGCGCCCGGAGAAGATAGAGCAGGCAGCCCCTGCCCCGTCCTCCGCCTGGCTCTTCTGCTGGCTCCCAGCACAGCTAACAATCGCTGGCAGCAGTGGGGACTTTCTGGTATGAGAAGTCACTCATTAGGAATTGTCTGCTGCTGCCATCCACTAATTCATCGCTGTTCGCCAGCCGTGAGAGGGTAATTACTGTAAGGCTTTTGGTCTGAGCTGGCTTTGAAGCACCAGCCAGAGAAGAACCAGCAGAGTTGTGTGTGCCATCGGCAGCGGTAGGAGCCAGCTGGGGTCCCGGGCAGCCCCCCGCCAAGGGTCCCCATGCCATCTCTGCAGCCATGTCAAGCCCTCGCTGGGATTTACCTCTCTGCTGAGGTCTGGGACATTATCTGTCTCTGTGCCGTTTCCTTATCAAGCCTTGCCAGCCTTCCTGGTGAAGGAAAGGCAGTGAACTCTGCATTTTCTCCTGGGAGCACGTTACGTGGCACCGCACGCTGAAGGGTGTTTCAGAGAAACGCTGTAATGCACTTGTGTGGCTTGACACTGCAACCAGAACAGGTTTGACTGTCTTGGCTTTCCGTGTCAATGCACTGCGGGAGTTTTTGGGCCACTGAATTGGTTCCTGGTGAGCTTTCTCTGGAAATGCTCAGCAGAGCCCGGGTTTCTCCGTGACTGGCTGGGAACGCCTGCTCCAGCTCTGCGGCTCGAGGCGCGCACGTGGCTGCCGTTGCGTGGAGCAGGGTGACGGCGCAGGAGCTCTGCCCTGGCTGTAAGTGGCTGGATCAGGCACTTTTGTTCCAGAGATTTCAAGCAAAGTCTAACTTTCTCCCGATTTTTGCTGAGCTTCCTGTAATGATGACTGGTGAGGAGAGCTCGCCAACAAACTTCGCTAAAAGGGGGAGCTGCCCAAAAACGATTGAGCAAAAATCTAAATCTCCGATCCCCCTGTGAACAATACATTTTACTTAGAGAGAAAAAAATAGTAATACACACATACTCTGAGCCAGATGTTGTCACTTGATTTTGTCCAGGAGAAGAATGGAAATAAAATCTGAGACTGAAGTACATCTGAATATTTCTGAATTCTACACAAAAGCTGAATTATAATGCAATCAAAATGAATTTTTCCATCTTTACAGTTCTGACTTGGTTCTGCATAAGTAGAAGATGCAGTTTGTGGTGTGTAGCATGCTTAGTTTTCTACACGCTGGTTCGTTCTAGTTTATCCAGAATGAGTGAGTGTTTCAAAAGCACGTAGGGAAACTTTCTCTCTACATGATTAAAAAAGATCTTGTGAAGATCCAGTGTTTTTACAGGGTTTAGTATTAGTAGTGCAGGGGTTAGGATTGGTGTCAGTTCTAGCTGAAGAGCTCACTACAGCCAACCCAATCTTCCTGTAAGTTTAAAAGAAAAAGGCATTCTACTAAAGGAAATAAGTAGTCCGTTTCCTTCTGCAGAGCTCAGCACTAATTAAAATGTTCTTAATTTGGTTTAGTTTAATTCACTTCAAAAATGAAGCTGCATTAGCCAAGGTAACAGCACTGTAATTCTGAGTAAGAGTGTCCACACAGGGGATTTGTGGATTTTAATGAATTCACCTCGAATTCATGTCTTTTTTGGGCTTTGGATAATTTTCTTGACTGTGACGAGTCTGTGCATTGAGAAGAGCAGCCCTTTTGCCGTGCCAGAAAGGGGCAGGACTGCAGCCGTGTACTGTAGTTGGTGCTGCCTGGTGTTGGCCGTGGGGAGCTTCTGAGAGGAGAGGCTGAGAGCAGGAGCTTCTCCTTGGCTGGCCACTTCCCGGCTGTGGCTGCCGCTCAGGGACCTCCTAAGGTGGGCTTTCACCAAGCACAATCTGTTCTGGGTCAAACACCGGTCCCTCTGGAGCGGCGCAAGGAGTTTTGCTCGGGGATCTGCTGCCAAGAGCTCGGGCTGCCCTCTCCGAAGCCCAAAGCCCTGTGCTGGGCTCCGTCCCCCGCAGCCTCCTCGGCCGGTTTCAGAGGTCCCTTGGTCACACGCACTTGGGTTCTCCCTCTGCCAGACGGAGCTCCCGCTCACCGAGGTCACGGATTCTGTGGGGCAAGGGCTGCCGTCGGGGCTGGCGCCCGTCCCGTCCCCGGGCACCTCTGCTCCGCCTGGACCCTGCCCGCGCCGCTCAGACAGACGGGCTGCAAAGCCAGGTGCGTGGGACGGCCGGGGGGAAGGGGAGACGCTCCCAGCGCTGCCCCCCAGGCTCTGACGTTTCTGTTCCTCAGAGGCTGAGCACCGATCCCTGCGCTTCATACGGCGCTGTCTCACACCGGTCAGGCATTCTTGGCCTTAAATACATGCTCAGTCTCTGTTCAGGCTTTGGTTTTCCCTAGGATTTGTAGAACCGGCACTGGACTTAATGTGTGAAAACCCTGTGCAAGTTAGAGAAAATGCTGAAAGACAGCTAAATGCTAAATGCATTTTTTCATTTGCAGATTTTTCTCCTTTAAAAGTTAAATAGATGTACAAAGCCCAGGACCTTGAAGATCTGCTAGTATTGTAGTATTTTTCACAACGATAGTATTTCCCTTACTCAGGAACAAATGTTAAATCAGATAAAAAGCAGGGTGTTTGGTTGCTTCTTCCTTTGGGTCACAGACCTGCAGTCGTCTCTGTCCTGGTTTTCATTTTTCAGAAGGCTGAGCTGCTTCTGGGTTTATGCTGAATGTGTGTTGTGGAATGAAATGATTTACCAGGCAATAAACATAATGCTCATCTGCTTTTTAACTTTTCATATTATGCAGCAGTAATAATGCTACACAGCATCTTTTTGAAAAGTTTTCCTAGAAAAGCCGTTGTCATAATGAAATGTATGGCTTGCTTTTAAGAGAAACGACAGTTATAAGCAACCCAAAACCAGCGACTAGTTGCTTATAAACCTTTAACCCTTTTCTCTTAAGTTGTCTAATTAAGATAATGAGGTTGAAGTAAGAGCAGCTGTTTCTAACCTGTATTTAGCTTATAGTTTATTGCTTCTTTCTGAGCCTGGACGAAGGGACTGTGTGCCTGAGGCATCTTTTCCCAGCCCTATCAGTGGATCTAATGAAATCCATGGCCTCACCCTGCTAATCCCAACCCTCTTCCATAAAACATTTGTATGTGGACCTTTAGAATAAAGCGTGCCTGATGTGAGGAGTTGCTCATGACACAGAAGGAGGAGGGCTGGCACATGGGATGAGAGTCCTTGTGTGGCACAAGCCCCTGCAGAAACATCCTGGCGCTGCCGTTTCATGTGACGTGGGAAGGGGAACGTGTCGCCCCCAGCCCCGACACGTACCCACCTGTCCCTGGCTTTGGCTTCCCAGCCCTTCCCCTGAAATCATGCAGTCCAACCCTGCTCCTGGTAAGTTCGTTCTATCAAATACCATCGGCGAGTCGGTGGCTGAGAGGAGATAAGTCCCCTTGGGTACGCACATCTGCTTCTGTAGGACCCCAGCTGCAGACACGCAGGTCCTGCAGCCGGACAGAAGCACATGGCTAATTGACTTTGGGGGTCACGTGTGTGACCCACATCCTGTCACCGTCTCCCAGGCGGATCTCCTGCCTGGAGGGCTTGCAGCGGTAGCATTGCTGCTTTGCACAGCCGTAATCAAACTAATGCTTGATAGAGTGAAAAAAAAGTGAGACGTGTCACCCGCGGTCTTTTTAAATCCCATCTGGGATCTGTCATTGTGCAAATCTGGACTAATTAATTGGCCAAAATTCTTTTTTGATTCTCAAAAGCCTTTTGTATGTATCATCATCCAAAGGAAACGAACGGGTGCTCCAGCCCCCTTCCCCTCAGGACACGGCGGGGGCTCTGGGAGCGTGGGTGCGCTGGTGAGTGGGGACAAAGAGCGAGGCTGTCGGTGGGGTGACAGTGGCCCTGCTGTTCCGCTCCCGGGGGGCTGTCCTTGGCCGTGCCCCCCAGCCCCGCTCCAGGACACGGCTGGGGCCACCCAGTCGAGCCACATGACGGTCTGCTGCTGGCGCTGGGCGGTTGTGCAATCGGGTCCATCTAGACAGATCATGCCACTGCCCCTGATAAGGGAAAGGCGTTCTAGGGACAGTCCTGGCATTCCCGGCCACTTCCCCTCCTCAGGGCTGCTTTTCAGAGCATGCCACTTCACCCCAAGAAGGCAGAGCCCGGGGTGTTTGCAGGGGCCTGAACCCCACAGCTCGCCGTGCTCTGCCTTCGAGCCGTGTCCGTTCCGAGCCCCCTGTAGCCCCGAAGGAGCAGCACAAAGAGCCTGCAAACGGGGACAGGCCGAGAGCACGTTTCACAACGGCTGTCCCCCGCCGGGAGCGGCGTCCCCCGCCAGCGAGCCCTGCCAGCCACAGCCAGCACCTTTTGTCCATTTGGACAGGAGACAAGAGCAGACGCCGGGCTCTCCGGTAGGAAGGTTTTGCAGGTCCCCTGAAGCTGCTGCTGAACTTAAGCTCAGGGTGAAGGAAAAGAGCAAATGCAGAAATCTCTCCCCCCTTGAGAAGGGTGTGTGTTCCTTTGTTCTTGTGTGGCTTCTAGGCAAAGGAGAGTCGTGCACTGAGCGCGGGAGATCTCTCTGCTCTGCTGGGGCAAGCACTCAGTTCAGGTGAGATCCATCCCGGCAGAGCAACGGTTAGATCCTGGAGAAGGAGCTGGAGGTTGGGAGGGTGAGGCCCATGGGAGCGGTGGGTCTGTGCCCCCCCAGCTGCCTCCAAAAGACCCTCTGGAGCTGCTGATGGTGACAGGCTGGTGTGACAGTGCTGCCTCTCCCACTTCTCACAGTAACCCACACCTGTGGACTGATTATTTGGCCTCCTCACAACGTTCCTCCTCTGCCATGAGCTGCTGTGGGTGCCACCCCAAACTGCTGGGTTTCCCCGTCCTCCCCCATTTGGTGACTCTCCGTTCCCAGCTCCAGCCCCCCTGTTCCCTTCTCGCTCTGTGTCTCGCTCCTCACCTCCACCTGCATCTCCCCCCTGGACCCTTACGCAGCCCCATCTCTCTTTGTCCGATGTTCATCAATCCTGTACCTTCCCCCTCCGACTCCTTTCCTCACCCCAGCTCCATTCTCCAGCTCCTTCCCCAGCCTCGTTTCTCCTGTGGACCAGGTGGGACATGGTGCTGGCAGACACCTTGGTACCCCCCGGTCTGGTTCCATCTGCTCTGCTCACGCCAGCCCGGCCTCTCGGGGAGCGCCGAGGTGTCGGTGACGGCCTGTAACACCCAGCTGGGGAACACCAGCAGTTCTTACTCTTTTTTTTGTGCTAGTCTTGCTGGTTAAGTGGATGAATTGTGGCAGGTATTTCTCTGTGGCAGGCACACTGGGGATTTCAGCTCAAGCGGGGGCGGTTTGCGAGGCCGGGGGTGCTCGGGAGAGACTCTCTCAGGAGCATCAGCTCCAGCTTTGGCTGCCCTGTCTCTGCACTGGGACTTGCTTTGGCACTGACATTTTTACTTCCCCCATCGGCGCTGGCACCGCTGTGCTTGGGATGCGTTACCCTTTACCTGTCCCCAGACCCGTCCCCCGGGGCCTGGCACCGTGCGGGGCTGGCAGGGGCTGGGCTGCTGCGAGGAGACCACCTTTAGATGGCCCACTGTAGATACAGCCTGACCGTCCTGCTGAATCCCTGGGTTATTCTTTTGCTCAGCCAAACCCAAAGCAGTGGATGGGTGTCCCCCCCGGTGAGGTCTGTGGGAGGGCTCAGGCTCTCCCGCGTCCCCCTCTGCACCCACTGAAGAGCCTTTCCCATTCACAGCCGCCCGAAGCAAATGTGCGAACTCTGTGGGGTTTGTTTATTTAATTCTGCTTTATAATACACTTAACGCGATACCAAGGAAAAGAAATAATCTGGCAGAGACATCATCAAACAGTTTAATAAGGACTGGATGACTCATTTTGTTTGAACAAATGGATTATTTTGCAATCAGGAGTACAAATGTTAACCAGCTTTATTTTTAGTTGAGAATGTCAAGAGGTCAGAAACAATTAGAGCAACTGTAAGGTGGGAGTCCCCGGAGTTTGTGTTCTGTAGGATTTACACCTTACTAAAATTGCTTTTATTGCAGCTTAGCGACTTACTAACATTTTTCTGATAAGATAACGGGAAATGACTGTGTAGGCGTATTTACTGGTGAGAAGAGATTAGGGTCAAACAGGAACGGAGCATACTTTTCATTTCAGCAGAACAAGAGCTGGAAAATGGAGAGGACCTGCGTTTTTCTTGTGTGGCTTGAAATGCAGTGATTGTATTTTAAAAGGAATGTCTGACACACTTAGGGCTTTCTCATCAGCTCAAAATTCAACCTTTTGAACATCAGCTACGAGCTATTTCATGTTGCAGTTCCTCCTTTGGAAGTTTATCGAGTTTAGGGACAGGAGTAGGTCTCAACCATCCCTGGTGAACCCCACGAGGCACCACCTGGTCCCCTGCAGGGCCACCACCTCCTGCAGGGCGGCTCTTCTGGGGGTCACCATGGGGCTGCTGTCACCCCAGGAGGGTGGCGGGAGCCCGGGGGGGGTCAGGCCCTGCAGAGCTCGGTGCTGCCGCCGCTGCCCGAGGGGCTCTGCACCCCCATCTGCAGCCCCCCCGTGACCGCCTCTTCTCCGTGGCAGGTGCGGATCGAGGACGACATCGCGGTGACGGCCAACGGGATGGAGCTGCTGACCTGCGTCCCACGCACCGTGGAGGAGATAGAGGCTTTCATGGCCGAAGGCCGAAGCGGCACCAAGTCTTTCGACGGCCTCTCCAGCCAAAGGCAGTGAGCTTGGGGAGGGTACTTAGTCTCACACTAATTATTTGTCGTTCTGATTTCATGCTGCAGCATATGAAGTAAAAGGCATCCAATTCTTAATAGCAAGAGAGGCAGGCAGGCTCTTGGCTGGAGTGATTGATTAATTAATTAAAAACAAATGTAGAAGGCTTCACACTCGGTATCCAGGTATGAAATGCTGCTGCCTCCCGTCAGCAGTTTCCGTTTCCGACCACCCCAATGACCTGCTGCCTTGTCAGTGGGACTGACGCTTCCGTCAGATCCCAGCTCGACATATCTTGCAATTAAATCTGAATTTTGATGATTGGGACTCTTTAAAATACCAGATGGATTATCTGAACGCTGTCAGCGATTGTTCCCACCAAAGTCCTTTCTTAAATTCATCACAAGCACCACAAAAAACAAAGGAGAAGAATCAGCGGTACTCGGGGGACATAATGACACTTACATTTTTCTTACAGATCTTATTTCAGTGTCAATGGAGTAAGCAGAATCAAATTTTTATTAAAATTCGTCTTTGGCATCATTCATGCTCACAACTTTGTGATCATTAAGCTCCTCTGCTCCCGCTCCTGCTTCTTCATCTGACCTTTCTACCAGTTTGTGCTCTGGAAGCTCTGACCCTTCATCAGCCAAACGTATCTGCTCTGGGCAGTGGGTGAACTGCTCCTTCGCACACCCCCCTGCTCATCACATTTGTTCATCTGTTTATTGCTCCTGAAGGGAGATGGCTGGGGTCTTCATGGGCCCTGGGAACTGGCAGAAGGCAGTAGCTGCTGTGGGGCTCGGGGTCCCCCAGCAGCAGACACTCTGCAGAAGGATGGGGTTATTTTGAACTGCCCGGTGTTTGCCAGTTCAGAATGGAGTCATGTACATTTTATTTGGATACACCACGAACATACTAATAATCATCATAAAATGATGTTCCATTCATGCAAGATTTAAATTACCCAGCGAAGCCTTTCTTTACTGCGGTGTTCACCAGCCTGCAGGAGAGTAAATATATTTCTTGCATCATGAAACAGCACTAGTTGCTGTAACTACATAAAAATAATCTTGCTCAATTTATGAAAGCACCAACACTGCTGTTTGGTCATCGGGCTCCCTTGCAGTTTGACGGCAAAACCAGTTCCGAGCATCCCTCTGCCGCGTCGGGGGGACCGGGGTCACTGCGGGACACCGGGGCCTTCTGGGTGTCCCCCCTTCCCAGAGGAGGATTCCCCCCCGACCCCCGGCGCAGGGATCGGCCGCCGCGGTCCCTCGGGTGCGTGGCTGCCCCGAGCTGGCCGGGTGCGGGCGATGGACGGGCTGCGAGCCCCAGGTCCCTGCGAGCCCCTCTCTTACACGGGGAGAACACGTGGGCTTGGGAGGCAGCAGCAACTACCGTGTTGGCGTTTTCGTGTCCCCCACCTGGAACTCATGCAGGTCTAAAATAATTTCCTTAAAAACTGTCCAGTGTGGTGCTCTGCGGAGAGCTGGTTTTGCTTGTTGGGTTGTTCTGTGTGAGGAGAACCTGCGCTTTATTCCTGACAGCTTGGTGACCCCCCGTTAAACAGGGAGCTGCGCGTTGGAGCCCAAGGCAGCACATGATGCAAGACTCCAGGGGACTTCACTCCCTGTGCCCAGTGTCACTTCATTGGCAAATGAGCTATTTACGTTTTTTTTTAAGGTTGCTTGGCATTAGTTTGTGAGAGGTAAGTGGGGGGGGCGGGTCTCAGCAGCGAAGCAGAAGTGTTGAGGAGAGGGTGGAAGTGCAATGGTGCTGACACTTCCTTCCGTGGTGGCCTCTGGGACGTTGTCCCTGTGCAGGGGACATTGGGTTGTGCGGAACTGCAGGGGCGCTGCGTCTCCCCCTGAAACCCAGGGGGGTTCTGGGTGGAAGCGACACTGGGGGCCTCGGTCTTGTCCCCCCCCCAGTCCCAGTGCCTTCCCATTGAGGCTCCAAGCCCACCCATGGGATCGCTCCTGCCTCAGGGCTCTCCAGAACCCACTGGAGCAGGGGCTCAGTAGCAGGTACTGCTTTAAACTAACACTTCACAGATTTTTCTGAAAAGGAAAAAAAAAAAAAAAGAGTTTAGGAACTGTTTGAAGGCAGCCGTAGCCCCGGTGCGTTCATGGGCCTTTCCCTGCCCCTGCTGAGCCCTGGCACACACCGCCCGGCTCCTGCAGAACAGGTTGGGCGATTGTGGGGGCAGAGTGGGTCCTGCCCCGACACGTTCCCTCGCCCGGGCTGGGGCTGCACCCGCTCCCCTTTCCCTGCCCAACTGGCCCGGGAACCTGCTGAATTCCGGTAATTCTTACCCACTTAAGCAAAAAGTGAATTAGAACTTTTTTTTCCTAAATTAGCAGAGAGGGGAGGGCAGGGAAATAAGCCTTTAAAAAAAAGGCAAAGTGATACTTAGTACAGTTAAAATGTGTTAGTGGGGGAAAGTAATTACGGCAAACTTTCTTTTTGAGGCCAGGAGGGTGTTTTAAGCTGGTAGCCGGCGTCTCGCCCCACGTGCCTTTCCCTGTGGTGCAGACGGACCGGAATAGAGTGGAAGAGTCGGAGCGTGTTGGGATGAGCAGGGCTGTGTGTTCAGGAAGCTCCGAGCGCTGCTGAACGGCTCTGTTCACCTGCCTGTGACCCGGGGCCGGGCACACAGGGGTTTCTCTGCCCGGACACCTGGGCTGCGGCCAGGGCTGGGTGACGGGGGAGGCTCCTGGTGCCCATGGGGCAGGAGCGGGTCCCTGGGGTGGGAGCGGGTCCCTGGGGTGGGAGCAGACCCTGGCCCTTTGTGCTGCAGGGAGAGAACAGGAATGAGGAGCTGGAATGCTCCCCCGTGCAGGGACAGCACTGGAGTCTGTCACAGGTGAGAGCTGTTGTTAAGAAAAAGGTGACAAAAGGATGACCTTAACTTTTATAGGCTACACTGAAATTTTCTTGTGTAGATGTGCATTTATTCCAGCCTTTCTTTAGGAAAAGAGACTCGTCATGCCACCAAGGTGTGGGAGTTCTCGGGGCAGCACAGGGCTGAGATGGAGGTGTTTATTCTGCTGTCACAGCCGGGGCTGCTCCCGGGGACAGAGGGGACCCCCGGCCCCTGCCCGGCTCTTGGGGGCTCCCAGAGGGACCCTCCAGCAGGAGGGGGCTCAGCAACGCGCACCGACACCTCCCGCGAGGTAACAAACGAGATGCTTTCAGCTTGTCTTTGTCCTTCTGGTTTTGGTGTTCTGTCTTCCCATGTCCCCCTCTCTTGAATGGTAATACATTTTCAGTCTTAAAATTATTTAAATTATTTTATTACCTCAGGAATTCAGCCAAAACTGTGATGAGTTTCTGATTCTTTCCATTGAGTAAAAACCTCAGGGGAAGGCAGAGACAGAGACTCGCGCTGATTTCTCAAAGATCGCTGTTTGCGGTGGGCACCTCTGCTTTTGAGGGAAACAGGGAAGGGGGAGGAAAAACGGAGCCAGCACGAGAAGCAAAAGGTTTTTATTGGCTTCTGGTATTTCAACCCTACCTACTGAAGCAGCAGCTAGAACCAAAAAACAGATCTTTGTAAAAAGACTACCATAATCCAAAACAAACCAGAAAAGTTTTCCACGTGTATTAAAAGTTTAAATTCAAAAAGAACTTTTCAAGGTTTCATCTTCTACCAGCATCTTCATAGAGATAATATCCGAGTTCTCTTCCTAAGTACAGATACGAGGCAAACAAGCATCCTACAAAATAACCTATGGGAAAGGGTAGTGTAGGAGGGAAATGAGGACGGTGCAAGAATCCAGCAGCCAGGCACAGGGGCTAAACAGAACACAACCAGACCTTCAACGCACTATTTAAAAATGAAAATAAATTAAGGTTACGTCCAAGTTCCTGCTTTCCTTTTATTGTTTAACTCCTTGCTATAGTACATGGCACTGCGCTAGGGATCGTGGCAAAGACTTAGCACTAGCATTAAAAAAGTTGCTATAGAAAAACTTATGAAAATAACCCAAGCCCAAGGATACTCCCTCACGTGGCTGGGGGGGCGCTGGGGGGTGGGGGCTGTAGAAATCCCACTGGATCAGTTACCCAAACTAGGGCCATTTATTTTCAAAATAGCTGTGAATTTCTGCAAGATCTCGGTTGCAAATGTGAAGAGCCATGAAAGCGGCGATGACCACCAGCCAGCAGCGACCCACACAGTGCAGCTGATCGGGGGCTCTGCCCCCCTCACCGCTGTGTCGAGCCCCTCCACCCCTTCTCCCCAGGACCTGGCCCCAGTGAGAAGAACGTTTTGCAGACCAGGTTTTTGGTAGCATTTTGACATTTTCGAAAACCAAACTCTTGTCCTCACAAGGCCCCAGTCACGGCCTGAGCAACGTGCGCAGGGGCGTCAGGGGCTTTGTCGCTGCTGCTGCCCCTCCTGTGCGCGGTGCTTCGGCCCCGGCTGCCCGCAGGGACCCCCAGCCTGTGCTGCTGCTCTCCCGCACACACCAGGGAGCACAGGCTCCCCAGTGCTACCCCTCCACATCAACCACAGGACAGACCCACCTGCTGCTTTACAGGACTCACTCTGCAGACTGATGTTCTCCTCCAAAGAGGAAAGCAAACACCGGCCTTTGCAGCTGTGTAACGTGTAATGGAGAAAGCAAAGGGCTTAAATACACAAGAAGGTATTTAAAAGATGTTTTATCCCACTCTGAGTTTCTGAGGCTACAGTGACCCATCCTGCTGAATTCCTCCCGTGAGGCAGGCTGTAAGAAGGTAAGTGAACATTTCTGTGAAAATGCTATTTCCCTAATTCTAAGCTCCTTGTGGACTATGAATTTAGATCTGCATTTATTAGAGGAGTCTTTTAGAGGAGAAAAATATTTAAAACAAATGCCCGAAGCAGTTTCTGGTTTAGTCGTATCAAATCTTCAGTGTTAAACCTAAGAAGAAGAAAATCTCCACAAAAGGATGGTTAAAAGAAGAGAGTTTGTGCTGGGTGACTGGGAGGCTGCGGAGGAGCTGCCCCTGGGGAGTCCGGGGGGGGGCCGCACCGCCCCTACTGCCCCTTGCTGTCGGGGTTTGCTGCGCTGGCGTCGGTGCCGACAGGCTGCACGTTGTCTGCGAGGTTGTGGGCATGCTCCAGGAACAAGTCTTTCAGTACGCTCAGCTCCTTCGTCAGGAGCTTAATTTTTGCCTCTAAACGTTCATTTTCTTCTTTGAGCTGGTTGACCCTTTGCAGCGTGTCTTGTGCCTTCTGCTTGCTCTTTAACCGGCTCTTTTTCACTGCCATGTTGTTTCTCTCTCTGCGCTGACGATACTCGTCACTGTTTCTATCCACAAAGGAATTTTTCTTGCCCTGCTTGCTGGGGGGCACGGCTTTGCCTCCGCCGCCGGGACTGACGGGCACCAGCTGGGGAACCTGCTGCAAACCGCTGCCGTGGGGCTGGCTGTGGATCACGCTTACTCCGTGGGCATCTGCAGCGCTGTTCTGCTGCGATGTCTTGCTCATTTGGACGGGCTCTCCTTGGACACAACACGATTTATTAGAGACCGGAGACTGTGCTGGTTCTAGAAGGTGCTCCCAACGGGACTTCACATGGATTAAGGGCAAGGTGAACCTAGGAGGGAAAAAAATGCCATTAGAGGTGCTCACTTCCGCTCCAATTTACCCATCCCTGGCGCAGGCGTGAGGTGCTGGTGGTATATCTGCAGTAACACAGCGCAACCGGGCTGGAAGTGGGCGAGCTGCCAACTACATTCAGAAGCCTCTTGAACATATTTGGGTTGGAAGGGACTGTTACTGGGTCATCTAGTCAAGCTGTTTGCATTGTTCATTGCCTTTACTCAGTTATTCCAGAGCCATCCCTGACGGACGGGTGTCTCGCCTTGAATATCTCCAGTTTCACAACCTCTGTCTTGGCAGCAGGTTCCACTGTCTAACTTTTCCTCCAGTTATATAATTTTCTTAATTTTCAGACTGGAGTTTTCCTTCTGCAGCTTAAACCTATTAACAGCCTGACTCTTGACCTTGAGCCTGACTCCAACAGGAGTCCTTGATCCTTGGCCTCTTCGGACCATCCCTCTGGGTGCAGGCACAGCCAGATCCCCCCCCCGGGCTCATTTCTCCACAGTGAAGGTGCTCAGACTGCGCACCTCTCCTCGCTCATCCTGCAGCATGGCTTTTGAAGATGATGTCCAGATGGACAACTCTTCTAAGGTCTCACTAGCACTGAGTGGAAAAAAAAATCTAAGGAGAAAGGTAGTGTGCTGCGACAACTGTGACATTCCCTTCAGATCTCTTATCTACTCCCCTGTAATTCAAAGGAAAAATTATTTGCTCCATTAAGCTGAATTTTAGTGGAATATTTTAGCTGGGATACAAGGAGAGAAGCTGAACTGGTGTCACACCTCTCCAGTAAGCCTTCTAGCCCCACGAGAACAGATCTCCCGCAATTCCTTCCCGCTGGAACTGATCCGTGCTCTATCACACAGCTATTTCTTGAGTGAGACATGCTCTTACCCAGCCTGGACTCTTCCCTGGGAGAGGTGACACCTGGATCCTGTCCTGCCCCAACTATTTCTGCAAAGCAAGGAGCACTAACTACTGCATCACCCATAACCCAGGTGTGGGAACAGCTAAGGCCTCGAGCTGATTTTCTCCCTGGCTATTTGGGGCTGGATCCCCGTTACCAACTGTCCGTTCCCCAGCAGAAGGATGAGAGGACCCTGTCCCAGAGGGCGACTGGTGCTGTGGGGATCCCCCAGGAATACTGCAGGGAGATACAGAGGCAGCGGGGAGGAGATGGAGGGAAGGGTAAGGGACATGGTAACTGGGGGGGTGGGAGGCAGACGGGGCTCCGAGCTGGTTTCTTGGACACCGTGCCCAACCACGGCGGCGGCACCGCTGCTCTCCCCAAACAGGTTGGCTCGTTGAATGGGCGATAGCCCCGGCACCGCGGGAGGCAGCCCCTCCGAGAGCCGGCCCAGTTTCCCAGCATCTTGTTCCCATAAAGCTGCTCATTAGCTCCAGCTCAGCCACAGCCCGGGGCTGGATCCACCCAGCACATGGTAGTGTTTCCAGTGGCCAGTTAGAACTGCCTTGTTCTCTCCTTGGGCCACCAACTGGCCACCCAGGACACCAACTGGCCACCCACTACAGCATAATAACTGGTGACTAGAGGTGTCTTCTCAGGCAGAGAGATGTTTCTTACTGTCTGACTCGCTCCCCAGGGGCCACAGGGGCTCCCAACCAAACCAAGGCCTTTATTAGCTTCGTTTTCACCAAAAAAAAAAAAAATTAAAAAATTAAACTTTGAAATGTTTGCTTTGGCAAAAAACAAAAGATGTGGTTTAATTTGTTAATTAAATCAGTATTTTTTTCTACTTAGCAGCAAGAAACACAAAGCTCTTCCCTCCACTCCTTTTCCGTGTCTGTTGTCCCTGCCCGGGATGCCTCCTTCCCCTGCCCGGGCTAACGCGGGACCAGCCCGTCCCCCGGGCAGCGGGCGCCCTCCCTTCCCGCTGGCTGCGGGGATGCCCCGATGGCCCCTACAGACCGGCGGGGTGACCCGGGGGGTGCGGCGGTGACGCTCAGGGCAGGCAACAACTGTGGTCAGAGCTGTCACCTGCTGCCACCGCTGACACGCCACTTCCCCATACTTTTCTCAGTGTCTCCATTTTTCCCGCACACCTCACAGGAAGAACGCGCCCCGACATCCTCCGTGAGCCGCCCCGGGGGCACCTCGGGCAGCGGGTGATTGCGGGGGGGGGGGGCGACGGCAGCGCCGGGACCGGCCGGGCCCCCTCCCCCCCGCAGCCGGCACGGAGCAGCCGCTTCTGAAGGTGAACGAATTCTGCGGAGTTTCTCACAAGACGCATCTGGGTGCCCTCTGCCGAGGCGCCCCGACCCGCCGGCCCCGCTCCCGGCGGAGCCCCGGGCGCCTGCCGCGGCGGAGGTGCCCCGAGGGGCTGGGGCTCCAGGAAGGGGCTGAGAACCGGCAGGGTCCGTCAGAACACCCCGGCCCCGCCGCGGCGCTGGGGCCCCCGCCGGCGGTCCCCGCACGGCACCGGCGGGCTCCGAGCCCCGCCGGGGGAGCCGACCCTCCCCCGCTCCCCGCCGCCCCTCAGCGCCCGGGCCCGGCCGCGGCCCCGCTCCCCCGGCGGCGGGGCGGGACGGCCCGGAGGGGCCCGCAGCCACCGCGGGGACCGGGCCCGGCCCCCCTTCCCCTCCCCTCGCTCCCTCCCCGGGGGCCGCCGCCCCCGCCCGCCCCGCCCGTGCGGGCGCCCGGCGCTGCCAGGCCGTGACTTCACCGGGGGAGGGAGGGGAGCCGGGGCCGCCCGCCGATTGCATCATGCGCTCCCATGCGCGGCTCCCGCCGCCGCACGGCGGGAGGACGGGCGGGAGGCGGCCCCCAGCCCCGTCCCCCTCCCCGTCCCGCCGCCCCCCGCGCTTACCTGTGGCGGCGGCGGCGGCGGGAGGGGCCGGGCCGGGCCCGAGCCTCGTCCGGTAACGTGCGGCGCGCGGGCGAGCGGCGGTTGCGACACCCCGCCGCTCCGCCCGCCCCCCTGGCCAATCAGCGCCCGCCCGGCCGCCGGGGTGATGCAATCGCCGCGCGGATTGGCAGCCGGCGCGGCCAATCAGGCCGCCCGCGCGCTGAAAGGGCGAGGCCCGGCTCGCTGCGGGGGCTCCCGGCCTCCCCCGGGCCTCCCCCGGGCCGGCGCCGCCGCCGCGGGGCGGGGGGACCCGCCGTGGCTGTCCGCGGGACGGCCCGGCACCGCCCGGGGGCGGCATCTTCCCCTCTCCCGCGGGGGCGGCCTCCCCTCCCGCCCTGGAGCCGGTGGGTGCCGCGGGCGGGCCCCGCGCCGGCCCTCGGGGAGAAGCGGAGTCGGCGGGTCCCCCGTGGCTCCCCTCAGGGGCTGCGCGGGAAGCTCACCCCGGCCCGGCCCTCAGGGAGAGCGCGGCACCGGGCCGCCGGGGCTGAGCCGTTTCCTCGGGGGGGCTGGCCGGCCGGTGCCCCGAGGGAATCCGGGTAGATCGTGTTGTGTTCCCGCACTGATTAGGGTCGTTTAATTGCTCCTGGGCTGTTAATTAACACCTGGTGCTGTATTTCCATCTCGGCCTGGCCGCCCGGTGGTTTGCCTCTGAAGGACGTGGTGAGATACAGTAGAAAGGACACCCAAGACAACAAGTAAAAATTGTTCTCTTGGCAACAGAAATCATGGAAAATGCATAAACTTCATAAATTATTAGTCAATTTTCCTTTCCAAACTATTTTTACAAAAGATGCTAAATGCTGGCAGATTAGGAAATACCTAGATCATGTAGATTATGCACTGCTTCACAGCTGTGTGCTTGTTATTATGAAATACTTCACTTTTTGTGGAGAAGAATGTTTTTTGGCCCTTAATATTTTGCAGGCACTTTAGTTCACCTTAATTCTGCCTGAAGAGGCAGGTATGCTCACATCTCTTAGGTTGTGCTTGCGGGACGTGTTTACAGCCCTTCCAGGGGACATACAGGCTCCACCGCACAGGAGCGTGTGTCTGCGGTGGGCGGCTCTGAAAACCCTGCTTCATAGGGGGAGCGAGTTTTGAACAAGTTCAGGTATGCAGATGGTGAAAGCAATAGCGTGGAAAAAGTACTTTTTGTTTGTTTGTTTAAAAGCCGAGAAAGGGTAGCAGTGCGTGTGCTGCTCTGATAGCACATGGACCCACTTGGGAAGCTATTTATGTCCGCAAAAGGAGCGGGAAGAATCAGATTTGTAAACACGGTTGCAGGGCTCAGCAATGTAGATATAATTATTTGTATTTGCCGTTTTTAGGGCTGGCTGATGTCGTGTGGGTGTTTTGTTGTTGTTTTTATAAAGCCCTGTGGAAAAAAAACCACATTTGCAGAAGAAGTCTGAGGATTAGTCTGGGCAAACAGTTTTACTCGGCTCGTTACCACGAAGATACTTTTCCTTGTCAGTCATCAAGTATTTGCTTTAACATCTCTAATGTTTTTGTCTTTCTCAGTTGAAACTGTTACATTTTCTGTGACAATGACTCACCCCTCTGTAGCTAAAGCGAAATTCCAGGTAAGCATTAAGCATTATCCTTTGCTCACAATAGTTAAGTGTGTGTGCTCTTAGAGCGCTCTCCTGGGCTTTTAGAGCACTTTGTGGCCATTCATTCATTAATCCTCATCAAAGAAGGCTGAAGAAAATAAAATAGACCAACTCATTCTCACAGAGTCTGATTCTTTTAAACATTAAAGCTCACACGTAATTCCATGCACGTAAGATGCTCTAGCTCTGGGTTGGCGCTGTGTCCTCTTACAGCAAAACCATCACACCAGCTACCTTAGTGTTTGCAGGGGAATTTTTATTTTTTTGCCCACAGCGTTACAGTAAAAATGGAGTATGGTGGGAGCGATCTAAAAAGTAATCACAGAAACACATGGGCACCTGCTCCTGAGATGCAGCACTGAGGTACACGCTTTCCCTGCCCGTTTCCAGGGTGCGTGAGCCGTGCAGTAGCTCCAGAGCCAGGCATCCGGCGGGACGGGATGGAGTCCTCACCCTGATCCTGGCTGTGTTCCCATAGCAACAGTCTACCTATCGACTGTAGATAATATTGTAATAGCATCTTATTTTCACATGCATAATCCAGTCTCGGGATTCTTTAAATACTTTAGTCCTTGAAAAAAATTACACAGGTGTTGAGCATCTTCAAGTAACCTGCAGCAATTCACAGTGAGAGGCAGAGAGGCTGTTGAAACAGAAGCTGTGGGAACTGGAGGCAGAAGGTGTAGAGGGGAGAGGAGCCTGACGGGGTAAGCGTCCCTGTTTATTGCCCGCTCAGTATGTTCCCTCAGCACTTATAAAAATATTTAAGAGGTTCTCCACAGCCTTCCACTTACAGCATGAAAACTGCTTTGTCGCTGTTTGAATCCTGTCTGTTGTGCCTGATTCCACTGTTTATGCGAGTTACCTCTGTCTTCAAGGACAATTATTTTTTTTTGTCCCAAAATAAAAACCATACAAACACCCTTTAAACCATACAACCTAGCCTTAAGAAATGGGTTTTTTCTGGAGGTGTTCAGTTCTTTCCCTCACGGATAAGCCTTCACTGGATTTATTTTTTTTACTTCAGACTTGCACATTTCTGTTACATGTTTACTTTTCACACATGATGCTACTGGGTAGTTTTTCCCCCTGGTCTAACATCCGTGCCTCTGCATTCTTCTAGATGAAAAGCTAGTCATTTCCTTTCCAGTGATTTAGAAGACAGGAAAATAAAAGCATTTATATATTTTACAAGTGGAAATAAATGGGCCCCTTAGGTAAAAACACACATTCCAGGCTGCGATGTACAGCGTGTTAATGTATTTGAGGGCAAATGCACTGAATTGTAACAAAATCAAAGCTTTTCTTGGTAGCTGCTACCCCTATTCTCTCAACCTAGATTTGTTCAGAACTGGATAGAAGGACTCTGAATATGATTGCGTTCCTTGTGACCACCAAGCAGGTGATATTCATTCAGGAATATGCCAGAAATACAGAGTCCATAATAGAGGTTTTCCCTAATCATCTTATTGCGAACCTCCCCTCTATTCAGAGCCCTTGCATTTTGGTTATTATGAGAATTACTTTTCATGTTCAGGACTGACCTGCACCAAGACCAGACTCCTATTGTTAGAAATATAAATTTTGCAGAGCTGAGGTTATAGAAGCTTCAGAAAGCAGGAGGGTCCCTGAGTTTCATTTGTCAGGAATCTGGTTATATTGTGAAAAAATGAAATTCAGAAAGAAAAAGCATTATGAATGCCTCTGTCTATTGATTTGAAAAAACTTATACTTGTTAAGCACAGAATTTCTGAGTGTTTTTTCAATCCAATTTAATAAATGATAGAAATGTGTCTATTAATAGATGATTTGTCAGAGGTAGTCTTTGTAAATAGGTAAAGAGATGGCAGAGGACACATTGCTTGGTGGTGACCGCTATTTCGGTATCGTACTTCTAATTCTAGCACTGACTCACTATAGCCTTGGAAAGTGGCAGCGCTTTTGTTCTAGAAAATGCTAAGTAAAGAAAGGAGCCATTCTGCTCTAATAGCAAACATCCATTTCATTGTAACACTGCCTGGAGTTCATTTACAAGAAAAATCCAATGCCTTTGTTCTCTCTCTCTATGCAGCTAATAAGTCTTGCAACTAAGTATTTCCAGTTTCTAGTTCTGCTGCTTCTAGTACTATCTCCCGTATTTGCAGTTATCAAAATATTAAAGTTACCCAGACGCCAGAATCACTGGTATTGGTTTCTGAAATGAGATTAACTCAATTACATGCACAGAATGAAGGGGCCTTTTCTCAAATGGAAAAGGACAAAAGAAGAAAATAGGCAGCTGTTCTCTGCCCCACATCTTTGGTGATGGCAAAGGAGTCAGCCTGACACAGAGCTCCTACGGTGTTGGAGAAAACTAATATAGAGGTTATGGCTTCTGGTAGAAACCCAAGCTGTCACCTTTATAGGTGTCAGACTAGATGATCTCCAGAGATCCCTTCCAACCCCGTTTGATTCTGTTAGATGCCATGCTTCTCTCCAGCTCTTTCCATTCCCTCTATGGATTTAAGGGGGGGGGCTGGTACTTCATGCCTGATGGACTGGTTTCAACTGCATAGAATCTGCACTAGTTGTGCCCTGAGACTGAATTCCTTAATTGCTGTATTTTCATTTCATGCCATCATCAGGAAGTTAATCAGAAGCTTTCAGTGGGTGCTTTTAGAATCAGCTAGCTGGATGGTAAAGGTTTGCCTGCTTGTGCAGGTCTCACTTGTTTGTATGTTACTCTGGTTAGAAGGCTGGGATCTTTAACAGTCGCATCCCAGAGGCTTCTCTTCTGTACCTACAAAATACTTGTTGAGGATAAATTTGGTTTTTAGTGAAACTCTTACCCAGCCTCTGCTTATCCCTCGTGCTGTCAGGAATGGGTGCTTCAAGCCGAGGCAGCTCATGTTCTCCAATCCCGACCTTTCACTGCACGAGGTGGTACTTTGAGAAGGTGCCGCTTACAGCAGTGGCCTCCTCAGGGGTTTGGAGGTTGGTGTCTCCTCAATACCCCCAGTAATCCTTCCGCCTCTTGTGACAATTCTCTGCACATAAACGTGCTGTCACAAAAATGTGAGCTTTTTCAGAATTTAACATACAATTATATCATACTCTTTCTTTGCGGTATTCCAGAGGGCTTCTTAGAAGATGACCAATGTGTTCTGAGTAAATAAAGACCACCAGATACACATTAGTGTTCAGTAGCCAAAAGTCCCTTCAAAGTGGGTGAAGCAGGTGGAGTTACTCTCTGTGACCTTCCACATCAGAATGTGGAATTGGAAGCTTTCTTATAGGTATTTTGAGTTTGAAAATACCAAGTGTGTCCTTGAAGAATGCCTGGTCTGGGAGGAGACTCCAGGTGTGTCGCATTGCCCCAAAGTGTTCAGATTTCTGGAAAAGCATCTAACAAAAAGGAGTGTCACGTTCCTTTACAGGACTTTACAGTTTTTATCAACCTGTGTTTGCGTTTGAGTGTTCTCTGGCTTTGCTCTGGTGTCTAGTGAGCCAATTAAAATCAGTATAGCCAATGCTGTGGGTTTCACTGGGGCTTGGCTTTGAGTTTTACCTAAACTTCTTCAGTAATTGTACTGAACAATGCCAACTCCGAGTCCTCTGGTACCTACAGTGTGTGACAGGGATTTGTAGGTGGCTGCTGGTCGGTATTGGGTTTTGCTGCCGAGTGTATGCACAATGTTAGGTAAGGTGAGGCTGCGCAGCTACAGAGGAGTGAAAACAAAGTAGCTGAATGGATTGACAGGAAAATGCAATGTATTGTGTGTGTATACGTGAACATATAAAATCTGGTTCAAAAGAGACTTGTTAGAACTGAACAAGTCTGAGCGAGAATTAATGGCCCACACCTGGGAATACGAGGTGAATTCTCAAGTATCCAGGTTTAGTAACTGCCACACCTGTCCTATATTCCCAAAGCAGAAACGAGGTCTGCAGGGATTTAGATAGCTTAGCTTCTGAATGCTTGGTGTCGTGGCTGCCTTCCAAGGCACCATCAGTCACCGCATGAAAATCCCCACCCATAATTACTAGGGCATTATTTGTCACGGGGTATACTCCAGTGAAGAACTTTACTTTATTCATATCATATCAAGAAGAGTAAATAGTTTCTGGCATGAATTTTATCCAGACTTGAAAATGGTTCTTCAGAACAGAAGCCTAAAATAAATACCCATCCAAAAAAGCAATGAAATTGGAGAAGTGTAGCTCTATTTCTTCTTCAGTCTCGTGGTGCTGGGAGAATGAGAACACAAACTGCTTTCTTATCAATAGCTTTATTATTCCCTGCAACCTACATGACTTCTGCAACACCACATAAAGCTTCATGAACAGCCACTTGAAAAGAAACGGGGAAGTGGTCACCTGGCAGGGGACAGTCCACCTGACGGTTTACTCTGCCTCGCTTCTGTGCACAGAAGTGAGCAGAAAACGGGTGAGTTATGCCTGGACCATGCAAAGTATGTGGGAGGACGGTCTGAGACAGTGTGTTGGCAATTAGCAGCCTGTCTGTCATTGACCTCCAGCTGCTAACAGCCAGGAGAGTCCTGTGCTGGATAATCGGTGACAGTGACACTGTCGTCAGGCAAGTTATGTCTGTCTCTTGTTCCCAACAGGAAAGAAGTACTGAGCTCAGCAGTGCCACCCTTTTCCCAGGAAGCTGATTCTCCCCGTTTGGTGAGTTGACTGGTTTTCCTTTCTCTGCCTCCTGAAATGGAAGCACGTTCCAAAGCAGCAGAGGGGCACAGCTCTGTGGCTCTGCACACCTCCTGACCTTCTATAGACCCCCTGGAGAACACAGCCATTACATTTGCAGGCACCTGAATAGCTCTGTCATAGTGAATTTACCAGGCACAATCTAGTTAGATTTCCATTGAATATAAACGTTGCAGCCAAATTTGTAGAAAAAGCCACTTTGGTAGCGTGTCCCAGGGACAGGAGTGTCACTGGTGAAGGGCTCATCTGGTTTTCTCTCCTCTCAGCAGTAACTAGACCAGATTCCCCTCCAATAGTCAGGAGAAGCTTTGTGCTCCCTCCATTGTTAGCATGTCCTTTGAGGTCATGTTTCTGCACCTCACCGGCCTTAAAACCCAACTCAGCAAATCTCCGTACAGAGGAAACTCCTCATTCTGGGTTGTTTAGCTGTTGTGTGGGGTTTTCCTGCATCAAGCATGATTTATTTGGTCAGAAGTTCTTACACAATTCAGGCACCAACTGAAATTATCAGGAATTTTGCCTGGGGAAAGAATTCAGGATCAGCAATATTACAGCAAAGTTGATGTCGGTGACTTACAGGGAGAGGAACAGCCTGTCTGTGAAAATATGGGACAAAAAAGAGTAACACACAAGGGAAAAGTTGGTGTCAACACAGAACACTTCAAAACATACTGACCCCGCTCTCCTAGGCTCCCCGCGCTGCCGGGGCCCTGGGAATCGAGGTAACGCCAGCAGCCTCTTGGCAGAGACTGAGATTCACTCTACCGATGCGCGGTGGCTTCCCTCAGGACTGGTTCTCTGCATTCCCCGTGTTTGCTGATCATACACATTCCCGAGAGGACTGTACCGAGGTGTACATAACCATAGAAACCTTCAAAGCACACAGCCAATGTGGTGGAAGTCACCATGGCTTGTCCGGGTGTTTGGGGCCCTCCCCCAGGGAGCACAGGCGCTGCTTTGAAGTCACCCACAGTCCCGGTGGAAGTGTGGTTTGGCAGGTGGAGAAAAGGACTTTGCTTACCAGGAAATGGAATTCTTCGAGGCACCTTGTTTGTGTGTACCTTCACCTCGTGTCCGACCTCTTCTTCCTCCTGTGTAAAGCCCTCTGAGGAATGTCACACAGGGGCTGGTCTTTCCCTTGCCATGAACACAGAGAAGGCAGGGTGACCGCACGGGGCGTGCGCACACTCCTAGCAGGAATATCACTCCCAGAGAATAGCGTATGGCATCAGGAGAGAACACTGCAGCATATTCTGAGACATCTGTATGTCTTTGGCTTTCATCACTGCTGTGGCCATAGGTTTAGTGAGTGTCTCCAGGCAGCTCTCCGATACTTCATCACACCAGCAGCACTCTTACAGGAAAACTGAAAAGCACGCATGCTTTTACTCTCTTTCTGGGTGTTTTTAAATAGATTTCTGGAAAGATTTTCAGTAGGTTTAAAATTTGATACATGTCACATGTTCTGGTACTCTACCATCAGAGGGATGTTTTTAGCCCTGACCAAAATATGTGGATCCAAGGAGTTAGAATCCTTTCAGTGCTGCCGGGGCGGTTTGGCTGATGGCTCTGAGCCCGCTGGCACAAACAGGCACTGGGGCAAAGTCTGGCTTCCTGGAGACTGACTCTTGCACTTCCATAAAACAGAAGGGAACGGGACCCTCAAACTTTTATCAATGACATGCTGGGCTGGGTAAGTGATGTTTATTTCAGTTTATTGAATTCCCATGTGGTCTAGACCCTACCATAAATGACTCTTGGTGACTTAAGTTAAATGTAAATGATCCCT
Source organism: Calidris pygmaea (assembly GCA_003697955.1). Lineage (NCBI taxonomy): Eukaryota > Metazoa > Chordata > Aves > Charadriiformes > Scolopacidae > Calidris > Calidris pygmaea. The sequence continues at coordinate 520,906 of QJSC01005592.1, read as the reverse complement.
AAGCCCTGCACTTAGTTCTATAAATACTTCCATCTACTAAGCCTTTCTAAAGGGCCCCAGAACCTTCATGCTGCTGGGGAACAGTCCCTTTTTTAACAGGAAATACTGGCCCATGACCAGCTGTACTGTGTTACCCAACCTGAACACCAGCTGTGGTGTTTGGGGCAACTCGTTTTGCTGACAGGGAGCAAGAGGGTTCTGCGCTGAGCGGCACTTTTCTGTCCTTCTCCAACAGCTGAGTGTCTGGCTGCGGCTGGCCAGCATGGATTCTGGGGCACACAGGTATTTAAATCATCATCTTCCTTTTAAAACCATACGTTTTAGTAAAATTAAATCCAGTACTGGAGCACCCAACACTAAAAACATGTCACATTAATTCTTTTTAGAACCGTGAAACTCATGTGATTAAAAATCTAGAGTTTTTGCCTGCTTTTAAAGAATACGGGAGTTATTTTTTCTAAAATTAAATTTTACTTTGCCATGTTAAATTTCGCTTTGTGTTGTATTTACCACGTTTATGTCACAAGTGTGAGCAATTTGTACTGCTCATATTCCCCATTAATAGAATGATGTTGTTTGTTAAGGAATGTAGGATTTATGCTCATATTAATATGTTGCGTGTAATTTGCATAAAATTAGCATCTAGTTTGTTTAGGCCTGAAATAATTATTCAGCATGAATAATTTAGAATCCAAAAACTTATTCCCATTTCCTATCTTTAATTACAGCTGTAGAAGGAAAAAAATTAGACATTTTTGCAGCATGGGAAGCCAGTTCATAGCTGGCTCATTTTGTACTTAGAAGCACAAGTAGTCTGCGAGGACTTTTTGCTTGGAGTCAGAAACCTCTCAGCCCTGGGCTCTCGCTGAGTGATTAGCTTTGATTTATCTGCAGCTCCCCTATTTACTGTATGGCCGGTAAGTGACAAGACGTGGCTGCCTCCTGGCTGAAGGGCAGTGCCTTTTCAGCATTGCTCGGCGTGGATTTGGGTACCAAAACATCTTGCCCACAGCCTGGCACTGTCACTGGCTTTTTACTTTCTGAAATATTATTGCAAACAAAATATCATTTTTATGCTTCAATAAAATGAATGAAAAAGATGATGGCTTCCTTCAAATGAAGTCTTCTGATTTTATTCATATGAATTCTGATAATATTTCCTTAAAGCACTCTGTAGCTCAGCCATCAGCTGCCTTTACAAACTAAGCAGAAGGAATGGTTTGTTCCGAGCATCACAACTTGGGGTAGCCAGTCCCATTTCCTCTGAAACTTTGAAATGTCCCTTAACCTCCCCATTTGAGTTTCTAGATTTTTATGGGACTGTGATCCTTTCAGGAAAAAACCTACTGATCGTTAGACTCACCTGGTTTGTGATTAACTCTTACTGCACTTAAGATAAAGACTCGTTTTACCTGAAGCATAAGATTCCAGTTTGAACAGAGGAATGTCTTGTGGAACTCGTGTGGTGGTGAGCAGTGTCTCCCCGATTTTCTGCACAGAACGTGCTGGACGTTGCTGCGTGCGGCCTCTCTCCGGTGGAGGCCAGGAGGAGAACAGGGGTTCCCTCGGTGGTGCCAGGGCCTTTCGCAGATGTTTTCCAGTCACCTTTGGAATCCCTGCGGGGGACGAAGGTTCCTCACGTCACACCCAGGGGCTGCAGTCCCGTGTTGGTGCAGTGGTTATTCTTAGGAGAGTCAGGGAAATTCTGATGTCAGAAGTATGGCTATTATCAGCTTGAAACTGGTAACAAAACTGCCATCGTTTTCAAGCTGAGGCCGCCTCTGACTTGCTTCCTTCCTCTGAGCATCTCTTCTTCCCAGTGCTGGTGGCTGCTTTGATCAGGGTTTGGATTCACTGGTGATGTCACCGAGTGACTCTAAGAACTTTGCAGAGCTTCCTTGTGAGTCCCTTCCCTCTCACTGCCTTTGACATTTTTCATTTAGCAGGCCAGCTCCTGCTTGGGTTACTCATGCCAGTAATCCCTGGGCTGGCAGGGGGATAATTAGAGAAAGCTGAGTTTAGCTCAATGGGAGGTCAAGTTTTCAGACCCACGATGGGATCTACACCGAGCAGTAGAAGTGCTTTCTACTAGTGTAGAGTCAACACTTATAAAACCTGACGTTTTAAAATGAGTCAACTGTGGCCCCAAACCATTCTGCCACTTGTCAAACTCTTTATGACATTAATAAAAGAAGGGCTGTGCTAAAGGTGTATTATCTTTTTATTTCCAGGTCTTAGTCCTTGATTCCATAGATACTTTCAGCATCGGGTATTCGCAGGCTGGGAATCCAAACCCGTGAGCTGCAGGGCAGTGAGGCCATGCCACCGTCTGACGTGTGAGTCGCACAACAGCTTCGAAGGAAGAGAAGTGTGAAAAGCCTGCCAGATCGGTGAGTTCTCTGGGAGACCTCGTGCCGTTCTCATCCCGCTGGAGCCTGCCATGGATTCCGCAACGTGTTTGTCCATGGAACAACAGCACGAGGCTTTCATCTCCATACTGTACTACAGAACACAACTTTTTACCACATTTTAACTCTTTAGTTAATTTTGATCCTTGTAACGACCTCCCCTAAAGTTAAGGGAGTAGAGTTGAATTAGAGAGGATGAGAACATAGAACTTAATCCACGTCAGGGACTAACTTTTGTGACAGGATGTGTCATGTGCTAAAATACATAATTAAGAAATGGCATAACTATTTTTATAAGCTGGTCTTCCTCTTCCTTTCCAGTCCCATTGCTCTCACTTTTCATATCTTGTTCTTCTGGTTACAAATTCTTTGGGTAGCAAAGGGCTGTTTTCTGTACTTCTGGAAAGTGCCTAACATATTTTGGTATTTCCATTTTGTTTTTTTTTTCAGATACTCCCAGAGCAATGTCCACAGTGCAAACAAGAACTACTTAGAGTGATGAACCCTGAGCCATGCTGCACCATCTCCTTTTTGAAAGTCTTTTGAGGACAGCGAAAAGTAACAGCCAAGTGAGTGGCAACTCGTCACTGAAGTTGGCATCTCAAAATGTATTAGTCCATCTTTGTAAATGTCCCTTCTGAAAAGCGGGTGATTTGGGATGGACTATACGTGGTCTCCTTACACATTGCCCAAGTTATGCTTACCCAAATAAACCACTTTTTGCATTAATTTAATGGGTCTGAATACTGTTACTGGATGAGTACATGGATATTTATAAAGGATATGGAATATTTGCATTAACAAGAGATTAATGCAAAGTCAGAACACAAGTATAGCAGACAAACGCAGGTATTTTCTTCTTTCAGTGCCGTGCTCACGCTTGTGTGCTCTGGAGCAGTGACTGACACGTGCTCAGCCTTAGCTGCTGCTTTAGTTAGTGTTGCAAATGAGTGGCTTTAGGAGGAGCTGATAGTCCTGGAACGCTTTGGGTATCAGAGTGGATGACTTGTATGAGTGAGGAGATGCTATTGCTCTAACTAACAGGATTCTGTTAAATATCAGGAGTTTGTTAAATACCAGGAGTTTGGGATACCAGAACTACCCTATTGCTACTCTGCTGCATAATTGTGTGCCAGCTGAGGGGCTGCACCAGTTCCTGCTAAAATCAATGACAGTCTTTAATTCAATAGGGGTAGGGTCTAGAAAAAAAAAAAAAAAAAAAAAAGCTGGATTTCCTATATGCTTCCTTAAGGATACAATGGCAAAAATAAAAAAGAAAAGAATGACATTTTCTTGGCAGTTCACTTCAGAAATAAATTTATTACAAGATAAAACTTAATTTAACTTTTCCATATTAAAAAAAAAATTAATATAGCAAGGAAGTGTATGAAAAATAAAGTGTTTCATTTGTAGGGAAGAAGTAGTCAAACTTTTGCACTCAGGACATAGGAGAGATGAAATTCTCAGCTTTGCTACTTATTTCTTGTGTGGCCTTGGCAAGTCATCCCTCTCCCGGCTCCCTAGCTGTGCAATAGAGAGTAACAGCACTGCTCCATCTCCCAGGGAGATGTCAGCAGGAATGAATTAAGATCCCGAGCTATTCGTGATGAGAGAAACCACTGAAGTTTGTAAGGTAGACAGAAAATTGGGAAGTAAATTCAAGTATGAAAGAAGGGAGGTTGTTGTTGAGTCTGAGGTAAAAGATCAGAGAGAGAATGGGTGATTTGTGGATAGGCCAAGTGCTGAGCAAAGGGATACGGGGAGCATACCAGTTGCAGAACTGTAAAGAGGATTCAGGGAAGTCTTGAGGCAAAGGAGATGGCCTAATCCTGCAGAAGGAAACAGTATGGTGAGAGGTGAGGAGCAATACTCTCACAGCCCCTTTTTTGTGGTGTTTCAACTGTGTGTTCTTCGGAACAGAACTTAATGCTGTATCTGAAAAGCATTTGGAATGTTCTGGGCACCATGAATATAGTCAGTGAAATATGGTCCCAACTATAAAAGAGGAACTGTGTATGTAATGGCTCATTCACCATGCAAAAACTGAACGTATAAACCACTTATAACTTCACAGGCTGATTATACACAATTACAGGTGACAAGCTGGAGACAGATTGGGTTCTGAGCGCCGTTTGAGTGGAGGTGAGCCGTAATCGGACAAATGAAAGGGGAAAGATGTTCCCAGTCAGCTGCCTGATAACTGCAAAGCCCTGAGCCTTCAGGAGAGGAGCCACAAGTCAGCAGAGCACAAGGACAGCAAGGGCTGAGGTCATGGTCATAGAGACCATGAAGACAAGGGCAATAATACCAGAAGGGAAAAGGAAGATCTCACAGATTTGAGTTGATTCACCTTGGAATCATTTCTCCAAAGGAGAAGAGCTGTAATGATAAGTAATTAAATCATCTGTCATTGGACCAAGCTGCACATCAAAACTGGTGATCAGTCACCAGCTGCCTTGCCCAGCTGAAGGGGAGGTGCGGGTTGACTTGTCGTACCATGCTGCAGGCTCATCTACCGGCCTCCGAGGCTTTGGCATATAAAGCCTTTTCCTTTGAAAATTGTCACGTGTGGCAGCTTTTACGTGAGTATCATGTTTCCCCTCCCTGGGGCAGAAAACACGGGAGAGGGGAGAAGTTTGTGTTTCATTCCACCACCAGAAGTAAGGGGGTAAATTGCCAGCTCTTTATTTGCCTAGGAAGCTGCTGCTGCTCCATCCCTGCCTGCTCCCCTGGTGCTTCCGGGGGCCAGCTGAGGATAATGTCCCCTTGTCACTTCCAGGAGAGCCTTACGGTCCTTTCTGCCCCACAGTGCCCCCCTCCCCGCCCCCGCCAGATCTGTCTCCTTCCCCCCACCCCTCTGGCGGGTGGGAAGAGGCTGGGCTGTGCTGGCACTCACCCCAAGGAGTTCTGCGTGCAGACGGGACCTTCTGGAGCCTTGTCAGTCGCAATGAAATAGTCTAGTTTAACAAGGTAGTAAAATAAGCGAGTAATAGCACTCCAATTCTCAACGGGGCGGCCTCGTGCTGTGTTCTGTACATAATTCCAGGTTTGGGATGGGAAAGCCGAGCGCCGTGCTGCCCACACAGCCCCTCCAGCTGGCCCGCAGCCTGTAGCCAGGTAGCCCATTTCACAGCCCGTGGGAGTCAGAGGCCCGAGAACAGCACAGGAGCCGAGTTCAGGCAAAATGAAGACATTTCAGTGTTCCCGTGCAATTAAAAACTCTTAACAGTGACAAAATTCACTTGTATAAAGCAGATTATTTACATTCCTCCACGGTTGTGTTTTCCTATTCTGTTCCCTTCTCTACCAGCAGAAACCAGCACAGCTGACGTTGTGTCAATGACTTTTGGTGCTGTTTTGAATCGCGGAGCACTGTTCCCATCTCCCCGAGCCTCTCGACAGCGAGATCCACGCTGAGATGGAAGAATAGCACCCTCAAGAGTTGACAGCCACACTGCTTCGGGGATCCATCCTCTGCACACACGTCCTTCCCCTTTTAGGCGAATTCACTCCTCGACATGTGTAAGTGAAGCAACCAGAACAGACCTTTTCTCTTGACGTTAGGTTGGAAATATTTGGTACCAGGCACTCTTGGTGTGCATGTGGAAATGTTCTTTCTGCTCGTCTGAGGGGCGATCAGCTTCTGAACCTTTTGTTTGCCTTCAAAGGAGGGGGGACAATGAAGAATTGTCTTATTTGTCTAAGTCTGGGAACCTCATTTTATACCACATTAAAACAATTGGAACAGGAATTTATGTTTTCATGGAAAAGGAGATTATTTAAAAGTTCTTAACTTAGATAAAAGGGGTCTATGTAAAAAAAATTACTCAGCAAACCTGTCTTTAAATTGTGGGGACTTGTTCGTTAATTACAGTAATTAGGAATGGAATCTGATCCTAAACTTTCTGATTTACTTTGAGTTTCTTTTAATATGTGGTTAGGCCTTAATTGCAGAATGATTATAAAATGTGAGAGCTTTTTAAGACTAGAGAGGCGTAGGTATTGTTATTAAATGACAAACTCAGTTACACGCTCCTGCTGTTCCAGGCAGCACCAGCCTTTTATTTTAAATGCCCACGGCCTGTTCCCGTCTCTGCCGACTTCAGGGTGGGATCAGGCCCTTCCAAAACTCTCAGAACAAGCTGCTCCCTAGCCACTGTTCCGGATTGTATCTCTCCCAGCAGGCAAAAAGTGCAGCTCTGGGTTTGTCCCTTTTCTGCGAAGGGGTTCACTTGAGTGGAACGAGCAGAACCGGGACAGTTGGGTGCAGTCTGAGACATTTTTCTCTCCACTCGGAGGGATCCAGAACTCGCTCCTTTCCTCTGTAGCATGGCTCTGTTCCAGCTCTTCTCACTGGCGTTTGGGCTGTAGGGACAGTGCTCCAGCTCCCCGTGGGCCACCGAAACACCCCTGGGAGGCACCGCTGCGCCTCCACGCAAACGTGTTTCATTGTAGACAACACTGACTGTGTGTAAAAAGAATTCAGGATTGATTTTTTTTTTTTTATCTGCTGATAGCAGAAGGTGAAAAGTATATTCTGTAGTCTGTAACTTAATATGTTTCCCTGTTGTAATTACAGAACCCATTCTCCCGAGAGGATATGAGAGTGCAAAAGCCAACTGACTGCTGGTGGGACAGAGGTCTGCGTGTGCCTCCTGCGAGGCCAAACCACGGGGTCCTGGTACGTGGTCATTTTGTTCCCTGTTTAAGACTTTGTCGATTATTTTTAATTGCAAGGAACCTGTCAATCCCTTTCTGAACAAGGAATTTACTGTCCCGAATTTCGGGTTTACCAGAACATCCAGGACTAAGAATTACAGCAATTTATGTATTTATTTTCCTCCGGCCGTTGCTGGGTTTGAATCGCTTTTCTCTGCAGACCTTCCTGTAGCGATGTCAGGCCTGGACCCGCTCCCACGGCCTCGGCGTGTCCCGGGGGGTCCCCCCGGTGCCGCTGGGTGCCGCAGCCCCCGGGGAGCCCCCGGAGCTCCGCACCGGAGCTGCGCCCGGGGTTATCGCGGTAACGGCGGGGCGCCGGTCCGCGCCCGGCACCGGCCGCGACTGCCGTGTGCGCCTTGGGGAGAGCTCTGACTAAATGTACCTGCCTGATCCGGGCGGGGAGTGAGGGGGACACCCGCGCCGTTACCCTGCCCTCCCGCCCGCGCACCGCACCGCCACCGCACCGCGGCCGCTGGCCCGCGGGGGGGCCGTCCCGGGAGGGCAGCTCCTCCGAGCTCGGCGGACCGGCCGAGGAGGGCAGGGCGGCCCCGGCCGACCGCCACCGAGCGGGGCAGGGGACCCCTCCGCCACCCCCGAGGTCTCCGCCAGCCCCGGGCGGCACCCAGCGCCGCTCGGGGCCGGGCCCCGCGGATCCCGCCGCCACCGGGGGAGCCCCGTGGGTGAAGCGGGCCCGCAGCGGGATGCGGCGCACCCCGCGCCGTCCGTTCCCCCGCTCCGAGCCCGCCGCCGCCGGTGCCGCGGGCCAACACGGCCGGGGCGGGGGGCGGCGAGGAATATTCCCGACCGGCCAAGTATTTGCAGGTCGGCGCGGGTGATGGTGAACTTTGAGCCGGCGTCGGGAGCCGCTGGCCCGGCGCAGGGGCGGGCGCTGGAAAGGTCCCGGCCCTGCCGAGCGGCGCCGGGCCGCGGAGGGCGCAAAGTCCCCGCGCTGTCGCCGGCGCGGAGCCCCCGCGGCCCTGCGCTCGGTGCGGCGGCTGCGGGGGGCGGGCGGGCGGGCGCTAAGACCCGGCTGCGCGGCGGCCAAAGGTTGGCGGCGAGAGGGGCGGGCCGCCAGGGGGCGCCGCGGGGCCGGGCGGCGCTATATAAGGGGCTGCGCGAGCCGGGCGACCCACTGGCAAGAGGGCGGCGGGCGGGCGGCAGCGGGCGGGCCGGGGCGGGGGACGGGCTCCGGGCGCGCCGAGCCGAGCCCAGCCGCGCCGAGCCGCGGGGCCGGGGTGCCGTCCGCCGGCGGGGTGCCGCGGGCGCGGTAGAGCCGGTGCCGCCGCCCCGTCCGAACCCTGGATCGCAGGAGCCCTTCACCATGCCCGGCAGACTGTAGGTGCTTCATGGAGCAAGCCAACTTCTACGAGGTCGAGTCCCGGCCCCCGATGAGCAGCGGCCAGCACCACCAGCTCCAGACCCCCCTGCTCGGCAGCGCCTACAGCTACAGAGAGGCTCCCTCGGCGGCGGCACCTGCTGCGGGCGGCGCCGAGCTCGGCGACATCTGCGAGAACGAGAACTCCATCGACATCAGCGCCTACATCGACCCCGCCGCCTTCAACGACGAGTTCCTGGCCGACCTCTTCCAGCACAGCAAGCAGCAGGAGAAAGCCAAGGCCATCCTGGCCGGGGATTTCGACTTCCACAGCATGCATGGGGCCGGCGCCGCCGCCTCGGCGCCGGGGCACCAGCCGCAGCACCACCAGCAGCCGCTCTTCGGCTGCGTGGCCGGCTACATGGACGGCAAGCTGGACCCCCTCTACGAGCGCATCGCCGCCCCCGGGCTGCGGCCGCTGGTCATCAAGCAGGAGCCCCGGGAGGAGGAGGAGGTCAAGTCGGCCGCCCTCTCGGCCCTCTACCCCCACCACGCCGCGCAGCAGCACCCCTCCCACCTGCAGTACCAGATCGCCCACTGCGCCCAGACCACCATGCACCTCCAGCCCGGCCACCCCACGCCGCCCCCCACGCCCGTGCCCAGCCCGCACCACCCGCACCACCCGCACCCCCCCGGCGGCCTGCCCGCCGCCGCCGGGCCCCTCAAGATGATGCCCGCCGACCACCGCGGCAAATCCAAAAAGACAGTGGACAAGAACAGCAACGAGTACCGGGTGCGCCGGGAGCGCAACAACATCGCGGTGCGCAAGAGCCGGGACAAGGCCAAGCAGCGCAACGTGGAGACGCAGCAGAAGGTGCTGGAGCTCACCACCGACAACGAGCGGCTGCGCAAGCGGGTGGAGCAGCTCACCCGGGAGCTGGAGACTCTGCGGGGCATCTTCAGGCAGCTGCCCGAGAGCTCGCTGGTCAAGGCCATGGGCAGCTGCGCCTAGCCCCGCGCCCCCGGCCGCCCCCCGCGCCCGCAGATACCGTAGCGGAGCCCCGCGCTCCCAGACGGCCCCGGGGAGAGGGGGGGAGAGAGAGGGGGGAGGGTCTTCTCTGTTTTGTTTGCGTTTTGTTTCGTTTGTTTGTTTTTTAACAGTTGACCAACACAAGAAGCCAGGCAGCTGTAGTATTAAAGGGTTTGTGCCTTAGGGATGACACACGAATAAGCTGAAAACATGGTGGGTTTTATGAGGAGAAAGGCGAAGGGAAAGAAGAAATTGAAAAGCCCACATGTCTACACAGGGTAAATAACAGTAACAATAATAATAATAATAGTAATAAAGCACGCATAGCAATCCGGATGTGCCTTAAAAGCTGGCTGCAGGAGCTGCGGGGCTTTCTGCTCCCCCCAGCCTGGCAGAGCGCAAGGGAAAGGGGTGAGGGACGTGCAGGCTCGAGGTGCAGGGTGTCCGGGGGTGCCAGCCAGGTCCACCCCGTCCGGCCTGCGGTGCAGCGGGCAGGGGAGGCCGGCGAGGAGAAGGGGGCTGAGGCTGAGGGATGTGCAGCGCCGGGCGCCCATTGGGAGCACCGAGGTGTGGGGCAGCTGCCGGACGTGGTGCCAGGACTGTGCCAGCCTGGCTGGGCGGCCTCTGCCCAGCCCTGTCCCTGCTGCTGCTGCCGGACCCGCGGACGGCCCGGGACCCACGGAGCAGCAGCTTGTGTGGGAGCGTGGGGAGCTCCCTCCACCAAAAGGAAGAGCAGCAGTGTCTTGTACTGTATGTCACGACGTGGCGAAGCACAAATGAATAAATACCTATCGATGCGGGTATTTACTATGAACTTTCAGCGTATTTTGCTTTATTCCAGGACATTTAGCTCCTCTCCGAGTTTCTGTCTGTCCAAGCTGTGCCTCATGTAATGTGAAAGCCTTTCCGTGTATACTAGCTACACTTTATTTTTATTGCATTACTTAGATCTTTGCCATCACACGACTTTCTTATCTGGTGACAGAGACTATGCCCTTGTGCTGCAATGTTATTTTATTATTTGGGTGGGTGGGTGAGCGTGAGTGTGTGTCGCCTTCTCCAGGCTGTCCGGGGCCGGCCGCTGCCTCCCGGCCCCGAGGCGGGGGTGCAGGCTGGGGGGGGGGCTGCAGGCCGCCCGCGGTGGGGCAAGGAGGCTCGTCCCTGGTGCTGCAGCACCTTTGGACTCTGGAGCTTCTACCAGGGCGAGTGAAAAATAATCAAACGAACGGGCCCCCTTGCAGGGAGCGCCGCAGAGCGTTCCTCCCCGGGGGGTGGCCGCAGCAGGGCCCCCCCAGGCGGGACGGCGTGGTGGGAGAGGTGCGGCCGTGTGAGAGCGTGACAGCGGGAGCTGGGCGTGCGTGTGTGTGCGTGTGTGTGCGGGCGGTGTGGATGGGTATGTAACATGTATGTATATGCACACACGTCGGTGGGTTTTGTTTTTTTGAATTTGGGGGGGGGGAGGGATCTGCATATAAAGTTTGTCAGAAACCCTGGTTACCTTCATAAATAAACAGCATATATTCTACCGTAGCCACCGCCTGTCTGTGTGTATCCAGCTCGGTCTCCGCAGCAGCAGTGCGGACACCCCCCACCACCCCCCGCTTCCCCCGGAACGCCCCCGGGCCGCCTTCGGGGGGCACAGCCCCTCGCTGCCCCCGAGGAGCCCACCCACCGTCGCCTTTAAGAGCGCGGCGGTTCCCCGCACGCTTGTGCTGTGGGACGTGCCCGTGAGTCACCGCCGCTGCGCCCGGCGGGGCCGGGGGCTGCTCCCGGGGGCGCGGGGCCGCAGGGGACGAGCCGCCCCCCGGGGCACGGCGGCGGCTTGCGAGGGGCGGCCGCGGGCAGGGCCCGGCGCCGCTCGCCCTCCCTCAGCGCCGCCGCTGCCCGCCCCGGCCCTCCCCTCCCCGGGGGGGGGGGGGGGGGGGTTCCGCCGCGGGGCTCGGCGGGGCCGGGCGCGGAGGGGCGGTGGCGGGAGGCCCGGCGGCCATAGGGCCCCGCGCCGCCGGGCGGGGGGGGGCGGCGGCCCCGGCCGGGCCGTCCCGGAGCTGCCCCGCGGCGGCGGCCGGCCCCGAGGTGAAGCAACGCCCGGCCCGTGGCGCAGGGCCCGGCCGTCGTGCGGGGCGGTCAGCGGGGGGCCCCCCGGTCGCCGCCCGCCCTCCCCTCCGGCGCCGCCTGCCCGGCGGGTCGGGCCGGGGCCGGGCTGGGGCCGCGCCTCGGGCCCCTGAGGAGAAGCTGCCCCCGGGCCCCGTCCCCTTCAGCAGCAGCTGTGGCCGCCTCGGAGCAGGAACTGAACACCCCGGAGAGAGATGGAGCCGGCGGTGCCCGGGCCGCGGCCTCCCAAGGGCTCCCGGGTGGGCGAGCCCCTCCCGGCCCCGCCGTGGGGCAGCTCGGAGGGTGCGGGGGCCGTGGCACCCCCGGCTGCGGAGCGGAGGGAAGGCCCGGCCGCTCCTCCGGGATCCCCCGCCACGGCTGGGCCGGGGATGGGGACCGGGGGGCGGGGAGGAGTAAGGATTTGGTTTTTCAGTTGGGAGTAAATCGAGGGGTTCGGAGCTGGTAGGTTTCCAAGGGAAGAGCTAAGTTCTCGTGGCGCTGGGTGAAAATAATGACTTTTACTTGTGCTTCCTTCCTCCCCAGCCCTGGGGAGCTGTGCTCCCGTCGGGTATGAGGTGCCGTACTGAGTAATGCCGTCCAACGTGTAGAGTGGGGAAACGCTGTTATCATTTGAGCAGAGATTATTGCAGGGTATATGTGGGAGGGACTGTAATCTGGTGGTTAGAGCATGGGAATACAGCCCTGGTCGTTTGAGTTACGCTCTGAGCTGTGACTCACCGTGTGTGTGTGTTTTCAGCAAATCATTTACGGCCTCAGACAAAGCAGATTTTTCCATTAATTTAAATGAACTGTAGATTAAACAGGTCTTCAGCGGCAGAAGAATCACCCATTCTGTGATTCAGAATGGAGATCACCTCTACCCCATAGGTGTTTTAACAGTTAAATAAACACAGCGTGCCCTGAATATTGCGAGGGGTGAGTTATTGATAGCAGAGCAGTGTCCAGAGACACTTGCCTTCAGCAGGGTGCCACAGCGAGCGGTGCTCCCTGCTCCTAGCCCTGACTGTGGGCTGAGCCTTCAACAAGGACCCCGCCGCCGCCTCGACACACACGTTCTCACAGCTCCACGCTCCCCACAGCCCCCCCCCCGTGTTCTCCACAGCCTGTGCTGGGTTCTGGCAGCCCCTTCCCGGCCCTCCCCGGCCACCGCTCGGCATCTTCTCTGCCTCTCAGCCCGGACCCAGGCCCCAGAACCCGTCCCAGCCTTCTGCGAGCCCCCACATCCTTCCCAGATGAAGAAGGTCTCGCAGTGGCATGTTTGGGGGTGTTTGCCCTGATGCCAGGGCGAGCAGTCCGGCAGTGTTCCCAGCTCACCTGAGACCCCACACCTTTTCAGCTGTGTTCAGGCATGTTGCTCTCTAAGCTGCCTGAAAGGAGGGTGTAGCCAGGGGCTATCAGTCCCTTCTCCCAAGGAACAGGCGATGGGACAAGGGGAATCAGCCTCAAGTTGCACCAGGGGAGGTTTAGGATGGATATGAGGAAAAATTCCTTCATGGAAAGGGTTGTCAAGCCTTGGACGCTGCCCAGGGCAGTGGTGGAGTCGCCATCCCTGGGGGGATTTAAAAGCCGGGCAGACGTGGTGCTGAGGGACAGGGGTCAGTGGTGGGTTTGTCAGTGGTGGGTTGATGGTTGGACTCGATGATCTGAAAGGTCCCTTCCAACCTGGGCAATTCTATGGTTTTATGCGTTACAAAGGCTGGGTGGTGGAAAGGGTGTTTGTGCCTGTCTGCTCCAGGCATCCCAGGGCAGCTGGAGCTGGACAGGAGCTCTGGGGATCTCCTTGTCCATCAGGCTCACATGAAGGTGTCTGGAGCCCACGCTGCTGCGGGAGAGGATGGCAGGCGGAGGTGGCAGCGTGTCATGGATGCTGCAGGTAAGTGTGGCAGGACCGTGGGCATTCCCACTCATCTCCCTCCACCAAGACTGGCCACCCCAGCTTGGGCTCGGGCCTGAGCAGCCCCAGAACCGAGCTCTTCACACACAAAGATTGTCTTCCCCACCGCGGGGTGGCTTTTTGAGGGTTTCCCCCCCCACGCCTGTTCCCTTTCCAGGCAGCGGCACTGCCCGCCTCTGCCCGTCCTGCCCCACCAGTGTGGCTGCCCGGTCCTTCCTCCTCCACCCTCCTCAGCCCCAGACGTGGGGCCGGGGACGCGTGGGGGCCGGGACGTGGGGGTGGGCAGCACCGAGGCCGGGCGAGCAATCACATGCTGGGGAGGAAGGAGCAGCGTCTGCGGCACTCTGTACAGGGTTGAGAGATTGCTCATGACCACGGCAGAGTCCTGCAGCGGCTCGGGGGGGGGGGGGGGATGTCAGGATTTCGCAGTGATTTATGTTTTTTTCCCCTGCGATAGGTGGATTGCCCCTGGGGAGCTTCCCTCACCCACCTGTGCGGGGGCTCGGAGGGGCAGGAAGGGTTTTGTGCTGCTCACACAAGGTTCCACGCTGAAGGGGGGCAGTGGAAGATGCTTTGCTTGAGGAGAAAGCAGGTGGTTCTTGGTGCTTTGCGCTTACTGCTTTGAATTTACTGGTTGAATCGGATTTGACCCCATTCAGTGGTGAAAAGAAGGACAAATGTCTCACTGAGTAGAGGGTGGAGGAACAGCCCCACTGCCCTCTCTCGGTAAAATAGATTGACTAGAAAATAGTGTTTTATACAGAGACATCTCTGGTTCTGGGCATCTCTTTCTTGCCCCGTAATGAAACCCGTGCTTATATGAGTGGAATCGCAGACAGACATACACCTGGCACAGAAATACCTGTGTCTTGGTGTGATTTGCTGTGTCAGATTGGAGGTAACTGCATTTTGAAGCTGAGGCAACGCTCAGTAGTAATAAGCGTATCACAGGAAACTCCAGAAGAATCAGAAAGTCTGTTTGGATCACTCCCATGATATATTATTAATAGTTATTTTTTGTTATGGTTTCTCATCTCAGACTTAAGCTATGGACCCAAAGAGAGAAAGTTGGTCTTTATCCCAAAGAGTTTACAGTTTTGGTGGAAAATCTTCATGTGCCCATAGTTTATCGAGCACCCGTATGTCCCGAGTAACCCTGTTCTGTGCAGGCAGCCTGAAGCAAAAATCAGCTGTTTGGAATACAGATTTTTTTCCTGTCGTTTCCATCGCGAGGTTTCTCCCCAGGCTGTCCCGGGGGTGGGGGCAGCGTGGTTACACCTCCTTGCTGGAGACTCCCGCAGCCTGGAGCAAGGAGAGGTGGGCTGATGTCTTAAGGACTGTGTGGATGTGCCTCTTTAATTGGAAGGGAATCCTCACAAAAGGGAATCCGATTCATTTACTCTAAATATTTAAGTGCAATCTTCTTACTTTAACACCATCCTTTTTTTCCTGCAGTATTGCATCTTGCCCCTGAAATTAATAGTTAACCACGGAGAAAGACAGGTCTGGCAGAATGGAAATCAGGCATTCTATTATCCCATGAGTCACGTACGTGCAGGGAACCAAACAAGTGTCAGCCAATGGCTCCGAGCCCAAAATATGTCAAAGAGGAGATGCGTATCTTCATTTATATTAAGTAGATAGAAAGCTTGTTGCCGTTCCCATTAAAGAGGTTGGAGTTCTGCCACTGGCTGTGGTGGGAACAGGATCGGGCCCATGCGGTGGGAGCGGGCGCTGGTTGCCTGCCCTGGCTGTATTTTCTGTGCAGCAGGTAACTCACGTTTTAACACCCATTTCCAGTCGACAGGGAGACTCAAGAGCTCCCCTGGTTCTGGGCATCGCTCCTTCCTGTGTTGGTTTGATGGCTTCTCCTAGGACACGTGCCACCAGTGCGGGCAGCGATGGGGGGTTGGTGGCCAGAGGCTGCAGGGAGGGACCGGCACAGCGCCTTCTCTGAGCAGGGCTGTGTGACTTCTGATTGCTTACCTTTAAAGTAAAGAAATCATATTTAGGAATTAAGTAAAATAATAATTAAGCGTTCAAACTGCTTTCTCTGGCAAAACCCCGTTGGAGTCAGGGGAAGTCTTGGCTGAATAAATGCCTCAAAATGTGTCAGAACTTTCTTGAACACGGGGGAACTTTTGTACCTCAGTTTTCTCACTCTGGGTGTTCCCTCCATGGCTTCTAATGTGTCCAGCTGCAGACCTGCCGCGAGAACCAGAGAGATCCGGGGCTGCTGATACGTGTGGGATCCACTGCGTGGTTTGTCCTGGAGTCCTGCGGGGAGAGGAGGCGATGGGAGCAACCACCAGTGAGTACGCCCCAACCAGCCCCTGAGAGGTGAGGCGCCAGACCCGCTGTTGGACACAGAGTGTCAGGTGTTCTGGCTTCGTGGACAAACTTGGAGTCCCCTCTGTCAAACATGTGCTTTATTTTCGTTATGTTGTCATTTATACATTGGGGTTTAATTTGCTTTGGGGGAACCAAGTTCAGTTTGGCGGCCTGGGAATGTATAGTCACTAACTTTTTGAAAGTTATTTTCACATTTTTATTGACATGCCACTTCAGTTAAAGCCCTGGTGACAGAGGCCGGCTGAAACGAGTGTCTGTTGTTGATTCATAATTGTGCAAATTAGCATTTAGACTTCTCATAAAATAATATAAAAATTTGGAAGGCTGTGTGCCAGTGCTGCTTGCTTCATTCCAGTCAGCAACCCTCCTGTGTTTACTGGAACTCATGTTAAATATCAAAAGAATGGGATTGCCAGGGTTTTCATACCAAAAATTTCTTGACCTATCTTATTATTGGTTACAGAATTGGCGTATTCCAATTGTTTCTGGAGGCGAGAGGCGTTGCTATTGACTACAGTGAAACTGGGATTTGATTCCCTGGACTCCCGATTTAAGAATAGCAGTGTATTATTTGGCTTGCTAAGTGAGGAATGTATATAATAACTCTATTGGCAATGTTTATTTGAAAAAAGTCAATATATGATTACCACATGAAAGCATCACGTTCTGATTTTAAGTGAACATGTAGGTAATGTAAATAAATAAAGCTCTAGGTATACTGTTTGATGTTTGCAGTGGGAGCAATAACCTTTGCAAATATCACATCAAGAATCCTGAGCCAATAAAACCCATTTGAAGGCAGCCTTTGCTATGGTAAGGTCCGAGTGGGTATTTCACGGACCCGTAACAATATATAGGTCATTGTGTAATACGTGAAGAGTGTCATTCACATTTTTAATCTAGCTCAGGTAATTTATTTTGTAATTTGATTACCAAGTGGTGTAGGAAATCTGATGTTTTCACTATCAGTAATAGAACTGTAACTTTTATTAGCTAATTTGTGTATGGATGATTTCCTTAGCATTTTAAACAGCGGCAGATGTTTCTTGACGTGACTGCTGTTCGTCATGACTTTAGTGCAGTAGCTGGATGTATTCCTCAGTCAGTGACCTGGATTATCCCCGCGAGAGCTCCGGAGCACCGGCTGAGAGAGACAGAGGGAGATTTCGCGTATTCGTTTAATGGAGTGGAATTTGCTCCTCCCCTTGCAGTAGCCGACAGGAGAAGGTTTCGAGTAATGCAAGCGTTTTAGGGCTCGGCTGAGCACTACATATTTTGGTATTTGTGTTTTGTGCTTGTAACTGCGCAGCAGATTTTAAAGGCTGATGTTTGTCTATGCAAGGTGCCTGCTCCATGCCCAGTACGGATTACGGGGGTCTTCTCGGTGGTTTTACTGGGCGTTACTGGTTGGTTTGGAGGGAGCTTCCTGGAAGGACACTGAGTTGTGTCCAGCTTTTCTTCCTTGGGCACGCTGCTGCCAGGGAGAAGGTTTGGGTATGGATGCAGCCGCTCTTCCCTTCGCAAACCAGGCATTTGGCAGTGCCACCATGGGCAGGAGCACAAACCGGGCTCTCGGAGACGAGGAGGGATGGATGTGGAAGAAAATGTGATGCTGGGGGAAACTAGAGCAGAGAGAAGAAAAAAGGCTGGGACTGGGATGTAGAAGTGAGGATTTTTAGAGTTTGATTCTGCCAGTGGCCAGATTTGCGCTGAGTTTACCTGGATGGGGAGCAAATGTTCAAGGAGAAGAACCCGGGAAAAGGGAGAGAGGAGAGCTGCCCCACGTCTGCTCCTGGAGGGGTCTGGCACTCGAAATGGGATCCAGCCGAAGCTGGGGCACATGTGTGTGCTGGGGGATGGCAGGCAGGCTGTAGGCGTGCTGAGGCGTCTTCGTTTTTTTAGCTTTCATGCTATATAACATAATCTGTTTATTTAGCAAAGCGTATTTTTGCCCCAGTCAGAGTCATTTCCCATGAAAAGCAAAGTGCTCTTGCTGGAGGAGTGCTGGGTTTTGTGAAATATGAGAACAAGGAGAAAAGTTTCAGAAAATTTTGAAGCATAGGGAAATCCTTCCCTGAATTTCTTCCATGTGAAGGGATAGCAGGGGAGAGGAACAATTCAGGTTTGGGGTAGGTGCGCATCCCGGGCACCCTTTTGTCATGTCCGGTGTGGAATACACCCCCTGCTGCAGGAGGAAACACACGGTGCGAGTGAAACCGTCTCGCAGCTCTCCTGTTCGCCTGTCCCACAGAACTGGGAAATTAGCTTTCAGGGAAGAGTTGTCAGTCAGAGTGTGCGTGTCGTCATAGGGCTTAAAATGCCTCCCGATATTGCCATTTTACAGGGCAAACTTGCCCCATAAGCAGCTGTGGGTCCCAGAGACAGCATTTGCATGGCTGTGTGTGTACAGTGCTGCTAATCAGTGTACATTGTTGCTGTAGTTCAGGTGAACGTTATTCTTAGATGTTGAAAAAAATGTGACATTGTTGCACAAACAAATTAAGCTGTTGTTTATGTGTATGACACGTTTCTTTTTTGGACACAAAATACAAGTTTTCAGGAAAATCTTGCATTCTGATTAAAATGCAGGTCAGAGAATCAAAAGATTTTCAAGCCAAATGATATTTTCTGGTGATCAAAATGTATAGGCTGCTCTAGATTTCCTTTTAAAATGAGTTTTATGTGTTTCATACATGACTGCGTTAGTAGAGTCTATAATCTGTTGGCAGTTATGACTTCTGGACCTTTGCAATTTCAGTAATTTTATGTGCTAATAAATGGCTCATAGGCAGCTCCCTCTTGCCAGCCAAAACAATAATGCTGACTGAAGAATCAGGAGACTTTAAAAGAAAAGGGAAACAAAAAGAAAAAAAAAAAGGAGGAAAAGAAAAGGAAGAAAGAGAGTGATAAATGAGGGGATCTTTTTCCAATTTTGTGTCTTGCACTCCTTTAGCTTAGTGCACTTAGAGCGAGGCTTTCAAACTTCCACTGTGCTCATGCTTTTTAATGACAAAGCGCTAATTCTGGGGAGGTGGGGAAGACGCTGTTTGCGCTGAGACCTGTGATGGGAGCGTGAGCTGGCGATGCTGCTGAGCATCCTCGGGCACAGCGGAGCGGAGCCGGGAGCGCAGATCTGCCTGCCTGTACCCCCGGCCGTGGGTCCCCAGGAGGAACAGCATCACGGGGTTCCTGTGCGGGGGTGACACGATGCACCCGCGGGAGGACGGTCACCCCGCGCTGTTCCCCGGCAGCCCCGGTGTGGAGGTGCTCTGGGGTGACGGGTGGGAGCAGGGGTGTGTGCCCTCGGCAGCAGGGAGGAGGGTAACAAGCCCAGACTACCTTAACTGCGAAAGAGTGACTCAGCTCTTTCTGCAAAGTTTGGAGTTTCAGCAGAATATTTTTTCCGCTATGCTGACAGCTTTTCCACCCACGTATCGCATTCGTGGCTTTGTGCCACAGAGGTATTTTGGGATTACAAAGCCTAGTGTAAATTTTTAAAGTTACGTATGCAAAAAGGTGCCTTCTGGATCCTAAAATGCATGGACTGTGTGTAGAGTGTAGGGAGTAGGAGACGTCTTTGAAAAACCCAGGGCTTGGGGAAGATATATCCCCATCTATCGTTTACCTGTTTTTATTTATCCCGCCAGAACCTGACCTACAATGTTTTCAGACAGCCTGTATCCACAGAAACAGAATCACTCTGAAATTCCCCCAAAGTTTTGGCATTGTTTTTATCATAGGGCTGAGTTAGTCATTCACATACCTGGTATATACTATTCTTTTCTTGATCCTGTTACTGTAAGGCATTCCCAGCAAATCCCGCAGGGAAAATGGAGGGAGATACACAGGGAATTAACCCTAATAAAATAAAAAGGTTTCTTAATCTGTCAAGTGTATTGCAATATTCGATGAGTTACTGTACTCAACCAAAGACAAAGTTGGATGGAGTGTGCCTGTAATATTCTTCCAGCACATTGAGCCATTACATGCGAATATATCCCCTCTGCTTAGAGCAAGCCGTTTGTCAGTCCCTTGTGCAAGACTGTGACCCGCTCTCACCCTGTGACGGCTGCGTGAATCAGGAGGGGCTGAGGAGGAGGAGGACAGTTAGGCGCTGGGGATTCTGCTTGGTCATTTATGTCTTCAAGCAGCCCAGCTGCGGAATCCAAAGGTTTGCTCTGTTGTCACAATTATTTTTTTCATGCCACAAATGCTGATACAGCAGCAAAAGCCTCTATCAAGGGCCTCACCACATCATGGGACTGGAGAAGAAAAAGAGCAGAAGTCCAGGGGAGTGATGTTAGTGACCAGTAACCACCACCATGGCAGATGGCTCTTGTAGAGCAGGCAGGGCTATGGCTTCTTTTGACTCCGTGTCAGCTGAAGGGGCAGTAATTCCTTTGTGATGTCCACAGCGCTCCTCAGCTTTCTCTGGGGTTTGGATTTTGGGGTTTGGCATTGTGTTTTGTTTTGGCCGTTTATGAGGTTACTTCCAAAGAGAAGATATAATACAAAATGACAGCATATATTAAGCATAAAAGCATTGCTGTCCTCTGGGAGCTGTCGGAGAAGAAAAGGCAGAGCCACTGAAATGCAGCCCCATCAACTGTCAGAAGTGCCCGCCGGCAGGTCAGCAGATCTCTGTGGTCACTGATGGACAGACCGAAGGCAACCAAAGGACGAGTGACTTCTGTCCCTGGCTGGCAGGAGGACGCCAGCCGGGGAAACAAGCTCAGCCTTTGTTTTGCCCTCAGGCTGCAAATGGACCCGGAGATCGGTCCTCCCAACACCTCACACCAAATCCTGATCTTATTTTTCTGGTGTCACAGTGGGGCAACTTGGTTCCTCTATTGTCTGGTACAGCAGTGTTAAAAGAGAGGGGAAAAGTCCTGCGCCAGAGCCCCGGCGTGGCACAGTTCATCACTCTGGCTGAGTCTGGAGATTTGAGAGGCTGGAATTCAAAGTGAAACTTGGTGGATGTGAGTGCCATGGGAACCAGGGCGAGCAGGAGGTTTGCATGGATCCCCTTAGGGTTGGAGCTGCCGAGTTTCATATGGTGCTAAAAAAAAAAAATTAAAAAAAAAATAGTGTCTCTGGAAAAAAAAGAAATCCGTCTGTGTCTTGAGGCAACTGTGGGCACCTTCAGCCAGCACCTGATTCACTAGCGAACAGTTACCTACGAGGCATTTCAGCTGGCAGACACTTGTCCTGGGCGCCGTAGGCCGTGAGGGCTGTTTTCAGTTTAATCTATTTTTAATGTGGCGCCTTATTCCAAACTGCTGAGTTCTCACATTCCCAAGCTGTCATGGTAATAGGATTGTGCAGTCTTACTGTCTAAGGTTTTCCACCCCAAGTGCCAGAAGTTAGGCTCCTAAATCCATATTCAGATTCCTTAATGGGGCTGTGGATCCCGCAGGAGTCGGTGGGACCTGGAGGGGGTCTGCGCCGTGGACATCACGCCAAGCCATGGGGTGCACCGGCAAAGCCTGGCTGCAGGCACCCCGATTCCCAGGTGTGGGCCACCGTACGGATGGATTGAGCCCAGCCTACGAGCACGTGTCCCCAGAGGTCAGGCAGGACGGGGTGCAGGGTTCTATGTTCAGCCCCATCGCCAGATGGAACCTCACGGAGTGACCATGTGAACTGTGACGCAATGCACGGGGTGGCATTGAAAGGGCAGGTTTAAAAGCGGCCGTTCCCCTTCCTGGTGTGGCTACCTTTTTATGCAGGTGGCTAGCAGTGTGACAGGAAGGAGGGAGGCGGGGGCCTGTCGGGGATTCGGGGGCCGGCAGAGCCATCGGGTGCCCGTCCCTGTTGCTGCCTTTCTGTCGGCGCCACTTCTCCACCCGTGATCTAACGCTGCGTATTTTTACCCCCCTACCTTCTTCTGCTATTTCTATTTGTAGCACCCTGCTAGACTTGTACCCAAGCCAATCCAAAATTCCTCTGAAACTCCCCGTGCTAGCAGCAACATGAAAGCAGAACTGCCACGGCGACGGTAGAGCTTGAAGTTAAGAGCGGTGTCAGTCCCTTCAGCCTCTGCCTTGCTCTGAGGATGGCAACCCATCTGCCGGGTGAAACAGCTCCCAAACACGGTGTTATGTTGCCTTTTCTCATGACAGACCTAACAGTACTCTCCCTGGAATTACCAGCCAGCATTTGAAGCTGATGTGTTTTTGTTGCTGTGTTTTATATGGAAGGTTTGTTTTCTTGTTGTTGTTATTGCAAGATAACAGGTAGGGCCATGAAAGCACAGCGCGCTCGCACTCAGCTGAGGCAGAACGTAGTGTACTTCAAAGAGTTTTACTGCAGTGTGGAAGTGTCCAGGCATTTTTTTTCTCTTATTTTCTACAAAGCGGGGGAAGCCGTTTTCAAAGTGTCCTGTCCCACCAGAAGACAAAGCCATAGAAGAGCCAAAATGAATTCCCATAGAACGTGTCCTTGGCTAGACCTGTAATGCTGCAGTGAGCCACGTCCTCTGGAGTGCAGGTGCAATGAAAGCCCCTTGTGCCATCGTGCCCCCCGGGCCGTAGGAGAGGTGCTCCATGGGGTGTGTGAGGAGCGGAGCAGGGCAGGGGTCTCCAAAGAGGGGCTGCCGCTGTCTCCAGCCTCCAGAGCTGGACCCTGGAGCCAACAGCAGTGCTGCTGAGCCAAAGCTTGCCGGCCGGTGCCGGGGAGGAGCCGGCAGCCAGGCTGCTGGGACGGGCTGGGGAGAGCCCAGCCTGGATGAGCCGGCGTTCCCAGGGACCGAGCAGAAATGCCACACGATGGGACAGCCCTTCTTTCCCCCTCATCCTCTCTGCTGTCATCAGGGCTGCATCCAGACCTAACCTGGGCATTTGGGACATCTCTCCTCCTTACAGAGTGTGTGTTCGATGTCTAGAGGGCAGACTGGAAATATGGGTGTTTCTGAAATCTCCTTCTGCTCCCACATCCCTGGCACCCGTCACAGCATGGAAACCTCACTCAGGACTTTGTGCGTGAGTCCTGTCAGGACTCTCATGGCATGCTTCTCCCCAGGGACAGTGCCAGCAACACCCTGAAGTAGGACAGTCGTGCTCCTTCCTTCTGGCTGCTGCCTGTCTTCCAAGTCACTGTCTTTTATTTTAGAGCACTGACTGAGGAAGTGGGAGACCTGGGTTCAATGCGTTCCTCAATCTGAGAGCCTTCGTCTCTCACTTCCCGTGAGCCTGTCCAACAGCTGGCCCCTCTGCTATTGCCAGGGAGCGCTTTGGGGTGAAGCCGTGCCTTCCACCAACGGGGCGTTTGCGCTCCCCGGCCCGCTGTCGGCAGGCAGCTTCTGGTTTAGAGTGACAGGGTCAGAGCTTCGTGGTGTGAGGAACCTCGGGCTGCATTTGGTGTTCTCGGAGCTAGTTTGCAAGACCCTGTGGCTTAGGGGGGATAGTGTGCCCAGGGGGGTCATGGAGTCCCCCTTCTCTGGAGATCTTCAAGACCCACCTGGATGCAGTCCTGAGTAAATGTGCTCTAGGCGTTCCTGCTTTAGCAGGGGAGTTGGACCAGATGATCTCTAGAGGTCCTTTCCAACTCTGACAATTCCGTGATTCCGTGTGCAGTGCATCTCCTTGGAGATGCTCTTCTGGCAGGCACAGAAGCAGAAAACTTGAATGTGAACCAAGGAGAAACCACAGAGTGCAGGTGGCTGAGAGACGATGACCTCAGTGACTCCGGACCTCAGTGAAGGTCTGGTTTTATGCACTTAAGTCTCTTGGTGGTGGTAACTCTCTGAAACCCATCTCTGCGTTTGCCTCCTCTGTGTGGACAGATCCTGGCGGATCAGCCAGATCTTTACTGCCTCTTTGATAAACATTTCCAAGGTTTATTAAATGTGCTCTGTGACGTTCTTTTGTGGAGACAGTAATTTGACAGTCATCATGTGAGAAACTAAGAGTTTGCCATCTGGCCTGGCAAGACTTTTTTTCTCTCCTTACTATTAATTAAACTGAGGTTATTGCAAAATTTTATTACGATGGTTATGATTTGTGCTGTGATAACGCCGGGGCTGATGCGAGGCTTGCAAGCGCCTTCCACGCTGGTGACGTTAGAGGGAGGTGCACCTGAGCAGCACCTCCTCGGACGCGGTGTTGGCTCTGATAGCCAAGGGCCAGTTCCTGCTGTCCCGATCCAGGCACCTTACCCTGGAGCAGGTCCATCTGGTTCTTGAGGGTGGTTTCACAAGCAGGAAGATGTAGCTGGGGGGGAGGAAGGGGGCAGCTGCTTGGCCACGGTAGTGTCCTGTAACATGCCCTGGCAGGAGATCTTACTGACCACAGCTTTGCCCTGCTTGGTTGAGGCTGTGACCATCCGTGGGAAAGTAGATTGGCAGCAACAGATTGTTAGAGCACAGTAAGAAAAGAAGGGAGGGAAAGGCAGTAGGGCCAAAGCTGAAATCATCTGCAAAAACCAGGTGCTGAAGGTGCTGGGGTGAGGAAGAAGGAAACGAAGGTTTTCTGGTGATGGGACAGGAGGTGGCTGTGGCCTGTAGGGGATGGATGTGTGTGGCGTTTGGCTGTCTAACCTCTGTTTCCAATCCACGCTGACACCCAGCCCAGGGACCTCGGGCATCAGAGGCTCTTGCTTGTTCTTCAGTGGTCTCCAAACGGTCACTTTGCAAATGTGCTGATACTGGCAGGTTTGAAGAAGATGGCTGGGAATGAGGTCTGTGAGAAGCCGTCCCCTGGCACTGACTCTTGACGTCTTTCCCCTCTTTGTCAGAGACTTGAATGCTTCACTGCTCAGAGTTAACTCAACAGCTTCACAAGAGATTCAATAATATTTGTTTTTACCCAAATCCCTCGAAGTCTGAGGGACTGGAGACAGCATCAGTTTGAGTTGGAGAGCCAAGAAAAGTAAATCATCCTTGGGTCAGGGTGAACTCTCATTTGAAGAGGCCACAGACGGCAAAGATGTTCATGAATCAGCAGTTCCACAGACCTCTGCCCATTCAGAGAGTCCTGTGTATAAACAGACATGAAAACAGCACAGAGCCACAGAGCTTTCCAGATCCTTCCCCTTCCCTTTGCGCTGCTGAGGGCGACCTCTGCGGAGTGGGAGGAGAGGGGTGAGGTGCCAGGCGCTGAGCTGGTCCCAGGGCTGGTCATCCTCACCCTCTGCTGCAGCTGTGACGGGGCAGAGCCCAGGGCGAGACACGGCTCCCCGTGTCCCTCTTCACCTGGCAGCACCCGGGCCAGTAAAGGGGGCAGCGACCGACAGGCCTGGTGTCAGAGATAAAGGTAAGGAGGAAGGGATTAGGCGAGGACATGAGGTGTTGCAGGGCTCCAGAGCAGCTCCTGGGTTGAGTGGAGAGAGTCTGTCACCCCGGACAGTGCTCCCCACAGCTGATGGATGAGGAGGTGAGGCAGAGGGATGCAGCAAGCCCTAGTGACACCATCCTGCTCTTTGAGTCCATGCACCCATGAGTCTGGGACCCCAGCGACCTGTCAGGGTGCTGATTTCCTCACCGTGGTCCTGTTCCCTGCTGGTGGGATGGTCTGTCCTTCCCTGCTGTGTGACAGAGACAGGACCGCAGTGGAGGATGCCGTGTCTGAGAGCACAGAGCTCACGGCTGGTGAGGCAAGGTGGGACAAAGGGGGTCTGCACAAATCCAGAGTGGCCATGCCTGTGGCAAGCAGAGGTTACACACAGCTGAAGTTCTCCCCTGCAAAGGTGTCATCTCAGGCTCTCAGCAGACTCAAACAGCCTTCCCTTCATCCTCCCGGTGCCATTTTTATATATATATATTGGTGGGGGTTTTTTTTTCTATCATCACAGTCACAAAAGCTTCAGAAAGCTCTGGATAATTCCATGGCTGTGTGAGCGACTGCAGGCCAAGGGTGTGTGCCTGGGCAGAGCGTGCCTTACCCCGCAGAGACCCCCCGTCTCCTGCCGAGCTGGTGTGGGGGGATTCTTCCTGCCCCTCTTTGATGTTTGCCAAATGCCATGCTCGGAGAGTGCAAGTCCAGAGAGCCGTGCCGAGGACCCCCGCCTGGTTTCGCTTGAGTATTCTAGGATCTGCTGGCCAGGAGGGCTCCCGGAGAGCCGCGGCGTGGCTTCCATCCCTGCCCGAGCGCGAGCCCGGGGGCGCTGGAGGAGGAGATGTCAGTGGTGAGAGCCGGCCAAGCCAGAGACTGCGCCGGGGTTGTTTGCCAGACTTTTATAGAGTGTCTATCTGGGATGAAACACAGAGCCCGGATCTTCAAAGGGCTGTGTGGGCCGGCAGCTATGGGACTCCTAGTAAAGTTACTGGGCATCACACCACTGAAAACTTGTGTGACACCCACGTGTTTCTGCCGAGGAATAGCTGGGGCTGGGGCAGGGGCTGCCCGGACAAGGGGACATGGAGGCAAATGAACTCTGCCATGCCCCCAGAAGAGGGCTAAAATTTCAGCCGCGGGGCTTGTGTCTTGTTTTGTAAGGAGCAATTACAGTGGGTATCACAGGAGATGTAAAGCAACGTGTGAGACATTCGGATTTATTGTCAGCCGATAAGATGCTTCAAATTAATTGCTGCATTGGAGAACATCTAACCTAACTCTGTAA
Organism: Calidris pygmaea; assembly: GCA_003697955.1. NCBI lineage: Eukaryota > Metazoa > Chordata > Aves > Charadriiformes > Scolopacidae > Calidris > Calidris pygmaea. The sequence goes on along the minus strand of QJSC01005592.1, from coordinate 494,519 downwards.
AGAACTTGAGGGAGTTAAGTGGAGTAAATTGGATGAATATGACCAAAGTTAGAGCATCTGGCTGCCACCCACCTTTCCAGAGAAGAGAAGAGGTTCCCAGAGAGTCTTCAGGAGGTGCAGAGCGTTGGGAGTGAGCACAGGCACAGGGTGAGGAGTGGCCCCCCAGGCAAAGCCCAGTGATTGTATCAGAGAGAGCCAAGGGGGGGGTCGCTCTGGTCACAGCACTTTCTGTGGCTCTGCCAAGACACTGATGGGTCCAGACTCAGTGTAGACAGACTCCCCTTTTCTTACTGTCCCGACATCTCTCAGGCTTTAATGTGAACTAACTACTATTATCCTAATTTTACAGATGGGGACAGACAGGTTACGTGACATGCTCGAGATCACATGAGCCGTCTGTGTCAGAGGAGAAACTGCACCTGGCTCTCTCCGTTGTGAGGCTGTTCCTCCTGACTGCAAACACCACATCCAGGTTGACCTCACCTGTGTCCTTTCTGTCCCTCCAAATGGTAAGTTTTTTGAACAAATCAAAGAAACAAAAAAAAGTCACTCCTTGGATTTAGACATCCAATCCTCTGTATGCTGTGGCGTGATGCACCTTGCACCTGCAATTAATACAAGTAATTACTGCTTACTGCAAAGGCATCACTGGTTAAGAATCTAGATGAAACTTTCACCTTGTTTACCGAGTGCCCGATGTTGCGCGATTCAGAATGGATTTGGGTGATACCTGCAGGATAAATTAACTTACAGTCCACATGAGTACTGCCAGCTCCTTGGCGCTATTGTTACGATTTCGCCACCACTGGAGCTTTAATACCAATATAGAGAAGTCAGGTAAATAATTGGGTAGGAAAGGTAGTCATCAGCTCTTGCAGAGGTTGCAGAGGTCTTGCAACCTCTTCCTTGAGGTTGTCGGGTTGCCTCCTCCACTCACAAAGGTTTAATATAAGGCTGACAAAGGAGTGGGTATCCATAGTTTGCTGGAACATGTGCATGTTCTTGGTCTTCAGCATCATTGAAGAGCAACAGGAGTAGGATTTCCAGGGTGCCCCAGGAACCACTGGTGATGGATCCCGGGGCACAGGACCCCTGGGGCACATCCCACAGCCCCATTCTGAGCAGCGCAGTGACTGAGAGACCAGCTTTCAGCGGAACAGCCCGTCCTTTCGACTCCGTTTCGCAGCCCTCCGCTGCTCCAGCTGTGCCGTGGGCTGCTGCTGTCGCCCGGCAGTGCTGCCAGCGGCACCGGGCTCCTGGCCTTTCAGGACACCAAAGGGACAGCCATTAATTGAAACTCATCAGGCAAACAGCCACTTCTGCTTGCTGTGGCTCTGTTCTCGGCTCTGAAGCCAGGCTGACAATTTTTGCTGGTTTCTCAGACCTCCTATTGAGTCTTGTTAATTAATATTTGTGAAGTACTTAGGTGTTTTCAGGTTTATGGTGATCCGGAGTATTGTTATTACCATTGGTATTATTAATACTAATAATACTGCTAATAACCTTAGTGAGCCCGGCAAAATTCAATTTGACTAAAATCTGTGCCACAGATGAAAAAACCTAAGTCTGGTGATGTGAGGGGGTACGTGACTCAGTTACCAGTAACTGCTGTTTACAAGGGGCAGGAAGAGTATATTTGCTCAAATGAAAAAAGGTCAAGGCAGAGGCCCATTTGCTGTTTGTTAATAAGTAATCTAAAGTACAACACAGCTTTACTGTAACAAATCAGCCTGGCTTAGCTTTTCTTCCATCACCATTATTTCCAATCCAGTTTTGGACTGAAATGGCAATTCAAAAATAATCCACCTTCTCATAGACTGTTTTTAACATCTCCAAATCTCTGGAGAGGATTTGTAACTGAGGAACAACAGCAACAAAAAACCCCTTTCCATATTTTTGCCAGTGTTTGTCTCAGGACACTGCAGGCAACCAAGGTTGAACTATCAGATAGGGCATTATTTATCTCCTGGGAAATTCTCCTTTAGGCTCAGACCTGTGCATCTTCCCTATGGAACGGTGCCAGCCAAGAGTGGGGTGTAGCTGCCCCGCTTACAGCCACCCCACTGAGCTACTGATGTAACGTGCAGAACCACCGGTATCACCTCGGAGCCTGGGTCCCAGTCAGCAGTTAAAGTTCAAACACGGGTGCTAGAGAACATCCTCCTTCCAGGTGACTGAGCACATGTGCACTTGATGCACTGCGACCCCTGCCCTCTCATTGGCTTTTGCAGAAATTAAAAAAAAAAAAAAAGAGAGAAAAGGCCATTTTCCAAGCAGCACTTGTCTTTAGCCACTGAGCAGTGCTCTGGAAAAGGGCTGGAGCCTGTGGCTCACCTACCGGCTGCGGGTAGGACTCACTAGGATTGGTTTTGCCATTAATGAGCCACTTAAAGTGCTTATCAAGAAGGCAATATCTGTGCCAGCTGCCAGCTAACCACAGCTCCCGCTGGTAACCCCCGGTGGTTGTGTCCTCCAGCCACACTGGCCCGAGGTGCGGGCCCTGTCCCGGCCGTGGGGAGGGTGATGGGGAGTGGGGAGCCGGGCAGAGCCCAGCCAGCCTGGCAGTGCCAGCGTGCCCCCGCAGCGCCCGGCCATCGCCCCCGCCTGCTTTGCATTATGCAGAGCTGTTTCTGTAAGGAAGGCGGCAGGGACACACACACACACACGAGGTCACCTTTGGAAACAGAAGCCGTGCAGGTTGCAAACTACAGTCCCTGGCGTCCTGAAATGCAATTTTGAAAGGCAATGGCCCTTTAACACCCCAACAACCCCTGCTCCGGCAGTCCCAACTGCCTTGTAACCCGGCAGGGGGAAGAGGATGGTGAGGAAGGGTGTTCCCTGCAGAGCAGGTCACATTTGGCTGTGAGCTCAGAGCATCTTTCCAGTGCCAGAGCCGTAACACAGAGTCTTCTTGAGCTCTGTAGTCCCGGAGGGCACCAGGGTCTGCCTCCACCCAAGGCAGGGAGGGGAGGAATGGTTTCTACAGAGCTGCCCCACTGGCACCAAGCAGGAGGCATGAGGCTGATGTGAGGGATGCAGAGAATACAGGGAAGAACACGAGGGGGCTGTTGTAGGGTCTTTGCAGTGGGATGGAAAGCGGATTCATGCAGCTGAGATCTCACATGCAGCAGACGGCAGCACTGGAGGCTCCCAGCTGCCAGGAAAGGGGTATTTTGGATGCCCCAGAGCCCTCGTGTTTGCCTTACTGTTGTGTGTTATTGACACAAGAGAGGAGGAGGAGGAGGAGGAGGGGAGGGGAGGGAAGGACACCCGGTGTCCTGGGGGAGCAGGCGCTGCCCTGCGTGGGGGCTGCAGATGGGAGGCTGGCCAGCAGGACTGCTCACAGAGGTCCTTCAGCTGACCTGGCGTCTGCAGGGGCTGCGTCCCAGAGCCGGGGTGGGCAGCAGGGGGGTGCGGGGGAGTTGATGCTCACTTCGATGAAGTCTGGCTGAGCTGGGGATGTGAGCAAACAGCTGGAGGCTTAAGCAGGGTCAGGAGGATGGTAGCACAAAGTCCTGGGTGCCGTGCCTCTGCGCTGCCCTCAGGGAGGGCACACGTCAGGCAGGGAGAGCAGTGAGTTACCGGCTGGCAGCCTTTGCGGGGCGGCGATGCCCCATGAAAATGCACGTGTGCGTTACTCACGAGGTGCACGTTCACTGCCCGTGCCGGCAGCAGCGTACGCCCGGGGCAGGGGAGTGCTCTGCTCCCTCCCTGGGCGTCGTGTGATTTCCCCTCCTTGTGCACTGTGATGGGCAGCATCTGTTGTTTCTGAGTTGCCTAGCGCGTCGCAGGAGTCTTCAACAGCACTGATACGCTCCAGTCCTCCTCCAAAGACCAGTGAGGATTTACTTCTTCCCCTTACAGCAGTGGGAAAGCTGGGGTACCAGGGTGTCAGGCAACTGTCCTGAAGCAGTGGTATTAGCTAGAAATGGTTAAGTGTTCCCTGAACCCAGGCCTGAGCATAAGTCATCACCACCTTGTCACCCCTCAGTGGCATCATGACAGTCAACTTTGGGACTGTAGAGTCTTTTGCGCACAAGTGTGTTTAATGAAAAGGAAGCCCGGTGCTGCAAACACCACCATAGAGACAAACACTCTGTTCTAACTGGCAGCCAGGATGCCTGGGAAAATATGCAGGTGGTTTCAGAAAATCATAAGTAGCCTATTATCACAGAGGAGAGGGGGGAAAAAAATCCCCTGGGATTTTTTTCCCATGACCATCTGTTAATTTTCCGCCGGAGCCATTATTGATTTGCACAGGGTGGCAAATCTGGTGCTGGGAATCAGAGCTCTGCACTGCCGTGGCTGGACCAAGCAGGATTCACTGACGGGAACCGGCATGGTGATGTGCTTCCTCAGCTGGGGCCTCGGAGCTTCATGGGCCTGGCCATCGTCAGCCTCAAAGGGCTTCTGTTTCCCATAAACAAACACTGTGCTTTGCTGCACCTCGCCCTGGAGCAGAGGTGAGCCCCCCCTTGGTTACCCACCCACCGCTTTCTGTATAGGTCATGTAGTTCTCATAAAGAGAGACCAAGGGCAGAATTACCAATTTCTACCATCACAAATATAATTCGTGTAGTAAAAATGGAAACCAACCAGAACAAGCTGCACACTGTCATGAATTTGGTCCCAATGGAAACTTGTCCAGCTGGATGGTTCCTCAAAGAAATGTCATCATCTGTGCATTTTTATGGTAAAGTAATACTGCTCACGAAAAAATGTCCCTATGAGCAGTGCAAACAGATACAGAAAGTGTTTTGCTAGTTAATAATCTAAATACGATTTTTTGCTTTTTGACAAGAAACAAAGCTGTTTCCAGTCTCCCCCAAACGGTGCTGGATGCGACAAAGGTGCTGGGGGGTGTTTGGGAGGAGCTGCCGGGGCAGGGGCAGCCCTTGGTCTCTGCAGTGACAGCGGCAGGACGGATTTTCCGGGTGCCTTTCTCCCTCAGCACGTGCCAATTCACCAAACTCCTGCTGTTCCACACCAGGGCCTGGGTGCCCAGGCTGAGTAACTCTGTGGTGCGGCCCTTTGCAGATGCAATTACAAATTTTTAAGTTCTACCCAGGAGTACTTTGATGTCTCAGTATTAAGCTCTGTGTTTCTTGATTTCCAGTGCCCAGCTTCTGACTCGGAGCCAGCAATCCCTGCCGTGTGCCCGAGGCAAGCCTTGCACCGCCACACGAGGACCAAAACACTCCGTGCGGCGGCCAGAGAGAATAACAGGGAAATATTTAAGACTTAAATGCTAGAGCTGCCGTGACCCAGCCCAGCAGCTCCTCTGAAGGTGAGTACAAGGAGCCTTTCTCTCTCTGTAAAGATGTCTGGTCTGAACCGCAGCTCACCAGCAGCCAGGGAGTGACGAGCAGGGTGACAGTTCTCCCCAGGCTGTTTGTTCCCATCTGCCACCTCCAGCAGAGCACCCAGACCATGAGGCAGTGAGCTGGACACTCCAAGCCTGCTCCCGGCTGAGGATCTGCTGCTCCACAGAAGATGCTGTTGAATCACCGGGCCGGAAAGCAAGGGCACGTGCGTAGCTGTCTTACCTCCTGGTTCTAGCATTCCCATGGGAGTCTGAGATTCTGGACTCTGCTCCCAGGACTGTTTATGCATTTTACATGAAACAGTCACCAGGTAACATATAATCCCCGATCAAAGCCCTCAGGGGATTTAGGCAAAGCAACGCCCAGTTTCTGGATCCTGATCAGACTCAGGTGTGAATTGGGCTGAGCTGCTTGGCCCTGTCAGGGCTGGGGCAGCTCTGGGCATGCACGAAGGTGGAACTCCAGATAGCTGAAAGTATTAAAAAAGAGTCGGAGACTGAAGGGGCCAGGTAGTGGGAAGGACCTGGGAGCTGCCGTGGGACGTTCCTGCCAGCATTTCCATCTCAAGTACAGATTGAGGGTAAACCATCAGGTGCTCTGTAACAGAGTCCCCTTACAGAGAAACAATTGTTCTCACAGATTCCTGGAGTGGAAACTTATTTACATAACCATTTCATGTGCTTTTTGAAAGAAGAAGTCCCGTCCTGGCCTCCGCGTTGGCATGGGTTTGTTTCCAGCAGGCTGCCTGTGCGGAGCTGCACGATGGTGGCCGCCGCATGAATAGCTTGTTATTCTTACCGAGCGTGACAACTGCTGTAGCGAAATCAAGAGCAACCTGCTCTAATGTAAACTGATTTCAGATTGCCCCCGGCAGTCCCAGCTACCTCATATAACCTCTTTTTTTTTTTTTTTTTGCCAGTGTTTTTTTCTTTTTTTCCTTTTTTTTCCCTTTCCCCACCGGAGAGGCACCCCATGGTTTTTCATAAGGTGTTTTGTCACCGCTCTGGATGTTGCACTGGTGTCCCCGACCTGCAGCTGAGCTTCTCTGGATTATCTGTGGTGCATTCCAAGGGGCTCCTGGGCCAACCACCGCAGGCGTGTTTGCTGGGGATGGGGCTGTTGCATCTTTGGTATCCCCCGGCGTGCCTGGGGAGAGCCATGGGGCTGGGGAGATGCAGAGGGAGAGGGTTGTTGGGAGGGACCCTCTGTGGCACCAAACGCCTGCCGATGCCCGGTGGGCAGCGGTTGTGTGTTGGTGGGGAGCGGGGGCAGCGGGGGGTGGGCTCGGGCAGGCAGAGCTGTGGGAGCAGCAGCCCAGTTTGCCAACCGTGGCTGCCAGATTGGTGTGTGTGATGGGTGTGATATAAATTACTATCTATAAATAAATACCACAACAGCATTTTAATGAGGTGTTTTCTAGTAGCACTTGTCCAGGCTGGTAGTGTTATGTTAAGGCTAGAGAAGTATCTCCAAGCAAGCTTCTTGGCTAAACCTTCATAAACACCGTCTCACCCAAGATCTAACTATGATTTGTTTGGATAAGAGGTTTTGCTTGTTTGTTTCTGAACATACTTTCAAATATGTTTGGGTTTTTACTTTTATTTATTTATTTTTCCTTCTTGGCCCTGGTTTTGTGTTGGTGTCCCAGAACCCAACTGATGCAGAGACAGGGGACAAATCTGATGCCTTTCCTGGGCATTCCTTGCTGTTCTGACAACAAGAACCTTACAGAGGGCCTGGGTCATCTGGGGCTTTGGGGCTGGGGGCGTTTGGGGCTGTAACCTGCATCTCTCCAGAGACTGGCAGGTAAGACTATCCCGGGGGGACACGGTCTCATGGACCCGTGCCCCACGTTTGCAGTGTTGCAAATGGGCTGAGACTCAGCAACCAACTTTGATTTATTTTTGTTTCATGGCAGCTAAGGTAGTTTCTCTGAACTTTTGGCAGCCTGTGCCACTGGACAAGTGGCTGCCCATAAACTGTGCACAGCAGAGCCTGTTGGATGGGACCTGGCCACACGGGCCACAGCAACACGTGTGTGCACTGCCCACATCCACACTCTTCATCTCTCCTGGTATATGGAGTCCCCACGGCATTGTGTCACCTCCTGGGAGGTTGTCCCCTGCACGCCCACGGACACAGGTGGCTTCCTACCTCTGTGCTGGGGTAGATGGGGGCTGGAGATGGGCTGTGGGTTTCTGTCTGAACCAAACAAGTCACGGAGGGAGGCAAATCCTGGGCAGGGGTTAGGTTTGGAGTGCTGGAATGATGGGCTGGATGGACAGGGTGGGGGAAGCTCCCACAGATGACAACCGCATTGGTCAGGTACGCTTTGTCTGTAGTAGATCCATGCTGGCCATCTCTAGCTACCTTCTTGTGTCTGGACACAGCTTCTGTAGGGACTTGCTCCATAATATTCCCAGGAAAAATGTACTGATACCTTATGTAAGACATCTTCATCTTTGCTAATGCTTTGGTTGATCTCTTTCAGAAGAAGCCTGTTGATTACATGTGTTGAGTTTGTGAGACCTTCAGCATGAACCTGTGCTGTTGGTTGAGGGCATTTTTGGTAGGGAGTGGCTGAGCAGGTCCAGCTCAAAACCTAACCAGGACACACCTGTTTCTCCTCCATTGGGAATCCCTTTCTTCCAGCCTCACCACCAAGGACAATTTTCTGGCCGTTGTTGCCCGTGGCCTTTCTGTCACCTCAGGGCAGGAGCTCTAAGGGGAGGGAATGGGGAAAGGGGAGGAATGAGCCTACCAGGGCAATGGACAGTGGAGTATGGTCGTGTCAGATCCTGGCACCTGGCAAGAGGTCAATTAGTTTGAGTAAAAGGAAAGAATAAGGAGGAAGAAAGGCAGAAAGGGTAAGGTGATCTGCAGGGAGCGCTGGTGACAGGCACGGCTGTTTCTAGAGAGCGTGAGGAGCTCAGTCAACAGGAAGGGCCAGGCACTTGCCAAAATACACATTTGCACAATGGCCTGTAGCAGTTGGAATTCACAGAAGATGGTTGGGTTTCACTGGGTATAACTTTAGTTCGCTGGGGTCTGAAGTATGATCCTGAGGTGCTGCTGCAGAAAGCAAGAAGCCAAATGGTTGGAAAGCCACCAGGTCTGCACAAGTGCTGCGTTGCCAGGCTGGTGTCCCCTTGGGTGGCCTGAGGGTCTCTCCTGCCATGGGGGCCACGGCATCAGTGACGCCCCTGAACTGCTCCCTTCCTGTGGCAGACAGGCACAGTGCCGGAGGTAACGACGCAGCAGGGACACTTGGGCATGTCTTGCTAAGTAGAAGAAATATACATAATCCTGTCATCTCTTGTTGTACCTGTACTAATGCATTTCTGTGGTGGCCTTACCTTTGTAGTCCCCTCAGCAGCACATTAGAGGACACTGAACAGTGATGCACAGAGGAGCAAACGGGACGTTCACGTGGTGCCAGCACTGCCATGGTCCATGTGCGTCTCGTGAAGGAGACCGAGTTCAGGTTCCTCTGCTCAACTGGCTGAGGGCCCCGGGGTGAGTGCGAGCCCCCGCAGTCCCTGCTGCCTTCACCAAACCCGCCTCACTGGGTCACCCCCTGCGGTGACACATCACCCTTTCAAGGTGATTATTGCAGAGATGCTATCGCAAGGTGTGGTGCCCCATCGCAGTCTGGTGAGAAAGCAGCGCTCACTCACCCACCCACCCACCATTGGCACATGGTCTGAGGGTCTCTCCCCTGCTTCAGGAGGGAGAGTGGCTGATTCAGCTCCGCCTGGTGCTAATTAGGTGCTGCTGCCTGATGGAGGTTCCCATGGGGGCGATGGGAGGGTAAGCCTAAAAGTCACTGCGGAGATCAGTTGCAAAGTAAAAACATGATTTCTTGAGGTCTGTTTTATATTCAGCCCATTAATAGTTAACGGACCATATAATTTACTTGTGATTTTTTTTTAAATGATCATTAAAATGCACCTAATTGCTGTTACTCTGCCATGCTGCTATTTCTCAGCAGCTCTTTGCACGCAGCCTTCCCATCAAACTGGAAAGCAGTTCTGGAAGCAAAAATTTTACGACATTTTTGTTGTTAAAATTTAAAGAAGTACTCTTTTAGAACGTCTTTACTAAAAATGAAAGAAATTTAAAGAGTACTCTTTTAAATTCTTCTGTTCTGGATCCTCCTGTGCTCCTCCACAGCTCCTTCTGCAAGGGCTTTGCCCTCCTGAAAGCTTATCAGTTTATCCCCTCAGGTTTAGGACAAAACTGTTCCCTTGTCGGTGCAGTCCATGTTGAACCGGGCTGGTGTGGCAGGTCTCCGCTCCTGCTTTGTTTGAGTTTATTTATTTTTATATCAGGAAGGTAATAAAATTGACAGAAGAGGTTTATTCAGACTCTAACTGTACAGTTTACACCACAAGCAAAATAAAACGTCCAGCATACTTCCGTTTATTTGTGGCATCGGTGCTGAGCCATCCTGCCCCAGCAGCAGGTGACATTTCCTCCCTTCACCTTGAAGACCCTCTTCTGCCCTGTGTCCCACACGGAGCTTTTCAGTTGCTCAGTGGCCACCGTCTTCGCAGGAGGTTGTTGGTACAAAGGAGAAAACTGGTACCAGACGCGAGGCTGAGGCTGTAGGTCCCCAGCCCCAGCATGGGGGGCTTTTCCCGGGGGGGGAGGAGCATGGCGAGGGCCTCCAGCACCCCTTCACTGCTCAGCTGGATGCTCTGATCCGAGCACAGGCTGCAGGAGGCCCATGGGAGCATCAGGGTCATCATGGGAGCATTCAGCCATCTCCTTGTTCAAGTTGTGTGGAGCCTGTCCCTATGGGGAGATGTTCCCAAACACCTCCTCAGGATCAGCTGCAGCTCCCCTGGACTCAGTCCCGAGGTCCTGGAGCACCTCGGAGCTGCGGTGCTGAGGGACGTGTGACCTGTGCCATGGGGTAAGCACTGAACCCCGGCATCCTTACCCACCACATGGGCTCTCACTGATGGATCGAGTGTAGTGTCTGAATGTTCCTGTTAACACAACCTGGATCCTGCTAACACAGGAGCTGGTCTCCATTTAGCAAGGTCTGGGTTCATGTACTTTCACTGGTGAGTTGGGATGTAGGTCCTGGGGACGGCTGACTGCAGGTAGCAAAGAAAGAGGTGTGGGAGGTAACAGCTCTAAAGAGAAGGTGCATTCACATCTTCACAATTTCTAGACAGTGGACAAGAATTCTCCTGACTCAATGATACAAGGGGTCTGGATGCGGGAATAAATTGTCTTTTCATGCCTAGATCAATGGAGGGAATGGAGAAGGAAGGGAATCATGGCATTGTCAGAGTTGGAAGGGACCTCTAGAGCTCATCTAGTCCAACAATTTTGTTAATATACCAGCTTCTCCACCACCACAGAAAGCAGTGAGGTCCTGGAGTTCATTCCCAAACTGGGAACGCTCAGACCAGGAGGCGGTCGGTGTGCCTGTAGGTCTGGTTTCTCCTCCCTGGGGTGGAGGTGGGCATCAGGCCGAGGGCTGCAACAGCCACATCCTGCCTCAGCCCAGATTTGCCAATATTCATTCATTGCTTTCTGCTCTTTAGCAATCAAACAGAAACTTTTCAGCTGGTACCTTCTGGGTGACAAGGTTAGAGAAATAACCTTTTGGTCACTATTGCAGTGTTGTGAAAATGTTCTTGGGTGATATAATGTGATTTAGAACAGCCGCATGGCACAAGCAGAGCACATTACTGCAGAGCTGCCTGCGCTCTCCAGTGTGGCTCAGAGAGTATGTTACCAAAAATGTGGATTAATTCTCTGAGTGGCACTGTACTCGCTGTGAGGGCAATGTTCTAGATGGAGCTGCTCAGATTTACATGGACGTATTTGCTTGTTACAGAAACCTTCCAACCTGCAACTGCTCAAAGTGGCCAAAGCTGCCATGGCTGTGGCGGGAGGGGGTGGGAAATGCCGTCCTGCCATACAGAGGGCATGTCGTGGCTGGAGGCAGTTGGCCTCTAGTTAGTTCTGGGAAATATATTTAGATTTCAAGATTTGTATTGTCCTATTAAACAACTCTAAAAATGTAGGTAATGATAGGAACAGACAAAGGTATCTCTTCCCAGTGAAGCCATGTTGAATCATTTTATATTACCACCAAAGGAACAATCCAAGTTTTTACAACAATAGTTGGCAGTATTTCTATTAAATGGCATTAGCCAATAATTTCTAAAACTGCCTGTTAATTACAGCACTCAGCCCTTGCAGGCAGCTCTACTTTACATAGAGCAATCCAGTCTCCAGCCATCAGCTGAGGACTGTAGCATTCTGTCACAGCCAAACAAGACCATGCATTACCAAATTCCTGCCCAGTGTTAAGTCTGTCATCATTGGCGTTTTGATGGTGGTTTTTTGTTTTAGTTCGGTTTTTTTGTTTGTTTTTAATCCTGGCACTGCCAGGTAACAGTCAAAAGAGCCGGTTTATGCACTGCCACCTCTGGGCAGCTTGTCCGGCCGGTGCCCGTGGGCAGCTCGGTCCAGGGAGCGCCCAGCTCCAAAACACCTCCTGGAACACAGGGAGAGTGAATCTCCTGCAGGGAACTGGAGCACCAGCAGGAAAAATGTGACATTTGTTTTGTGCTTATTGCTCTGAGTACCTGTAATTGTCCTTGCTGTTGTCAGCGCTGCTATTGCAGCCCTACCTGCGGCTGCCCAGACAGCACCGTCTTCAGCACAGATGCACCCAAACTCCTCAAAAACACTTCCAGCGACTTACAGTGGTGGAGAGGAGGGATAAAACCAAATGGATACAATTAGCTTAGGCACAACTTAGTCATCCTTTTCTTGGTATAATTATAAAATGGACAAAGGTAGCGCCAACTAACCTCAAATGCCCTTCTAGCCATAATTAATTATATTGCATAATAATGGTGTCAGTTTAAACATTGTTTAAAACCGATGCTTTGCTCGAAATTACTGTTCAGCCACACTTGTGTCTTGCCCAACAGACTCACACACAGCGTGTCCCGACTCTTCGTTGTGTCGCCTGCGCATCGGAGAAGCCCTTGCCCAGAGAGGAGTCAGCGGCGGGGCCAGTGGTGTGCCTTATCCAGTGGTAAATAGGAGCGGGCAGATCCATCTCCCCGTGGTGCAGCGGGAGAAGATCGATGCCTCAGAGCCCAGGGGGGCGGTGGGTTTGGAGGGAGCGCCCTTCGCCTTGACTGCACCAGGCAGAGGAGTTGCATAATTGATACAGCTGAACCACATCAGTCCTTTATTTATAGAACATAATGAAATGGTTTTCAACATCCTGGATCATGCTGCATGGGTGATTGCCGTGTGTGCACCCAAGGAGAATAAATAAAAATACTGTATTCACCTTCCCCGGCTGCACCCAGGACTTTATTTTGAGGGCAGGGTGTTCTGCACAGGCGCTGCCCGGGGGCTGCAGCTTCCCCGCGCAGGACGCAGAGCGCTGTCACAGCCTGGTGGGGATCGGGGTGTGCAGGCACATAAACCCTCCCCGAGCACAGTCCCCGAGGGTGGTCCTGGTTCAGGCTCCACAGCCTGCCTTTGTCACCCGTCTGGTTACCTGGAAACCATACCGGTGCCAGTGCAAACATAAAAATAAAGAAAGAAATAAAAATGCTGTGGCATTGGATGGCTCTTCCAGTGATGGCCATGGAGGTGTGTCAGGAAGCGGTGCCCTGATAAAGACAAAGGCCATGGGCAACGGGGCTTGTGAGGGACCCTCGGTAAGTGTCTGACCCTGTGACTGAACGTCATCCCCGGCAGACTCCGCTCCACAGTACCAGTGTTGGGTGGCCCTGAGATGGGGTGACTGTAAAAGTTACACAAAATAAAGCATTGCTATTACTCTATTTTTTTTTCTTGCTATTATTGGAAAAACATGGATGATTTATAAGTGTTTCTCTTGCTGGATCGTTTGTCCAGCTTTATATGATGTTCTGCTCTTCCTATTGCATCATTTGAACTTGGCCTTTATTTATGATGCTACATTGTTTTATGTATACACTTTATAATTAGAACTACTAATTTCAAGCTTGCTTACTGCCTGTAGTTGGCTTTTCCAGAGCATTACTTGCAGAAAGATCACAGTTACTCAGTTCTTTTCAATTGCTCAGTGAGTATTTTCATAAATTGAAAAGAAACCAGGACTCGGTTTTTAACTATTTCTAAGCTCTACACGGTGCCCGTCTGGTGCATAGAAATGAACTGCATCAAAAATTGCATCTTTGCAGGAGCCGTTTAACCCCTCTTCTCAAAAATCCTGGTTTCCTGAATTAAAAAAAATATTTATCACCACATCAACATACTGAGGGAGTCCAATGTTAGCTGCTATATTAGATTTTAATTGGGTTTTTGACATGTAAAACTTGAGCTGAGACACACTGTGATATGAGAGATACATTTTGAACTGGGATGAACCCGTGTGGGTTAATGGTTCTGCAAGAAGGAGCGAGTCATTTCCACACACACACTCTGCAAAAATTGGACACGAGGCCCTCGTTTTATCATATGTTATTTTGACTTTGCCAATGATTCAGGGGTGTTGTTCTGCTGAAGAGCTGGAGTTGGGCAGCCGTGAATCGGGCTGGTCAGCTGTGTCTCACCATCTGCACCAAGGACCCCCCTCCAGGTAGAGCCCCATCCCAGGGCAGGGACAGGGCGCTCTGTCCCAGCTTGCCGGCTCTTCCTGGGGAAGGGGCTGCAGAGCTTCACCATCACCGCGCAGCCCCCCTGCCTTTCCATCGATGGGAACGCTGGCGTGAACAAGATGAGCTGGTTTTGGCTTTTCTAATTACAAATCACTCAAATCAGAAATAGCAGAGCACAGGGTTGCATTTTTGTGTGGGAAACACTTGCAGGAAACACAGCCACACGTCCGTTGATTTGACAAACCACCGTCACGGAGGAGACCTGAGCAATTAACTGAGTGCATAGTTTAACTGGGGGGGTGGAGGCGATGATGAAGGGGAGCTGCCCATTAACAGGCTGGGAGAGGGGCTTATGTCTGGTGACAGCACGGGGAACACAACTGGGAAAGTTCTTCTGTTTCTGCAACTTGTAAGAACATCACCTCGGGCAGCATCTCAGATGATGCTTCTCCCGGCGAGGCTCAGAGCTCTGGGGCTGCAGATGCAGCATGCAGTAACTGGGGCTGGTGTCACACAGGCTGCAGCACATCAACTCTGGGACATTGCTGCTGGGTTTCACAGGGTGAACACAAGCTTTTCCAGCCCATTAAAGGCTTTGTCTTTGGGTCTTCAACCTGAAATCAGCCTTGGCGTTAGCAGGGGAAGGTTGGTCCCGTCTGCTGCTCTTCAGCTGGAAGGAGCCGATGGCATCAGGCTGCGGTGAGGACTGGGTGACACCATGGAAAGAGTGGCAATTTGCTGGTGACCCCGGCAGAGGGGAAGGGGGCCGTGACCTCCTGCTCCCCTGGCAAAGGCAGGGACTCTGGCAAGGTTTGGCTGCAGCAGATGGGAGATGAGCACCAGGACTGATTGCACCAGCCGCTTTCAGGAGCCCAGCGATGGCTCCTTTCTGCAGTGACACCCGGCCTCCACCAGCACTGAGCAACTGTCACTGTCAAAGGTGAACCCAGGAAAAGTGAAATGTCAGGAGATAAAACAAGAAATGAGCCGAAAGGCAGAATCTTACAATAACACTAACATAAACCCCGGTCTGTTAAGAAGCATCAGCCTGGTTTTTATCTTGTAGCAGGGAGATTGTTTTTGAAAACCTGTGCAGAGTGAAATGAATTCATAAACCTCCGTACCAGGTGCAATCATTAGTCAGTAAATGAATTACACATAATTATCTGCTTTGTATTTAATTCACTTGGCTTCCAGTTTCTTACTCTTCATACAGTGAAACTCTCTATCTCTCTCACACAAACACACTCTCCATGGGCAAGGAGGTTTTGGAGGGCTGCCATCGTCCTGACTCATGAATCAGACTCCATGATTTGAGTGATATTTATCTAAGCCTGCAAACAAAGAAGATGGCTATGTGTCCAATGAGAGAATAATTATTGTTATTATGTTTATAGAGCAACAAAGTCGGGAGTTAGGACCCCGGGGGAAAGGCGGCAGGAAGGGCGAGCTGGGCAGAGGCAGAGGCTGTAGGCAGTGTTTCGGTGCCGGGATGTGCCAGGGCCCTCGCCGCTTCCCTGCCGTGAGTCACCGCTGCCGGGCGGGCGGCCCAGAGATGCTGCCCCCCGGGGACGCCTGCCAGGGGCCAGGAGACCACCTCCCCGAGGGCCCTCACTGTGGCACCGGGCAACGCCGGGCCGGCAAGGGTTTGGCAGCGGCTGAGGGGAGCTGGGGTTGTCAAGAAGCATCAAGATGGATAGGAGAAGGACCGGGAGGTGCCAGTCTGCAGGTGAGCCAGCCCCGGGAGCACTGGGTCCCAGCACTGACCGGGCAGCAGGAACGTGTGCTTTTCTTATTCAGAAGCATCCACAGTTACTTTAACTAAACTACAAAGAAAGGGGAAAAAAATCCGTAACGGAAAAAGCTTGTTTTGTAGGGACCAGCCGCTGTCAGAGCAGGTCGCTTAGATATAAAGATGTCCCTGGAAATGGCATTTGGGCTGCCCGGCTCCACAACTTCGGGGGAGGTCGGGCAGAGCAGCCGCTCCAGCCCGGGGGGCTGCGGGCGCTGCGACGGCGGTGCCCTGCGGGACCCGGGCTCCGGCCGGGTGAACGCTCCCGGCACCCGGGGCAGGGACGGAGGAGGCTCTGCCCGTCCTCCAGGGCTGTCCGCAGTAGGTGGTAAGTCTGGGATAACCAAGAATTTGAAACCCACACTTCTAAAATACACCTGCCACTCTAAAGCCTCAACTTGCCAGGATCATAGGAGTGCCCTGGATTTAGAGGGCACCCCCTGCCCCGCCAGGGAGGGGGTTGCACAGCTCTGACGTGTGCCTGCTGCCCAGGCACGCACCCCCACAAAACTCACCTTCGTGGCTCGGGTCACAGTCCCCCATGGTCACAGCCGACCTCTAGGGTGTCTGTATGGCAGGGTGACGGCTTTTCATCAGCTTGGCACCACCAAGGAACAGCCCTGGCCACCACAGCCCTGGCTCTGGAGACCTTGTAGAAGGAGGCCAGGCTCTGGAACTGGAAATGTTCTGGGTTGCAGTTTGAGGACACAGCCAGTGGCCATAACATCAAGCGGCACTCCTGTGGAGAGAGTTGGAAAAAGTGTCATTTACTTCCATTAACTCAGCTTTTGGATGGTGAAGTCTGAGCCTCCTTGCAACTATCTCTGATGATCTTTATGTTAACGACAACCCAGGGAGACAGAAGGGCAAACAGCCAGAGGAAGAAGTTACCTGGAAATAACAATGAATGTAAAACTAATCCTGTGCAGGGAACAAGACATCCTGTTCCTCCCCCAAGACCTTTGTGAAACATTTCCAATTTTTGTCCTTTTTATGGTAGGGGAAGCAAAACCAATAACCTGCACAATTATGAATGCTCAAAAAAATACCACCAAAAATGCAAGATAAATAATGATGTTTCTTCCACTCAACCCACTTTTAGAAGCAAACTTTATCTCACTAGATGTTTTAACTGATTATTAAATCCATGCAGGAAGAAACACGGAAAGGCTTTGACTAAGGAAGAACTGCCAATGCAACGATAGGCAATGATACGTTGGATAGCAAAGCGTTCCTCTGGGGATGTGCACTGAAGTGTTGGCTTCTTTAAACCGCTGTAAATCTTCCTTAATTCCTTTTTCAGAACAACTGAAGTTTTCTGGAGCAGGTTGGTAGAAAACACCTACATGCCAACATTAACATCCCAGGGGAAAATGGGCTTTATATGGGAGCAATCAAAAATATCGCTGAGACAACACTGACCACGAGAGGAAAAAATGTGGTTTTAAGGACTTAGTAAATGCTGGAAGTCCTGGATCGGGACTCTCTCAATCTCCCAAAGCGGGCACCCAGCTGTGGGAAAGCCTTTGCTCTGCCCCACTGCAGCAGCAATGAGACCCTGCTGCCCCCCAGCCTGGGGGAGCCAGGGACGTCGGGGTGACCCGAGCCCCAGCACTGCCCAGCCCACACTCACACTGAAAAATCACTGCTGCTGTGGAAGATGACTTCTGAATGGAAACAGACCTTTGTGTCCCAAAACATCTTTCTTTATTTATCTCTCCGCTTGTTTGTTTATCAGTTGATCTAATAAAAATATCCCTGCTCCCCACCCGTTTGGTCTACAAGGCATTTTAAGATCCTTGAGCAGAGGAACGAACAAAACCATATAGTATGTTACCAGGCAGGTAGAGAAATAGCTAAGCACAGCACTCCGTAAATATTATTGTGCTTACAGCAGTTTCTGCATCTCCCTCCCTGACACACAGAGGTTTTATATTACTACTACGGGGAAAAAAACCTAGATATTAGCCAAAGTCATACGAAAAGCACCCCCATGTTTACAGTCCCCAAGAAATAATGCCATGAACTATGGGCCCAAAAACAATTCCACAAATGCTTCTCTCTGAGCTAGCTGAAAGAAAACAGGCAAAAGAACAGGGCTATAAATTGCTCCTTCATTATAAATCGGTGTACTTGGCACATCTGCTCCAGTGCACCTTGGGGCTGTTGCTGGACATAATCTGCCTTTAATTTTTTTATATTTTGAACATTGCAAGGCAGTGCCTTTGCACAGTGAGCTCGGTCATACTGCACAGGTACTGCAGGGCCACGGAGCAGCCACCGCTGCGCTGCCAGACCCCGGGCGGGTTCCAAAGATGTGCTGTTCTCAGTTTCCCCAGTGCACCCGTCCCGGCAGCGCCCAGCGCCAGCCGAGCAAGTTCAGGGCTGTTGGCAGCTGTCTGGAGAGATGGGCTCCTCCAGCACCGCATGGGAACGAGAGACGGCTCCTTCTCCAGGGTGAACACTGCCTGGTTTGGTGCAGGATCAGTACGGGAAAATACATTTCAAATCTGGAGCGAGGCATTTTTCCTGGCTTACAAACTGTTCAATGTTTACAAAGTTTTAAATTGGAGTCAGTAACAAACGCTTCAGCAGCAGAGATTTGCATAAGCCTTACAGATGCTGGACGTCTTGAGTGATACCAGTGAAGCTGCCTAGTACTTTGCAGAATGATTAATAGCCTGTGCTTGTGGGGATTTTACTAATTTTTGATGAAGTTACTCAAGTAATTTAGAGTAGGAATATTGTTTACCAGCCCTGGGAATGTTACATTGCTGGACCATGTTCACGTGTGCTTTGGAAGGCTTAGAAGGGGACAGGGAGAGGAATGGAAAGAACCACATCCTCCTCTGGATCACAAATCATGCCTGTTTGTACCTGAAAGACCATAAATTTGTCTGTTTGCAGAGTACTGGCACGTCGCCTGGGAACTTCCATTAAAAGATGTGGTTCTTCTGCACTGCACCTCTCAAAGGCGGCATCTTTAGCATGCAAAGGAAAGCTTTAAGGTCATGTCTGTGGTAAGAGAAAAATCCCTGATTGCCCTGACAGCGGTCTCAGCATCGCCTTCCCGCGGGGCTGCCGGGGCATCTCCTGCAGCGACACTACGCCGGCTCCGGCTCCCAGCTCTCCTGTTACTCCATTCTGTCCTGTTGCACAAGCCTTGCTCCAGGATGAACCTATAAATTCACATTTTGGTGATGTGAATGCAATCTAGCCCTGACCTTGCCATGGTTCCTCACACACACATAAAGCATCCTCTGAAGCCAGGGGGAGTTTGGCTCCAGAAGCTGATGGCAGGACAGGTCGTGTCCCTCAGGTCCCGGGCAGGCAGGACCTGCCTGTGTGCCCATCGATCCCACACCTTCCCACCACCTTCCCCTCTGGCAGGGAGGGGACTCAGGGCCTGGGCTCCCACCGACAGCTCCGTGCTGTGACCGGGCCCTGCAAAGGCACGAAGACGAGTCCCCCCAGCACAACTCATGGGCACAGCCCTGAAATACAACCTTTTCTCAAGGACCCACTCCCGGCCCAGCCTCCAGCTGCCCCATGCCAGAGTACTGAACTAACCCCATTTGCAATTATTTTGCTCAACATATGGGTCCCAGATAGGGAGAAATAGCCAAAAGGCGGCAAATTTAACTCAATGTGGGCAAGTCCCCACCGCACTGGGTGTGGGTATGTGCTGGTGAGCTCTGCATCGGGGAAGGGACACAAAGCCGAAGAGAGGAGCAAAGCCGAGCTGGGAGGGAGGGGCAGGGAAGATTTTGTGTGCGTCTGGGAAGGAAACAATGGGACAAGGGGAAGGAATTAAAAGAACCACATCCTTCTCTGCATCACAGCCCTGCCGTTGAAGCTACTCCCTCACGCTGGACCAGCCCTCAGTGCCCTGCTTCTCACATTGCTCCCCTGTGGCTGCTTGCGGTGAGGCTCCATCCCAATGGATGGGTCTCGACCAGGGACCATTAGGGCAGCAACACTCTCAGCCCTTAGATCAAGCCTCCCTTCTTCTTTCCGGTGACATTTTGATGTGTCTCCCACCCTTGCTGGCCTGTCCCAAGCCCCTACAATTAAGCTCCGGCCCCACAGCTCTGCTGAACATAAGCCAAAGGATGTTCTCCTCTCCCTCCACCTCCAACCCCACAGCCAAGGCCGCCCTGCCCCAGAGAACCAGGCCCTCTCCAAAGCTCCCCACAAGCCTTCGGGGGAGAGGTCCTGCCCACCCACCCCACCTCCTGCAGTGCCTCTTGGGGAAGAGCTACACAAGGAAAGGACAAAGGCGAGATGGCCTTTCCTTGCACTCTCTTGCACTCATGTCCTCCCCTCTCATCTCTGCTTCCACCCAGCTTCTCAAGCTCATTGTTGTCTTTGTGAACTGCTGCATGCCTCATTAATGGCGATATTGGTGCTTTCCCATTATTGCTAGATTCCATAATATTTGTACTATTCATATTATGCACCCTCGTACAGTCTTTGTATGTTCAAAGCATTTGCAACCATTTAGTGCTTATTTCTCCCAACAGCCCCCCTTAGCAGATGGACCAGTCCGTACAGAGAGGGTAAGAGCTACCAGCAGCAGCCTCAGCGTCTGAGGGGCCACCATGAACTCTTTTGGTCTGAACAATCCAGAACCAGGTCTCCTCAACTTAGTGTTCCCTTTACATAAAAAAAATGTCTGCAAGTGCCCATTTGGCAGGCCACCTTAAGAGCTCTCAGCCATGTATATGATCAAAAATTGTTTAAAAAAAGCATTCGTGTTTATAAATACACATAGATATATGTATATACTTATGCATGCATATATAGATATGCCCATGTATATATGGATATACATGCCTATATTTGGGTACATACCTATATACTCATGTAATGTATAATATATACGTAAGGTAGAACTGCAAATATATACTAACGTAATGTGTACGACATTGTAGATATTATATATAATATATGTTATATATTACAATATATATGCCCCTATGAGGTATAATCAGGTTTCATTTTGCTCCAATAAGCCTTTGACTGTGGTCAAGGTATCCATTTGACCATTTGAGGTTTCCCATTTGGATGGTGAACTGTAAATGCCCAACGTCCCTGTCTCCAGGGAGCCAGAGGAGCTTCATCCCTTCCTCGCAGTGCCCACGAGAGCACTGGGTTGATGTTCAGCAGGAGAAGCCTAAACCAACCTGAACACCACCATCCTCGGCTCCCTGTGGCTCCGAGGTCACTCCATAACAAACAGCTCTACTACCTGGAGAGCTTCTGCTGCGAGGGGAGAGGTTACACACTTGGAAGCGTACACAGTCCTTCAGGATTTATTTGCTCACTCCAGAGAGAAAGTGAGTCATGAGAAACCTTAAGGTGGAGCACTCAAAACAAGGAGTGTATAAATGATTAGCAAGGGAAGGTCAGCACCAGCCCTTCAAGTCTGAGCACGTCCCGTTGTCGATGGCACATAAATAATACTCGCTGGATGCCTGTGGTTGCAGGAGAAGAGCTATCACACTTCTGGTCTCTGACACCTCTCTGACTCATGTAGTGTCATCAATGAGGATGAGCTCAGTTTTTTGTACAAAAAGGTAGCTAAGGTTACGGGAGCAAAGTGGTAAAAAATGGAACTCAATCAACAGACCCAGTTTCAAGTCAAAGCTGCAGGCTTGACAAAAGCCAAGCTTTTCTTTTTAAAAACAAACCCAAATGCCTTTCCTACGTGGAAAGCCAAATGCAGGGGTGGGAGATGGACCTGAATTCCACTTGCACTCATGCAGCAACACAACTAATCATCCTGTCAGATAAAACCCAATTGCAGAATCTTCATTAGCACGCTGATGCAAATGAAAGAAAGTAAGTACACTGCCTGTTTTCTTCAGACCACAGATTGAGTTTGAAGCATTTGGAAAAAAGTCAGTTGACTTCTTCAGTGAGCAGGAATGACTAGTGATTCACCTGGGGGTATCTGACAAGAACGTTGAGATTTATTGTTTTTCTAAGATAAACTCCTCTATTCTACTGATTTTAAAGAAAATATTTTGTGATAACACACCTAGGTGCACTAACTATGACATCCTTGAATCCACAGATACCTGTGGCACTGCATGATGTATGTCTAACTGCGGAACGCAGCTGCCCGGAGGCTGCGGGTCCTGCATTTTCAGCAATATCAACTGTACCAGCCATGGGAGAGCCCAGGCCACTGCTGAAGTTTATTATCCAGCTGTGATTGCTCTTGGGAATCTCTGACACCTCTTGTAGAGAGCAGAGGCACTCTCTGAGTGTACTCTCCAAGTACCTTGTGCATGGGCACTAAGCTTTTCTTCAGACACTCTCCAGCAAACTTCCTGCCGTGGACTGAGGCTGGGCAGGGGAGCTGTGTCGCGGAGATGGGGCAAACCCTGCACACTGCGGAGCAACAGAAGCTCCTGTGCAGAGTGGAAGTGTACAATCATACACCTTTACCTGGCCTTATGCTAAAACATACATAAGTCATTTCACAGACCTCTGCATCAGAAAGGACAGGCTGCACAGCATTGGCTGAAAAAGCAGTTTTTCCAGCATATTTCTATTTACAAATTCAAGAGCAGAATCCTACCACAACGCAACAGTTAGAAGAAATGCCAGGAAAAGATACATATATACATCAGACAACAAAGTCATCAGCCTGCCTTTTCTCAGGGAGCTTCCCTTGCGCATTTTTCTCTCGCCTCCATCTCAGACACTCTGATCTCTATGCCCAAATGACCACCAGGCTGAAAGGAGCCACAAGACCACAGAGAAGTAAAGCCAAGGCCCAGCATTCTCGGGGACCTGGGGCGGGGGTGAGGTCGATGGGGGACCAGGCCCACGTAGGTACATTTTGCCTAGAACAATATTTTTCGCGTGCATTTGTACAGGCAGAGTGAGGGCTGAGATCCCGGGTGTGCAGTTCACTCACGCAGAACTAGAGCAATGCCGTGCAGTCTCCTGCCCGTTTGGGAGGTGCTTCAGAGGCTGCTGCTTCCAGAGCAACTGCCGGTGAAACTGTGTCTGCATCCTCTTGTGTGAAACAAAGGAATAAGACAAGACACAATAATAGTTACAAACTAATCAGAGGTTTGGCAGCCGCTTTAGATCGCAGCAAAATGTCTTGATCCACATACATTTGAATGAATAAATAACCGCCGTAACCACTTAAGCAGCGCTATCACCCTGTGTCAGTGTGATCCTCGTGCTTACGCAAAGCGTACGGATGCTTTTATGCCGAGCAGACCAGACTCAGAGAGAAGACGTGTGACTCACAGCTCCTTGCAACAAACTACACTGAAGAAGGATGTTCAAACCTGTAAGCTCAGAACTGCTCTGCCTTCATCACAGGGGCATGTCACTGTGACACTGCTGCCCGGGACCAGAAACTGCTTCTCAGAGAAATTCATAACAAATTCCATATACTTACTCCATTTACAAGACAGGAGGAATAGCCCCCAAGGCTGACCAAGCAATTTTCTTCTGTCCCCTTTGTTATTTTCTAGTATCTCTGGGCCTGAGTCAAAACCACATTTGTCCACCCAAGCCTTCCCACTGGCTTCTGTGGGGCCGGGATGGGGCCGGCTTGTTATCAGGCTTTGGAGCTGACCTCAGGCTGCCATCTCATCTCCCAGGAGGAGAGAACAGCAGACCCCAAACAACGTGAGGAAGGAATTCAAGTTAAAGCTGCCTGGGACAGGTTTTGATACGTATTTTGAGATAACTGGTAGTGAGGCATGGCTTCAAAATCCAAATAAAGGAGTGATGTCTTGGCATGATATCCCAGCACATGTTTAAAGTGCACCAAATATCACAAAAATAGAGGATTTGGGCAGTGCTGCTGATTTAATAATAATAATAATAATAACAACAATAATATAGAACTGTAGCTGAATTTGAAACATAACCATATTTCTTGTTCACTCAACTTTGCTGATATGCATTGCTGCTCCATTTTTTCCTGGGAAAACAGGAATTAAGGACAAACCTTGAAGGTGTAACTTTCTGCTGGCACCCGCAGCGCTTCAGGCAGTGTCTGCGAGTGGCCTAGGCACAAATCTTCTGTCACCCAGGGTGGCACAGCGGGCATCGCAGTCACTGCCAGCCTCACTAGCACAGCCTCAGCGAGCTCTCAGCATGCGGGTCCTGGCCGAGGACACGTCCTCTGAACCTTGCTCCTTGCGGTCCAGCAGCCTTCTGTTCTCCCATCACCCCTGCTCCCTCCTGTTCTGCAAAAAAAACATAAGTGCAAGGAAGAAAAAGTCAACAAGTGTTCCATTTATCCCATAAGAGCTTGCACACGGGATGGAACAGAACATGGCACCCGTGACAACATCAAAATACAGCTCTGCTTGCACACGGTGGGCTTTGCCTAAAGAAGTAAAACCAGGAACTAGTAAAAATTAGAGGAATAAGGTACAGTTAAATAACCACACTAAACAGCTACCAGCCACACAGCAGTGCAGCGGTTTCCTAAACCCATGAACCCCGCGAGGTGGCTGGTAACATCCAGCCTCATCTTCTCAGGTGGGGGGGGAGGGAGAGGAGGGGCACCCCCAATTCATCCCTTTATTCACATCTAGGGAGGATGCGCCTTCTGCTGCCGATAGACCACAGCAAACACAGGCAGCCACCCGTCTTCACAACGCACAAGCCTGCAGCCACAACGTAGGGTGCACCCACCACAGAGCACCCCCAAACTGCTGCATGTTAGGGGGATTGAGCACCTGCTTTAAGGTCATGCTCCTCCTTTGAGATTTCTCTGCTGTTCCTGAAGGGCTCTGGCTGCTTCAAGGAAAGAGAAGCATATAAAAAAAAAATCACACTTTTAGGCTACTGCATTATTATGGGTGACAATTTTCATACTCCTTTTTAAAGGGGTGGTTTAGTGGTCCTTTGAGAACTTGAGTGTATTTTATTTTTGCTGTTTGGATGGGACAGGCTACAGTCATGAATCTGAAAAATAAAGTTTGTTAATACGCACTGGCTTTAAAAGAGAAGGTTTGGCATCCTCCCCTTGGAATTTTGATTTCCCAGATCAGAACCTCGTGCAGCAGGGGAGATAGCACAGGCAGTGACACAAAGTGTGGCACGGGGGCATTTTTATTCACACAAATCCTTGCACACACAGAATTTAGCTGAAATGCAGGTAGATGTTTAATGACACTGTAACTGGATAAACTAAGACTCTGAGAAATAAAGTCACTTGAAAGCGTGGCTCCAGAAGTGACAAGCCGGTATCAACATCCCGTTGCCGTGAGCGGACCCCAGCATCGCTGCGGGCGGGAGCATGAACCCCAAGGGCTCGGCTCCTTCCTGCAGCAGCGGTATGAAGGTACAGCATGAGTTTTTAGTTTAAAGAGCAATAAATCTTTTGCCAATCGGCCCCAAAATACACTCAACCACTGATTCCTCACCCCTGCATATCGATGACTAACCTGCTGCGTTTCTTATCCTCATCACACTCCTGTCTGGGCTGTTTTCTTTTCTGTTTAGCAAACTGAGATACGCTAAACAACACTATAGGACTTTTCCTCTCCAGCCTCAGTATCGCCTCATACTACAACGCTTCAGTGCCACTTAATTCTGTGATGAGAAATGATGCATTGCCTGCAATGTATATTGCCTGTGTTCTTCTTCACTGCAACAATGAGTCATTATTCAGAGTATGTTTATGTAATATCATAAATACCAATCTCTGGTATTTATGCAGCATAGTATTTACTTGGGCAAGTTGCCACATGAACTAAAGAAGTAAACAAAGAGCCATTCTTTGGAGGGTTAAAAAAGTCTTAAAATGAATCCAATTTTCCTTCATAAGGCACTCCTTGTTATTTTACCTAAAGTGGCTCTTTAAGATATACAGTATGATAAAACACACAATTCCTGGGAGACGTAATTATGGTTCCTAAGAGACTGGTGAATAAACAATCAGGAATAGAGTGTTTGTTTTCCCTAGGTTTTTCTTAACTATTAATGGAAGGCATTAAAAAAAAAAAAATGGGGAGGAATGTGTTGGGTTGATAAATGGTAAGAAAAGTTGAGGAGCGCACTTCACTGAACACACAGGGTTTCTGCCTAAAAGCAGTACTATTTTATTGGATTGCAAATAATCCTATTTTGCAAATGCATTTGCGGTGAGTGTAAATACCACAGTGGGCTCTTTGTTTGTTGTGTTTGCTGTACTGTGTACATCAACGGCACAACCTGTGTTCTGAAGCAAAGAGCTTGCCTTGTCTCGCCTTACCTTTAAGCATTAACACAAACTACTTCCTCTGAATCCAGGGGACAAAATCTTCCGTGTTGTATGAAACGCTGTGTCTGACGGAGCCTCCCGCGGGACGGCTCCCTGCCCGGCACAGGCTGAGACCCTCTCCCAGCGCAGGGGCCCTGAGACAGCCCTGCACCTGTGGCCACCGAACACCCACAGGCGGCTACAGTTGAGCTGAACCAACAGCTGAAGAAAGCTTTTGCAACCTGTGTCTGACTGAACGGAATGGAATCGGGGACAGTGCTTAATAACAGCGCTCCCCATAAAGTCATTCAAGTGATCCATCACCTAAAACCAGAGCACCCCAAAGCCACTGGTCACCCGCCTACATCAGTTACCTCTTCTGTCAATCGGATGGATTAAACCAAGCCATTCTACTCGATGGTGTGAAACTTCAACTTGCTGTCATCAGTAATATTTAAGCTGACCATGGACTTTGTAGGACCCTCGCAGAAGCAGAGCTTCACACCACAGGACCTGGGGAGGCACCAGCACCTGCCACTGCAGCTTTTCAACCTCATGAATATAACGATCAGGTGTTACTAGTTTAGCAGAAGCCAACACAGACCTCATGTTCCTCCTGTGGCCAGTTAGTGTCAGAGCAATAGATCACACTGCTGCAGTTAATACACATTTACGATCTATTTGTTTCTTTCAAAAAAAAGAAGACAAGGCAGCAAAAGTAATGATAAAGTCTGTTTTGTATCAGATCTGAAGCGAAAGCCGATGCCATTACAGGCAGAAGAGCACACGGCTAGTGAGTTACTGCCAGAGTGATGGGAGGTGTTTTGTCTCTGTCCTGCACACACAGATTTGCAAAAATGGATACAAGAAGAATATACATGCACAGGATGAATCTGGTCAAGCTAGTACTTGTTCCTGTCTTAAGGATTTATTAGAGAAGTGAATAAACATGCTTGTTGTGGTAATTAACCCCATGTAAATCACAAATCCTGCCTTCGTAGGGTTTGTTTGTGCTGCCGTCATTAAGAGCTGTTCAGTGTTTCCCAACTGGAGGCAGACCCGAGGCTAAACCCCAGCAAACCAAGGGGGACAATGCACAAATCAGGGGGTGGGGGGTCCCATTGCCAAGCCAGCCCCTTGTCCCTCGTTTGCTGAGGGACACGCTGCCTTTCCTTTCCCTGGAAACTGCCAGAAGCAGCAATAAAACCCACTGAATCCTGCAATCTCTGGGCAGCCCCAGCTCAGTAACGCCACTCCGTAATCTAAGAGGACTAACCTAAGATTCGCTCCCACCCTCTCCACCCCGGGCTCTGTTGGTGCAAGGCCCATTCTCCCATGCCGAGGAGAACCTGGGTCGGCCCTGGCGTGTGACGAGTGCGGGGTACGGCCACCTGCCCACGCTGCGGGCTGGCCAGCAACGACCTGCTCACCCATGCTGGGTCAGCTACTGAAGCCTGCAGGAAGCTTCTCACTGACTTCCATGGGCATTGGATGAGATTTGGTGTCCCCAAACCAGGTGCCGGAACAGATGTATGGTAGCAGTGCTAGCTCAGCCCTTGGGAATGGCCCCATACCTTCTCCTTTGGTCCATAGGGCCCATCCCGCCCTGGTTTGTCTAGTAGTTGTCACCATTAGTAATGGAAGTCTATGTCTGATAGGAAGTGCCTTCTCTCCCATAACAAAGCCTTCAAATAAATTAGCAGCAGCGTGATGCCTTTGAAGGAAACCTGGATTGAGACTCTAATGCTGAGTGGATACTCCAGTAACTTGCTAGACCTCCTGCTGACATCTGCTCGATACAGCACGTAAATGATTGCAGTTAAGTAATAGCAACGAGGAGCGAGACCGTTCCTATGCGCACACTGATGACTTTGGTAAGGAGCGGCCCATCAAAGATGCCTTGCAGTTCTAGAAGAAGCTTGGTCAGTGAATAGTCTGCAGCCACCCAGCCAGGAGATGCCGGAGAACCAAATCCACAAGCTCTCCACAGGTCAATACTGCTTGTGAGACAACGACGTTTTTCCTCTCGTGCTACGAGCCCATCTTGTCTTCTGGCTACGCTGATGAGAAAATGATCGCCCAGCAAAGACGGCACAACACAACAGAATTGAAAACACATTTAGCAATTTGCATACCTTGCATGCCATAGAACACCCCCAAATCCTGGTGGAAATGTGCATAATGTGCCAGACATCTTGAACCCAGGAACTCCCCTCCCCATAATCCCTCGGGACCAAAAAGTTTCTGATTGTACTCCAGCTTCCCCATAAAAGCTGCATTGTTACTGCAGCCCAGCCTTTACCAGGAGTCATGGCATCGGGCCACAGCCTCCAGGGACACTCTCAAGCTGCACAAAACAAGTTTTTCCAAACAGTTTAAGTATTTCCCAGCCCAGACTCTCACATTCTAGTTGTTTGTGCAGGGACAGTAACCCACCAAGCCCTGCCTAAAACACTGGTTGTTTAAACTCCACAGAGACATTTTTTACTAACATTCCTTACTGCTGTAACCTCTTGACCATTTAAAACTACTATTAACGGGTAGACTCCATAGGCCTAATGTTAAGGAGTCATCCCTGCAGAAAGGCAACAATGGGACAACAGACAGATAATTGTTGCTTCCTTTGGACCAGTGCTTCAGCTAGTGATCCCTGAGCGCAACAGGGCTGCCCACGAGAGACGTGCAGCATCAGCTCAACAGCTCTGACTCGCCATGTTATTTTGGGATAAAAACAGGGGAATCTGCTCCAGGGCAGTTGACTGGGTTTGGTGGTACTAGAGGAGCTGTGGGGTTGGGTGGCACTGGAGGAGTTGACCAGGTTGGGTGGCAGTGGAAGAGCTGATGGGGTTGGTGGCACTGGAGGAATTGACCAGGTTGGGCAGCACTGTAAGAGCTGACTGGGTTTGGTGGCACTAGAGAAGCTGACAGGGTTGGTGGCACTGGAGGAGTTGATAGGGTCGGATGGCAGTGGAGGAGTTGTATCTCTTGGAGAAGCCCAGGCCACCCCAGGGCAGCAGTTCCAGGTGCTAGCTCAGTGCTCAGCTCCCTCGCTGCGCCGAGAACCCGTAGGGGCAGGGATGCCATGCCCAAATTTTGAAGGAGGATGTGTCCAAGGTCCCCTGCAGAGATTTCACCCTCTTTTCCAATCAGGCAGCACCACAGAGGGAAGAGGCCATTGCAAAATTGCTTATTGTGCTTAAATCTCTACCCTGGGAGTTAGGGGGGGTCCTGGTGTTTGTGTCAGGGACACAGACAGGTCAAGTGCAGGGAGCTGATGGCAGAAGGTAGAAGATGGGGACGAGGATTGTCACCAGGACACTCTGCTGCTGCCATGGCTTCTCTGAAGGTGTCTGTCCTGCATTTGCAAGGGGACACCACAGTCAGAAGCCCCATGACGGTGGCTCAGGCTCCCCTGGCCCCACCATAAGCATCATCTCCTCCTCCCCAGCAGGTTTCTGCCAGCCCCTGCAACATGCTCTACGCAAACAGGGACCCACCACGACCTCCCTGCTGGCAGCGAAGGGTGGGAGCCTGAGAGGCGCTGCCTTTGGGGACTCGAGGAGAGCGGCTGCCTTCCCTGTCCCTGCAGCCCCACGGGACCACAGGGCTGCGTCCTCCCTCCTGGCAGGGCATCAGCCCCCAGCCCCACTCACACCCCACAATATCCCACACCTTCCCCTCCATTCTAGTCCTAATCAAGGTAATCGTGGCACTCATTTTCTAAATTAGTACTAATTAATGAAATGCTAATTAAAAAAAAAAGGGCTGACTAATTCCTGGCTTCTGAACGTAATGGACTTCTCCCTCAGCACTTTGAAGGTGCTCCCGTCTCTGCCCAGTGCGGAGGAGGCTGAGGCCATTCAAAGTCACAAGCCCAGGTCACAGGGACACTCCAGCCACCACCTCGGCTTCCCAGGGCGTCTCACGAGGCAAAACACCCCCCCTCTGAGTCACCACTCAGCACCATGGAGTGTTTGGGACTTTTTAATACAGGGCCCTTCAGAAGGCGGCTTTTAGATGGCCTGCTCTGCAAAGGTGATCAAACAAACACAACGGGAGCTACAGAGGAATTTCTGGAGAGCTCAGCACCAGCCCTGGCCTCTGCTGTGGCTGCCCCGGCAGCCCCTTCCCGAGCCGTGGCCGCTGGCGAGTGCCAAGCGGGCACAGCTCTTCACAGGTGTCCAAATACACAACCGTCTTTGAGGAAATGAAAGGCTTTAAAATGTGCTCCTGAGTTCAGTCAAGGGAGCTTGTGTTCAAACTGCTCCATCCAACCTCTGCCTTCTGGTCCTTGGGGGGCTTTGGGCAGGGGGGCACCAGCCGCTGCCCTTCTCGCACACCCCCAGCTCTGCTGAGCGGCAGTGTCCTCCTCCCCGAGCAGAGAGCAGCTCACGGCGTCACCTCACACCTCGGGGGGGGCCTTGGGCTCAGCACAGTCTAATTTGCTAACACACACACCGTAATTAGAGGGCTTGTGTTTAGGCATATCTCAGGAGTTCCTGGTACATGTAATAGGAGAGGATAATTCACCCAGAGCCCATCGGGGAAGACCAGCTCTAAACTGTCCAGGCACAGAGACCTTTCTACAGATGGGAAGAGCCCGCAAAGTCTTCGGGAATCTGGTGCAGATCAAACCTGACGTCTAGCAAGATTCTGCCTTTGCCCCTCGCCCTGGCTGTTTGCAGCCCCTGGTGACTGCTGGTGAGGTGGAGGAGATGCAGGGACAGCCATGGAAGTGTTCAGGACTAGGCTGACGGGGCTTTGAGCAACCTGCTCTGGTGGGAGTTGTCCCTGCCCAGGGCAGGGGGGTTGGAACTCAATGATCCTTAAGGTTCCTTCCACTCTAACCATTCTATGGTTCTATGAAATGTAAATGGAGACCAAGCCCAAGCATGGGACCTGAGCCTCTGCCTTATGTGTGCCTAATGGCAACATCTCATGACGTCCAATAAGCTCTACCCTGCACCTCTCATGGCACAGACGGAGCCCTGTAAGAGCTTACTGGCCCTGGTACAAGCCCTTGGCCCTGGGTGCCGTGCAGCCCTCAGGGAGGGCAGCCTCTCCCGGCTGTGCATCCAGCAGGGCTGAGGTTTTGCTCTTCCTTTGTGGTGTTTGCTGAAATTCTGCACCAAAACTGTCCTCATTCCAGACCCAGCGACACTCACTACTTTCAAACACCGAGCAGAGCTGTTCCACATGCTCCGAGGTGGCAGCAAACCAACAAGGAACAGCTGATACAATTAGATGATGGAAAAATAAGTTCATGGCACTTTGTTTTGGCCTAGAAACCCATTGCACATTAATGCAAATATTCTATGAGGATTCCGCTGAATCCCTTCCCCAAAGGGATCTACAGCTGATGGAGCAGTTCCATGCTGTGGGCTCCAAAGGTACGGCAGGTCCTGGGCAAGGCCCCAGGGGCTCTGCACCCCAAAGGCTCGACTTGGAGCTGTAATGGTTTCTCTTTGCAATACAGTGAATTCCTGGCCTTCACACGGGGCTGCTGCGTGGGGGCACAATGTGATGGCAACAGCTCTGCAGTCTTTGGGGAAAGGGGAGGGTAGAGAGGTTATCAGGAAGGTGGTGCCTCTTTCCTGATGCTTTTATGGAGTTTCTGACAATTGTTTAAGAGACTAAAGAAGAGTAAACCACGTAGGTGCCCGGACCATAGTGGTTCCATAAGGGGATGGACATGGCTGTCAAGCGTGGGCTCTGCCGAGGCCCATCTCCACGCACCCAACGAAAGACCACAGCCACAGCTCGGAGCTGGCAGGAGCCCTTCCACCAAAGTGCTGCAATTACAATTGCTCGTGCTAAAGCTCCATTTGGCCTTTTATCTGACCTCCTTTGATCTTTTCCACAACCTCTGGCAGGTCTTCAGTGCATTCAGTTCTTTATATTAAAGCAATCAATCCCACATGCAACCAATTAGGTTTAGACATAGTTTGGTGACCATAATATTGTACAGACGTTCTACCAAGTTTTCAACAAGAGAGGGTGGCTCCTACATGTCACTTTCTAGTGGGGAGCACGCTGACTGCACTTCAGAAATATCCCAAGGAGAAAAACATATTCCAGAATTACTGTCCAAGCCCCAACGTCCCACTTGCAGACAACATGCTGGCTTTGTGTACATACAATAGGGACCCAAATGCTGCTGCTCCTCCTCCTTGGGCACAGCATGCAGGGCAAGAATCTCACTAGACCTGTGGGACCAGGTTTGTCATCCAATAACCTCATCCCCTGCCACTGTCATTGTCTGTGACATAAACCAAACACGCTTCCCTTATCAGAAACAAGGAGGCAGCAGCACCTGTAAAGTTCTTCAGCTCCATCCGTTTTGCCCAGGTGGGTATTTGCCTTCACTGCCTTTGCACTGAAGGCAGGGCAATGCCCATTGCTTCTCTCTGCCTCCTATGGACACAATGCAGTGTGGCCAGTGTTTATTGTATTGTCTAGAGCTCCTCTTCGGGTAGTCCTCAGTTAGAGATACACCCTCCAGATGTTCATGGTGCCAAACGGTTCATACTTCGACATGGATGAAAAATGGAACTCTCTTCTGTTCAGATAACCCTGGAACAGCACAAGTCTTCCAAAGTTCAGCAGAGGCACTTAGAGCATGTCACCACTGTCTCTCTTGAGCTATGGGATACGGGCTGTTGACGCTGCTGTTTGTTAAAGTGTCCTGGAACCTGTTTGCCAGGGACTTTGCCCTGTTAGTGACGGAGAAGGAGCACATTTCCTCCTGCGGGTCGTTTCCTCTCAATGGAAGGTGCCAGCGTTGGTGCCTGTGGCTGGTTTGTTTGCTGGTTCCCCTGCTAGGGAGAGCATTTCATAGAATCATAGAACCATAGAATCATATCGTGTCAGGGGCTTGGTGGCAGCAAAAGCAACTTCAAGCCAGTTCTCTCACACCTCGAGAGCTCTTTTCAGAAAAAGTGCTCTCTTCCTACTGCTCGCACCTTGCCAAGGAGAAAGAGACATCTGTGCAGACCTTCTAGGTCTCGCCATGGCACAGAGGAGTGATAAGAAGCCCATGAGCAGCAGCTTTGCAGACTGTGGCTCTGGCGCTGGACTACTTGTAGAGTTTTTGCGTTACAGCAAAAGGTCTGGATAACGTGGCAATAGGAACTCTAATGAACTTCAGATGGAAAATTATTTAATGGAGTAGCTTTCCTTCAAAAATGTCATTCTGTCACAATCAAAATGTTTTGTGAAACTACTATTTTTTACCAACTTTTTTTTTTTTTGAGAAAAAAATGCCAATTATTTTTGGAATAAAACATTTAGATTTTTTACTTTATGTAACATATGCATTTTTAAAAGTTATAATGATCTAAATAAGCCAAAACTATTTATTTTTTTGTGGAATTTTCCTTTGTGGAGAATTTCAACATTTTGAGGTTTTGTTCTGAATTGGAATGAAAACAAATTTCAAAATCTCAAAATCGTCTGTGAAACACAATTTCCATTCTCCGGCCAGCTCAAGTTTCAGGCTAAAACATGTCTAACAGCTCTCCTGCAGGGAACCCCTTTAGGAAAAATGTCTCTGAATGAATTCATTGGTGC
This sequence comes from Calidris pygmaea, assembly GCA_003697955.1. NCBI lineage: Eukaryota > Metazoa > Chordata > Aves > Charadriiformes > Scolopacidae > Calidris > Calidris pygmaea. The sequence continues at coordinate 460,964 of QJSC01005592.1, read as the reverse complement.
AAACATACAGTTTTAAAGATTTGACTATTTGTCCAAGCAGACACCTCACTGCTCAAAGTTCCTCCAAGTAACAGGAAGCCTTCACAAGTTCCTGAAGGACTAATTCCTGAAAGGCATGGCCAGCTTTGTACGGGTGATGGGGGTCATCTCCGGGTTTGATATTAGCCATCCACTTAGCGCTGCCACTTATTTGCCATACACCACAGAACTGATAACATAACTATTGTCTTGTCCAACTTCAGTTGGACCGCTTTTAATAGTTTAAATTAGAGATTATGCACTTTATATCACATTTTCAAGGTAGGTGCTGTCTATTCAGATTAAAATATTCAATAGAATAGAATTTATATTCTAGAATATTTAGATGGATTTAAATATTTACAGCCTCAGCAAATAATTCTGCCTCATAAAAAAATCACCAACTACAAACAAGATGACTTGCACTTTCATGTGTAAAGAACAAAAACCTACCGTAGGACAAACTAATTATCAGGGACGCTGATGGAGACCTACTGTAAGTGCTGTTTTCAAGTGAGCTACTTTGGATCTACAGTGGCATAAATGAGCTCATAGGCCAATCTGTTCACAGCAGCTTTGTATATCACAAAGGTATGACGCAGCCTAATACTGAAATGAGTTAACATAAATAGATTGCAAGTTAATCACATACTCTATGAAAAACCCCTGCGTGCTGTGGGTTTTTTGCTGCCCGTTCCGGTGGTGTTTCACCAGTGGGGAGCTGGGGTGTGCTGGGGTCCCTGCTGCGCAGCCTCTCCCCTCCCCAGAAAGCACGGGCTCTGGCTCCAGGTGGAAGTTGGACCCAGCACAGACCCCACAGCCACGGTGTGTTTGTAACTCCTGACTCTGCCAGGCCAGTTATGGGGCAGTTTCACTAAACAAACAAGAAAGAAGCAGGTCAATGTCCAAATACTGGAGTGAAGCTTATTTAAGTTGCTTCAGTAGTTGTTGGAGAAGTAAAGCTGCAAGTGAAACAAACTGCCTCTGCAGTAAATAAAAGTGCAGGAAACGGAGTGATCAAGCTGGTGCCCAGGTACGACTGAGCTCTCCTTGTCTTTCACCAAGATGCCTTTGAGCAGCTCTGGGCACGGCGCAGGGAGCCACTGAGTGCATGGGCACTGGGTGCATTTGCTGCAGAATCAGCAACATCAATCTTTCAATCCACTGCCTTGCGTTGCTATACTGTAAGGTGTGTGTTAAATCATCACAACAGGAATCGCTCTCTGCAGGACTGCAGAGGGGAAAAGAAACTGAGATTGCTCGGTAAATCTACCATGGACTGACACAGAGGAGCACTGCACGTTGAGCCAGCACTGTGTGTGTCCCTTCCCCATGGCTCACTTCAGCAAGGCTTTCTCTGGGATCATCACTCTACTGAGTTACTTGAGCACCTTGTACATACAAACCTCCGCCTTTGCTCACTGCCCGTGCACCCCTTCACGGGGGTCTCTTTAGAAACGCTGGGAGGCACAGGAGTGCCATTGTCCCCCATTTCATACAGGCAACTGAGGCCTGAAGTCAGAAATCTGCCAAATACAGAGACCTAAACACCAGCCCTGCTTGCAGCTCAGCCTCCCCCTTGGTACTGCCTTCTTGAAAGACCCACTGCTTGTCTGGGTCTGGAGAACATTTCCACACGCCAGCCTTCCAGTCTGCGTACCCCTTGCTGAACACAAATGTAAAAATGAGCAGCCAGTCCTCTGAGGCATATCAACACCTACCTATCGGTCATAAACTTGTTATCAGCTCTTATGATGTAACCACAGTCTTTTAACTTAATATTCCATCTTTTCTTCTATGCTAGAATGCGTGCAAAAAAATGCCAATCTGATTAGATACCTAATGTTAATGTCAAACAATCCCGATATAAATTTACTCCCTCCTTGCCTTGTATTGTCCAAGAACCCTGTCAGCCTGCTCCGCGCCAGGACGCTGGCACTGCCAGCGCTGCCGGTCTCACCCCCCCAGCCAGCTCACAGCCAGGCAAACCCCCGGGAAGGGGGCTCCTGCTGTGGGAAGGGGAGAGGAGAGGGTCTCACACGAAGCCAGCTCCTTGCTGGGGAGGACCCACAGGTAGTTCTCGGGTGCTTGATAGCAATTCACTGGTGTGATATCAGCAAATTCACCAACTGGAAGCTGGGGCACTTTCCTCGGTGGGAAATTTCAGTCCAGCCATTTTAGAATCATTTATTAATTTTTACTCACATGTTAAGGCTCTTCTCCTTCCAGTACGCCTCTGCTCCTAGGTTTGGAAAAGTTCCCTGTCGATGCTGTGTCCACTCTCTGGCACTCTTGCTCTCCCTCAGGATGTCTGAAGGGACCATCAGGAGCGCTTTGTGCTGGTCTTGCTCTGCCCGTAGCAGGGGCTGCCTTCGACAAGAGCAAATGTAGAACAGGGCTGTCTGAAACAAAAATAAATATTCGCAAAATTAGAGCAACCTCACTCATGCAGATTTATCCTAAGGGAGGTGGGCAGAGAATTGGTCCCAGGAAGATGGTGATACAGGAATCCCTGGATTCCCTGACAAAACCTGTCCAAATGAGCTTGTGGTCACTGGAAGAAGCAACGGCCCTTCCACCGGCTCTTAGAGCGGCGGGGTCATGGCAGGGCTCCCGCCCTGGCTCGGGGAGCCCCCCCGGCTGCCGCTGGCCGCCCAGCCTGGGAAGGTGTGGTAATACATTACTTGCGCACCGCAAGATGGAAACCACCACTGCTTTTGATTCTACCTGGAACAGGGGTCTTTCTACTCCGCCTGTAAACACGTGGCCAAAGAGGGAGAACGGTTTAAAAAGCAGCACTGAAGTGCTCAAAGGAGAAGAAGACACTGTTCGGCTGGGCAGAAGTGAGAGGGAGGCAACTATCCAGCTTGGAGGGACAAGGGATGTGGTTCAGGGAGCCACACAAACATTTGTTTGAAGCCATGGGAGAAAATGAAGAAAAGTATGCTTTATAAAAAATATCAAGACGATCTTGTATCACTAAGATCTAGCAGGCTGGGAAATATTTTCTTCAGAGAAGCTCTGGACTTAAACAGAGATTTTCTAGTAGCTAAAGAATAAATACACACATAGAGTAATTAAAATAGTATTAGATTCCCACGCAGAATGTATAAATGAAATAGCAATAGCACTTTTAGAGCAGCAAGTATCATACAGGACAAAAAACCTAGTGAGACAAATCTAAATTGCTGTCCCATAGCCAGCTACAGTCTCTGATCTGCGACTCTGTCACAGGAAATAATGGGAGGAATTAAATGGGTCAGTATAAACTCAGTAAGAAAGTAGAAGAAACTCAAAATCTGTGACACAAAATGAATATGTTGATCACTTTCTGTTGTCCAGCTTCTCTTACAATGTGGAAATAGCTGGTCTGCAGTGCCACAGAGTAAGAAAAGCCTGCTGCACGCTTTCCTGCACCTTTCTAAGCAGATGATCACAATTACAAGTTCTACTTAACAATTAACAATTCTGTTTTATTAGCAGTAGCAGCAGCATCGGCAGCAGCAATAGTTGTTGTGTTACAGTAGCCCTGAGAGTCACGAACCGTACACCCTGGCCTGCCGCACATGGCACGCCACAAGCACACAGTAACAGATGGAAGAGTTTAAAACCTTGATCTTATTTGTTTGTAAAATTTTGATTTGATTTAGAATTTGCTCTGTTCCAGCAAAGATTTATTTGTGTGCTTTTCTTTACCACTGTGAGGAACGTGACTACTCACAATGTGGAAAGCAAAGCACACGCAGGACAAGAATCAGAAAGAAGCGAGAAAGAGAGGGGAGATGGAGAACACTAGCATCCCTGAAGATTTTATTTGCCTTTGCCTCTTTGTAATGCGAGGCTTTATTTACTGCCAGGCCCCTCCACACTCAGAAAACATGGGTGAAGACCCGGAGCATGCTTAGATCGCCTTAAAGCTTCAGAGATTTAAAAATGGCAACAGGGTTTGGCTTCTCGTTGTTCGGCATCTGGTTTCAGAGCCTTGCAGTGCATTTGGATCACATTTTCAGGCTTTTCCTTGCAACTGGAAGAATTAGAAATTTATTGTTAAAAAAAATGAAAAGTGAGAGAGTCATGTGATCCTGTGCTTCCAGGAGCTGAGACTTGAAGAAAAAGCCCACCCCAGACTCACAATAAAATCATGAGAATTGAAAACACCAGACCTAAGAAGCTCATCCAAGCTTTCTGCTGTGCATATGGAAAAGCAGGGTGTTGTCAGGACTAGTTAGCTAATGTCATAAAGCACTCAGAAGAACAACGTTAGTTATTATTTAGGAGGAAACCAAAGTGTAAAGTGTTTTACATATAAATCTGCCCTTTAGAAGAGCAACATTAAAAACGCAAGATTGAATTCCGGATTACTGAAGGGTAATAAAGAGGTTTTAAACACAGCCATAACTCATCCTGCATGAAAATGACTCAGCAGAGCCTTGACCGAGCTGGAAACAGGACCTCTGGAAGCGATTAGGAGCGGGCTGTCCCCCACCCCTCTGCTGGGGACAGAGGGTGTCGGAGCAGCCCAGTGCCAGGGGATACCCCCAGAGCTGGGTGGGAAGAGGGGGCTCTGCACCTCTACAGTCGGCCAGGCCAGGACTCGGGGGGTTGCAGCGGCTCCATCTGCACTGACAGGTAACACTGTGACATACCGCTGTGGCCACCATGTGCCCATGTGGCAGCGGTTTTGGGGGTCCCAGACTGGCTGTAGCTTGGCTCCATGGACTGAGCAGCATCCCCAGCACTGGCAGCCCCTTTGGTGCTCCTCTGGAGCCTCTGCCCCTTTCCCTTTGGCCAGAGGGATGCGGTGGGCACGGCCAGAGGGATGTGGTGGGCACAGCCAGAGGGATGCAGTGCAGGCAGAGCTGGGTGCGTAGGACACAGCAGATTCCCTTCAGCTCCTGAGCAGAACCAGCCCACCACCATGGCTCACCCTCGGCTCTGAGAGCTGGGAGAAAGCAACACCTCAGCCTTCTGCAAAAAATATTTTGGGCCAACTGTTTTTCAACTTTGTCTGCCTGTGTGCTCATGAAAATATCAGCGACGGGGGCGAAGACTCAGTGAGAGCAAACGGAAGCCTCCTGACAAAAGTTCTGGTTTTCCTTTGCACCTTTTTCAGACTCTTCAGCAGTCCCTGCCTTCCCCAGACACCCCTGGTTTCTGCCGTTCGCCCCGGCTCTGCGAGCAGCAGGGCTCTGCTCAGTTTGGTGGCAGCAGAATGACTCACACGTGTTGAGATGTTCCTTTCCTGGCGCTGGCGGCCCTGGAGCTGGACCTGTCCTACACACTCCGTAACTGCCTGGAACCCGCCGGCCCCTTCCTCCTGCAGATGCAGCGCGAAGGGAGTGCTGTTACTGCGTTAGGAGAGAACTTAAAACAAACAAGCCGCCACCAACTGCAGCTCATGTATATGGTTATGATTTTAAATTGCAAACAGGAGGCTACTTGGCTTTGCATGGTAAGCATTGTCTGGCAGCGGATGGGCTCCTCTGATCTCCCCGAGCTTTGGATTGCTGCTGTGAGATTGTGTCACAACTAGTCATTAATTATTTCATCAAAAGCTTATTTTTCTCATTTCCTCATCATTATTTCCACCTAGTTTCTTATAAATTGAATCCAGCTATTGGCAAGCCTTGTTTCTCCCCTAAGTGGGGTCCGGACTTTGCAGAAAAAAACATTGGCCTTAGAAGAAATGTATTGTAGATATATATAGTTCATGTGCATATGTATGCATACACTGAGAAGAAATTACTGTATATGTGTATAAACATTGCTCTCACCCTCCTTGTCTTCCCATTTACTCTGGAAGCAGATTCTCCTTCTTCCTACCTGTTAATAGATAGAAATATTGTCATCCTCACCATGGGAATGAGTAAGCAAGGAAAAGCAGGAAGGCAAAAGAAGGTGAGTACAACTATCAGGAGAGTCTGACAATACCTTCGCCTCCTTGGGAGACACTGATTTTTAAGAAGCGCCACAATATTCCTGGAAAAATGGAGACCCTTCTTGGTAATGCCAGCCCTGATAGACAAAACAGGACAGCACTAATCATGGGAGCTAATCAAGAGAGCTGGGAGTACCAACCCAAAGAAGTCAGGGAGAAGGGAGGCAGCCAAAAGGTCTAGAAGGGAGGTTCAGAAAGCTCTCCTGTCCCCAGCCACCAAGACTCTCGCACAGAGAGAGAAACAACGGGATCCACCAGCCCCTCCATCCCCCCAGGGAACAAAATCAGCCTCATAAGCACGTTGTGGGTGACGAGGCGAAGCATGGAGGGTACAGGGCCGCAGTGGGCCGGAGGTGAGGGGAATGCCCAGGAGAGGCTCCCCAGGCAGCCCCAGCAACCCCATGGCTTGGCCACTAACCCAGAAGAGCAACAAGAGCTGTCAGACAGAGCTGCTGCTGCCACCCCTCCGTGGCCAGGAGCTGGACCAGCAACACCCGCAGCAATGTGCTCTACCTACGCAAGAGCCGTCTCGGTGAAGAGCCCAGCTGGTTTTGGGAAACTGAGTCTTCTCCTCACAATGTGTTCAGCATGTTGTGTGCAACGCAAGGAGGAATGTCAGCAAGATCCCTTCCCTGCCTGACTCAGCAATGGCGCCGCGATAAGCGCGGTTTGTCCTGCAGCTTGTGCTAAAGAACGCAGGACTCACCACAAGGACTCCAACTCTTTCACAACACGAGAGCACAAGAACACAAGAGGAGCCACACTGGGCCAGGCCAAAGGTCCATCTCGCTCCTGTCTCCAACAGTGGGCAAAAGCAAAATGCCTGGGGAAAAGTATGAGCACAGGGTAAGCACATACAATATTTCCCCTGGGTGCTCTCCCAGCTGCCAACCATCTCCAGATTAGAAATTTCTGGAGCCAAGTATGTTTTTATGTACTTAGAGCTCTGTGAGCTGCCCTGGGTTGTGTCCTTCAACAGTCCTTGTGCTTCCCATAATCCTTGTGCTCTCTCAAGACTTATTCTTTCTGTTCTCTTACTTATTTGCCCTCCAGATACTCTTCACCCTCCTCATGCTGGATAGCTGCCTCTCCATACCATTCATCTGAATTTTCCACCCTCAGTCTCACGCGCTCCTCCTTTCTTCCCTGTCTTTCAAACCTCACCACAACAGATGAAGAAGATGCCCAAAGCTCAAAGTCACCTATTGGGACTGTCCACCGCTTGAAAGTTGATACAAACTCTTACAGCTTTTTAGTCCCAGGATACACATATTGTCCCATGTTTCCTCACCCTCACTGGTTCCTTCTGACCCTTCATTTTTGCTGTTCTCTGTCCAGGGCTGGTGCCCCTCTCTGAGGGCTCTGAGGTTGTCTATGCTCCCCCCAAAATCTCTGTGGATTATTGGAATTTCCCCACGATTTTTTGGCTTATTTGTAGCAGAGAAATTTGTTGAGAAGTGATGGACCAATTTTCTGTTGCGATCACCTTGTATGATCAAGGTTAGGCCATGGAGTGTGTGACACTCCTGAACTAGGTGGATTAAATGTACATTAGATTTCTGCAAAGTGTGAAAAAGACAAAAGCCTTTCCAGAAATTGCCACTCAAACTTCTTTGGCTGCTGAGAAAGACCCATTAAACCATCTGCAAGCCCTCAATGGCAAAGACCCTGTTCTGAGGGGGCACTACACGTAGTGGCCCAGTCTTACTAATTTGGAAGTGACAGTGAGGAGACGTGTCCCTGAGACCTGCACCACGTGGCTCCTTCCCAGAAGCAGCAAGTCATTGTCAGAGCTACGACAGTCAGGGGAGGAGTCCGTGTGAGAGATCACAGCTGTCCCTTTTGGGAAGGCGGTGTCCATACTTCATCCTGGACTTCCCCGGCGATGAGTCACCTCTCCGAGAAGGCTGTTCCCAGGAGTGCAGTGGGTTCAAAGAACAGCTCTTGCACCCATGGCGGTGAGTCAAGACTCTGCTCTCTATGCTTTCTGCTGGATTGTCATCCACATTGTCACATAGAGCCCACTGCTGCTCTGCCTGGGGAACAAAACTACCTGGGGAACAAAACTACCCCTTACCAGGGCTGCAGGCTTTGGGACAGCACTTCCTTCTGGGGAAGGTGAACTAATGTGGTGAATCAAAGGAAGGCTGTACTTCCTCTCACCTCTCATTCCTGGTGGAAAGGGAGGAGGTCAGGGAAGGTCATGTCACTCTCTCCTCACCAGCAATCAAAGTGAAGGACTGATCCTTATGGGCTCTGGGCAGACTTTTTCCCCATCCACATGCTCCACAGATACTCATCATAAAGAGTTAATTTCTTGTCTGGCCTTTAATTTCAAAGGTTAAAGTCTGTTGCTCACAGAAATGATGCACTCTGGGCAGGGTTCCTGTCAGCACCTCCACGTTCCCCTGTGACACTCAGGTGTAGAGACGGTGTCTGTGTACCTGCAGGGAGCACGTCCCGATGTCCACCAGCCTCTTCACAGCCAGTAAGTGCGGATCATCTCCAGGGCTGCTCCTGTGAGCACCACTGTGGTGCCCTGCCAGAAGATAGCAAATAGTGAGGTGAGCTTTGTCTTGCTGCACATGCAAAGAAAAGAGAGGATGTAGAAAAGCCTGTAGCTTAACCCTGGCTGCCCATCCCAAGGAGCTGGCACAGGAGCCATGGCAGCACTGCTGGTGTCAAGCCTCTGCCAAGTGGCAACGGGAGAAACCCAACATCTTCTAGCCCCGCAGCACATCGTGACTTCAAAAACCACTCCGAGCAGATGATCGGCTGCAAACTGGTCCAAAGATGGAATTAGCTCCTCCACTAGAAGGAGCACACAAAGCACAGAGGAAAGCTATTATCAACATAAACAGAGTCTTATTTTGGCTTTTCCAGTTGCTGGCCATTTGTGTCTGGTGTGAAGTCATTGTCCTGCAACTAACAGCAGGCGCATGCATGCACGACATTATCAAAGCAGAAGGAGATGTTGTCATGCTCCACTGGAATTAGAAATCTTGCCAGGAAGAGGAAAGAATATTTTTAAATATGGTGTTGCTACATCCCCACGTCTCTGCAGAGCAGGAAAATGTTTTAAGTATTCTTGCTTAACACCTTTATCAGTGTATAAGCAAAATAAGATTTTTTTTATAGCTAAGATTTTCCTTTGCAAAAATTTGGAATAAAAAAGGATAGTTAAAATGCTGCTAATGTAAATATGTAAATCAGCCATTGGTTGGAAAGGTTTCACTCAGCTCAGGGCAAAAACGCTATTACACCATTACCTTCCACCCACAGTTTTCTTCTACCTGTTCCTTTAAATCATTCATGAGTTTAAAATGATAGTCAATATTTTTAACAGTTGTTATATAAAGACTGTGAGTTCTGAGGGGCAGGGACCACTTTGTTCCCCTCAACATCTAATAGGAGAAGGTTGTGCCCTGGCTCGTGGCCGAGGCATCTGCCCCCAGACAGCCCTCGGAGCTGCAGCTCAGCAGGCACCTCAGGGCTGGCACCCACTGCCCGCAGCCCTACGGAGCTCTCCTGGCACGGCGCTCCCAAGCCCTAACAAGCTCTGCGCAGGGGACAGGCTGGCAGTGACAGCAAAAATGGGCAGTTTTGCAGCAAACCCAGAGATTTACGCCATGTCTTCTGGAACAGCAGCACATTATGGAAACACTACACATCTGTGTAACTGCCCGCTGCGCCGGAATGCACGCACCCATCGCCTAAGCGTGCTGGGCTCCATCTAAAACACGTAAGCACTGATCGCAGCATCCTCTTGCTCTTCCTGCGTGAGAACAAACACCGGGAGGATGGCATGGCTCTGCCTCCCCCCGGGCTTGTCAGAGACTGCGCAGCACCGGGTTCTGCTCAGGAAGACCCAAGCCTCAGCGTGACACAGGTTATGTCCTTATGGAGGTAACATGGCTGTACACAGCACATGGATTTAATCTTCAACAATCTGGCCAGTTTAATGGTAATTAGTCCCTGTAAGAGCTTTGTACTGAAACAGTCACACCCCTAGACCAGCCCGGCTCAGATGAGCTGTCGATGCTGGCAGCCTGTCTCAGAGGTCCCTTTGGTCACAGACCAATTTCTCCGGGTGCTCACGCTTCTGCTGCTCCATCCAATGCACCCCGGACACCCCTGAGCCCCAGCTCAGAGCTCTCAGCGACCACCACAGAACAAACACGAGAGCCGTGGCAGAGCCTCTGCCGCGTTTCGATCCCAAACCCTGACTGCAGCCGGGGGAAGAGCTGCTGGAGCCCTCGGGTGCCCCACACCCACCCGTGGGGCTGGGCTGTTGGCACCCCCGCAGCTTCTCCCAGCGCTGGCACCTCTCGCTGCACCCAGTTCCGAGTTTTTGACATTAAAGCCCAACTAGGTCTCTCCCTCCCTTTTGCGTGTGCCTTGTGGGCGCCAACATGCAGCCGCACGCCTGACGGTGGGGAGCGTAAGGGAGATATAAATTAGTAAAAAGCTAGAGCTCCTCTAGGAAAAGCACACAGAAACCAGACAGCTAAAGGGACCTCACGGTGCCAGTGCTGTTTCTGAGACAACTCATTTGAAAGCAAAAGTGGAATAATATATTTAAACGGAGACAGAATTACACAATTAGGAGGGGCTGGGATACTACCCAGTTGACAGAGTCAGCGATAGAAGAGAGCCTTAGCCATGCATCAAGAGAGGAACTGGACACATTTTTGGAAATGGAGCAAACTGAGGCATAAAGCCACTGGCCAAGGTTAAATGAGCTGGAAAAGAATGTGATTTATATGTCCTGGGCTGATAAGGGCAGGTCTTGCTGGGCTTTCAGGGCAGACTTTCCCTATTTGTTAGTGTTCCTGCACTGCTTGCGTGTTCAGTTCATATTGACGAGATTAAATATAACGGCTTTGGAAGTGTGAAGTCATGATTGCTTTGAAACGCTCGATCAATGGGATAAATCCAGATTGCCTTCCCCGAAGCCAGTAGGGAAAGGCTGGACTTAAACCAGTTTGGCAAAAGTCAGTATTCAGCCTTTGATAACACAACATAACACAAGGCTGTTTAGCTTAAGCAAAGGTAGCAATTTGAGCTCTTGAGAATATATTGCTCATATCAGAGAAGGGGTACTCTTTCTTCCCCTACCATTAAATATTTTCCTGATGCAATATTCAGTGGCAAACAAAGTACATCTGGGCTGAAACGCAAGCGGAGGTTTTGCAGCCCCCATTGGTTCAGCGTCTCTGAAAAGTCAGCGCTGTGCAAATGTACAATCTCAACAGGGAAATAAGGATGAAGCATCCTGAAGAGGAGACCAGCTCTTTCCTGGCTCACATCTAAACGTGTCCATGCAAGCACGTGGATCCTGTCCACCAACACCACCTTCTACGTGGAAACTGAAATCCTTGAACCAAGGGGAGGGAGGAGGCGTATGGGGGGGTGTCTTCCCTCCACACTTGGTAACAAGAATGAAAAGTTACGTCAGGCTTTCTCAGAAGCTAATCTGTGGCTTTCAGGCCAACATGGGTTGTTGCCAATGGCAATCTGATTTCTGCCCCATCAGGTCACAGAGATCAGGTGGGGGCAGAGGGAGTGCATGTGTCAGCCCAATGAGACACAGCTGAGCTCTCTGTCCGCTGCCTCCTTCCCCTTCGGCTGGCGTCTCTCTGTCCTGAGCCTGGGGGGGAAGTAACCCTTTGAAAAACAAACTCCAGATGTACTCACGGCCGGCTGCTGGCCACCCCTGGCAGCTGTGGTGCTTCCTGGACAGCCAGGAGAGGAGAGGACCGTGTGACACGCGGGGCGATTGCGGGAGGCCAGACAGACAAGATAGCGCTGTGACACCCGTGCTGATACCGCATTGATCTCCTCGCCGCTGCAGGGCAGGGCTCAGGCACCGGCTCTCTCCTCCTGGATCACTGTCCTGATGTGCAGACGCTTACAAAAGGTCTAAAGATAGAGGCCACCACAGTGGAGGCCACTCGGGAGCCTGCTGGGGAGGTGGGTGGCATTGGAATGGCCAGCCTTGCTCCAGGGGGATGCTGTGGGCTCACTCGGGCTGAGAGTACTCCCTCCTGGGTGGGCTGCTCTGCAGAACCCACTGAGATGGACGCAGGAGCTGTTCTGCCACAAGGCAGCATCAGACAAGAGGCACCTACTGACGCAAAATATTGTGTAGCATGTAAAATCTGCATCCTGGCTCCTGGAGTCAAAAAAGAGGAGATAGGTGAGAGCTGCACAGGATGAATCTCATCTCCTCAGCCTGGGAGCCTGGCCATGCTGCCAGCACACTGGGGCAGGCGGTCCACCTACAGCTGCCGGTTAGCTCTGGGGCTCTCCAAGGACATTTTGGCCATCAGACTTGCACAGCATAATCTTTCCCAGTCTCTCCCCAAAGCCTGAGAGACTTTGGCCTGATTTGGCCTGATTGGACTTTGTATCTAGCCCAGAAGGTATGAGGGTTCCAGCAGAAGATGGCTGGGACCAAAGCTGCTCAAACAACCCTAAAGCCAAGCTGATAAAGGAACTTTTATGACATAGTCCCCATTCTATAAATGAAGCAAGAGACAAGAGGAGATAACAGATTAGAGAAGATAAACCCTCTACCATCCTCCACCAGTCCATGATAATGATCATACCAACCTCCAACTGGCTTCAGCCCAAGGTGCTCAGGCCCTGCAGGGCTGAGGCCTCAGGTACAGCATCTGGAGAAGCATCACAAACTGAATATCCATCTCCTGCTTGTGGCCACCATTCCTGAACGATAAACACAACTTCCCTCCCAATGAAACACTGAGCAGATAATGACAGCCTTAAACAAAACTGTTGCAATAAACCTCTGAAGTACAACAGTTTGCAATCTGGGACTGTGAGCAGAGAGAGGAAAGTGAGACCGTGCGGTGTCCTGAAGGCACGTGGACAGGTAATGGCTGCAGAAACCTCAGAAGCAAAAACTGCTACCACCACCCAGGGTTAGACTCTGATGCTAACGATCGTAGAATCATAGGATTGCCTAGGTTGGAAGGGACCTTTAAGATCATCCAGTCCAAACATCAACCTAACTGATAAAAACCATCACTAAACCAAGTCACCAAGCACCATGTAAACCCGTCTTCTAAATACCTCCAGGGATGGTGCCTCCACCACTTCCCTGGGCAGCCCATAATGTAGAATCACAACTGCATTAGCAGAATCGCACGACTGTACCACAGAACTCAGCTCAAGAAGCAGTTTGTAACTAACGGTGCATGCTGACAGCAAACTGACCGAGTCCTCTCATCTTCACGACTCTGGCCCATGCGGGTGACCCAGCTAAGCCGGTTGTGCACTGGCTGCACTCCCAGCTGGGCATGTCTGTGGCACCTGACTGAAGACATTCTGCATTTCCTGACTCGTTCTTACTTTCCATACATCTTGGAAGAGACACCTATATATAATAAGGTACATTTCCCTCTCTATCTTAAAACAAAAGCAACCAGACACAAAGTGGCTTCTGGCCAGGACTTTCTTCAAAACATCTGCTCTGCAGCTCCTTCAGGCTCCGTGCCCTGTGAAACCAGATTTTAATGAAAAAGGAAGGGAAGAGGAAGCAAAATCACCTGTGGCTTTGCTTCTGAAGAACTGGATGGCTGCGTTAGGCTTGGCTTAGCCTGGCTCTGAGTGCAGGTGTTACTACAGAGAATGTGGTGCTTGTCTGATCCCTGCGGATTCAGGGCAACGACTACATGGTCTGACGGGAGGCTATCGCAAGCCAGTTGATAAAGTTCATGCAGCATAAAATCCTCTTTAAGTTGCCACATTTTGAATGTATATGCTATGCAGCATAAATGTGTTACTGGCTCTCATTGCTCCTGCAGGTACCGCCGAGTCAAGTCGTAGCCAACAAGAATTTGAAAATGTCAAGAATTAGCACATTTAAGATATTAACTGCCAAACATTTCAGAAATTTGAGTTTCATTAAATCTTAGCACTAAATCCTCTTATATAACCTAAAGAACAGATCTCTTTTTGTGTTTAAAGCGCGCTCGGCATTGTCTGCCAGCTGCCGCTATCTGTCTGCTGTGGTCGGTAACCGTAAGTGCGGGGGCCATTTTGAAACCAGAAGAGATTAAAGATGAGAAGAGGAAGTCCAACAACTTGAAGATGCTATCATCAATCCACAGCTGGCCGGGGGCAGGAAGCGAGCGGAGATGGCACACAGAACACACAGCCTCTACGGCAGAACAACACGAATTAAAGGCTGGAGAAATGGCAGGGATTATTTCCCTGTGGGCATTGCCATTGCTCTGGGCTGCTCCTCTGCCAAAGAGGAGCACGCACATCGAGCGCGGGCTCTCTCCGGTGCAGTCCAGGCACAGTTTGTCTCACAGCACAGATGCTTTTACAGCCACTTAAAAAGGGAGCAGGGCAGAGTACGGAATGAAGAATAGTGATCTGCACGGGAACTGGAGGGTCAGACCTCGCTCCCATGAACGTCAGGGCTTTGTACTGGCCACAGTGTAAGGGTACTTGGGTCCCGAGCGGTTTCATCGCCAGTTTAATTATAGCGGATGAAATGCAAAACAAGACACAGCTTCTCATGCACAGCTTGCAGGGAAACATAATGTTATCATCACCTCAGGAGCCTGCGTGCAGTGGGAAAGCTGCCGTTAGGAGAAAGGCCATTTCAGGCCAGACATGAAAGAGCCAGATGTGGGCCAACAGAGCAGGCTTTGGGATGGCAGCCGTGCTGGATACGCCAACACACCAGAGCCACCCTTTCAGCAGAGCTGCCTCGCTCCTCACTGGCGGTGATGCCCCTGCTCAGGACCCGCGGGAGCAGGGCTGCTGGCCTGGGGTGGGGTGTCCCCTGCTCCTGGACCACGGCGCGGTGGCAGCCAGCGGCACGTCCCCCTGCCATCCCTGCTGGGCTGCCCGGAGAAAAGCGGCCCACAAAGAGTCTACGATGCTTTTCAACTCCTGGTGACCCCTGACGGCCAGCGCAGACGGGAAGAGCCCCCGAGCCTGGGAGGAGCAGGGCGCCCGGGCCGGTGCCAGGCACAGGAAAGGGAAAGGAAGGCATTACGCCCCGACTTGCAGCCCGTGGAGCTGGGCCAGCTCCAGGGATCTGACCCACAGCTCATTAAACACTTCACAGGGCAGCCCGAATCTCTTTTTATGTTCTGCTAATGCCATGAAGTAAATTGTACCTGTAATACATTTGCATGTGTAGCTTGCATCAGGTTGGATTAAGGTATAGAAAGCTTCTTAAGCACAAAAGTGCCCATTGTAAGAGTGCTGTCATTAATGACACTGTACTCATTTAGAGCAGAGTTCACCACAGCCTACCTAGCGTCACTGCAGGGAAATCAAAGTGGGCACATTCAGCCTCAGCGCTAATACTCAATATCTGCACCAGTGAGGTAATTACAATAATCCCTTAATTACTGGCATCGGGAGAGTTTGAGGAAAACCTGCCTGGCAAACAAGCTCACTCTATAAAAACAAAAGGCCTGAGAAAAGCTGAAAATATTCAAGTGAATGGTTATATCAGCACAAATAAAAGATAATCAAAGGGGGAGACAAGCAAGAAGAAAAACTAGAATCCGTATTTTACAGCTGACTTTCTTGTCTTTGCTGCCTGCTTCCCATGGCCCTTTCCAGCAGAAACACAGGATCCCTGTCACACATTTCACTGAGGTCCCTGGGTGCCCCAGCCCTTCTCCATCCCGACAGGGCACCTCTGGGGGAGGCTGTGCCCAGGGGAGCACCGGGCGGACGCCCCGGGGCTGAACCTGAGCCCGGGCTGTCCCAACCAGCGGCTGGGTGCTGCGCAGCGAGCGGGCACCGGCCCGTCCCCCCGGCGTGAGGTGCCGACAGGAAGCCCAGAGAGACTAGATAAAAACGGAAAGGAAGTGAACAGCACCAGATGCAATGAATTTGGCCGAGGGGCAGCCTGTGCCCGAGCAGCCCATGCCGAGCGAGGGGCTGTGCCCGGCCCTGCCGCCTCGCCAGCGCTGTGGGGATGGTGACTCACCGCCCGCTTCCTGCCCTCTGCCCGTCCCCTCCGAGCACCCCGGCTGGCCGTGCCCGCTGCCCTCACCATCAGCCGCTCAGCATGGCCTGGCCACAGACCCAAAGGGGCAGGGAGCCTCCTGGCAATGGGGCAAAGCCTCCTCACAGCATGGGGACCGGCTCCCCGGGACTGCCATCACCCACACTTGGCTCGGGGACGTGAGGGGTGCCCTGGGTGTCATTTTCTGCAAGTGGTGACGCTGGACTGGAAGCACGTAAGTCACAGCCCAGGCAAACTCCCAGGAACAGGCTTGGTCAGAGGAGAGGAAGGGTCTCAGACACATCCCCAAGACACGAATCTGCTTTTGAAAGTTTTACAAAATGGGGGTTCTCCCACAATTTGGTGTCTCAGGACACCGGGGTGTTTTGCTCACATCGAAGTTTCCCCCTTTGATTGATACAACAGACAGCCGCAGACTGTAACTCCAGGAGGAGCTGGGTCTGTCTTCTCTTCCTCAGAGTTCCAAACGTGCCAATGGGGAACATCCCACGCTGGACTGCACGGAAAACGAACGCTGGGCTCCAGCTCCACAAGCCATGCACTCGGGGCTGTTTACTAATAACAAATCCCAAACACAGCACAGCACACGCTGTACTCAATCTACAAACCACGGCAAAGTTACTGATGCAAATTTGTTAAAATAGAATAAAATCGGTCAAGCAAAGCCCTGAACAAACTCTGCCCCACCAATCTTCCCTCAAGAGGACGGCGCTCATTCCTCATTTTCACAGTCTTTGGCCCTTTTCAGTTGCACCCGCAACTTTTAGCCTGGTTCATATCAACTCGTCCAAAAATTCACAGGCAGTTTTGCCTTTGTTTTAATTGCTAGAGGCATAGACAAGGCTGTATTGGGGTCCAGGCACGTGTTAATCAATTAGCTGAGAATTACAGTAGGCTAATTGGAAGACCTGTGAAATAATACCAGGGGATATGATAGAGCTGTGGGGGAATATTAATTTTACGAAGGAAAAATTCAGTATATACCACCACTGCCACAGTCCATACCATCAGTATGGATTTCCCACTACAGACCAGTGCCAGTATGCAGGGAGTCTGTTTCTCAGCGAGGAGGTACTGGGGGAGACAGAAATGACCTGGTAGAAACTTCTAGTATTAAACCAAAACACCGAGCCTGGCATCCTCTTGTGACTTACGCTCTGCGAGCAGAGTCGCAGTTGCACACAACGCTTTGCTGCAAATTGCCTTGTTCTGCGATTGTAAAAATGAAAATAAACACTTGAACAACTGTTCCCATATTCACTCTTCCAACAGCAAATATCAGGCCAAGTTTATCAGCTCTAATGACTCCAGCAAAGCTACCCCCCCCACTAAATCTGGCTTGCTGACCTTTGCGCCGCTTTAAATTTGGAGTAGATGTTATTAGTCGTGGAGACTGAGCCAGACAGGGCAGGCACGTGCTGTGCAGCTTCCCCACAAGAGTTCTGCTGATACAACACAATCCTGACCTGCGAAACCTCTGCTGCTCCTACAGCCTGCCTTACAGAGAAACTGGTGCTCCTGCGACACCAGACCCAACTGTTCTGCCACAACGAGCACAGCTCTCCAAGGAATTACACCAAACATCCTTCGTGGACAATCCAAAGCAGCCACAGATTCTGCTGTGGGTCTAAAAGAAAACTAAACCTAATTAAATCTGCAGGGCAAAAAGCACCCCCATCACTCCCACCAGAAGCCTGATTTTCAGGCTTCACCAAAGACCTCTCCAAATCTAGGCAAAGCTACCCAAAACTGAGCAAGCCCCACCTGGCTAACAGTATTCTGGAATGCTCCAGTAAGCTGGTGGAGGAGATAAGATGAAAGCAAAATATTTTCATGAAGGTTCATTAAAAGTGTGCCTATCGGGAAAGATGCGCGTATGCTGCAGTGCAGAAAGACACCGACAAAATTGTTGGAATCAATCTTGCCATTTTTTGTGCCTTTGCTGTATTCTTGGTTTCTGACTTGCCCTCAAGCTTAATAACAAAGTGATTCTATATAATGGGTGGACGAGACAATTGCATACATGTGCTTTGCTTAATTGCCATTTGCATGCTGTGGTCGATCATGCAATAACAATGAATCCATTATAATTAAATCTGGGAATTATTAATTGATTCCATTTACACATACTGTCATCTTCCATAGGAGCTGCAGGAATCTGTTCTCTTTAATGAAATTGCACTAGAAATCTTGGGCGTTGTTTGAAACCATGTAAGGCAGAGATTTACCTGTGGTAGCTGTTCCTAGTAGAGATTAGGTGATTAATTTTGTGTATAAATAAAGGCTCAAATGTGCGTTGTAATCATTAGATTTGTTTGGCTTCTTAATGTACAACATTAAGGACTTAACTTGTTTACTGCTAACTATAGATCGGTTTGTGTGGAGATGTTTATAATGAAACTCAGCAGCAAGGGAGCAATATAAAAACCAAGGAACTGGAACCCATCTCAGGAATAGAAGTTCAGTATTGTCCTAATAATTACGCTGGCAGCTGTATTTGCATGAAACCATGCTTTTTCTGTAGTACTCAATTAAGGTTATTCAGCTGCCTTGATGTGTTTAGAAACAAAACCACTGGCATCCAAATAAGGCTAATAACAAAAATGCAATATGATGTTTCCCATTTCCAGCAAAGGGTAAGGGAGCAGATGTTCCTTATGTTGCCATGTTTCACCAGCACAGGGGGGAGCTGAGAAAGTTTGCAATTCATAGTGACAGTGCCATTAAACTAATGTAGTGCAGAATGTGCGCCATGGAAGCATGCAGCTCCCAACAATCTGTTTGGGCAGGGAGGAGAGGATGGGGAGAACTACGGCTGACCTTCCAGGTTAGAAAAGAAAAACAAACCAACAAAACATTCTTCTGGCCTCTCTTCCCACATTGCACAGAGCAATTGGCGGCTCTGTAGGGCTGCTGAGGGCGCTCCAGGCTCCTCGCCTTGTCTGGACACCCAGCCTGGGCTGTGGACGTTCAGGATCCAAAGGAGAGGGTGGCATCACCCCAGCTCACACGTGGATGCAGAGTGGCACAGGCAGCCCTGCTCCTGTAGCCAGGGAGCCATGCCATGGGAGAGGGTGCCCAGTGGTGACAAACAGCCGCCCTGGGCTGTAAAGCCATCTCTGGATCTCCACAGGCAGCACATCTGCCCGTCCACGCCAGGACATGGCACTGCCCGAGCGTGGGATGGACCGACACAAGGTGGCAGTGCTCTCAGAAGATTGCCACGGCTTCTCCCCTGGGATCCTCCAGAGCCAGGGTGGCTGCTGGTGCGCGCCCACCTTGGCACAGCACAGCCATGCCATGGCCAGGGCACAGCCAGGGCCCTGTGCCCAGGTGTCCCCCGGGCGCAGGGTGCCACTGGGCCGGCTGGCAAGGCAGGGGGCTCTGTGAGGGACTGCAGGTCTCACTGGGATGTGCCTGCTCCCTGGCCCTATGGCTGCAGGGACAGACCCTGCCGGAGCCCAGGGGGCTGGCGGGATGGGGAGCAGCCTCTGCTTTTCAAGACTGTTCATTCTTCCACAGAAACCTCATGGTGGCGGGTATTTGCAATATGTTGGTGACACAGAGGGACACAAGTAGAAGGCACGGAGCAAAGCACCCCTGATTTGGCCCTTGCAGGCACTGCCCCCGGCCCCAGCAAGGCTCTGGATGCTCTCGGAAGCTCCGCCATGGGACAGCCATTTGGCTCCCTGCAGGGCCAGGGTCACAGCACCGCCGTGCCCAAGAGGGGCTGGAGCACAGTGGGACAACTAACCCTGAGCCCCAGGACCGCCTGCGCTCCCCAGGGAACACCCAGGTCCTGTCAGAGCCCTCCCTGGGTGGCCCCCGGTGAGAGCTGGGCAGGGGGAGCCTCTCCCGCTGGGAACTCGGGAACGAGCTGAGCAAACCGTGGAGCAAGCACATTCCCCAGGGAGATCTCCCCTCCTGAACTTAAGTCACACCAATGTCCCGGGGACCTAAACCCAAGAGCAAAGCCTCATATTACGCAGGTAAGCACGGTGTGGGGAGGGGGACAAAGGACCACCGGCTGCACCCACCCCCTCGAAAGCCTCTGCCAGGGTGGGGATCAGGGCTCAGCTGTCACCACGGGGCCAGGCTGCGTGCTGGGCTGGAATGGCTGCAGGATGACACAACATCAAATGAAGGTTAGATCTCCAGTGAGGCAGATGCCATCAGGGCCACCAGCCGAGGAGGAGACACAAAGACACCAGTGGCCGCCAAAGTAAAGCATCCAATGGCCCGAGTACTGGTTTCCCTTCTCGGGGAGGGCCACGAGCCCGCGCCACCCGGGCAGGCAGGTTGTGCTCCAGCTCCTCCCCAGCGAGCACCACCAGGACAGCAGGTCCCCAGCGCTCTGCAGGACCCAGACCCTCTCACAGATCTGGAGTATTTTCACTGACCTTCCTCCAAATGTGTCTCGCCTTGGCTCACAATGCCAAAGTAAATAAATAAATAGACTAACAAGCAGAAATGCCTTTACCGGACATTATTCTGGGCTGATTGGTTGTGAAACTTTACTCAAAACCCCAAAACCACAAAAACTGCCAGTTTTCCAAGCCCTGTGTTTTTCATAGCTCTCATAGCATTCTGAATAGTTTGCATTATTTCAAACATAGAATAAATATACATTTAAACTGGTTGGACTATTGACACAGCAGGGAAAAAAAAAAAAAAAAGGCACTTAACTCCTTGTTCTGTTTCTTTTTCCCATGAAGTGAAATAAGAATTAAGATCACTGTAATGGCTCTGAGCGTGGTGATGGGCTCAGAAAAACACCCTGGACTGCAGCCACCCCTGGTTTATAAAGGGAGCTGTGTAAAGGGAGGTACAGCAGCCAGAACCGGTGGCCCAAGGCAGTGGTGAGGAGTCCGGACCATCAGCTCCCATGAATTCGACATGCTGCCCGGCAATCACAGAAGGCTACTCGAGGACAGACGCCTGGGAAGGGAAAACCCGTCTGCTCTACCTGGAGATCCTGCTCTCACGAGTAACCTCATACAGTTATTCAAATAGGAACGTCTGGGCAGCTGAAGTGTCATACGCGATTAAATCTCTGCAACAAATTATGTTAATATTGCTACTTCAAGAACACAAATTAATTAAAAAGTTACAAAATGTAGGCATGGAAATCATGCTGTCTAGAACCTGTATAGACAGTTTCCCTTTTCATACATTAGCTGCATTAATTACTGAAGCTGCAAGACAATGAGAACCCTTGTCAAGGAGGTGTTAGAGGCTTGAAGAGTCTCCACTGAGTAACTCCCTCCCAGTATTCTTCATGCACGCGAGTGTGATAAAGGATAATAAACAGTATCATGCCCATACTTCTTACACTAATTGTAAGTTTAAGATTATTTAAATTAAAGAGTTTTGCTGAAAAAAACAAGATCAGTTTAACTTTCAGCACTTGCTCTCTTCCTTGGGTAGTGTTTGTGCTGTTCTCTGGTTATGGGCAATGCAAATGGAAGGATTTTTTTCAGCTTCACATTAGTTTCTGACCTGTTTCATCCACTTGCCTAAACAATCCTCTTAAGAGATGGAAAGTCAACGGCATTTGAGCGGTTGCTTAAAACCAGGAATTTACTTTAGTGCTGTCTGGATAGGGGAGTGCTTTCCTGAAATGGGGTCTTGGTCCAAGTTCCACTTCTAGTGAAAAAATGCTTTAAATAAAGCAGCAATAATTGAACTGTGAAAAGTAAATGCAAACAACTTCAGTGAAGCCTCAGTTTCTGCTTTTTAAACAGCAACAAAAGAAAATCCCTTTCACCATCAGTTGTACCCTGGTCCTAGAACCGCCCCGGTCTCCCCACGCCAGCCCCTCGGAGGGGGCACACGGGCACCTCCACGGGGACCCAGAGACCCCCGGCAGTGGCACGGACCCTGCGTCCCCTGCTCAGGTGCCTCCTGTGCCCCCGCGGGACAAGGGCCCCAAAGAGTCCTCCAAACCCAGTGGAGCTGCAGCCAAGGGAACATCCAGGGCTGCTTCCAGCTGAAGAGCCAAATGCCTTCGGGGCTGCCTGGGTTTCATACAGAGCATGCAACCAAAAGCCTTTTATTTATTTCTTTGTTCTTCTGAGCTGAGGGAGGGATGCCATTTTTCTTTTTCTGCTGCTGCAACACAGTCACCTATTAAAGTTATGGTTGTGCTCGTTCCTGGAATTTGTAATGGACGGTAATTGTGCCTGGAACAGTAAAATTGCTCTCAGCCAGGCTCTAGCTTTGCTGTGATGCATTCCTTACTGTCACCCAAATCCCAGGATAATAATGAGGCTGAGCTCCTTTTATCACAGACAATAAAAACTGAATACACAGTATTGCCGAGAAACAAAGTAGAACACTTCCCGTTGGACTATCAAAATGTAATACATACGCATTAATGGAAAAAACAAAGTACTTGGTGATTAATTTGAACATTAATTAAACCCTGTATTAAGATACATCTGTGTAGTGCTGGAAATTAATGCTAGGTCCCCGCATCTCTCTGATTTCATTGAGAAATTACAGCAGCTCAGCAGCTCTGGAAAACATCACAGGCCTGCAGAGAGATCTGCATTGCATTAGTGAGTGTCATGATGTAAGTCAACATCTGAGTAAATCAACTGCTCCAGGACCATCCCTGATCAACACTCTGGAAGCCCAGTGTCCATTGAATATGTACAAGTCTACAAAGGCACTTCCGTCCTTATTTCTAGAGATGAGATTATTCATTTCTGCATCTTTACAATGACTTTGCTGACACTGATCTCAATTTTAGCTGCAGAGCTTTTGGGCCCAGGATTCAGGATGACCACCAAACGAAGCCTGGCTAAGTCTCGGCTGAAAATTTTAGTTCTCAGATCTATGAGATCTTCTATGAGCTAATGGTATTTAATTGGGCATTTGCACAAAGTGGAATAAGAGTGTGGGCGAGCTGGAAGTTAATTGTATTTTTTAAAACATTTTGACATCTTCATCAAAGGCTGGGTGCAACCATCAACACATAGTATTACAGACTACAAATGGTAGGAAGTAGTAATTCCCCAGTGCTAATAGATGCAAGCAGAACGGGCAGCTCAGAAGGTGAAACACTGCCTACCTCAATGTGATACTAACTTTAGCAACCATCCTCCCAGACAAAAATAACTGAAAAAAAGGTTTGACAATGCTTCTACCTGTGCTCGGCTTAGCAACTGCAAGAGGAATCCACACTGCCCTCCACCTCACCTGGGGTTCACAGCACTCCTGATGCTCTCACTGTAACGTGTCAGGGCTCTTCTTTCCCCAGGTCATTTTGGGAATGAATGTACTTACATAATTCCCATCTAAGCCTATTACAATGGGCTGTAATAGAAACAATGGCGAAATGGCTTTGAAACGATGATGAATTGGGCATGTGGCACACGAATGTGTGCTTCATCAACGAGCGCCTTGTGGACACTCCGTGTGTCTCCGAGACAACTCTTAACCCGTAGTCCATCATTACCCTTTCCAGCAGAAGACCTCTTCTGCTGAGCCACCGTCCCCCTCACCCCGGGCCCCTGCTCTTCTCCATTTTATGGCAATTCTGTTTGCTGGTTCTGTTCCCAGCCATTTTTACCCCACATTTAAAAATAGGAAGGACCCTGATCGGGGGCCACTGCTGTTACTTGGTGGCTGTGTCAAAGCTTCCTACCATGGCGTGTCTCAACAGCAGGACACGCATTGCAACAGCGCGGAGCGGTGGCTTAGGGCCAATCAACTGCTGCAATTGCGCTGCTGAGCCCAGCTGCCCTCGCTTTTCCCCGTGAGGAAACCTTCCAGAGGCCCTCAGCCACGTTTCATAACCTTTTCTGGTTTTACATGTCAGACTCATCTTGCTCACTTGCACCTTCCCCTGCACAAGTTCCCCCTGGAGCCTCTGGGAGACACTGATGGGGGCAGCAGAGAAGCGAAGTCCCCTCCTTAACGGGGACTGTTGGTCAAGCGCAGGTGAAGGGAACAGTGCTCAGGACACCGATGGGATCCAGGTGCCCAACTTCATTTCAGCAGGGAACCAGTTCAAAGCTCCGAGAGAATGCTGCCCAGCCTCCCCAATTTCTGTACAGGGACTGTACAGCCAGAATCCACAAACCAACCTGGGCTGTGTTGACAGCAGGCTCCTTCCAAAGCTGTGGTTGAGAGCTAAGATGCTGCCTTTGCCTTCTCAGGAACCCTAAAACAAGGTAATCTATGTCCAGTACTAAATAATGAATTTTAAAAGTGTGTATTAAACTGTTCGTAAGCAATTGAATCCTAATAGAATTAACCTTCCAATACCTTGATACCTTACCAGCAAAAACCCAG
The DNA here is from genome assembly GCA_003697955.1 of Calidris pygmaea. Classification (NCBI taxonomy): domain Eukaryota; kingdom Metazoa; phylum Chordata; class Aves; order Charadriiformes; family Scolopacidae; genus Calidris; species Calidris pygmaea. The sequence continues at coordinate 436,680 of QJSC01005592.1, read as the reverse complement.
TAGCAACAGACTTCTAAAATGGAAAAAGCTGAGAAAAGGAATCAGCCCTGGTAAAGCAGGAAGAAACTGAAAATCCATCTTTCACACAGGCCATATCTATTAATCATCTGGATATAGCAAAAATCCCTCATCCTCTTCATTCGCTCATGCTATGACCAATGAGAAATTTGGTAACAGGACCCAAAATACGATGTCAGGTAACGGATAGCACATTGCTATGGTACACACTGATGTAATGTGAACGTGCCTGTGTTCTATAGCTGGAGATACTGGAAGACAAATGCGGCCCTCGCTTCTGCCCCCGCTCATCCTGACACCCCACATCAACCAGGCCCTGAGCGGGTATTCAGAAGCCCTGGTTTGCAGTGCACGCTGTAGCCTATAATCCCAGGGATCCTGCCAGGCAGTGCTCTGCGCCTGCCAAAGGCCAATTAAAAAACTGGAAATACTGCTTTTCTTTTTTTTCCTTCCCCAAGTCAAGCCCAAGGCAAAGTGAGTTTCTTTGCCAGATGCTTTCAGCTCCCTGTGGATTACCTTCCCAGACAGGGGTAACCAGATGCTTTATACCTGTTTCCAAACTGGCATTAAAGGTGTGGCCTCTGGTTTTCGGTTTTTCAACCTGTCAGGTCTCTCTCAAACTTTGGAGGTGGCACACTGCTGAGCAGCCACGGAGAAGCCTGTCAAGCACCCCCCAGGTCTCGTTGTCATTGGGCCACTGGTGGCCCTGGCTGTGGCCGGCGCTCCCCGCTGCGGTGCTGGTCACACAGCCCTCCAGCTGAAGGGATCCACAGACAGACAGACCCAACACCCCACTGCAACGGCTGTTGTCACAGCCATCCTCACACACGGTGCCGCGCTGTGCTGGGAAATGCACTGCCGCACCGTGGGGAGAGCCAGTGCCCTGACACAGGTGGATCCACAAATGCTTCCTCTCTGCATCACACCACAACAAACTGCTGGAAATATTTAGGAGCTGCTGAGGCACACACATTATGTACACACAGGGATGCCTCAGCAACACTGGGAGTTCCCTGCAAGCCAGGGACAAGGTAGAAGACGCAAGAGGTTGGAGTCTTAGGAAAGCAATTTCAGGGAGATAATACCTCCTCAAACGTGCTGGCCAAAGCTCTGGTAGGAAGTGGGGGCACATGAGGTGCTGGGGCAGCTGGGTTTGGGCAATGGTCTGAGCCGCTGCTGCTGAGGAGGAACCGCACAGCAGCATGGTGTACACCCCTTGACAGGGACCCACAGACACTTCCAGCCTCTTGCATGATCAGTTGGGGTTCTCCCGGTCCACTGGGACCTTCCCCTCATCTGTTAGACCTGGAAAGAGTTCATCCTACGGCTTTAGACTACGGTTGCTTACTTGTTATTTATTATTGTTTGTATTATGGTAGCCTCAAACGGCCCAAACATACAAGGGTACCACAGGGTTCAGCCCTAATGAAAAGCAGATGAGGAGCCAGACCCTGCCTCCAGGAATGAAATGCAGAAAGCTGATGTAGCAACGCAGCAAGGTTTTTGTGTGGTTTCCTTCTCACTACCCTGTCTCTTGCTTCCTAGGGGATGTAGGAGACAGAGCCCTGCTACTACTTTATAGTATTACTATTAAGAAGACCTGTTCTCAAGGCAGCAGAAACCGGAGGCAGCTCCTGTCTCCTTTGGCAAGAGCCAAGCCCCCACAGCCCTGTCACATCCAGGGTAACCCCTGCATCACCAACGGGGATTGCCATGCCCATAGGGCGGCTGCTCCTGCACAGATAAAATGAGAGGCATAAAGATCTGGCTCTAATTACCATTTACCCACAATTGCCTTGTTTGTTCCAGGTGTCCAACTTCACACTTCAGCCATTCTGAGGGAAGAAGATTTTTACCAAAGTCCTGTTCACAACAAGGTGGTTGGATTTATGCTGGGGAATGTGTACAATGTTCCTCCCCCCCACAAAGTGGCTGGAGAGATCTTGCTCAACCACAGCACCGAGCACCGTACCTCGCTGCTCAACAGAAGCCGAGCTCGAGAAGTTTCAGCAAACAGAAGTGCACAGTTCAGGAAATTCGGAGCCTGCTAAAAGCAAGGATTGCAATGGAAAATCTTTTGCAACCCTAACTCTTGCTGTTTCTAGAGAGATAAGCAGAGGATAGCCAAACTGAAATCCAGCTGAAACATCTGGACTAATTCTTCTGCTAAATGTCCCATAGAATTTTTATTAAAAACACAGCCAGTGCTCTCCACAGCCAAGACAATATAAAAGCAGTGCGAGGCTATTGACTCCAGCCACCTAGAGAACCAGTAACGCCACTTCCCCCAGCGCACCCAGAGCTTTCCCACTCAGATCAGAGCCAGCCCTATGTACCTGCTTCATCCTGGCCAGAGCGTATCAGAGATCTGACTTAATGCTGATTTTAATAACATATCAAACCCTCTTTTTTTGTTTTTTTAGACAGAGGCAGAGACCGTCCTAAATAATATATTTTTTTAAACTACCAGCGTTAATAACATAAATACAGAAGTGACAAATGCACTTGTAATTGCACAGCTAGTTTGTGGTATTGGCATAGCAGAAAATGTTTCAAGCCTATAACACTGTCAGTAAGAATTACTTTAGGTAACATCTTGGGATCAGTTACTTCCTCTAAAATTGGAAATTGCTGAAATTACTCCAATTACCAGAGCTCTCTGGGAACAGTATATACACATACCACTTGTCCTCTGTGCTGTTTGGGAATATTTTAACTAATAGCAAATTATGGACTCTCCATAACTGGCTATCATTATTTCAGAGACAGCTTTTCATCTAAATCTGATTAAAAGACCATTTTTGTTTCCCACGTTTAGAGAATACAGCAGATGTGGATCTGAATGCTGTTACATTTGCTAATAGATGCAGGACACATGGTTGTGTGGTATTAATAAAGATTTGGGCCAAGATTTTTAAAAATAGGAGCCTAATTTTAAGATTCCACCATCCATATTTAGTGTTGGAAATGAACAACCTCTTTTCACAGAGCTCCAGCAGCTCCTATTGAAATCAGTGGGTGTCAGAGCTTTTGGAAGTTGAACCATTAATTCAAGAATCCCAAGGGGTAGTTAAGAGCCAAATTTTCATCTCCTTGTGTTTGAAAATCTGGGGATAAGATTCTGTGTGTAGCAAAATTCCCATTCACTTCAATGGAGTCAGGATTTTTCTCTGATCTGGAGCTGGTTTTGAGAAAACCAGGTTACCCTGAGAGATACAACCCGAAGTGAGAGACGCGGGTAGTTCCAGCACAACAAAAGCAGGGGGTCATCCCAGAGATGCCAGGAATTTTTTAGAGTAACTACTGCTATATTAGATATCATTTTTTTTCACAGTTCTAACAGACTTGGTAGTATATTTATTGCTTTTCATTTTCTGGTGTTTGGAGCATTCTTATACACTCAGAAGTCAAAGACAATTTTCACCTGCGGGAGGACACGCTCGTGCTGTGCATAGGCTATCATGCTGAAGTGCAGTGTACTGCAGACTTCTCATGAGCTCCTCCTCAGCTTCAATGACTCTTACGTATCATGGGCGCTTTCGGGGACTGTGAATGCTGTTCATGTGGTCTCAGAGCGTAACCCATTTTTCTCTAATTACTATTACTGAACGTCCCCCAAAATACCTTTCTAGGAAGCATTCCTGCAGCTACCATTGGCAGGAAGAGGGGCTTCTCAGCAGCAGAAGAGCAGGGGAAGGGAGATGCAGGACCCAGAGCTGGTGCCTGCCCGTTGCTGGGTCCCTCTTAGTGCCCTCGGGACGCCCCTGGGACCAGCTCTGCTCCCAGCTGCTGTCAGGATGCCTCTCATACACGCACGTCCCTATGGACGCCAGGCTCTGGAGAGCGGGGCAGACCCACTCCCTGTCTGTGTCATCGCACCCCGAGCTGCAGCCCTCGGGCTCCAGCGGGTGAATCATGCCAGCCTGGAACCCGATTCTTCAGGGCAGATAACGCTGTAGCTTGGATTTTTTAATAAACAAGGCTGGGCTTGAGCTTCCTCTGGGTGAAACCACACAGGGCCCCTTTCAGTTTCAGGAGGTGAGAACCAAAACGATACTCTGCCTCCAAACAAAAGCTTGCTTTTATCAATTTCCAGGATTTTCCTAATGCCAATGTTGTGGTTCTCATTTTTCCACAAAAACATTGCTAATAATGGAGCCATCTCTTGAAAAGTTCCAGGATTTATAGCAACTGGCAGTGTGTTCAATACGTAATTGTTTTTTGGAACAATCATAATCTTATTAGTTGCCAGTCTCCCCCACCAAGATAAATTTAAAGGAAATCAATCTGCTGACACTTCCTGATAATTCTGGCGATTCCAACCTTCACATTCAGCAGTTGCACCGAGCGTATACCTTGAGGGTGTGAAGCCCTAAGGCTTCCAGTTAAGAATTAAATAGTTAATTACTAGCAGTGAACAAAGACCATTCACCAGCATAAACCCTGACTTTGTCCAATTAGTATTACAGGAAGATATTGAAGCAACTTTGTCAACAAGTTCAAGCGAAGATTTCATGGAATGATCTGGATGGGTAACAACCACCAGAACATCATCAGCGGAGGGAGTTATTTCATACTGCTTCTAACAAGAAATATATTGTATCCCTTGAACTTCTTCCCTGGGTCCTGTGGTGATAGCATGAGGTTTCAAATCATAAATTATCTACACTTGGGGACTGGTCAAGGTTTTGAGTTATATGGCTACATTTACAAAGCATCCCTGCTCAGCGCTAGCTGGATTTATTCCTTTTAGCAAAAACTCAACTGGTCTGGCTGGGTATCAAATGCTGAATAACTATTTCTATTCTTGAAATTCTAATATTTGGGAGAAGAAAAATCTTGTAATCAAAAGTCCTGTAATCAAAAACCCAATAATGTTAGATTACTAATGATACTGTCAGCAGTCGCTGACGGTGACAAACTATTGTTTTGGCAGCGCAGTCACACACACCCGGACACAGACCTGATGGAAGCTGCAGCCACTTGTCTAGTTGCAGAATCTGCCCCACCGAGTGCAGTGCACACATGAGTGCATGAACTGCAAGCACAAATGTAAAGGCCAGATGCGATCAGGACACTTGGAGGACTTGTCCTGCAGCACTGGCTGTGCCCAGGGCTCACCCCGTGGGTACCGTCGATCCCCGCTCAGCCACTGTGATAGCCACAGTGCATCCAATAAATCAGCGCGGGGCCCGACTAACACAGAGAGCCAGGTCCCGTCTCACAGGACATCACAGACCACTCAAGAGACTCACAGGTGAGTCAAAACCAGGGTTAACCTCTACCAAACACCTAAATCCGCAGCACCAAACGGCTGCGTCCAGCCTGGACCACAGGGATTTCCCCCAACGCTTCCCGGCGGTTGCTGCTCAGCATATCTGGCCACTCGGTAACCTCTGCTCAGCTGCACAATTCTACAATGGACGCACAACATCTGGTTTCTGTTATGTGTGAGACACGCCTCGTCAGCGCCTGAGCGAGAGGATGCCCTGGTGAGTGGCTCGGGAAGGAGGGCTCCGTGTCCTCTGCTGGTGGCTCTGGCAGCACGTGAAGCGCTCTGGCTGGAGAGACTGTGGTCTCCGTGGTTTGCAGTGAGCACTTTCTGGTTGGAATTCATGGATACAGCTCACTAAAGAGGAGACCATGTGAGAGTTTCACAAGCAGGAGGCGTCACCTCCTCGGCCATCCTGGATCCCCTTCTGCCGGGGAGCAGGAGACAGTGCGTCTGGCAGAGCCGACAGCACTCTGCAAAACCACTGAGGGCTGGTGGTGGTGAGGAGAAAATGGCCTGATTTTGAATTACCTGCTCTGTTCTGAGCAGAATTTGACTCTCTTTTTCCCCCCTAGCTAAATTAAAGCTACTGCTCCCTGTAGGTACTCTGGCAAGAGATACCTATGAGAGCTGTTGAAACTAAAAGACACCTAAAGATAAACAGGTATAAAATATCCATGAATATATTTGGGCTATAAAGTGAAGGAAAGCCTGTGGTCATGAGAGAATGAGAGCCAGAACAGGATTCTAGGATGAAAAGGGGGAAGAAAAAGCTCACCTCAGACGCGAGTAGTATCAGACACAGTTGCCTGCAGAAGCTGGAAACCAAACTTGAAGAGTTTTCCCACCAGTACAACCCACAGGAGATGGTAAACAGGCAGTGCCCAGCCTCGGCTCACCTTTTACCTACACAATTCAGCATTAGAACCTGGATTTTGAGCACTCAAAAACTTAACTGAGTTTCCTTGGCAGAGTTGAACTCACTGAAACACTCTGTTCATTGTATAAATAACACTGGAGCAAATCAATCCTGAGCTAAGCACCGGCAACTATTGTTGAGGTTTAGGTAGATCTTTTACAAAGTGTCACACTTCAGGAATTAGTAGTTAAAAACACTGTTTACATTTCAAGACAAAATACAGAGCAGGAATTAATCTCTATCCATATTCTTATCCACTTAAGCGAGTGATGACAGGTACTGTATAAACATCAACATGTGTGATGAAGGGAGCAGGTTGTGGCTGGGAGCAGTGGCTGGAGCAGTGACTGTGCCGAAGGGTCTCCGACAGCCAGGGGAGCGCGGTGGGCTGCCTGGACGGAGCGGGTCCCTGTCACCATCTGGTGCCTGCGGTTGGCCCCCGAGGGACCTGTGCTGTTCGGCGGTGGCACTCGCAGCCGCGTGAGCCGAGACACGCAGCCAGGGTCCGGGGGCTGCACCCCAAGATATGGTGAACCACGACTCGGTGCTCAAAGGAGCTTTGCTTCGGAGGCCGTGCAGCTAAACCCTGCTTGTGAATGAGAACACTCACCGCCTCCCTCTCCTGTCAGGTATTTTGCCCTGTTACATGTCCCATGCTAATTATAGAACTATCTGAAGGGCTTTCTAAGTGATAATGACTGTAAAACACAGTTCCGTGTTGCAATTACATTTCCTCTTTCTGTCCTATGAGGCTAAAGATTAACTGATTTCATCCTAAAATGCCATTTTTTTGATAACTTCATAATGTTTCCTAATCTCTGACTAACTTCCAACTGATGAGTTAACTACTGTGAAACAGGTAACACAAAACCACCCTGATGAACTCCTCCTCAGCAAAAGCAGCAAGTGAGAGAGACAGGGAATAGCACACACGAACAGCTCAGGGTCACCAGCACTCACACGGACACCGGACTCAATTCTGGGCTAGTTTTGATTATAGGAATACTTCACATTGGTTTTCATGACTCCTAACATAGTTCAATGTTTTAATATTTCAAAACTTTCATGCTAACATTTTTGGAATCAAATCTTTCATTTTCATTTGAAAACATTTTACGAAGGGGAAAAAAAAGCTATATAAGAAATATTTTAAAATATAAAGGGTTGATATCTAAACGAAACCCAAATGCTTTTTTCTTTGCAAAACACATCCACATCTAGGTTGTCTCAGATTTGGCACACTTGCTTTCAGCATTTTAACATTTTCAGAATGAGAATGTTCATTTCTGGGCAGGAAGTTGGCATCTGGATTTTAGGAGCCAGTGACACACACAAGCCAACCGTGGGATGCTCTGCACACATATTTCATCCCTAAGTTTTGTCTCTCAGATGGTTTCTGGTACCACGGAGCAGTCAGTACCAATAAAGAACATTTTCTTCTATATTTCCTCCTTGGAGCTGCTGAGGATGCAGGAGGGAAGGAGCCCCGCTCCCTTCCCGGGCTGCTGTGGGACCATCGATGGAGCTCCCTGTACTGGGCTGCTCTCCCGGAGAACCAGACCAACTGCTCACTGCAGACATTCTGGGAACGTGCGTTTTGGCCCAATCCTTCCCATGGATTTTGTCCCAATTCCAGGCAAATTAGACAGCCCCACTGTGCCTGCATTGATTACCCCATTGTTCTGCACAGCGGCAGTCAGTCTGATGCCTCAGGGAAACGTTAGAAATGTGGTGCGAGCCCTGTAAGCTCTTCAGAGCATGGAAAGTAAATCTGACCTGTCCCAAAAGAACGGGACTTGGTGCAAAGTAGCTGGTGCACGTGCGTGTGTTTCTGTCCTTCCATGGTTTGGGCCCGTCCTTTGCCATGTGAGATGCGGAGCAGGGATGCAGACCCAGCACAGAGAGAGGAGCTCTGGAGGATGCAGCTGAAATGGTAGCTGGGTTCAATGAATTCATTCCAGAAACTATGGAAGGTGGTGGCCAATTATGTGAAAGGGGGGGGCAGAAAACACCATCGCAGCCCTGTACTGAGAAGGAACATACACTCTCAGCAGCATTGCCTTGCACTGCAGCATCCTTGTCGGCCTGTCCCTGACAAAATGGGACCCAACACCCGAGTTACTTGTGCCGGTGTTTTGCAGTATTGACTAAACAAGCTTTGGCAAACATTCATTAATCCCATAACTGCCTCCCGTGACAGATCACAGCATGCCCTGATTTGACTTACGTGTGCTGTTGGAGATCACTCACTCAGTCAGACACAAGCAGAATCCAGGAATCCTGCCCCTGTCTCCTGTTACCCACCCCGGACTCCAGCTGGGAACTGATTTCATCACTCATTTCAGCGCCGAGGAGGTGCCAGCCACCAGGATCCAGGAGGCAGTTACCTCAGTGCTTCGGGAAACGGGAAGAACCGCATTCCCTGGGCATGGCTGTGGGTACCTGCACACACACTGAAACTCCCCCCAGGCTGCAGCTTCAGCGCTGGACACAGCAGAGGCTGCACTGGGCACTGCTTGTTTTCGTGGTAAAGTCTGTAGAGATCTTCCAGCCAGTCCATTCAGAGAGCTCCCTGCAGTCCTGAGACCCTCCAAACACTGCCCAGCCCCGGCAGGAGGCACCACAGGGAAAATGCACAGGGTGCAATTAAAGACCATCATTTTACTCGGACATACTGGGGACTTGAAACAAAGCTGTGCAGGTGATCTTCATGATGGCATTTGCTATCTGCTCGGCCCTTCACTTTGTAACCTAAACTATTTTCTCCTCATAGAGTTGTGCACATGTGTGCAGTAGCACTACACGCACTCCTGAAAAACTGCATATAGCCTTCTCCATCCGCCACAGGCTCCCTGTGACCAGCAAGTGCTTGTAGCAGCCGAAGGAAGCCCCTGCAGTGGTCTGGGCAAGGAACTGGAAGGTTCTGTGTGATAGTCCGTGCACTAACCCTTGGCCTCAGGGGCTTGCTGCTGTCTGTCTGCGATGGAGGGGCCCAAGGTCTGGCCGCTGTCTCTGCCCCTCCTCAGGGTTCAGAAGCTGCCACCACGGAGTCCCCAAGCACCTTCTAGGATCATCGAAACACACAGGAGCTAAGTACCTGCACACGCAGAATTCCCAAGTTCAACAGTGATTATGCCGTGTCAGGCTTGCAAGATTTGGTTGTACACATCGATTATTAACAAGGGTCTTAATTTCTGTATTGTTCTACGTAGTCATGTTGATTTTCTAAACCCCAAGATTTAGCTATTTTGCACAATCACTTGATGACCTCCCGCAAGCAAAGATGTTATCAGCTGTCTACTCTGTGTTTGCAAAGTCTTCAGGATAAATCCCGTCTTGCAGAATACGTAAAACTGCTTTCTGTCACCTTAAAATAGGCAGTGGTTCTGCCAGACAGATGTGAACACCAGATTATCAGTTGGACATTGTGGGGTTATTACCAATGCATCATTGTTTTTAATTGATTAATCAGATAAGGAAGGTTAGGAGTAGTTTTATAACAAATGGTAATTTTCTTCCTCTCCCATATGGGTACGCCATAGGAAGCAATAGACCACAGAAAATGGCTCCCCCCTTTGATTTTACTGCAGATCTGGCCACAGGAAATGTTGCACATTTGGATCAAGCAGGATAAACAGCAAGGGCTTCCTCTTTTGTGAAATCATCTTTTAGCAGCACCCCTCCCCAGGAAAATAGGTTTTCCACTTTACATAATGTTGCAGCAGCAGTGGTTTGTTCCTGGGCTTTTTCTGGGTAGGTTATGAACTTTACGGCTCTGACCACAGATCAGTTATTTATCATAACAGGAAAGATGAGACCAAAGATATTTCCTAACCTTCTTCTTTGCAGATCAGAGAGAAGCAAGCCACCAAACATTAACGCTTCATATCCAACCGACAAAGATTATACAGAAATATTTGTTCTAATCATATTTGGTTGAATTGATCTGTAATTTTAAACTGCAAGGAGCAAATCCATACACAGCATTTCACTCAGATCTCTTCTCCAGTGCAGCATGGTCAGTCTCTCCAAAGCAGACAGCCAGGTACAAAAAGAGTAATTTTGTTTAGAGACAAACTAAAGAAGGCGGGAGAGAAATATCTAATTCTAGAGAAGACTCCTCCGTTTGATATCTATTACAAGGGTTCCCCTGTATCCTGACAGCATATTAAATACATGAAAAACACCTTTGAAATATTGCTGGCGACAAAAAGCTTTTCCTCCTCTGATGCATGAGGAGAACTGCCCCTTGGCACCAGGGAGACACCCAGCGCCGGCGGCAGAGCTGGCTCGTGTTTCTGCTGCAGGGGAACGTTAATAACGGCAGGAGAGAGAGCTGCTGCCTCCCGGTGCCGTACCACACGGCGCACACGGCTGGGGCTGCACAAGTGCCTGCACCACAGCCCAAAGACGGGTGTCCAGGCAGGAGCCAGCACAGGCGGCGCTGGGGGGGGAGCTGGGACAGTCGGACGCCTCTCCCACAGCGAGGTGCGGGGGGCGAGCCCAGAGCCCTCGCCAGCAGCGTGCCCGCAAGTGAGAGCGTTAAGAAATGAGGGGTTCGGCACCAAGTACCCAAGCCTTTATTCCTGCCACCTTTATTCCTCGGCCCCTCTGCAAACACTGCTGCAGGCAAGTCACACACCCACTGCCCCAGCTGAGGACGCAGAGCTCGAGCCAGCACCTTCACCCTGCGCTTGCCAGCGAAAGCCTCCGCTCCTGGCACGTTTGCCCCGGGTCTAGGATGCATTTTGCTTCTAGTCCTGGAGACTTTGGTCTCCACTTGCTCTTCCACCCTGCCCTGTGTCCAGGTGGCCCCAGCCCGTGTTTCCACAGGCTGTTTCTGGCATGTTCCCCCAGGATGTTGGTCACCGCAAAATCAATGGAAAAGGGAATCTCTCCTGCAGTCCTTCACACCTCAGGAGGTTGCTTTGGGAAGATCTTTCCTGCTCATCTCAGGTGGGGGAAATGCTTTCAGACCCGCAACAGGGGAGGTGGATGTCATTGGTGACACTACAGAAGACACATCTGACCAAAAGGCTGTTTGAAGACATGAGGCTCTAGCACCGGCTTCAGGACACTTTAGATCACATTCCAAATGGATTATTTTTGTTTCCTTTTGACATCAGTTGGGCACTTCCTAGTTCACAGGAGCCGGAACACCCAAACAGGACTCAGCAGGCTGGAACTGCAAGACACAGAGAGATCCTGCAAGCCCAGATTTGCTGAGGCCCATCCCAAGCAGAGCCGTGGGTGAGGGCAGCTCATGGGGCGTCACCCGGGAGCTGGCTGTGGGGCACGTACCACCTGCCCCAGCGCTGGCATCAGCCGGCACACGGAGGAACAGACACTCAAACACTACCTTGACTTTAACTCAACACAATGCCCAACTCTACAAAAAAAACTGTTTCCTTGCTCGAAAGAACATCAACAGAATATATGCAATTAGCACTTTAAAAAAGCTTTGAGTAGCTCCCAGCCGACTCGCCAGTGTGTCTCAAGTAAGGTTAACACCTCCTGACTGAGAAGTACAGTCTTTATCAGCCCACCCCTGAACTGCGTGCCTTGCTCCTGCACCCAAAGCCAGGCATAAAGTCTGTGGCCACCCTGCTGTTTAGAAAATCCTCTCCAATTAAAATAGATAGATAGATAGATAGATGAGCAGCAATTAAATTTAAACTCATTTGTTCCTGAAATTACTGGATTTCCTCTGAACACAAGTCTGGCTGTTATGCAAATATCTGAAATCTACTCTGTTTAATCCTTTAAAAGAAATTCTACTTTGGTAAAGAAAACTTGACTGCTGCCCTTTCTGAATCACAGCCCTTCTGTTTAAGCAGAAATGTCATTTATAATAAATACAGTATTGGTGGAAGAAAGACAAAACTATTGTCTGAGAAGAACAAGCTATTTAAATTCCACAATGATGGAGAAACTGAAGGGAGAGAGGTGGCTGAGGGGCTTTGTGAGTCGCACAATGCCTCCAGCAGCACAACGAGCCTAGAAAATAATAGTGATGTGCTTCGGGGTTGTGTCTGTTTCAAACAATGATGACAACTCTTCCAGTCTCATTTTAGGACTGTTGCTGTTATGGAAACTTTCCCTCTCCTCTTCAGCTCGATTCTGTGTCTCTACGACACTAATGAATCACAGCTGACACTTCCGGGGCTCAGCCTCTTTTGAAGACATTTGCTTCCTTTGCAAGCTCCTTGGTCAAGTCTGAAACCTTATTTTCAGAGGCCAAATGAACAGTATGAAGGGAGTTTTGAGGATTAATTGAGAAACACGTGAGAACAGCAACAACTATTACAGTACTGGTACTTCTACCACTGATGTCTTTCTAAATAATGCCCTTAAATCTTTGAGAGGCACTCAGGTGTAGACAAAAAAGAAAATAAACGCAAATCAATAAAATAAATTCAGATTCCCCTCTCTGATCTCCTGCGTACCCATTGCCCGCTTTTCTGGGACTAAGCTGTACGGCGCAGGGAATACTCTTACCTCTCCTGATGGAAACCTGTACAGGTTCTCACAAGGGCTCGGGGCAAGAACTATTTCTGCGGGTGGTTTGGAGCACTCCTGGGCACTCAATCATTTAAATCACTTTTGCAAACAAGACTCACGTTCCCAGGGATTAGATCCACAAAGACCATTGTCAGGCTGACTGAAGAGCTGCACCGTCCCGCAGTGGCTGCAGCCCTGAGCACAGCTCCCCCTTCAACACCCCCAGAGACAGACGCCAAGGCAGGAGAAGCGCGCAGGGAAACCAGCCACCTCCATCAGCCCATAGAGACAGACACCACGTACCAAGGAGACAGACATATCTCTGACCGCAGTAACGCTACACGCTGGGCTGCAAAGGTGCAGAGCCCCCTGCCCACATCCCGGCCTGCTGGGTGGTACTGGAACCACCGGCCCTTTCTCCCAGCCCTGGCAGGGGCAGCACCTCTTCCTTTCCCAGCCCAGGGGTGACAGGACTCATCCCAGACATAGGGGGCTGGAGTCATCTCCTTCCTCTGACTGACGGGAGTTGTCCTGGCGGGTGCACCCACCTCCCAGGTACCTGAGGGACCCCGGGAGAACCTGCTCTGAACTCCGGAGCAAGGCTGGCAGTCTTGAGTGTGAGGCATCATGCCTGCTCCAGAAGAGACGCTGCCAGCACAGCCCAGAACAGCCAGTGCCAACCCCGTCCCCTGGGGTGCCCCTCCAGCTGAGAGCTCCCTGAGGAACAGCAGCAAAGCGGCGTGGGGACCCCTTACAGCTCCCACCCCTGCGAGCTGGAACAAGGACACCACAGCACCCAGTACAGCCTCTGCCTGAAACAGCAGCCAGGTGGTGGGGCCAAGGGTGGACCGTGCACTGCAGAGGGATGGGATGGGATGGGATGGGATGGGATGGGATGGGATGGGATGGGATGGGAGGCAGCATGCTCAGCAGAGGGGCAGCTCTGTGCAGTTCCCGTGTGTGTAGTCTGACTGTAGCCCACTAATATACAACCCATTTCTGACTCTTAATGAGGGTGAAAATTCTCTTTCAGCATTTTTACAATTATTAGGCCTCCAGGAGTTTTCACTGGGAATCACTGACAAGCTCCTGTCACAAGTACAGATAACTCCGTGTTCAATGGCAGAGTTTGGCTGACAGTTTTACTACACTCCTGAGCCCAACAATCAACTGCATTTAAGGCCAGATGACTCTCCTGTTGTACATCCATATATGCTTTACAGTACAGCTGTAAACAATAGTGAAAGCCTCTACAGGAAATTAGATTTGCAGATTTCAGTTTTTAGAGGTAGGGCAAATTAACTTGATTATTTAGTGCTGATCCGTCACTGACACATTTTGCATTATGCATTCCCAGGGACCTATCCAAAGTGAGACACACAATGTGAGATTCAAAGTCCCATTGTCACCCTAATTTTAATTTTACTCACTTTGAAACCTACTTCTAGCAAATCATTCGGTTACAGTTTTCATGAGCTCTAATACCAAGAAAATACACTTATTCACTAGCCTAATCACACCACGCGGCGACAAAGGGCACAGACCACATGAATTTCTTTCCAGTAGAACTATATGCTGTGAGCATTTTTATTAGCACTCACCCACTAGATGAAGCTGTCCCCGAAACTCAGCCTAAATAACTCCTTCCTTCTCAGCATTTTGGAATGTATTTTCCATTTCAGTTCATTTTTTCTTACTTGAACTCTAATGAGCTGTGGGGTGCAAGCAGTGGCCTTGCCAAGGCTGTCCAGCTTGGCTACTTCCCGCAAAGGCCCTCAAGGTTATTAGCTTGGATGGGCATGTTAAGGGAAGTATAGGTAATAATAAATAAACGGAATATATATATTGCTATATATGTAAGGATTGAAAGTAAAAACCAAACATGTTTTTTAAAATCTGTTCTCACACAATCTGGGCTGCCAGAGATGGCAGGCACACAGCAGTAGCAGACATCCTGTCTCTTACTTCGAATTCATCTGCACACAAATTTGTACCAGGTCAGTTAAACCAGTGAAAGCTTTGATTTAAAAGTGGAATTTGTGCCTTCGCTAAGGCCCATTCTGATTAGGCCCATTAGAGAAGACTCTGCTTCAAAACATGCTGCAGGCAGCATTTTATACAAAAATAACAATAAAGTTACATTTCATTTCCAAATCAGTTTCAACTGTGAATTCTTTATTTTCCACTTATTTTCACAAAATTCCAGTATTTCATAGATGAAGTGAGCTCCACATAACAGGACTCTGTCTCCTTGCCTCTCGAAAAGCTAAACTGTAAATTGGCCAAATGGTCTTTGCCACTCTACCAAAATGATAGTGAAAATGTGAAGATTGTCTGGGGGCCAAAGAAGCCTTCTACTGGACTTGGCTTTGTGCTGTCCTTCACTGACCACCCCGGGACATCATGCACAAAAAGCAAAATAGCAAGTAACACCCAGCGGGGTCTCAGTGAACAGCAACAGGAGACCCCTGGCAGCAGGGACAGACCAGGGGATGAATATCGATCTCAAAGTAGATAAATTGTATGTTCAATACAGATTTTAATAAAGTATGATGTGGACAGCATGAGTGAGGTACTAATTGCTTCACAACAAAGAAATAAGCCACACAAATAAGATTCCATATTCTAAAACTACGATTCAGATCTATCCCAAAGCAGGCGCCAGTCCCCAGATCAGCCTAAGGAACAGTGAGGAGAAGAAAAGCCATCCAACAGAGGCACTAACAACAACGCACAGCACACAGGAAGAGGAGCCATGTACTGCTTATGCACTCATGAAACAATTTTCTAGCTTTGATACTGAATTACAGCAGTTGAACAAGCAAGTTCAGACCACAAAAAAACCCCAAAATAGTGCAAAATGCTACTGGTGAACTGCTTCCCTAACCCGAGCGACTAAAAGTTACCTACTTTCTCATATAACCATTGCCTTAAGTCTTTGAGAAGCACCTCCGGGAGAAAAAATATTTCCATTTTCTAAAGAAAACGAGTTTGTCTGAAAATAGATTGTCCATGGATCATGAAAGAGCTGCGGCATTTCGGATGTAACCTTAAGAGACCAGTGTTAAATTACCTCCTGCCTAGGTAAAAAGGGAAACAAGGCCCTGGGAAAGACACGGCAAAGAGAGGGGAGAAGAACACTTGGTAAACTTGGAACCTCTCTACGAGCGGAACTACCCCTTGCTAGAAAGGCTGTTCTGTGAGATAGGTGTTACAGACTAAGCAAGGTTTGTAAAATAAAAGTGCTAGAAGTTCCCATCCCTTCTCAGGCAGCAAGGTGCCGGCGGCACTTTGGTGCCTCTCTGGCGGCCAGTGCAGCCGGGCCCCTTCGTGGTCCCCAGGGAAGGCCACCGGCCGAGCCACGGCAGGAGCCCCGGTGCAGCAGGCAGGAGGAGGGTGGGCATCCAGCCAGCAGAAGACGTCCGATGGAGGGATTTAGGTCTTAAAATGAAGCAGTACACGCTGTTTTAAAAGCTGAAAGGGAGAATAGGGAAGATTTAAGAATGGTGGGAAAAGGAGAGAAAAGAAATGACTGCCCTTCTGTTGGAGTTCTTGGGAATACTTCACTCTTCTACGTAACTCATGTGCAATCTGAGGTGTGGACTGAAGGAAAAGCTATTCTCACTCCATCAGTGAGATTGCATCATCGCCTTGAAAACAGACCAGAATTCTTTCCCAGGAAACATGCACTGGGATTTATTAATTCTCTCCCAAACTCAGATTATGATGAAGTTTACACGGGTTAAACTGGCAAGAACATCATTTCTCATCTTCGAGAGCACAGGAGAGCTGTAAAGTGGGGATTTGTATGGAAAATTCAGCTGTGGTGGAACATGTGAAATTGTGCGTATCCACTATCCCTGGGAGGACTGGGAAGAGCCAAAGATTGGCAGGCAGCGAAGCCAAAGCAGGGCAAATTCACACCTCCTGTTGTCCCCAGAAGTGCAGCATCCCACACAGCAGCCTGTGGAATCGGCCTTGGGGAAGTGTGGCTTGTGATGGAGTGATGCCCGTATGGGAGAGGTGACAGCCACCTCCTGGGAGCTGTGGGGGGCTGCAGGGGCACCACCCTGCCTTGTTCCCCCATGGGGCAGAGACAGCCCTGGTGTCCATCTGCCTGGCCCTGGGGTCGCCCTGCAGAAGCTCTGCCCGTCACAGGCTGTGCAGAGCCAGGGGCACTTGGAGCAACACCCTCTTACCCGTGGGAAGAAAAACCCTCCCCGTTCTTGCAGCGTCGCAGGTACACGGATCATTTCAGAGAGGAGCTGGGACATTCGTCTCCTGCCTCACAGTGCCATATAGAGGGGTTTTATTTCCTTTTCTTTAGCTCACTTGGGCCAGGGTCAGCCAAAGTACAGCCTGCAGCTGCTCCCTCCTTTGATTATTGATGAGGATTAGGTTTTATTTTTTATATACAGCTCCGTAGGTGTGCAAGACATTTTACACAAATACACAAGGACAGGGCTCTGAAGAGTTTATACAGCCCAAACAAGTCACAGCACAGCTCGTGAAGACACAAATACGATTAAAGGCTTATTGATGTAAGCTCCATGTGTATTTTACTAGGTGGACAAAACGTAGGTTGCTTTGTGTGGCCTTTTTTCTGAAGGCAAAGGGTCATTTTAATGCATGACACTTCAATCTTTTGTTATAGCAGTCTGTGGTTTCAAAGCCTAGCTTACAGGACTCCCATATCCAAGCTTGGCGAGGTGATTTGCTTCAAAAATAGCTTGTGAAAAGGTTTAATTCAGATTAGCACTTGGGAAATAAACATTATTAGGTAAAGGGCAGAAGATGGCCCTTTGCTCTTGCTCCAGAACAAAGCCTGTGTTCCTCCAGCTCTTCCTACAGGACTTAATAACCAGCTGCGAGGATGAGGGACTACTTTCCCAAGCCCTTTATTCTCCCAGGAGCAGTCCCAGGAGTCGGGCAAAGAAAACAATAGGATTTGCCCCAAAACACAGAGAAATTGTGTCCTTGTACTTAAAAAAACACAAAAACAAACAAACAACAAAAAAAACAACCTGTAGTATGCTTTGTCCTGCTGTGTCACCTCTCTGCTGCTGGCACCTCCTTTAGGATTACAGCTACATCCACTGCCTGTCACCCCATTTCTCACTCCGGTCCTTCCCTTCCACTCCCAGCAATGAGGGTGAGGGCCAGAGGCAGCCTCGTACCACCCTCCGTGCACCTCAACGTGGGAAGACCTGTAAACTTTTAAATGAGTCTTTGCCGAGTGGTTTCCTAACATCCACTTGTCTGTCTTACTGCCTGCGCCTCCCCGTGACACTGCCTCGAAACAGGAATAAAGCGATCCCTCTCTTCATGCTTGAACAATGTGAGCGAGTTTGAGATTGGCAATGTTTTATCTAGTTGTGATGTAAGCCAACTGCAATATGCCGTGAGTAGGTGTGTGTTGAAATGGGATAGGATGGGCAGGTGAGGTGGCTGTTCAAACACCCCGGGGGGGTGCAGAGGCCCCGCGGCGCTGATCACAGCGGCACCCCCAAGGTGCTGGGGGGCTGGGGAGGTAACCAGGCTCCTCTTCGTGATGCTCCCCCAGGGGCTCAGGCTCAGAGACACAGCCCTGATTTCAGAGGTGGTAGGTAATGCCAGCTGGGAACAAAGCTCTGGAAAATAGGCTTACCATGTCCTATGTGTCCTCAGAGACACAAAGAAGGAGTTGTCACTTTCTAAAACTCCACCCTGAACTGTCCCCAGTACGTACCAGTACATACCCCAGTAAGTGAAAGGAGGACAGTAAGTTTAAGCCTCGAATCTACCTTGCAAAGGGGACTTTAAGAGGCTTTGGGATAAGCATGCAGTCAAAACAAAATTTATGCTGAAGATGAAAAACCAAGTAAGGTTCAATAATGAGCTTTCTGCTGATGACTGGAGCACGGCTGCAGCTGACTGCAGGAAGACTGGAATGATGGAGACCAACACCAGCCCTCATCGAGATAGTCCTCAGGACTCCAAGCGAGACGTGCCAAGGCCTGAGGCTGACAACAAGGAGAAGAGTCAGCACAGGAAGATGGAGAACCAACTCGGCACACCTGAGACCCACGGCACAAGCAACACTGCCCATCAAAGAGCTCTTGAGGAACAGTATTTGGAACCGGCTACCCAAGGGCTCCCAGATTTGACAATATAGCAGTATTCTGAGCCAATATGAAGCAATAGGTATCCAAGAGGATGGCTGTATCTAAAGAATACAACTGGCAGGACGGGACTTAGAGCCTTCACAGAGCTATCCCTGCAAGATATGCAGGGCTGTCCCTAATGGTTCAGCAAGACGCTCTCTGATTGCTGGAGCCTCCGAGTCAGCAATATTTACTGGAAAGGATGCAAAAACAGATGCCTCGAGTAAAAGCAAATCTACAAACCAGCCTTTCAGCTAGTGAAGAAGGGCACTGATTAATGAGCTGGCATACACAGGCAAACTTTTTATTCCATCAACTTTACAGGTTGGCTAAATGCCCCCAAAATTTTGCAAATCTTGATTGCTCCTAGGGGACTATCTCTGTCTGGTTAGTTTATTTGTTTGTACGTACATTCGGTAACTAAGGTCAAAAGTTTTATAGCAGCAACTGTCTCTGAACTGTTACTTGGCTTTGATTTTTCAGCTATGGCACTGAGAATTTTATGCAATATTGTTAATAATAGAAATGCACTTTGTTTTAATTTTAGCTAATTATAGATTTGCCTGATGCAGTATTTCATATGCATGGGTAAAAGGTAATTGTTATACCCGTATAAAATCTAAAGATTAAATTCTGCTTTTTAATTACAGAGATTTCACTGGCGCTGCAGAGGATTCGGTGATATCAGAATTCATCTACCATAATGGTTTAGCCAGGACATAAGGGAAATTACCTGTTACCTGATGTTAGATCAAACATCCTCTACAACCTCTAGAGATGACTGCCCTGACAGCACCACGGCAGAGTCTGAACAAAGGCGACTGATTCCAGGCTGCAAAATCCACCTCACCAAATGTGACCCATGCAGGTCCTGTGCAACCCAGCACCAGCCCCTGCACTTACATGTTCAAAGCCATTCTTATTCCACCCGATCTCCAGCCCCATTCACAGAATTTGAGAAAACTTGCACAAAAGAGTTCTGTTCACATCAGTTTTAAAGAAACATCCAATCACATTTCCACCTCCTTTAATTTTCTAAAGCAAGCGTTTGTAGGCCAATAAAATTATTTGGTATCATCATTCACTTTAGAGTTAGATGCATACACAGAGAAAATACTGTCCACAAAACCCAGGAACAGAGATGATGCCATCTATTTAGGTGACCCTTCCTTTACAAATCTTAATAGAAGCAGCAGAAGTCTGAAGACTGCCTACTTGGTCTTTTGTAGCTAATGTTCACAAATAACCCTATGAAATAACATCTGCAGAAAGTGGGAGTTCCTCGAACAGAAAAGTAGCTAAACTCACTGTGCAAGCAATCTGCAGTTAGCAATACTGCAGGCTTACTGACAGGCAGCTTTATTTAAAGTTTCCATCGATAAGCTGAGAGGAAGGAACATAGTCTTAAGGAGTGAAGAAAGCAGACGTTTTCACCTTTAATATAAACTGCAAAAAGAAGAACCACCACAAGCATCCACAACAAAGGGCCCCTCTGGGCATGATGCCACCATCACCACCACTTTCCATTATCAGTGTATACTCGCAAGAATTATGATGTTCAGGTTCCATTTTGAACTCCCGTTCATCAGAGTGTATAAACTTGTCTTTTTTCATTTTCTTCAAACTGAAATTTGGCAGAGGAGTGCTGGTGGGTGGGGAGTTTTTGGAAAGATTATTATTTTTAAAATTTGGTCTTTTCAAACTGTTCTAAATACAGCAGTGGGGAATATGCCCTGAGGAGCAATGCTGTTGCACGTCTCTCAGGGGAGGGGTACTGACAATTAGATATTGTCAGTCTCTTATTCAGTGCAAGAGGAAAACAAGCATTGGCGTTTCAGGCCAGCTTAGGGAAGGCCTGTGGCCCAGCAGAAACGATGATTTCAGGGTGATGCTGAGGGGCAGGAGGCGGGAAGCTGTCCATCAAGGGCTCCCGAGGGTGGTCCGCAGCCCTCTTGCAACACACACAGCTTTTGTATGCGGCCTGAAGAGGACCCAGGGGTTGTGGCTGTCCTCCACAGAACCAGCTGATCATCAAGGCTGCGGCAGCCGTAGGGTCTCCTACAGCAGCTGCGGGACGGGTGAACGTCTGGGCACTCGGATCCGTCAGCCTCCGAAAGCCTGGCCGAGCCTCCCCTCCGGAGCAGTCAGGCGTTCTGGCAGGTCTCACAGCTGTGTATTTCAGACCCCTGGCTATTTCTCCAGCCCTTCCCATTACTCCACATGACAGCAAGAATCCTGTGCAAGAGCTGGCTCAGGGGTGCAATATTTCCAGAACCAAGATGAATTTCTGCTGTCTGCATACGGCCCGACTTTGGGAGTTAGAGCTGAGCACAGACAGGGACTGCACCCAGGGGCCACAGGGACAGACAGACACCATCTCTAGGAGACGCACTCCAGAGGGAACAGCAGAAGCTAAATCTGAGAGAGGAAGAGGAGGATAAGGAGTGATAATCAACAGCAGAGCTGTAGCAGCTGAAACACCAATTTGCAACACTAATCCCTGGTTAGAATTTTTCTGAGCACTAGAATGCCCCCATCTCACATCCTCACACACCAGCACATCACCCACCTCATCTGCCATGGAACCCCAGAAACCCCAAACACAGCCCCCTTAGAGGAGCTCGGGAACGTGGTCTAGAAACAATGACCTCCCTTCACTTGCATGGATCCCAGCTCCCCTGCAAATCCTGTTTCTTCACTTTTTCTCATTTTTATGCCTTCCTGCACCATAGTCACCAGAAGGATGCTGTAGATAATGTCAAAAGCAGTGAAACTGCTTGGCAAGGGGCAAACACAGGGCAAAATGTGCTGTTGTGAAGAGCTGGACACACTTAGTTATGTTCTGCAAAACCTCAGCCTTGCCTGAACATTGCAGGGTGGTATGATGGCCTTAATTCCTTTGGCCTAATGGAAATGTTCCAGGCCAACTGGAAAAAATGGCCTTTGGATCAGGCTCTTACCCGTAGTTTCTACACTCGCCTGCTTGCCAAACCCCAAAGTGTTCGTTCAGCTCCAGCCTGGAAAGATGCCAGAGACCTAGAGCTAACCACAAGAGAGAGGGGCTCGAAATTCACGACAGAAATTTTGAAGAACTTCTTCATTTCCAAATATTTTAAAGAATTATGTATAAATGGATCTTTGTGTACATTTGTGATTATTTGGGTTGGATTATGGAGGAATTCCTAATGCACACTTACCGCTATCCACTGTAAGGTACCTTCCATCCATCCAAATCACGCACAAATTGAAATGTTGGCAGCTGATCCTTTCAGCCCTGAGAAAAAGTGACCATTCCACACCTGCTTGTATCTCACCGGATTCAGGGGGGTCACTCATTCACATTTGCAGGCCTGATTTATTTGTGTGCCATTTCATAGCGCATTTAATTTATCAGCTACATGGCAAATATGATACAATTACCTAACAAGAATATGTAAAAAGTAGGGTATGACATGCAGCTCTATCTTTATTTCCTCCTGTGCTTCTTAGAAACTAATGCGATTACAAAGCCATTTTGATGAAGACGCTTTTGCTGACTCCTTCACATGAGAAGTTACTGGCAGGCTCTTATCTGATCCATCAGAAGAGCGTTCCTGGAAACAGGACAGTCCGTGGCTAGAGATAACACATTGTGGAATCTTCTGCACCTGCAGGGCTGCAGCATCCGCCCCCTCGGTCACGTGTAAGTCATGGCCATAAGAGATAGTCATTTCTGTCCCTGCGCAGGCCAACACGCTCCATCCCGCAGAGCAGAAGTGGCAGCAGCGGCAGTTTCCAGCTGTGCAAACAGCATGAAATCCTTGAGGAGCCTGCTTTGGAGCTAGATGACCTCCAGTCACTTGCTGTGGAAATGTGTTCATGTAAGCCCATGAGGAGGAGGAGGAAACCTGTCCGTTTCTGGACGTGTACTCCCCCCATGGAAACCAAACAGCACCCACAGCTGATAGCCCGAGGAGGCAGGTTCTGCGCTGGCACCAAGAGCTCACCAGTGACAGTCATTCCCATTTCAAATTCCTAACAACCATTCACTGCATTATGTTATTATTGGGAACCTGCACTAGGTATGATTTATTTTACAATATCCAAAGAGGAGCTGTTTAAAATCCTAGGAAAAATGTACCTCCTATGTCCCTTCCTGCTGCCCATCTCTCCTTCCCTATTTCCAGCACACAGATGGCACAAGTCTTTCACAGCAGCTTCTAGGATCACCAAACTTTAGCTGAAGAAATCAGTGCTTTTAGTATATAATTGTCCAGGGTGGTAAGTGTCACAAAGCGTGCCATAATACGGATGAGGCCATGGCTCACCGTCTGCTGCCCTTACCCACCCAACTTCACCTGGATCAGGCTGGCCCTGGTGCCCCTGCCCTGTGGAAATGGCAGATCACACCCACCGGCAGCTCCACTCCCAACCCGACCCCAAGTCGGGTGAGAACAGGAGACAGGGGCCAAGCGGAGAGAGTTCTGCATAGCTGCTCCCTAGTCACAGGCCAGCATCCAACGTGACACTCAGAGCCCATTTAAACATTTATTTTAAAAAGGTAGGGAAATGATGTGACAATTTTTTTAAATCTGGGCAAAAAGAAATCACTCCCTGAATTACAATTTTGCTCTGCTCCGAGGGCTGCCACCCTGCTGGTTTAGCTATGTGGAAAGTCAGAGCCCTCCTTCTGTTCTAACATTTATTTTCTGCATCCTTGTTTTATTTTTAACAGCTTAGAAAGAAAGAAACACGTTATCGCATGACTGTCTAAAGCAAATAGTACATTGTGGTTTTGGGCTCGGACACTCGATCGTGTAACTTCCCAGCAACAAGCACTGTTCTCTCCGTAGGGCACTTCTGGTAACTCGCCTCTCCCAGCGCGCAGTAAGGAAAACTGTCACCTAGCGAGCGAAACAGCCACTTCTGCCTGCCCTCCCAGCTGAGAAAAAGCAGAAGAATGACACCAGGCTGCAACTATTATACAACACATAACGCCGCTCAGAAAGCAGCAGCTGATTAACACCAGTGCCGGGCCTCGGACCTCCGGGACGTGCTCCCGAGCCGCTGGAGGCTGCTGCGCGCCCCCGGCGAGGCTCTGCTCGGCCCCGCGCCCCCACCTCCCAGCCTGTGAAAGGAGGGTGCTGCGGTTTATTTTTAAGCATTTCAGCAACTGACATACTGTACCTCAAACTCCTTAAATGGTTACATCATTTTCACTGCTACGAAAAGTTCACTAAAACAGCATTTCAAAATCCCTCTCTATGTATTGTACTTTCTGTTCTCAGCTCTGGCTGTGGTTTGACTTCTGGCATCTGGAGTTCGGGCTACTGTGGCTGTGACTTCAGACAGCGATCGCTAATGAACACCCATCTTCTAACGATCTGAATGGGCTGCGTAATCAATGGAAACACAACCCATGCAGCTTTACACAATGGTCTGTACTTCACCTGTTTAGGTCCTGCTTATCAGTGGCTACTCCTTTGAGAATATTATTAAGACCCTGCAAAAGTACAAGCACCTTTTTCAGGTGCTTCATTCATTCCAACCTCTTAAGAGAAATTTCTGGGCCCAGATTGACAGAAAATGTGCATGTATGTTAAAAACAAAATTAAAACATTTTTAAGAAAAAACTGTAGCTTCCATCCTTGTGAAAGACACCACACAGCCACATTCAGCCCTTGTGCTATTAGTTGATTATTGCCTGTTTAGGCAGCAGCTGATACATCTGGGTTTGTTACCAAAAATGACCAGAACCCGGCAAATTATTTTGGTGACAAGAGTATCTTCTGCATAGATTGCCCTGCCAATAGCATGGGTTTTCTTAACTATATTTGATCTTAAATATATTCATGTTGGAAACTCATCAAATATACCTGTTTTCTCCCTTCTGAGTTTTGCCATATTTTCTGAGTTTCCTGCTGCGAAACTGCAATCACCGGGCTCTAGAGCAGGGGAGGGCAGTGGTCACGGACTGCCAGGAGAGACAGCGGCAAAGGGAGGAGGAAGAGATTATTAGAACATGTACAGAGAGAAATTATGGCCAGGACAACTAGGGGATCAGGCCTAGTCAGCATGGGTTTATGAAAGGCAGGTCATGCCTGACAAACCTGATCTCTTTCTATGACAAGATGACCCGATTATTGGATGAGGGAAAGGCTGTGGATATCTTATACCTGGACTTTTGAAAAGCATTCGATACTGTCCCCCATAGAATTCTTGTGGAAAAACTGGCTGCACACGGCCTGGATGAGCATACGATCCGGTAGATAAAGCACTGGCTGGATGGACGGTCCCAAAGAGTGGTGCTCAATGGATTTAAATCCAGCTGGCAGCCGGTCATAAGTGGTGTGCCTCAGGGCTCAGTGTTGGGACCATTTCTGTTTAACATCTTTATTGATGATCTTGATAAGGACATAGGGTGTATCATCAGCAAGTTCGCAGATGACACCAAGTTAAGCAGGAGTGTTGATTCACATGAGGATAGGGAAGCTCTACAGAGAGACTTAGATAGATTGGATCATTGGGCCAACATTAATGGCATGAGCTTCAACAAGGCCGAGTGCCAGGTCCTGCACTTGGACCACAATAACCCCATGCAGCGCTACAGGCTTGGGGAAGTGTGACTGGAAAGCTGCCTGGCAGAAAAAGACCTGAGGGTTCTAATTGACAAGCGGCTGAATATGAGCCGGCAGCGTGCCCAGGTGGCCAAGAAAGCCAACGGCATTCTGGCTTGCATTAGAAATAGTGTGACCAGCAGAAGTAGGGAGGTGATTGTCCCCCTGTACTCAGCACTGGTGAGGCCACATCTCAAGTACTGTGTCCAGTTTTGGGCACCTCAATACAAGAGAGATATCAAGGTGCTGGAGCGAGTGCAGAGGAGGGCAACGAAGCTGGTGAAGGGCCTGGAGAAGAAATCTTATGAAGAATGATTGAAGGAGCTGGGACTGTTTAGTTTGAGGAAGAGGAGGCTGAGGGGACACCTCACCACTTTCTACAACTACTTGAAAGGACACTGTAGAGAGGCTGGTGCTGGTCTCTTCTCACAGGTAATTAGTGACAGAACGAGAGGGAATGGCTTCAAGCTCCAACAGGGTAGGTTTAGACTGAACGTTAGGAAAGAATTTTTCACAGAAAGAGTGGTCAGGCATTGGAATAGGCTGAGAGGTGGTTGAGTCGCCATCCCTGGACATGTTTAAGAGTCATTTAGATGTGGTGCTGGGGGACACGGTGTAGGGGAGAACTTTGTAGAGTAGGGTTGATGGTTGGACTCGATGATCCCAAGGGTCTTTTCCAACCTGAATGATTCTATGATTCTATGACTGGATTCAGCTCAACTCTTGTAAAGTTAGCCCAGAATTACCAGAAGCTGAGAAACATCACAACGACCTTGTGCATGCTTTAACAAGCATAAGTCTAGGGGATGTTGAGCAGGCAGGATACTGAGGCAGCCCCCACAGATAGGTACACTCACTACAGACGGGCAGAACAACTCATATCGTTCTGAGAGCTGATAAAGGCAATATAAAACCACTTTGCCATGATAATAAGGAATCTTTACACCGCCAGAGCAAAAAAATCTAATCTT
Source organism: Calidris pygmaea (assembly GCA_003697955.1). Taxonomy (NCBI): domain Eukaryota; kingdom Metazoa; phylum Chordata; class Aves; order Charadriiformes; family Scolopacidae; genus Calidris; species Calidris pygmaea. The sequence continues at coordinate 410,260 of QJSC01005592.1, read as the reverse complement.
TCGGCATCTGTTCACATGATTAGCATCATTGATTATTCATGCAGTCTCCCCAGGAAAGACCAGATGGTTTATTCACTGGGTTTGAATCCCTGATTTTCAACTTAAATCTCTGTCCCTCAGGACAGGAGCAGGAGTCACGCAATTAGCAGCACAGGAATGCCGCTAGGAGGTAGGCAGTAGATCTCATCTGGAAAGTTCAATGCATTGCAAAGATGTTACACACTTTCCCTCAAAGGAAGCATTATGCTAATGCAGCTGAATTCACCGAATTCAAGCCATGGTCACTTTTCGTGACCTCACTTCCCCTTCTCCTGCCCAGGACCTTTGACTACAGGAAGGGTCCTTGGCCTGTTCCTCTCCAGTACCAGCAGCATGGGGAAAGTGCTGCTCTGCGCACCTCACCGAGACGGGGCACCACCGATTCTGTGCAGAGGCATTCCACACACCAGGGCCTATGGCACTAGCTCTAAAACCGCGCAAGCAGCGAGGGGCATTCAATCACTGAACACGTCTTTCCTAGCCATTATTTTCAACTGGTATGGAACCAAGCTGTTGTCTTGCTGCACCAGCCGCGGTGCAGCTTATCTTCCAGCACTATTTCCCACCCCACCCTTCATCACAGCCTCTACACTCAGGATTTTCTCTCCTGTAACTGATGTAATCCTACCATTGTCTAACGTGCTGATTTCAGCTGTAATCATATCAGAGCTATAGGAACAAATTTGCAGTGAAATGTTACAATTAAGGAACTGCAAAGAATTACTTGAAGGAATTGTGTGAAAGTAACAGCAAAAAATGGATCCTGCTGCTAATCAAATTAAAAAGCGAACATTTCAAATCTGCATGGTTTCCATTCTTTGTGTACTTCTGTTACTGAAATCAGAACAGTGTCTTCCAGTAAAATCTGGTCAACTAAATGACTCATATGACTTCTGAAGTGACCATGGACTGCTCCTGAGCTGCATGGGTGCACAGGGGCTCTTGTGTCCGAGGGCAGATCAGAGAAAAAGGGGAACAGAAAACAGCTGACTGTAAAGATGGCTACATGCCGCGCTTCCTTATTTATACCAAAATAACATAGAAAACATTATTAACCATTTTACACTTTAAAGGCCGTGGGCCCTGTGGCAAGTGCATGCACTTCACCCATGTCCCTGCTGCCCGCTCCCCGGGCACCACACACACACATGAAGCACTTATCCATCAGCCTGAGCCTTCCTCCATCCTCACACTCACTTACCCTCTGCCAGATCCCCAGTTCCACTCAAGGGAAAATGGAAGCTAACAGAAAGACACACCTACACACTGAAAAATCCAGGGCAGCATTTTGGGGCGATTTGGCTGGGCTCTGATGCTGGAGCTCAGCCTTTAACACCTGACCTGAGCCGGCTCCTGGCCCACGCCAGAGCTGGCCGATCGCAAAGTCTGGCAGGCAGAGCAAACAGCAGGAGTCACCCCAGTTGCTCCCCAGTTCTGAGGATCCTGGAGCTCACTGGTTCTCAGCAATGGCCACTACTCACAGCCATCTTACAGTCTAAAATTCCAGCCCCAAAAATAGAAGACTATAAGAATAGCATTGATTGAGCAATGCGCAAGTGAAACTATTTTTAAAGGCAGATAGTGAGTGACTGAGAGAAATGGCGAGCTTAGAAATGATGAAGTTTTCACAGAGGAAAACCTACAGAAATTGCAGCAGAGGAGGAAAGATCAGAACCACTGGTACCTGCTGGCCTCCAAGAGGAAAAACGACACTTGTTTTAGGAGAGTAGGTATTTGAAGGGTGATGTGCACCGCTCCTGGCTTTGACATGGAGAAGGATCACTGAAGTCCCTAAAGCCAAAGCTACAGAGGACAGAAATCTGTGCATATCCTGAACCTCTCTGCGTTTTTTCCAGTAGGGTAAAATCTACTGATCTCATTGGAACTGCCAGGATTATGAATAACCACTAGGTTATGAACGAGAGTAGATCTAAACCCACAGAAGAAAAATGCTGTGTTCACAATTTTAGCCTCTGCATTTTCAATATAGATTTACATCCTCACTCTTTAGAACGCCAATGAATATAATCAGGAGGAGCTTTAAAGAGCATGAGTTTGCTTGTTCATGGTACTCAGCTGAAGTTTGCTTCCTGCAGTCTGAGCAATCAATAGGATCAGCCCAATCCTCTGTAGGAGATGAGAGTCAATATGAAACGACTAATTTCCTGAAAAACAATGTTCTCCCCCTATAAAATTCTGGAAGAAAAATTGTGAAAATAACCTAGGCCACTCCATGAATCCTGGCCAGGAAGAACGGCCCAAAGAATGGCCCAGGGATCTGGGCCATCAGAGGACACTGCCACCACAAATAGAGCTAGCAATGCAGATGTTACTTGTGCTGCATCTCTCACTCCTGTCCTGCAGCTGAAGAGTTTTTATGCCATTGTATGCTTACAGGAGAGAGCAACCAGCAGCTAAAAATAATGCACACACTCATGTGCATAGAAGAAAATATAAAACAATAATGGAAAAAGCAGAATTTAATTTTTTGTTTCTTCCAGAGAAGGAAAAAGGTACTTAAAATTCACCTGTTAAGCACACTTAAGGCCACATAGGCTTTCTCTTCCTGACCTTACCTAACCTCAAAGTTTTCATCATCTTGCTCAATGCTGCAATCGTCTATTGTAATAAGGGGCAAAACAAACTCCTCTTCAGAGCTAAAGTCATGCAGAGGAAAATTATAGCTTCATTCCCTTGGAAAAACACTAGCAGATCATTATCTTGACACTGATTATGAACACTGTGAGCATGAAGGATAGGACTGTGCTGTTTCCTCTACGACCTTCCCACAGCCCGTGCTACGCTCATGGGGCACAGGAGCCGACACAAAGGGAAAGGCAGGGCGAGAGCAAGGTCGGGGCTGTGGCACAGAACCATGGTACAGCTGGGACCAAGAGGCATCCACCACTCACAAAGATACACTGGCCTAATTAAAATGAGCTTAAAGCTGACTCAGTGAGTGCTTTTAAGGCTACTTAAAATTCATGTAACATAATTTACCATGGCACCCAACCAGATTAAGATTCACTGATATGGGCTGTTTTAAATTGAGTGAAGAGTATCTAGGCAGCGAAAGAGAAAAGAGAAGGGTGTTACATCCATTCAACAAATTGGACTTTTGAGTTTGGGAACAAGCTATACTGAATGCGTGTCTCACGCACTCAAAGAGCTTTTCTTTCCCTTCTCATCCATATTCCTCTGCCTCACCTACTGCAACATCTCCATGCACAACCCAGGGTGGCCAAAAGGGGACTGGGGTTTGAGAGCACAAGGTCTTCTCCCATACAGTCAGGTGCAGATACTGATATATATACTCCTTTGGAGTGGGTGAGGAAAGGAAATGTACACAGTACTCTGAGTTAGCCTCAGATTATAAACTTCCATCTAACTCTCTTAACTGTCTGGGAGGAGCACCTGGGGCTGCACTGCATTTGGACAGTGCCAGAAGTGTCAGACGGGAATGTTAGAGTACGCGGGCATGATGGGGGCTGCTGGCAAGGGGCTGGAAACGCTGATGCAAGTTGCAGGATATGGGAAGGGACGTCCTACCTGTGCATAGCCATGTCCTGACAGAGCAGGGTGGGAGAGGTGGGCTCTGCAGGGAGGTACTGTGTGTCCTGAGCACTCCAGGGGTACTGGGGCATTTGGAAGGGTAAGGGCATGAGCTGATAAGGCTCAGCTGCTCAGTGATCTGAGCAGCACCATCTAGCCAAAAGCCAGAGGGCAAGAAAACATCACAGCCGAGAGATGTGCAATCTCGGACCTGCATCCAAGAGGGTGGTGTACTCTTGGGTATTGGAAGCCCAAGTTTAGCTTGCTGCCAGCCTCTGGGCTCTGTGGTATAATCTGGTGCTTAAAGGCAGAGCAGTGGCGGCCCTGACACAGTTGGACACCCCAAGCTCAAGCTGAGCAGGGCTGCACAACACACAGCAGCCATATGCTTAACACAGTTGTGTGTGGGAGGAAAACAGTGAGATCCCAGTATTTTCTCTCTTTGTGCTCTCTTTCCCCTCTGCCCTCAGAAATTGTGCCACTTTTGGCAAGCTAGATGTAGCAAGATAGCAGCTGGCAGTGCTGTCCCAGACTTGTCCACTGCTGCAGGGAATCTTCTTCTGAAAGCAGTGGGGACTGGAGCCCTTTGGGTGTGCTCAGAGCACGCAGAGCCCCTGCAGCACTGTCAGACCATGTGCTATGGAGCTGCAGAGCCAAGGTCCTGCCCTGCACCCCTAACACCACTGTCAGACCCAGCTATCCTCACCGGCTGCGCAGAACTAAACTCGCTTGCCAAAACAGATTAAGCCTATCACTCCCTACAATACAGAATAAAAGCAGCAGTAAGCCCTGCTTTGTCAAGAAATCATCTGAAGTCAATGTAAACAGCGTAAAAGCACCCATAGCTGTCTTGTACTGCCTGTCTCTAGGAGCTCTGGCCTCCCTTAAAAGGCGTCTGTAGAAAGCCACTAGCAGAGCCCAGGGAATCACCTCTCTCCCGGCTCCCAGTGTATGGACATCGAGCACTTATCCCTTTATTCCACACCTCCCTACAAATCTTCTCTCAAGACTTAAGCTCTTTCCCAACCATCAGAAAATCCAGCTCCAATGCCTGACCTACAGGCACAGTCAATAGGGAGTGGAGGGGGATATCACATTTGTTTCTCAATTGATTGAAAAACCAAATGAGGCTGAGTCAGACAAATCCCTTGGTTTCCTCACACTCCACTCCCTTTGCTTTGGGGAGCTCCAACACGCTGGGAGGGGAGATAACATTTGGCAACAGCAGAGAGGAGCGTGCAGGAGAAGAAATAGGGAAGTCCACCTCCCCAAAATTACTGTAAGATCTGACTCTCAAAGATAGGCTGGTGAGACTGGGAGGAAGTAGAAAATCATCCCGCCAGGAAGGCTCCATTTGCTAGTCAGAGAGCAGAAAAGCTGGTCACTACCAGCGGATGTCTCCTGCTCTGTTATCTCTTCCTGCTGAGCTGCCCAATGGGAGGATGAAGATTTAGTCAGCCCACGGCCTCCCCACTTCCGCATGCTGCCTCCTTTGAAAGAAATAACTCGCTTTCAGCCTGGATGTTTGTTTTATCCCAGCAGTTGGTGCTCCCGGTCCCCACGGCCCCCACACGGCCATGGCGAGGGCAGAGGGTACAGACCGACACAGGCCGTGCTCCGGCAGGCCCCGACAGCCACCCAAAGCTGGCCGTGACTACACAGCCCCCAGGATGCTGTAATCTCTTCTCTAATATCACTCTAACAAGGGCTGTGGGCAGCCTAGACCCTGTCCTCAGGGCAGGGAGCTATAATTAATTGGCCATGGCTCCCTGTAGGGCCTGGGCACAGCTCAGACCCCGGCCTCTGCAGTTTCACTCCAGACTAACACTTATCTGAGCCTATCATTGCCGTAACTAGTTTTTCCGCAGTGCAAACCAGGACTGTTAGTGCTATACATTAAATAGAAAAGATACGAGGACAAAATTATGTGAATTACTATAAGTTTTGACTAGTGTTCAGGCAAGGTTCAGCTGCCTGTTTACTTTGCTGGGGTACGAAGGCCCTGCCTCAGTAAGGAACCTATAGAACGAAGGCCATACATAAATCACACCTGAGTAATGCGGGAAAAGTACAGTATGCATTTCTTCCATAAAGGTAACAGTAAATAATCTACTAAGTTAATGGTTCACTGATGCAACTCAGTTTAAGAGGTGGAAAAAAACCTAGGGATGTTTTATCTGTGACCCTTGGCTTCGGTCTGAGATACAGCTTTAACTGAAGAGCAAAGGTTAACTGTAATAGAAAATGTCGGCAGTACTATCACTTACAAGCCACATTCTGATACTATTTTTTTTTTTGTCAAAATGAAGACAACTTCTTTAATTATGGCAACAGAGCCATAAAAAGTCAATTGCAGAAAACTATTTGTCAATGTTTCTTGGTACCATGGAAGACAGGAGTAGGTGGAAAGAGAAGCCTTGGGGAAGGCAGGAGACTTCATATTTGCCTGAAAACTATGAAAAGCAGCAAAAGTCAGGAGAGCTTTCATTGATGGAAGAAACATCCTTTTAGACAGAGCTAAACACAGTAAAATTCATGTCTCAAAAGTCGTGCCCAGGCACAGCTTTCACTATGGGCTCAGAATTATCATACCAGACAGAGCATAAGCAAAGAAGCAAGATGCAAAAAAAATAGGCAAATAGTAGGAACTCTTGAGAGAAATGCTGCCCTCGGGTAGCGCATAAATGTAAAGGAGAGCAGAACGCAGTGCCTCAGCCCAGGGCCAGCCTTCCAAAATGCAGCCGTGGGGAAATACTTACATTTCCCAGCTGAAAATCTAACAAATGCAGGGCAAGACTGCAGGGCACTGCCATGGCTTGCTTTTACTGACAACTGCTAATGCCTTGAGGCATGGGGAGGGGAGGGAAACAAGTCCCTGCTCTTGACTGGTATCACAATGCACCAGTACTGAACTGGTCATCTTGCACAGAAATGGCGTGAAATCAAATGACAGTGAGGGCAGCATAAGACCCTGACAAGTACCAAAAAATAAAAAATAAATTGAAAGCAGTCAGTCTCCACTGAGAGGAATTTTCATGTGGTTTTTCTGGCATTGTCTTTTGGATACACTGGGGTTTTTCTACCCTTTCAACTTCTGGAGTTCTCACAAAACCTCTAAACCAGGTCTTTATTTATAATAGGAATTTTGAAACTATTTTTTGCATTCTTTTTAGACTCATTCAATTCTTGACCCCAATTACACTGAATAATGTGGCCACGACTAACATAAATATAGTTCCGTTATAAATCAGGACATGTTTGCCTGGAGACAGCCCTTTTTCTTCCCCTCGCTGCTGCTCTGCAGCTGTCCAAATACATCCCCGCTCCCCAGGACCTGCAGCACAGTCTTGCTGCCACCGCTGGTGGGGCAGAGGCAGGGGGCTGCAGGGCTTCCATACCTCCCTGCCCAGCTATCACACGATCCAGTTTGCTCCATGATGCTGAAAGAACATGGTGCTGCTGTGAGGGGTATTCAATCTCCCTGCTGGGGCCGAGGGCTGCCCGTGTCAGTTTGATAAAGATCCAGTAGCTGGTTGGCTCCCTGGGGCACAGCTCAGTCTTGGCTTAACTGGAGCAAACATCGTCCTGCATCTCTATGCAGGGAATAAATGATTCCAGGAACGCAACTATAACTGAGTAGTCAAGGCTTTCCACAGTGGGGATTATTAAAAAGACAGCAGTTGTCATCAGATATCAGCAATACCACATTTGATTAGAATAGAAAATAAAATCTTTACTGGTATTATCTGCTGGTGAATGCTGATCTTAACTGTCACGCTGCCCTGGTACCTCAGCTGTCATACCAACACCAGGGCAGCTAAGGCAATCAGGAGCCCGGCAAAGCACTTCTATGATCCTGTCCTTCCCCACCAAACAGAAGATTTTGCGCTAAATGATACAAATATCAGAGGCAGCACCTCAGCTCACCCACCTTTACAGAACTCCTTTTTCACCATGACCCTTGTAATTCTTTTTTTACCTTCACCTCCTATTCCAGCTTACCAAAGCAATACCCTGAGTCAAGGTGACAAGAGGATCAGCTCTGCTTCTAACATTTTCAGACTCCACTGGAATCTAAAAGGCCAGAAGTGCTCCTGGGAAAACTCATTCTTGGGGTGTTCCCACCCAGTTCACTGGATAAGCATCAACAAGCTTAATAAAACGGGGGCATGTCAACATCTACCTGCAAATACATGACGGCTCAGGATCTGCCTCTTCAAAATATCCAGGTGTAAACTCCTGCTCAAGTCAGTGATGTGGTAGAACATCCCTCCAAGAGAGTCTTTGAGATCTCACATAAGAGTTTTAAAAATACAAACAAATTTTCAAAAGACACTGAAATACCACCAAGCCTCTAAACTGTCCTTAGCAAACACCAATCAGGTCAAAAAGAAGAGAGTTTGGACTTCTGCCTGCAAGAGGATCTAGAACTTAAACGCCACCATTTGTACCAACTTCTCAGATGTCCACGCAGTTTTGCCAGTGAGATATACATTTGCACAGTAAGTTGGCGGTAAATCTATTCAATTAGGAGCTGCATCAAGATGGAATTTAACATGTTTTTATTGTTTTCATTTTATTAGGGTTAAGAAGTTCTCTGCTGGATCCAGCAGATCTTACTCTAACAATATGTCGGATGGACCTCACTGCTTGGAGACACAAACGGCCACAAGCACTGAAGTCCCAGCTGCTTTTGGTCCCAATGTCCCACACATACATGGCCGGTGCGGGCATGGGCAAGACCCAGCTCCGTGCAGGAACCACTTGCACCTTCCTGAGCTGCTCCAGCAAGTACACAACCTGAGCATCCTGCAGACAGAGCAGTGTCCCCACAGAACACCGCCACCTTTCTCTTACAAGACTCTCACCTTCATTCCCCACCGTCACCAGCAGCTCGGTGGGCAGAGCGTTCACCCAAAATGGCAGAGTGGGAGGGAAACAGGTTTAATTCCCTTCTGGAACTGAGGGACATACCTGCTGTCCTACAGGCACTGGAGGAAGGGCTGTCTCAGCGCTATTGGGATCCACTGTTCAATTCTGCATTGAACCATTGAACAGTGACTGAGAAGGAGGAAACGGGACAGGGAAAGAGATTATTTCTCAGCCTAAAGCTAAAAATTGAGGCAGTCTAAAGAATACATGAGCTTCTGCCTCGGCTGCACCCACAAGCTCAGGACTTCAGCTACAGCTCAATAATTATGGAGTGCACAGCCACAAAATGCCCACTTGCCTCGACCTATGACTGTGTAGTATTTATGGCTCTTTTCTGTATATTCACTGTTCACGGATGTTGAACTTAGAGATTATTTACTCAGGGGCAGATTCTGATTCATTAACACAGAAGAGGAGCTATTCCACAAGTATCCCACTGAGAATAAATGGACTTTCAGCTTTACTGCCCAACTCTACACCATCTCTCATCAAAAGGTTAACCGGGAGTAAAATACTAGAGGATTATTTTTATCCACTGGGGTTTTATTTCAAAATACCTCCTCGCTTTCAGAACATTTTGTTTAGAAAGTTCACCCATTGGAGTGCAGTACACTGGCATGAAGTGAAAGTTTGCAGCTACACGTGATCCCGGAAACTCTGCAATACACGCTGAAGTGCAGTATCATGGTTTTGCAATTAGATTCACAGCCTAAAAAAGAACCAAGACAAACTAAGAAATAGTTCTCCTACCATGATACTGGCAAAGAGCTACAAGAATTTATATGAATTTTGCAGACAGACGCTTCCTAGTTTCTTGGTCATTACCCTAGGCTCAGCAATAAGGAAAAGTCAGGGTAGAGCGAGAAAGCCATTGTGTCCTCTTTGGACACTTTGTAGGAAGTCACACTGATGAAGCTGTTATCGTTAGAGTGGAAGCCACCTCTTGGCACCTTGGGAAGCCTGCACGTACCCTTGGTGCTAAATCCAAGTTCCACACGTTGTACTGAGGTGTCACCTGCACTGACAGGGAGCCACCACCAGAGACACCCCTCTCGGGAGGAACCCATGCCGGGGTCAGCAGAAGGTAGTGGTCATGCTGCAGGCCCTGCTGTCCCACCAGACCCGCAGAGGGACAGCAGTGGCAGGGCAGGTGTGGACATCCACACCGCCTCTATCTGAAGTACAGGGGTTCAAATGGAAAATTAGGTTGCTCTTGTATGCCGTTGTGAAATTCTCCCAAGTGTTTCATAAACAAGCATTTGCATCTTGGACACCTTTTAACATTTCTTCAGACACCCATGTTGAGCAAACTGGATACATGTTTTCTTTGTAAAGCCTCCAAACACAGTTGCCTCAATTCTTATTTCAATACCAGTGGGAATCTAAGCTAGGTAAAAGAGCTCAAGACAGGGCCCTTTGGGTAAAAGAATACTGCAAATTATTTATCCAAAAGATCTATAATGCCATGTAGTGTTTTGCCACGGCAGGCATTTCCCACACATCAATAGTTCTATATTGATGGTGCAAGCCCATGGCAGCACACAGGAGAGAAGCGCACGGGAAATCATGTCCAGTTCACACTGCAAGGGCCACAGAATTGTCTCATCCTGACTCTTACACCAATTCTCCATCTTTTGACGCAAGGAGCCTTTGAGGAGGGGCCAGAGCAGCAGCTGCGTGATCTGAGGTCCTTGCTACCCACACGTGTGCCGTGATGTGGGTTATCCAGAGCAATATGCATCTGGTAACGTTAGCTCGAGTAATGGCAAACTGGTGCATAAGCCCATGCTGGAAAATACTGGGGAGGCTGTTCACAGCTTGGCAGCAGGAACACAAGCCTTGCATCAGCTACAGGGGTGTAAATCTTCCAGGAAGATTTATCCCCAGGATTGTCTCTTGCAGGACATGCCTTACAAGACCAGATTAAACCTGCAAGCAGACACAGTACGTTGCTTTTCTTGCCACCTCCCTGGAATAATTTATTGATACGGCACCAAATCCCCTTTTCTGTATGTGGCAGTGCCCCTCCAGCTACCCCTGTAAAGCCGGCAGTTAGCTGTGGCCCTACAGCCAGCCACCGGGGCAGGGCTGGCTCTGCTTGCCTACCCTTCCTCTGTACCCTTCCTCCTCTCGTGCAGATGCTGACCACAAGGAAAACCACAATGATAAAGCTGTTTTCTCTTATTAGTCCATTTTTGTAAACAGCTCTGAATGCATGAGCATAGCTCCTTGGTGTGTGCTAAGGAATGGAAATCTCCACTCTGAGTTGAAATCCTAATGAATAAACTTATGTTTCTTTAGCTTGAAAAGAGAATGTTACTGAGGTAAAGCTGTATCTAGAAAAAAATTTGCAAAATAAAGGGGAATTTAGGTGCTAAAATAATGCAGAATCAGCTCCTAGTTGTTCCCACACTTACACTATTCTGATTTTTTTCTGCTCTGCTGGAGCATTTTGTGTTTTCATCTCCCTTTTCTTTACTTTATTGAGTTATTGACAGTCAGATAAAATATTACAATATACCCAATGTATCTAAAAAATAGGCCTGACTCATTAGGCTGAGTCAATCTAACACATTTTCCAAATTATACTCATATAGTCTAATTTTAAACCATTTTAATGTAATTTAAAAATGTTTCAGATTTTGGCAGAAAAAAAAAAGGCAGCTAGCAATGGTAGAATAAAGATCCAGCTGGCAAGGGGATAGAAAGGAGAAAACAATTTTGAGAAATACATTGTAAATGGCAAGGAACTAAATATCTACTATAACGAAAGCAAATGGATTTTAAATAACCCAGCTAAATTGTTTATGTATTTTTTAAATAAAAATAATTAACCATCTTACAAAAACAAAACCTTCTTAAATACAACGTATTTAGAGAGGCTCTTGAGTGGAAAAGCTTTCTACTGCTCTGGCTTACAGAAGCAGCACACACAAAAGAAATTCTTCCCTCTGAAACCACATGCTCACAAACGTTGTGTTTTGTTCTCACATTGCTCTGCAAAAATTATTAGCGAATAGCTTTCTTAGATATAGATAATCAATTATGAGCTGTCTTAAATACAGATATGCAAAAAAAGAAAACTAAGCATGCAGCCACCCTTCCCCTGCCAGTGTCACAGGCAGTATCTTGGACTGATTATCAGATAAGCGCTCCTTACTGAAAGGTATGGATCCTTCCAGAGATACTTCTTATTTCTTCTGTTAGAGGTAAGCCACAGAAAATGGCAGGTTTTTGTGCTGACAAGGCACATTAAGAACAAGTATGATCTCTCTACTTGGCCACAGCACAGCGCGGTGGCCACACTCCCCACGGTGCCACTGGGGCTGCCTTGCAGAGCTGCGTCCTGCACGTGGGCTGAGGGACAGAGAGCTTGAACACACAGAGCAGCCAGCTCTGCCTCGTCTCCTTTCGACAGGGTGAATGGGTGTGATGAAGAAAACGACCTAGAGTTACATGGCCTTGCAAAACCTCACAGTTGGAGGTTTCAGGAGTCAGTCTCTGGCCATCTGAGGTGAAGCCATGGCCTCATGCTCCCCATCACCTATCACCTCCCCTCTCCAGTCCTGCCTGAGCATCCCATCAGATGGGTACACTCGCAGCCACTCTGCTACCGACCTCCAATGTGCTCAGAGCTGGAGATGGCACCACACTCACGGGGTGGTGAGGAACCAGTCTGGGAGGTGCCTCTCCCCAGAACCTCCCAAGCTTGGTCACTGCTGACAAGTCTGTCTGTCCCTCTCTCCTCAAGGCTGTCTGCTCCAGCTGTCACCAGGCTCGGTGTGTGCTCCCCACACAGCGTCCAGCTTCATGTCTTCTACCACCCCTGCCCACCTCCCGGCGCAGCCCAGCTGATAGACCGCCTCTGGCACTAGCACAGGCAACCTCAGCACCACAAAAATTAAACAGTACCAGGAGATGGGTTTAGTTACACAAATTTGCTCTAATTTATATGCCAATCAGAAAATGACTGTGGTGTGCATAATAAAAAAAAAAAAATTAGGAAAAAACAAATCTAAGGGTTAAAGAGATATGGCATTATAATTGACAAGATATTTATATTGTTTGGTGTTTTTTTTTCTTCGTCATTCTGCCAAAACCAACCTATAACCACAGCATTCAATTTTTCAAGTGTATTTGCCCAAGGCAAGGCAAATTTTTGCACCTCCACACGTGGGCTTTTTCTAGGCATGTATGTGGCTGTTGTGAGTGCTATTATCCTTCATTAAAAGTGATAGATCTTCAAGATAAAGAGGCAGAGATTGCCATTCCCCAGCTGAGTCTGGGGCTATTACGTAAGTAGTCACTCAGTTTCTACAGTTCAGCTTTACAAACACAAAGTTCTATGTGCTTTCTCAATGTCTCTCATCACATTATAATTTATTTTCTCTTTACCTGGAATCTCTTATAATTTTTCAGAAACCAAAACAGTTTCTCTTACTAACTACTAACCAACTACTGAAAACACATCCATTACACAGTAGAGCGTTAGCTCAGCAAAATCTAACTTAGTTTCAAAACAGAAATTTTTTCCTTAGAAAATACTCCAGGTGTAGTTACAGGCTCATGCAAGTTTGTTTTTCAGTAAGGGTAATGTAGAATTTTCCTTCATTGTGCAAAAAGCCATCAGCAGCCACCCGTTGTGAGAAAGCTTGTCTGAAGTGATGACAGGTTGCCTAGATGTACCAAAATGCCTGGATACACCAGGATGAAACAGGATTTTATTTATTTATTTTTTAAAGGATGAACCACATTGTCAGACATCAAACAGACTTAGTCAAAGATCAAGTTTTCCCGTAAGTGGTAGTATCTATATTTGCTCAGTGAGCTTGCCCTTAGCCTCCATACAAGGCCGACCTCTCAGCCAGCTCCTTCCCCTCTCCGGTGGCTCCCCTGAAAACAAGCAGCAAAGCTGCTGCCATGGCCATTCACGCGCCCTTGTGTCTCAAAGCACTGCAGAGAGTTTCCAACTCTATGAATGAAATCAGTGTAGAGAGAGAGGTTGGGGGCAGGAAGCTACAAGAAATAGTATCTTAATATTACTTGCAGTGTAAAAAAACTACCCCAGCTCTTCCATTTGTCCACACACATGTGGCAGAGGGGGCAGCCTCTGGCCCATGAACATTTGGCAGTTGGCCGGAGCAGTGTCCGTGTGCGGTAGACAAGCGCTGGCTGCTTTCCTTGCACACCCATCCACGCAGTCCAAAGTGCATTATTCTGATATACAATGGCTCAATTATGGCTCTGCCTCCAGATGTTCATTTCCGAAGCCATGGCAAAAGTCTGCTTCTCTGACCCCTAGCCGAGTTCGCCATGTAGGGAATTAGGACTGGCTGGAAAAGAGCTATTCCATTTCATGCAAAGTAATTTCAGTGGTTGAAATTTGTCTTCAACACAATACAAAATAAAAACAAAACCTCTGAAATATCCTGGGAGGCCAAGCCCTGCATCCCAGCTCAATAGTCAGCAGTAAGAGCATTCACTGATCTGTGGGAGACTCAGGTTCAAGTCCCCACTCTGAACCAGGAAAACACTGCCTTGAATCTGGATCTCCCACATCTCGGATGAGTGTCCTAACCACTAAGCTTGGGTGGAGCTCTTCCTCTTGCCTTACCCCACCCCGGGATCTGATGACATTTTTACTGGAACAGATATATTTGCGTGAAGAAAAAAAAAAAAAGCCCCAAACTCAGGAACAACTCTGATATGAAAAATCACTTCTGGATATTTAAAATCTGGCAGAATCCAGATTTATTCATCCATTTTGCAAACAGGCAAACCCATGATGGTTACCTTCTTTGAAGGACTCCATTGGCAAATACAAGACAGGCCTGTTCTGCAGCAGGGGAACGGGATTTGTCAAGGGAAACAGAGGGAAATACACCCATTGCACATTTCAGAGTGCTCTGCAGGACTTGCTGAGCAGCAGCCAGAGCAGGAGGACAAAGGGAGAGACAGTGCCAAAGGTTTCAACAGAATATAGACTGTCCCAACACTCTTCCAGTCATGGGAAAGACAGTGGAGGAGCAAGGAGAAAGCATGTGGAGCTCCCTTGAGCATCCCTGAGCCACAGAGAGCAGGGTAAGGGGTAACCCATATCTCCTGCCACCTCCCAGTAGGGCTGGGCACCGGGGGCAGGTCAGGGACTGTGCAGAGGGGCATGCCAAGCGCTTCAGCCGAATTACCCCACAGCCCTCACGCCCCAACTACAGCTAGATCCTGTTATTTTGGGGGCAGAGCTTGAGCCTGACAAGTATGGTCTCACTCCTATTTTCATACCATGAAAACTCACTGTAAAGGCTGCTGTGAAAAACAGCACCGGCGCCAAGGAAGCTGCCTGCTCTCCTGTCCAGAGAGTGAAACATTGCTGAGTTACACCAGTTTGGGAGCAGGGAATCACAAAACTGCCTGACAAATGGCCATGGATTCCACCAGAGGCCAGCCCGGCTTCCCTCGGTCAAGTCCCCGCTGAGGCAGGGCTCAGCCACACAGCGAACCCCATCACACTATTCTGTTCATCATCGCCTTTTCCTGAGGGGGCTCTTCACTCTTCCATAGATTTTGTACACGTGGAATCAAGAGCTCATTGCTTCATGTACTCACAGGTCAAAGGAAAAGATGCACTAACTTTCCCAGAAGTTATTTTTTCCCAGAACAAGTTTTCTACCTGTTTCTTCTTTTTTTTAATATAGAAGCCTTTTGCGATGAAATATGGGATTCTCTTCAATTATTAACTGCTATCTGGTAACTTATTATACAAGATAAAATTAAATGACTGTTTAACCTTGGGCCATACACCAGCAGCAGTCATTTTGTGTGACACCATTTCACACTGAATTCCCTTGTACCAGGGGAAACCTCTGGGCTTAAATTTTTAAATTTTTTTTTACAATTTTATTACATTTATGCTCAGGGAAAAGATGGTCAAATGCAAAATGCATTTCTTTGACTCTACTGGAGATTGAATTTGATCCCAAGAGCACTGAAGTTCTCGAGCACTATACCAGTTCTGTGAATGTCAAGAAACACAGCAGATGCGCATTAATAATTGTTTGAGGGGGAATTACTTCCAGTTTTTATCCACTCAAAGCAATAAATGTTATTGGAGATAAAAGAACTAAGATCTCTGTCTCTCCAGACACCTGATTTTTTTTAACATCATGGAAATGAGCAGCCTCATTGAAGAGGCCAAACACCACAGACAAAGTTATGTAGAAAGAAAAAAAAAATTATCTTCTAAATTAAAGATATTCGGAGAAATGCGTACAACCAATTACCCCACAAACACAGAAGAATCAGACAAGCCTGTCAGTCAGTGCTCCCAGGCAGCACATCAGCCTGTGCTGACCAAGTCCCCTTTCTGTTTAGATGCATCTTTTTTTTAATATATCAAATCAACACCTTACATTTTCTATTGAAAAATGCATCTCCAGTCATTACATCTCCACTATCAGCCTATCTATATGCTATCACTGTTTCTCCACTATGAACAAATATTATTTGTTTATAATATCACAGGAAAGACTGTAGTCTAGCAGATGACAGCAAGGGTGTTTACTTTCTACAGGATTTTTTAAAGTTCTCTATTCCTCTCCACTAAAGTTTAATATTTCATTTATTTTTTTAACTGCCTCTGAATCCTGAAGCTGGCATTGTTACAGAATTAGCAAATAAAACCTCCACATTTCTACCCGAGTGCGAGTAACTATTTCAGAACAAATGATGTTGGTGTCTTTTTCCTACACACACTGGATCTGAAAGGCTCTGCCAGCACACTGCAGTCCAGTGGGCACCACGGGAAGATCTGTCACCAGATATTTTAAGTGTTTCAAAGTCTCTGTGTGATCCAGTTTGGTTTACTAATCTGAAACATCAACTGGAGTCTCCTCTCAGCTTCCAGGGTTCCTCCCAGAGAGCTGGTCAATCCTCACACTGGATTGTCCCATGCACTTTGTAAAGGTCTGGGGCGTCCGGATGAATATTCAAACTGTTGGGAGCTGGCAACCAGTCTCTGTGTAGCTGTAAGTGAAGCATCCATCCATCTCCCAAAAGAGGTTTACCTGCTAACACATTTGCATTTCACAGCGGTCTTGAGAGAGCCCAGCACATTACAGATTTGACACTAGTTTGTATATCTAATATTGAGGTAAGACCACTTCCAAGCTTTTTCTTACTGTCATACCAATCCTTTGCCACACCTCCCTGCTCATCCCCCAGAAGACAGGTATGCTTCATTTTTAAAGATTTGTTGCAGATGATAGGAAAAAAATATATTTAACAGGGATAACCAAGACAGAGATCTTATACTGTGTAACTCTTTAATTTCAGCTACCTCTGACCAAAACATTTAGTTGTGGGGGTATAATTAGATTCACATTATCAAAACTTTGTTTCGGCTCTATTCCCAACGCAGAGTGTCGTCCTTTATCCTACATTTAACACAGGTGATGGAAAAGGATTTTAGTCAACTCCATTCCCTAAACCACAGAAGCTGTCCTTCCACAATAATCTCTTTATCAAACCACCAGATTGTTTTCTTGCCTAATATGACAGACATAATAAAACACTGGGGGCTTGGAGTTTCTTTCCAAAGTTCACAAGGTATGTTGGCTTGTACGTGCATGTTTTAATGACAAGAGCTAAAACACTGAAAAGATATGCAGCAGCACTGAAAGTGATCCAGGATGAGCAATATGATATTTAGTTTTACTAATTAGCACAGAACATAGTTACTAAATTACCAATATCATTAGCACATTGCATGCAACTTTGCATAACAGACTGTAAACTAACCACATTGTAATTCCTGAGAACAGATAAGCACATTTGGTAGATGAGGCTCCCAAAGTGTCCTTAGTCATAACAGGATCCAACTCTTTTATTTGCCCTCCCTTATCACATAATATTTTTTTTAAGCAGAAGAACTACTGGACATAGATTTTTAATGTGGGGTTTTTTTAAACAATTGGAAAATCTGATATGAATTGGGACAAAGCTGAGTAAGTTTTCTGTATAAAGCCTTAAAATCCAGGTCACACTCGGTCACTGATCATCTTTGTATATGCAAAACTCCACATCCCACAGATGAGAGCAGACAAAAGCCTGTCAGACTCCCAGTTACCTGCCTTTGTATCACATTGCTTATTTCAACCAGATTTGACAAGAAAGGATATGTAACCAAAAGAAAGAGAATGCCATAGATAAGAGAAACTTTTATGTATTTTAAAACTTCAAGAACATCAGGACCCTTCAGGAACACCAGGAGTTTTTTGGCTGATAGCAAAACAAAATCTCTGGCCGGGTTAGCCTCTCCTGCAGTAGCTGCACCACCAAAGTTGACACAATAACTCGTAACAGGGTAAGAGGCCGGGACTGTCCCACGAGCTCCCACAGCCCATCATTCCACGGCTGACCGACCCAGGTACTGATGTGAGCGACGCCGCTTGGCCTAGACATGAATCCCCCTCTCCAAAGCCATGCACACTCTGTCCTTCCAATTCCAGTCACCCGTGTCTGAGATGACATCTCACAGCACCTCGGCCGAGATGCTCTAGGAGTCCCCTCCAGAGAGGTGGCCCAGCTGCAGGAGAACCTGCCTGTCGTACAACACCATGGCGAGGGCATCGCAAGGCTGACAGTCCGTGAATGATTTAGTCTTCCCATAAGGTGCACAAGTTCCAGCCCACATTACAGGTAGATCTGGGCACACGCTACAGCAAAATCTGTGCTTAAACCTGCTCAATACCTAAATCAACAAGGCCCTATAGGGATACCAGAGCAACTAAGTCTCGGACCCAGCTCGGACCCAGGCTGGCAGCACAGCACTGATGTACTCCAACTAAAACACACCCCGGGAAGAGTCCCCCCTCCTTGGGTTTGGCAAACACGGTGCTTCCAGAAGACCTTCCACATCAGCGTATACAACCGGAAGCAAATGCTGGGAGTCACCCACTGTCTCGGTTCTAATCTCGCACCAGAAAGCACTGGCTGAAAGCACTTTTTGTCTCTTCCTACCCCCTCTCTCTCTCTGTCCCACGCACTTTGCTTTGGACTGTACTTTATGATTTGCCTGCAGCAAGGTCTATTACTGACCAGCCTAAGGCATGGAGACTCTTTGGTGTGCTGCCCTTTTCCTAATGCTCTTGCACATAATTAGTTGATATTTAAATACAGTCAGTTGGAGTTGAGTATGTTGTCTGTAAACAATGTGAAGGGAGTGAAAGAGAGAGACAGTCAAGCCAAACAACTTGACATCCTGCCAGCCCAGCAGGCATCTGAAAGGAGTTTTCAATTTCACATCACCATTTTTGTTCCAAGAAAAAAAGAGAACTTGCACCCTATTTAAAAGCTGTTGCAATTCTATACACTGCCTGAAAAGGAGCGCACTTCACCTAAACTCCTCACATTTTATAAAAGCAGCAACCTATTGTCACAAATTAGGAGTATGATGCCCTTCCATCTCTACCCATCAAGTCTTTCTGTCAAAAGGGTTTATATATTTAAGTGCACTGGAAGAGATTCAAACCTTTAACCTGGTGTGAAATGTGCTTCTAAGCAGGTGTACACGGGTGTACACGGGTGTACGTAGTGGATGCGATGCTGCCCAGCCTGTTCCGGGTGACCCATGCTCCATCCCCAGAGGTCCCTGCCAACCCCAGCCGCTCTGTGACTCTGTGGAAGCCCCAGCATTTCATATCATGCCACGCTCTCCTCGCTTTTTATCCTGGGCCACGTGCTTTCATCTCTGTAAATGATGCCTGCAAAAGTTAGACTCATTTGCCAAATTTAATAACTACCGGAGTGATTTTTGCCTATACTAATAAATTGAAAAAATACACGTTGTTAAAAAGTAATCAAATCTGGTTTCATTTCCACCACTGAAGGTTTCCAGGTTTGTGCCACACTAGGTAAAACCACTGGGTTCCTGAAGATATTTATGCAAAACAATTATATAGGTCTTTTCAAAATTTAGAATTTACAAACTTCTGGCCAACCTTTTATTATGTCTTCCCTCTCTGCTTGTTTTTCCTTTTTCATCAGTTCTTGCAGTCAAGCTCATCAAATACCCTAAAACATATTCTCATATTTTAAATAAAATAATCAGAGTTTAAAAAAAAGCCTCCCAAATATTGTCCCAGTAACACTAAGCCAGTCTCCTAAGGTGTTTCATTCACAGGAGACATCTTCATATGTTAACAGGCATGAGACTTCTCTGCTGGTTCTCCCTGCTGGCCAGACGTTACCTGCACTTTAGAAGCCACAGACTTCAGCACGGTGCTGAATCCCAGTTGATAAGCCCTGCTAATGAGGCAGGTATATTAGCTTGGGCTTAGTACTGTGCTAATGTGTTTGTACTCACGTCCCGTCAGCTCAGCATACAAGCAGAGGAGCGTGTGAGCCTTTCTTCTCAGGTAGACGTATCCATTGCATTCTACAAAAACAGTCCCTGTGACCTGCAGGCAACTACGCAACAGAGAGCAGCAATACCTGTCCGAACACAGACAGAGCAGTCAGCATCCACAAATACTCCTATTGAAATGAGGAGGGTTATAAGCAGGTAAGGCTGGCTCATCCTCAAGAGTACAGTTAATCCAGGAACATGCAGCATGTGCAATGCTATTCCACAGTCCCTATAGAGCTCACTTAAAGCATTTTCTTACATGGTTTTTATGGACTTTGAAAGTGCTTCAGGTACTCCATCAGCTCAGCAACGCTGAGCTCAGTGTGGCATACAGCATAGAGAAAGCATCTGGGTTCTCAAACAGGTTCTCCTAACCTTTCACACTCTCCCTTTTTAAGCCTTCTTTCCCAGGAACTCACAAATACTTCACAACTGAGTCTCTCCCATCCCAGGCAGACACATCTCCCACCTTTGAAAAATTAAAAAAAAAAAATACACTTCACATAGTCTATAGATTGTAGTCTTTGCATAGTCTGTCCTAAGTTGTCTTCTCAACTGAAAAGGCAGTTTCTCAGGAGCCATGAAGTACAGTAAATTGCTCGGCATTCACATATGTAACACACTAAATTAAGATGCCAGAGAACCTAGAATCTGTGTGCTTCATCCATTGAGGTTTTGGCTACAGAGCAAGTCACCAAAGCAGGCCTACAGTCACACAGAGATGATCTACAAGGACTTGATGATCTCAAGAATTGAGTCTACAAATGCCATCCTAGCATAGGTCAGATGTTTTCCTTAAAAACAAAAAAGTAACTGGGAAAAACATACCAGCTTTAAAAAACTGCTCACCTGGGGAAAGCCAAGCAGCAGCAATTTAATGCTGCCATTGGTTAACACGGATATGAAGAGTGCCACCTTCTAGCCACCAGGTTACAGCAACAAGAAGAACTGTGGCTGCGGGTGTACCAACATAGCGTGCACAATGCTGCTGGCAGAGGACAGGGTATGCTCAGATGTTTTTATAAAAGGTAAGAGGCTGCCCAGATAGGTTCTGGAACCTCCATCCCTGGAGACATTCCAAAGATGTCTGGCATGGTCCTGGGAAACCCACCCTTGGTGACCCTGCTTGAGCAGAGAGTTTGTATAAGGTGACCTCCACAGGTTCCTTCCTAGCTCTGGAATGACATGGTTCCTGTCCGAAGACATGAAGATAATATCCACTGCTCCACACTGACACTACCTCAGAGCACAAAGGGACAAATAATAAGGATGAACATGCAGTGCAGATTTTATCACATTTTAGAAGTGGCACTGAGGAGATCAGCATGCTGTCCCTCCTCAGGGCTTCATCAGCTCTCCTTAGCCACCAGCCAGTGCTGATCCTTAGGGACTCAAATTGCCTCTGGTGCCTTCCTGTGGTGACCTAACACAGGTGACTCTCCGCCACAAAGACAGTGCAGAGCAGAGTCCCTTACAGCATGCCACCTCCCCTTTCTCTTGCCCTGGCAGGAGCAGAACAAATACATGGACTGATCCGTCCAAAGTTCTGCCTCACAGCAAGGCGCCCCAGGCTGGTAGTTCTCAGCCAGAGTGCTCTGAACTGCAGTGTTCGAATCTCACAAGGGAACCTCAGACAAACTAAGAATCAAATCTTTTTCCTTTTTCTTTTTTTTTTCTGGCAAAACTGACAGGCTTGAGGAAAGGATTTGGGGACAAACAGAATGGAGAGCCAGACCTTCCTAGACGTAGGAAGGTGTAACTGGAGCTCTCTCCCTGGGCAGACTTTCTGCACTGTTTTTCCCCTCTGATCTTCTGTTTGCTAAAGGCCTGAAGAACACCTTCTGCATCATCCCCCAACCCAGGGGCTACCACAGCATCAGTACAGCCACACGTCCCCTCAGCCCTGGCTTGTCCCCAGATGTCCTGTGTTTTGCAGGACGTCAGTCATGTTGGTGCCAGAATACAGTCATGCAAACATGAAGCCCTTTCCTTTTATTGACTCAAGTTAATTACTAAAAATAAAGAATCATTAGTCTGAGATTACAGAGAGTTAGTTCAATGAGTGAGGTCTACAGCGTTTTAAGACTTTGTCTCTCTCCGACTGGAGCTTGTCTCCACAGGAATGCTCTCCCAGTTACAGTGGTGGAGTTAAACCTCTGCAGTTGTATTAGAATTACTTCTTCCTCCCTGTGGTCGCTCTTATTCCAGAATAAGGTTGGGGTTTTATGTTTTATTTTAACTACTTCCAACTACTACATGGGATAAATAAACAGACAAACAAAGAAGCAGGCATTCCCGTAGGAGAGCAGTGGTGCCCAGAGACGAGGTGAGATCCACGTGGCTCCCTTAGCTTCCCCACTCGCTGGGCTCCCCCTGGACATGGTCCCTTGCAGACGAGCCCCTCATTCCTCTCGCCTTGCACAGCTTTTCCCCAGCTGTGGGGAAAACTCCCCCCAGGGGTTAGGGCAGGAGCAGAGCCCTGGGCACACTTTGGGGGGCCATGTCATCCCCCCGACACCATCCTCACCCCACACAGTGTCCCCCTCCAGAACCAGCGCTGTCAGAGCTGCAACGACGGGAGCGCTTTCCTTAAAGAGCAACCATCTGCTGCTTCTCCAGATGGAGCTCTCTTTACCTGCCCACACCTCCAGCAGAGCTGACCCAAGTTTGCCAAAGCTCTGCGAAGGCTCCGGGTTGTCCTCATGAGGGACACCCCAAACAGGGAGCCAAGGAGCACTGCCCACGCCGGGGCGACAGCAGCAGCCACCTACAGCTCTGCTCATCCTCCTCTGGGCGTATGGCCACCATCACCTGCAGGCCACCGAGCCAGGGAGGCAACGGGACGTGAGAGAGGGTAGCCATGCAGAGGCAACTGCGTGGCTACAGCAGCTCATGGGCCACATCCCCCGCTGTGTTTCCACATCACGAGAGGCTGCAGCTGCCATGGGTCCAGTACTGCACGGGCAGTCCCAGGCTCAGCTTCCCAGCTCCCTCCAAACTCATCATGCAAGCTGCTGCCCAAAGGCACCCTCATCCTCCTCCTGCCGCCCCCGCCGAGGCACAGGGATCGAACCTGAGCGGCAGCAAGGGATCCACAGCCTCCCCGGGTCCCGGGGGGCGGCTGGGAGAGGCTGGGAGTGCAGAGGAGGTGCCCCGCGCCCCGGGGCAGGGTGCGCCCCATCACTCAGCAGCGGGTTCCAAACCAATTTAGGAGATGCTCACAGCCTACCTGGTACTTTCCTTCTATTTTTTTTTAACCTCTTAAAGGAAATTGCTGGACCACAGTATCAATGAACTCATACCTCTTTTCCGGAATCAAATACAGGAGATTATATTAAAAAAAACAAAAGCAAAACCAACCAAAAAAAAAACCAAAAAAAAAACCACAAAACAAAACCTCCACAGATTTTCCATGAACCTTTATCACTGGCCTTTATCATCCCACAGTTCTCATTCACAGATGACTCCAAAATTATCAAATCTGAGAAAAAGTTCTCAGGCAAAACCATTTTCCCTGTACAAAACATCATTTCACTGAAAACAGTCCTTTCCTCGAGCTGCATTCAGCAACAGGAATTCTCAAAGCAAAGTTTTATGCATTAATTTTAAAATTTCACTGCAAACAAAATTTCTTATATAGAAATTTCCTGGCTTTTTTTTTTTTTTTTCCTCTCAATAGGAAGACAACCAAAAACCCTCAACTTTCTAATAGTTGCTAAAAGTATCGGTTACTTGTTTGAACCTGTTATAGGAAAAACACCAGGAAAAAAGACAACACTGTGACTGTGTTTGGTTTATGTTACAAGTTAATATGCTATTAAAATGTTTAGGTCTTATTATGCACTTTAAAAATGCTAGCGCTTAATGTGCTCCGATTAGGGCTTAACAAGCCCTTTAAAACATTACAATGTTAAACCACCAAATCACACAGTCTCTAAGGAGTAAGAGGCTTAAAAAAATCTTCTGTTCTTCACAACCTAACCCTTACATTAATAAAAACAAAATCCAGTCATAATGAGTTTATATCATATATCAGAATGTTTTGACATCCTTAATGACTGGGAGTTAAAAAGTTGGCTTAGCCCCGTGTGCTAGTGTGTGCTTGTTTGAGTGTAGGAGTTAAGGTTAGTGGTTTTCTGAAAGCCTTAAATAACAGAGATAATGGAGATGAACATCGTGCGTTTTTGCCATAACTGGTGTCTGGAATCCTATTGCCTAACTTAAAGGGCCAGTTATGTGACTGTGAATAACCGGGAAGGTATCCCGTAGCCCCGTGGCTGCGCTGGGGAGGGGGAATGGGGTGAGTTTGGGTTGGTACCCGCGGCCGAGCGGGAGGGGGGGTTCTCAGGCACCACGGGCTGCATGGGGTGCGGGGCAGCAAACCCACCCTGCCACCAAGAGCAAACCGGCCGCGCGAGAGGCCAGCGGCAGCCCTCATGGCACCGCCGGGCTCCCAGCAGCAGCTCCCACAGCCACACAGCGCAAACAGCCTCCATTGCCATCCCTCGCCCGGAAAAATGCTCCACAGCAAAGGACAGCCACCAAACGCCAACCTAAGGTGGCAAACCATTAACAGAGCGACACTGCTGGCCTCACGGAACAGACACACCAGATGCCACTCCTGCAAAGTACAACCCTGACTGGGGGAGGCAGGGCTCGGGTCGGCAGGAGGAGGGGCACCTCCGGCGGGACGGGACGGCGGCCACCCCTGTCACCAGCCACACACCAAACGCGACAGGCCTGCGCCTCTGCTCTGCTCTTCCAATTCAGACGGGCCCTACTCTCTGCGATTCGAGTCATCACTCAGGCAAAATGTATTCACTTCAGTATATGCTCAGCTTCCTTGAAAACTATAAATTTGGGAGACGTCCAATCGCAGCAAAACAAACCCACATGGCTTATCGAGTTAATTACAGAGTGTGAACAGTGAATTCTACACTAATAGCCATGGCAGATAGCTCTCTACGCTTGCACACCCTATTCATCAAATAATTCCAAGTAAATAATTCAGCAAAATGCTCAATCTTCATGGATAATTAACAGAAAAAGTGGCCTAATTAGCTCAATAAACTGTTTGCTGCAATTAACTCCACTAAGCTTTAAAGCGCCAGTCTTCATGGATACAGTTTTCAAGAGGACTATTTGAGTATTACTAAGCATTTTCCAGTGCTGTGGGATGTTTGAACTGACTCCTGTCCCAAGTCAGGCCGTTTCAAGACATGGAGAGCAGGGACGGGTCCCTGTGTTACCCTCTCCCTGCAGACAGCTGCAGGTTGGGGTACCAGCTCTGTGCCAACACACCCCCCTGCTACAGCCCAGCCCACAGGGTTTACTTACTCCTCATTAAATCGCACCAAAGTTTCTTGCTAGATAGCAGGACATGGAGAATTTCTCTTGCCTTTGGTTTTACTTGTTTACTAACATCAGCCTATTGCGAAACAAACATGAAAAATTTTCAAAGCCTTAAAAAGTTTTTTCCCCTTTCTCTTGAGCTTTCATGTTCTGTTCATGTTAAATATGTGGTAAATTGATATTTTATTTTCCATATTAATTTCCCCATGTTCCTTTGTATTAAAATAACTAACACAGAAAAATGATTCCATCTGCTCTGCACTCAGTTGTTTATGTCTTCAGAGATGCTGGGCTCTGTGCAGAAAGCAAATAGAGCACTTCAGAGAGACTCTTCACAGGCCAAATTTTCTCCAACCTCAAGTACCCAAACTCACAAGGTTAGATCAAAACCGATTACTATTAATCAAACCCACCAAGTGACCCAGGCACAAAAGAGCCTAGTGCTTTAGTTTTCTTTCCATTTTCTTTCTAGGGTCTGAACTTTTCTATTATACACGTGGCAGGTTTTCAAAGTTGCCTGCTGAACAACTACAGCTTAAAACTTGTGTGAGAGAGAGAGAATGGAGAGAGCAGGAGAGGAGAGAGGGAGCCAGCCATGGACTGGGGGCTCGGCAGGCATTCCTGGCCCAGGAGAGAGTGGGGTTCCAAGGCCAGGGATGAGGGCAGAGAGCCTCAACGTGCCCGGGCAGCCTCCCGCTTCCCCATTTTTGGGGACATGTGGCTGCAGGAGGTACCAGCACCAGAGACTGCCCAGGACAGCCCGTGGGCAGATGTTCTGCACAATTGCCTGCGCATTTCCCCTGTGGGCCCATAAAACACCCCGGCCCATCTCCTTTCTTTTGTGCTCCTCTCTAACGCATTAACTTATTTCAACAAATAGGGATTTTTTTGTGCTGTGTCAGCCTGGCCCATACGCTGCAGCGAGGGTGCCCACGGCAGACTCTGTGCTGGGACGCCAGGGCAGGAGGGCACAAACTCCTTTAGCCAGGCTCCAGGAGCCACTTCCCGGATGCCTGGCTGGTGTGGGCACGCTTCGTGTCGCCCACCTTCCACCCTGCGCCCGGGCGCTCCCCGGGGCTGACAGAGAGATGCAGGCACAGGAGCTCACAGAGACCCTGAGGCCGTGCTGCCCAGCATCACATCCCCCCAGGGCAACACCAGCAGCATCCACTGCAGCACAGAAACAACTAAACTCAGATCCTGATAATATTCCTTAATAGGTGAAAGGCAGAAGAGTGGGGGAAGAGAGCAAACAATATGTAACAGTGCTTAAATTATAGTAAAGTACATTAACAATAAATACTCCCCTGTCAAGAATATGTCATGTAGTTATATTTACTGCACTGAACAGAGGTAACCAATGTTTTGAGAGGGTGGTTTTGCACTCCCAAGATGACTCTTCTTTGGGGACAGCGTATGTGAATAATCAGTAAGACACGGGATATCAGCTGTGAAAAAACCTCCTCCAGCGCCCTGTGCCAGCTGTGGTGGCTAGAAAGATAGCTCCCTCTCCTGGGCTAGAAAGTCAGTGGAAACCAGTAAAGTCCTGGAAACCAGGGCTCGGCCATTCCTCGGCGTTTTTATTCTTTCCCTCCGTAGTCCAAGAACCTCAGTCAAGAGAAATCTACGCTTTCTGGAGAGTTGGTGTGCAGAGAGACAGCACGTCACCTAAGGATGACAACGAACTCCCTGCCAGACTCACAGCGACCTTTGTTAAATGGCCGTAGAGCTGCAGGGTGCAGGACACGTGTCTGCAGAGCCCAGGCAGTGTGACCTGCTGTCACAATGTGCCAGGATCCATACAAACATCACTGCAAACCAAACCTCACTCATGGCTGTGACACTTTGTCCCTCAGCCCTTCTGCAAGCAAAAGGGCCCTTGCAGGGAGCAGGAAGTTGGCCCAGACAGAGTGCAGATGAGGACAGCAGGACAGAGTGCCTGAGCTGAGCATTGGAGAGCTGAGGATCGGGGAGCTGAGGTGGAGACAGCACAAGAAGAACTTTTACTGGGGTTTCCAGTGTATTTACCAAGGGTCTTCGCAAAAAGGTTGAAACATTGCACAGTTTCACACAGCTTCCAGACCACGTGGGAACACAAAGCACTTCTATTTGGAGAATTACAGCTTTGGTTTGCAGATCACAGAAGCCTGGAAATCCAAGAAGTAACTAGGAAAAAGCATGAATGCATAGGTGTTCGTAGCTCCCTCACCATGTGTCAGATAATATCAATGGCAAAGTAACTAAGAAGTTCCCCTTGTTTTAAATGTAGGGCTTACAATAGCTATATGAAACTGCACATCCCAAAGTTTAAATGAAGTTGTTTTCCTATCTAACTGTAAACTTCATTAACTGCTAAATATAATCCTTTAAGATTATATAGGATCTTTCAATTGAGAAACTGAAATTACTTCACACTTTGAACAGTGAACATTTCTGCGATAAACATGTGCTACTTATAAATGAGAAAACAAGCAGAAAACCAAAAAGCAAAATGAAACGCACACAGGACAAGTGATTTGTCCAAACAGGAAACCATTAGGACTGAAGCCCAGAGTTTTCAACTCTTCCATCTCTGCTTTCACTACAGAAAGAGCCACTCTAAAATGGAGACCTTTAAAAAAACAGTGACAAGAAAGAGATATATCTATGGACAACTGAACCTCCTCTAAGCTGGACTCACCTCCTGCAAGAGGCTCTTTCCTTCTACCGAGGACTCACCCTGCTCACAGCTGGGCGGCCACAGCCGCAGGAGCACTTCTGCCAAGGAGCTCAGAGCAGGCAGGGGAATCCACGCCATAATAGGAGAGATTATCCACTACTGTGTCTCGCTGGCTGGGCAAGGAAAACAACCTCATTATAAGGTCCAAAGCCTTGGAGTGTGGATATTACTATTATAAGTAGATATCCAACTCAGAGTTGTCTCCGGGGTGTGGGTGCTGTATGAACACTGAGCAAGCTAAGGTTACTCCAGTTCAACTGCTCACACAGGACCAGCTCCTTAACAAAATTGTGACCCCTCTGCTGCTGAGCTGGGATCCTCCTGAGCACCTCTCTCCCCAAGCCACTCTCCAGCCAGAGACTTTGTGGCTGGTTTGAACAAACTCCATTACTCTGACGTCCCAGTGGGTGCCAGAGCCCCTCGCTGAGCAGCAGCCTGTCCCAGCACGGGTGAGGGGTGTCACGGGCAATGCTGGCCTCGCCCTGCTCTCCACATCTGTCCGTCAGGACAGACCTCGTGAGACCCAAGATGCATTCAAGCAGTTTTAATAAAAATAAATAAAATTCCTACTTTAATCCAAGGAATTTCACTGGCAAAGTTATGTCTTCCTATTTTGGAGGGGGGGAGGGGGGGGAGGAGGGAAACCAACCCCCAAAAAATCTTTTACAACAACATAAAATTTCCCTAACAATAAAATATACATTTCAGATATTATTTCCAGGATACCACATTGAAAGACTCTCATAAAATAAAATATTCTACCCTAATGCCCCACGAATTAGTAGTTAGGTTAGGGCTAGTCAGCTAATTCTACCATCAGACAAGGTAATTATGAAAACATGCTATCTCTGAAACAGCAAAACATCACCCCAGATCATCCATCTCACCCAGGAAAAGGTGCAGAGTTTTCTACCTCCTGAGGAGACCAACAACTGCTAATTTTCACTCCTGCAACTTGGTGAGCAGTGGAGTCACTAGAACATTTCCCACCTTCCAACCCAAAGGGCACCGGACCCGTGAGCTCTGGCAAACAGGGGGGAGGACAAGGGACAGCACGGGCGGCAGCAGCCTGATCATGGTGCAGGAATTCAGTCAAGAAAGGAAGAATAATGCCTGGATAGCGAAGCAGAGACAGAGAAGAGTTACACACATAATGGAAACCTTCAAAGTGTCCTGCAAATAGCCTTTTGCAGTAAAAATCTTGATTAACATCTGTGACATGTACGTATATCCCCTCAGAGACACATACTTTGAGGTGAAAGGAGGACTCGAGTTGCTCTAAACTGCATTTTCTTGGCTCTGCACCTCCGGTATCTGCAAAGCCATCTCGGGAAGAGCAGAGCATGGGGGACAGACCCTCTCCCAGGACTCCCACTAATGACATCATTTCTATGTCAGGATCAATTGAAGTTGCCAGAGATTATTTTGTCTCCTTCAACTTCTACAGAACTCCTGGAGAATTAACTATTCCCAAATCTTAGTTTTGTAAAAGCTGTACATTAAATTTGGCACTATTTATGTCACAACGCTGTACAGTCTGGCAGCGTTCAAACCCAGCTAGTTTGTGCTGCGTGCACAGTAGTAACTCACACACAACTGCTCCTTCATTCTGAGCATTGGGTATAAGAATTTACAAGCCTGTATAATGTTCCAGGGTTGTAATATTACACAGCTTGGAGATTTACTGTAATTACTATTGATATGAACAACAACAACAACAAAAAAAAAATTCTTTCTGAATGAAATGTTGCAAGTTAGAAAAGACTTTTATTCTCTGCTGCATAATCTGATTCATGTTTACCCTCCGCATTAATATTAGCTGTGACAGCTAGATTAAGAAACGCCTACAAAAAGTAGCAGCTTTACAAACTGCAGTTCCTGCAGTGACTGTTGAACTCTTTCGAGTCAAATAACGTAACTTAAAATAAATGCAAACTGTTTCTTTCATTTTTCACTCATGAAATGTGTATTTTTATGCTTGGCTTTTGCAATTATTAAAAAAAAAAAAAAGGAAGTCATGTCCATTATATCAAGTGTTTCCCATAAACTCCCTCAATAGGTTCATTGCCAATATTTTGTTGCTAGTCCCCATGGAAACCAATACAATGGCTTCCCTATCTGTTTCTTAGAAAGGACTATTCAAGTCACATCTTTCAGTCTCTGTAGATTTTCAGTAATTGCTGAGATGCTCTGATGTGCAATGATTCTATCCAAATAGGTGCCAAATTTGATAATAGTGCTATGTTAAAACAACCCTTTAATAATCCTTTTAAAATACTATATACACACTAGTAACAACTTGTCAAAAAAATGACCAAAAAAAAAAAAAAATCAGTGGATTTAAATATTTTAAATACAGTATTTTACTTAAAGCTATCATAGAATTACTTACAGTTTAAATATTTAAATCCAAGTAATCACTTCGGTATTCTCAGCTTTCCCATTGCTTAATTTCTGAGCCCTCCTACTCCCTTTTGATTCCACATCTTTGCAGTCACAGTATAATGGGAAAAGAAAACAGAACGTAAGAGAGATGAAAAAGTTCAAAGTAAAAAAAAAAAAAAGCCAGTTTTCACAGGAAGAAGTTTTAATTTTCAACACATTTCAACTAATTCACAATGATCTTTAAAGAAAAAAAAAAAAAAAACACAGAAGAGGCATATACACAGACGCAAACGAAGATCCTAATGGATAGGTCACAGCCTGCATGCTCTCTAATTAGCAGCCGTGAAGATGGTCAGCACGGGCACCAAGGTGCAGATCAGACACTGCACTGGGGCTACCGAAAAGCTAATGGCTACAACAGAAACAGTAGCGTAGTAAGCTATAAAACCTGGGTTTTTTTCAGAATAATAAAGAGGTAGGTGAACAAACCCTTCCCAGGCTGCCCCGTGCTGCGAGAGCACCAAACACCCTGGTCCTGCTGGGGGGCACACGAGACAGAGAGGACACATCTAGGGAAGGGATCAAGGTCTGTGGCCGTTCTCACCACACAAAATGGTTGTGGAAGAGCCAAAGGACTATCCTGTGACTCAAGAAACTGCTCTGTGCCATTAATCCTCAACTCTTTTTGTGAGACATGTGCAAAATAACAGCCCTTGTGATGAGCTTATGCTCTATCAGCTACAGGAGAGTGGCTTAACTCCCACTCAGATGAGAGCGCAAGGCATGGGAGGTGACCAAGAGAGTGTCTGTACAAGAAGAGAGCCTCTTGGTCACTCAGAGCAATCCAAGAGGTGCTTTGTCCCACTTGGAGACAACCACCACCACTGAGGTAGCTGAGCTGCTCCTCTTGGCTCCTTGAGCCTCTAGCCACCCCAGGAAGGGGACACATGGCTCGTGTCTCTGTTCCGAGCTGGCTCTTGGGGATGGACCAGTGGCTGCAGGAGCTGAGTGACCGCTGCACTCCAGCTGAACAGCAGCAGTGTCCCCCCAAGCAAACAGCAGCTTCACTCTGGATGTCAGCGAACGCGAATCACAATGTAGGTGGCTGCATTTCCTTCCAAACCGAACACCTTGAATCCTAACTGCTCAATTGATGTTACTTAAAAGCTTATGTATCACCTCAGACATTTTATGTAGGCCAGATGCATTTGAAATTTTTTTCTCATCTTCTTCAGTATTATGAAGCTGGGCAGTGAAAATGTCTGAAGTTCCCCTTTTATGGAGAGCGTATCTTGTACAGAAAGTGCTGCTTTCATTATATCTTGAACTCTTCTTGTGATGTGTCTCGTTAGGTTAAAAGGGCAAAGGTTGGCCAGCAGTTGCTTTTATGAAGGACTCAAGAGCTCACTTATACAGGCCAGAACGTCCCTCTGTTTGTCCACAGTGGCGGTGTACGATTTACCCAGCTAAAAGTTATTTCAGTGACACATTCACATCCTGCGCAGGCTCAGTCTCTGAACTATGAATGGTATCCGTGCTGGTGTAGATACACCCTTTCAGAATCTGCCGTGCATCAGTAAATGTGGTTTTTCTGCCCAAGCATCCTTGAATAACACCAGGGCATTTGTATAAAGAATATGGCAGGAAGGGAAGCTAAAAACTGAAACCTAAGATGAAATTTGAAGAGATAATTATAGTTAAAGAATTCATGTTTGATTACTGGGCTTTACATCTGGGAGTGTCCTATTGCACTCTCATATTAATATAATCTTGGCAATCTGAGAACGACTGGGCAAGAGAAAAAACCTATCATTCTGCACAGATGTGAATCAGCAGAATTGTGTTCTCTCCACTGGGAAGTGGTTTAAACTTCCTCTTTCATCTCCTATTGTTTTTAGAAAATTGTCTTGTGATTGTTCTTCAGCTGCAGAAACTAAGCCACTCCCTGGATAGGCCCAGGATACCCTTTGATTTCATTAATAATTTGAAACAAAAACCAAGGGACCTAGCAGCAGGGTTAGATACCTGCCAGGAGATATGACACCATCTCCCTGGCACGAAGGCTTTTTTCCATTTCAAGCGATGCTGAACTTCGATTAAACGCAGATAGCCAGGAAATAATCTCTTGGCTTAAAAGGAGAGATGCTTCTCCTCCCCTCTTCCCCTGGCACCACCTACCTACTACAGGACGGGACTGAGCCACCCCCTGCTGCTCCCCTGGCAGCTCTCAGGGCAGCAAACAGGAGATCCTATCTGCAAGTGACACGTTCCTGTGCAGGTTCTGGGCTCAGCGTGTCCCAGGTCTATACACACCAACTGCTGCAGGACAGCGTGTGTGACAAGGACGGTCTTACAAAGAGCTCCCCTCGCCCCGATGCAGCTTTTGCCCAGGGTGACCGGCAACTCCTGCCCTGAAGCCTCACACACCTGGGGTGACTCTTCCAACTGCAGCATGGCCCACGATGCATCTACTGAAAGGCCCACCACCACCACCCCCATTTTCTTTCACTGAGAAGTGGAACTAATACAGAGAAGGAGGGGAAAAAGGCAGAGGAAGAAGACTCTCATGGTGTGCTGCCAGCACTGCTCAGAGAGACACTCTGTCTGACATTTGTTCACCTTGATCACAACCAAACACATTCACCTCCATTTGTTTGTGGGGCATTGCTACCTTTCACTTTCCTTCGCTGGTAGAATTGATGGTGAGAACGTGTACACACAGGAGAGAGGAGCACCTCGCCAGTAACTGTGTCCTTACCACGCTGGGAAGCCCCTGCACATGCTCCCCTGAACGTCACCCCATTATACCAGGGTACTAGAAACATCCCAGGAGTAATGCCATAGATGCTAACCAGATCAGGCTCATTAAAATTACACTTGTCTCATTTGGGGTCACTAATATGTGAAATCGCCCAATTCTGGCTTTCAGTTTACATCTATCAGAATTGCTGGGCGCCTGAGTTCTGATGGTGAGGGGCAGGGACAGCAGCACGAACCCTGCCACAGGGCTCCTATGGGGAGAAGGGTGGAAGGAGCTGGCAACAGCTGGAGGTGGGGGATCTGGAGGGTAACACCTGGATTTGCCCAGTTTTCCCTCCTCCCTCAGCATCTGCTTCTGGCCACTGACAGAGACAGGGCACAGGGAAGGGGCAGCCCAGGAGAGGGGCCGAGACAGAACCTCAGGGACAGCAGTAGCCACTAAAAGTCACACAAATTACTTCTGTATTTTTTGTTCCTATTGAATTAAAAACTATTAACTGGTCATAGATTTGCTCAGGGAGATTTATGATTTTTGAACTGGGAAAAAAGTTGAAATCTTAAACTAGAGAAATTTCCCTTAGTCAGTAAATGACTTGAAAGGGCTGAGGGAGGAGTAATGTTATGCCTGTTAACAGCAGAGCAGTCAGCTGCACAGCACTCACATGTCATTGTGGAAACAAGCAGATAAACACTCTCCTTCCATTGTTTGTCATAATCACAAACTGCTTAATAATTTCATGTCATTATTTTAGTTGTGCAACAAATAAAGGAAATAGCAAATGAAGTCTAAAGCTCCTTCTGTGTGTTTTGCTCTTATGTTTAAAATCTGTCCTTTTTTTTTTTACCTGTTTAAGAGAAATCTACAATGGCGTATGGGACAAGAGGACAGGCATACTTTTGCCAGAAAAAAAGTGCATCCCAAATCTGCTTTCCCCATAACTTGTGCTCATTTATATATTAGTTTTAAGATTCCAATCTTTTCAATGCCATAGAGAAGGGAGAATGCATAAAATGGGTTAAATCTAATGGTATGCTGCTAGCCAGTAAAACTCACTTTGAAATCTATAAGATTGAGAAAGCCTGGGCACTTAACACCAAGGGGAAAAAAGGAAGTCTGAATTATTCAGCAAAATTCTCACCTCGAGCTTGGTAATCTTCTTTAAAATAGATTGGTGGTTTGGGTACCTAGAAAGCTATGAAAGTCAAAAACCCTCTTAATCCTACTCATTGGTGTTTGTATTCTGATAGCACGTACTATGAAATAGACCCTTATTGTTTTGGACTCTGTTCAAATACAAAAGAAAAAATAATCCCAGCCTACAGGAGTTAATTAATGAAATAGGTAGAATAACTCCAGCAGACTTGAGCTCTGCTGTTCACCTTTAACGTCTACAACAGGCGCTGTAGATGTGAGGGTGTCACCACGAGATCAGCTTATGCATCAGTAGCAACATATTGACTATTCTTGCTCGGTGCAACCTGGTATCGATCCCTTACTGCTGGCACACATTAAAGGAAAATGTTTTCAAACAGATTCTTTGCTTTTGTTTTGTTTTCCAAAACCACATAGTAACTGTGAGCTTAAAATAGAAATGTTTTACCCTTGATCTCCAAAGCCCAAACCTAGAACCAATTTTAAAACAGCATTTTAAAGACAATTCAGAAAAGAACTGAAAAGTCTCAGAACATTTTTATGCCAGTTTGTATTGCCAATGGGCATTCAGATTTGTATCATTCCTGAGCACAGAGTGGTGCATCTCTTGGTTTCTGGCGGGAATGAGCAGGGAGAAGAGGGAACACATTTTTTAAATCTACTTTATGCCCAATATGTGTACCATTCGCTCACTGCAACATCACCAGCATGCCCTTTGATGGCCACCAGCAGCAGCTCGGCACCAGAGTCCACTCACACTCAGGCGTTAGCTCTTTCTTCACTCAAGCTGAGCCTCAGAATGAGTTACTTCAACAGCACTGGGATCACTCTCCCTGTAACATGCTGGAAGCAGAGGTAGGTCTGGGCAGCCTGAAGAGCTGGTGCTGAAAAGGAAGACAACCATGTGGTGCCGCTGCTTGTTCTTACTAAGGTACTGAAATTGTTTGACAGCATTCCCCATGAACCACTCTGGAGAAGACAATGGAAGGAAGCAGATGTCAAGCTACATCTTCCCCACAGAATCCTAATGTCTAAGAATGCCTCAGTAGAAGCCCACAGAGCCACAGAGGGTACTATATATACTACGCTATTGTCACAGAGCCAGGAGGTGTGATGTTAGCAAAATGCAAACCAGTGCAGTCATGACAGGAAAATGCTCTTCCCAGGTGAATATAACTGCTAAGCGGTCTGCACAGAACCCTTCCTTTCACTAAGGGCAACTCATTTGTAGAGATCTCAGGTATTATGGCCCAGCCCTGAAGAGCTGTGCGTCCTACTGACTTGGGCCACAGAGGTGGGAACTTCAGAGAAAAGGGCAGTCACATTGGAAAGAAGGGGCAGACAGGTGACTCAAAAGAGCACATAAATGGGGAAGAACAGAGGCAGGAAAAAGGAATATAAAGAGGAGGAAGAAAGAATGGAGAGACATGCTGAAGACCCAAGAATGCCACAAAGGAGCAAAGTCAGCAGTAGAGTGGAGGAGGGTGAATTTACTGGGAAATGCTGCTCTAGTCATCCCGAAACTGTTAAGTGGTCAACTGGTTTCATCTGGAGAGAATTAGCAGGGGCTGAGAGGGAGCAGATTCAGAAAACTGCCTGAGGAAGTGGTAGAGTCAACCCCCTGTCGCCAAAAGCTGGGCTGTCAGCACGCTCACGCAGGTTGTGTGGGACCGGCCGCCTTTGGCTGATGGCATCTCAACCAACATTTCTGGAAGTGCCTTGCCCTGGGGCATTGAGAGGGGTGTATCGAGCAGGGAGGGAGGGACGGAGTAGTCTCTCAAGTTGATCTATTTCACTCTGTAAGAAATACTTTTATTCAGCATGCATGAAGGATGAGGGAGCAAGGAGACAATTACTCCATTACCTGCTTGTTGACAAGACGGATTAAAAGTTTGAAGCTGCTGAATAGTGGGCATTTAAGAATTTCTGCAAAGTGGAACAGTGACCAAAGGACAGAATGAGAGCAATCAAGGGAGCCCAGACTACATCCCAGTGAGGGCAGCTGCATGCTCTCTTAGAACATGTTGCTTCCAATTATCTCAGGCAGAACGGGAACAAAACATCTGTAATCCAGAGCAGCTTCTTTAACTGCTGGGCAACTGGATAAGAAAAGCTTACAAAAAACCTGCTTGAAATGTTTGGAACAAAAGGAGAATTTCACCTGAAAAACAGCAACAATTCATGTGGTTTTCAATTTGATAAAGAAAAACTGTAATTTAATGTAATTACCGTCATTATCATTATTATTGTTTAGCTTTGTGACCAAGCCAAAAATTGATTTCTTGTACAGATCCAAAAAAAAGACAGGAACAGAGACAGTGGTCTATTGCCTGTGAGACACAGGGAGCTTCAGGAGAATTCGGGGATCAGCAGTGGGGAAGCTGCAAAGAGCAGCCAAATTAAAAGGCAAGAAAACTGAAAAAGGAAAAATTAGATATGAAGAGGAAGAGCTAACCCCACCCTTTTCTTTCTGGCACCACAGGCATCCAGAGTACATAACACATTATTTCTTCCACTGCATTACAGGAGTAGGAGGACTCACTTGATTTCTACCACGCCTTCTTCTTATCTACCATCTTCCACCTACATTTAAGATTCAGAATTACCAGAATTCAGATTTTCTCTCTTGGCAACATTCTCTTGTCCCTCCCTCATTTCACTCTGAATGTGCTGGGGTTACCAGGGCTTGCTTTGATCCTAAACCAGATCTCAAGATATCTGCATAAACCCTGCTCAAGCTGTGAGCACACCCTCAGGTTAAGCAGGTTCTTCAGCAATGCTCAGTTATTCCCTCACAACTGTGTATAAAAAAATATGTAGTTCTCTTTTACAAAATGAAATTAGTTAGACAGATGTAAGCATGATTTCATTCATTCACCTCATTCTTCATCCATACGTAAGTTCAAAATCATTCAGTCTAAGTAACCATAACAGTAAAACCCTTTGGAGGCTTCTCAGTGAAATATCACTCAGCAAAGACTTCAGTTGGTTAGCTTCAGGATCTCCTTTACAGTTTTTTGGCCCACTTTTTCAGTTCCTAATGTGGATAAAAACAACATACTAATACTTTTAACATAGTTTGATCCTGAGCCACACTGACTTAAAGGAGTGCTTTTAATTCTTTTTATACACTTTGGGTTACCTGAAAGGTACTCAAAAGTTACGACTCCCAGTGCGAAAGCAAAGCTCTCTATCTAATATTCAAGAACACTTCAACCAAGGGACAGAGGAATATGCTGAGGACCCAGCCCCACTCAGGCTCACACACACGAGCAGCCCAAGAGTCTAAGAGGACCCATTGGGAGAGAGCGTGGACCTTTACATCCTTAACACAGTGGAGCCTCTGTGTGCAAAGTAAATATAACAACATCTTCAGGGCTTCATGTCAGCTGTTACAGAATATAAACAAAGATAAAATGTATAGCTCATGTATTGTTTTAACCCATCTCTTACTTCTTTTACACCACAAGTAGAAAATTGGGATTTCTCTAGTTATTCATCCTTAACATATTCGAATGTCCTCTCTTGAAACATACCACAGCTTGGTCTAACAGCACATTATTACCACACAGCTGAGGAGCGGTTTGAGCCCTTCGCAGGACACTACATTCATGTTACTTGTGGTTACCCATGGGAACTACAAACTTAGGAAACACAAAGTTTGTGTTGAGTTTTCATGACAGGCTAAATAAGTCAAAAGTCATTGTGATTCATTAAATATTTTTTATGCATGTCAATAGGATGGCCTATCCTGTGATAATTGCACAGTTATGGTTATGAATCCCATAATTAACCTGTATCTGTAAAAGAAAGATAGACCAGTCAGACAGCCCAAAACAGGGATTCCTGTGGTGCACAGCATTATGCATAATTATTACACATTAACACAATCTTAATTATTAATCTTTTGTATTTGCATAGCACTTTTCATCCAAAAGCACTTTGAAAGCTATATACAACAAATACCAAAGAAATGCTGCAAGCTCTGGAATCCTGGGGCAAGATGTGCCTGTCTCAGGAAGCACAAGCAGATGGGGACAAAGCTCTCGGCCACTCACACCAAGGCAAACCTTCCACAGAGGGACAGTACCACAGGACATCTGAAATTCTCAAAGCAGAGAGGAGCTCCACTGTAACGTTAAGCGACCTGAAACTTTTGCATTTGCCTTACTGAATGTAGTCTTGAGATACCTTACGCATGTTTTACTACAGACTGCCAGACATCGCATCTCACACTTCAGTTCTGTTGAAGAACACAGAAACTTTTGAAACCAGCCACATGAGCTGCACACCCTTCCCAGTCTTTGCCTTGTGGCTTCCACGCTGCCACCTTATGCCAAGGACAGCCTTATCTTCTCTCCTCTCCCTTATCTGTGCTGTTCTGCCATCTTCTGCTCATCCCAACCCTTCCTCAGAAAGGCAACAGCAGCAACACTACCCAAAGAGGAAGTTAATTTTAAAAACAATAACTAAAATGCATATGGCTCACTATCTAATTATGCAGAAAAGTGCTCTCACTTATCCAGATAAACTCTGTAGAACAAGTATTGTTTTGGTTTTTTTCCTCCGCTGTTCTCCAAGTGGTTTGCCCCGTTCCAATGCATGTACTGCTAGGCTTACATATCAGCTAAAATATACCTGCCTATTTGGTGCTCAGAACACTCCGGCTGTTGGTCAATTAAATCAAAGCAATCTGAAAGCGTCCAACTTGATAGGAACTCTCCCAGTCATGTATAAAACACATTGTTCAGCCTCTCCATTGTCATAATGTCTTCCAAATATCACAACAGATACCACAAGAACAGAGCATTTCTAATTCTAACACAGATATATATCCTGATCAGAAGAGAGGTCCCACCGAGGCAGACGCCGTGTTCCATCGCATCCACACACCGAGGTGTCCCTGAACCAGGGCGGTTCCACACTGCAGCACCCACCTCCCTTTGGGGGCAGCAGAAACGCTTTGGCCAGAACAGCCCCCGCTTCCACACCACAGCTGGACGTTGTTGTACAACCAGACAATGGCAAACGTAAATAAATATATAAATATTGTCAGTGCAGTCTCCTCACTTCTGTTTACATTTTAATGAACTACTCTAGTAATAACTTCCAGTTTTCTCCATTTTCAGAAAGCCAGCACTCCATAAATATTGAGCTGTACTATTATCTGCTGATGTACCAGTTTTCTATAAACAGAGAAAATCCAAACTTATCACTGGGCTTAGCTGTTGAAAAAGGTTAGTATAACTAAATAACAAAACAGGAATGTTGTTTACTTGTTAATGTTCTACTAATGAAAAAAAGCTGTTACGGCTTTGATTAATCTAGACCATGCTGGACAATTCTGGCATAGCTTTCTGTGAGGAGTGACTATTGATTTCCTTTTCATTCTACACTTTGATACAACATATCTGGAATCTAGCCCAGGTTTCATAACTGCTACTATCTCCACATTAACAGCCTGTGCAAGATTAGAAATAGCTTTTGAAGATATAGGCAAGGGTGAGGCAATCCAAGAATTTTCTCCATTTCCACAGGTTGAGCCTTTACATCTGTCTGTGTAACAGCTTTTAAGGAATTAAAGGTGTTTGTAGGCATAATCAAATTCATCAATGGCAACTAATTAATTATGCCATTGTTTAATCTTTCAGCACTGCATTGTTTGTTCTCCTCTCCTCTCTGTCTGCATTTATAGTACCTGGTGCAGACTCAGTGATGACCAGACCCCAGGGGAGGGTGCCCAGGGGGGCACACACTCCTGCCGGCAGTGAGGGGGGGTGGTACCCGCAGGCGCCCACCCGTGCTCTCTCTGGTGATGCTCCCTATAGAAATCTCCATCAATTCACATACACACGAGGCACAGGCACAGCTCATCCAAAACCTGTGGGTTAGCCAAGTAGCTTTAACCTCCGAAGAGCAATGTATTCAAAAAAGGCCACAGTAATTTGCAAACAAAAAAAAAATTGCTTGTAAAAAAAATACTTTAGAATATTCAGTACAGTGTTGTGTATTAATTGCCTGGCACATGTGAGAGACATCATGATCATAATGTGTTCTGGTCATTTCTAGGAACACAGAGTATAATAAGCCACTTCCCTGGGCAGCCTGTTCCAATGCTTGATAACCCTTTCGGGGAAGAAATTGTTCCCAATATCCACCCTAAACGTCCCCTGGTGCAACTTGAGGCCATTTCCTTTTGTCCCATCGCCTGTTCCTTGGGAGAAGAGACCGACCCCTCCCAGCTACACCCTCCTTTCAGGGAGTTGTAGAGATCGAGACGGTCTCCCCTCAGCCTCCTCTTCTCCAGTCTCAACACCCCCAGCTCCCTCAGCCGCTCCTCACAAGACCTGTGCTCCAGACCCCTCACCAGCTCCCTTGCCCTTCTCTGGACACGCTCCAGCCCCTCAATGTCCCTCCTGTCCTGAGGGGCCCAAAACTGGACACAGCACTCAAGATGGGACCTAGCAGTACAGGGGTCAGTAAAGCCTCTTTGTGGGGCCAAGGAGTGGCTGGGAAGGGGTAAGGATGGAGCAGGCAATGGGAGCCCACCCTCAGTGGGGCAGAGATCGAAGGGAGCCCAGACAGGGCAGGTCTGCTCAGCCCCCATACCCCATCCCCAGCACCGACAGTGACCACAGTGGCACAAGGACTCCTCTGACCACCAGCTCCAGCCCACTCAGACAATGTGGAGGTGGCGTTTCTGCAGTACTGAATCAGCCATTTTTTCTTCCAATGGAACTTTACCCTTAATCGTTTCTGCCAAAGCTCGTTTCAGAAAAGCTATAGGCCTAATGGGATCATAGACTGGGCTTTTCTATCCATAATCTAGTTTTCTGAAAAGCCAAAAAAACACACTGGACTGAGCTACTGAGAGGTTTTCTAGTGTGGAGACCACGGGTCATGGGAACGGGCTGTATTTCAATGAATGTGCTCCCTGTTCTTAGCAGCAAGATCCAGTCTCACACACACAGAGTAGATTATTACCCCCTTGATGACCACTTGCATTCACATGGGGACCCATTTGCTAGATTGGAAAATTTGCTGCTTAAATTTTAACTGGCTATTACAGTAGGACTACAGACAAAAGCACAACAGGACACAAGGGAGCAGAAGTTTTCAAAGGGCAAAATACACGCGATGGACTTTTAATAGTGCAGGTGATTAACCAAGTTGTTAGGGATGTGGTACTGAAGCCTAGTATCAAGGCCAGATGCCTCGGTACCTAACCAGAAGATACTGGTTTCCTACAGGTACAGCTGCATGGAAGTCTATGGCCTTTGCCACATGGGTCAGAGCATTCCCTTCCAGCCCAAAGAATGTGATTAATAAGGGCAGTAACACAGTAGGTAAAGGATGGAACAACGAAGGCCACAGGCAAAAGCAACAATTAATAAATAATAGTCTGCAACACTCTAATATAGCACTTACATGTCCAATGTGATAACTAATTAATCATAGCAACAACTTTGTACTCCATGCTGCCTTTCATCCAGCACCTCAAAGTGCTTTACAAATGTTAATTAATATGTAGGCTGTACTTTGAGGAAAGATATTATAGCATTGGCCCCAGTCAATGTTAATTTGTTCTTCAACAGCACGGCTTGTGAAATCTGGTCGACTTTCCCAAGGAAACAAAAAATGTGCAAATCTTCCTGGCAACAAATCTGAAAACACATTTCTCCATTCAAATACAGCTATTCCACTGTATTGCTGGCAATATGGCATGCTCCATCCCTCCACATTGTACTCCAGTATAACCTCACATAACACAGCATGGCTTAAATGTAAGAGGAGATTAACTTTTCACAAGAAAATTGGATAACTGGTATTTTAGTCTGAACATCTGGCACATTTTTAGCTAAATTGTTTCTTTAAAAAGCTATTTTTTTGCCATGCATTCACATAGTACAAGTGTTTGACTAACTTTAGCTCAACAGCTGAGACAGAAAGCTAGTTTCTTTGC
The DNA here is from genome assembly GCA_003697955.1 of Calidris pygmaea. Taxonomy (NCBI): domain Eukaryota; kingdom Metazoa; phylum Chordata; class Aves; order Charadriiformes; family Scolopacidae; genus Calidris; species Calidris pygmaea. The sequence goes on along the minus strand of QJSC01005592.1, from coordinate 368,004 downwards.
TGCAAAGAACAGACTGGGGCTACCCAACATGACTAGATGTCTGCACATCTTACAATTATTCCAATTCCTCTATTTAACACTGTAAATGTACATGACACTTTGTATACATTCAACCAATTTCTGCTTGTACAATCTCCTGGCTTCAAAGGAGTGTGTGCATGAATGAGACACACAGGATTTATCCAACATCCCCATTAAAAAAAAAAAAAATCATGATAGATTGCTTTCTAAATTCTTTGAGTGTGTTCATGTTGCACACACATCCCCGGCTGCAGAGTCACTGAAGCAAAATTTTTGGGGCCCCTGTGATGAGAGCTGGAAAAGATCAGCTAGTTCTCCTCTGCTACTCAGGTTAAGTAGAAAATGGTTAATAGTTGGAAAGCTATTATCAACTGTCACAACTCCTCTTCTATTGTCTTTTTTTAAATCTTATAATAGCACATCCAGACAACCTTAAACATACACTGTCAGAAAGCTCTATTTATGCACCAGCATAATAAACCAAGGATACCTCCTTATATCATTCAGGTCTTGTATCAAAAACAACTTTGCAAATATATTTTTTAAATACCTGTACACACACACATTTAAGTTGTTGGAAGGAAATGCTAAAGAGAAGCAATACCAAACTAATCTAATCACTAAAGCATTAACATGATAGAAAGGGCTGCCTACTATTCTGCAATAAACATGCACCATTTATTTTGGGAACCGCTCCCCATCTTCACGCCCTAGAAAAACACCAGCAGTGCAGGACAGAAACAGAGCTAGCAACTCCTAACTTTTGAAATTACAGGACTTCACAGCAGAGCCAAGTTTCACCTTAAAGGATGGAGAAGGGAAGGAAGGAGGGAGGGGAAAAAAAAAAAATAAGGAGAGAGAAGAGTACAAGGCCCATGATTGAACAGGTGTCTGCATAATAACAACATGAACAGAACTAATAAGCTTAATTTCAGTGAGCTTTGAAGTCAGGTGCAGGCTATTAAGAGAAACAGTGGGTCGGCATTCCTGGAAGCGGATTTACTAATAGTATTACACAAATAAGTAGTCATTTCTTTACCACTTGAATGGTCATAACTAGCAAGGGCTCACAGTTTTCTGTTATCAATAAAGCAACAATCCAAATCACCATGTGAACCGACACACTGTGTGTGACTCTGTGTGTGTGCGCACACACATGTAGTAACTGCTGGTAAGTGATGCAAAGCATCTACCTGTGTTGCATTTACCCTAGTTGCTTTAAAACTTAAAAATGCAAATGATGTAAACTGGAAAAGATTTTAAACCTCTGCCTAGCGACCAGCATTATGTTTCAATAAAACTGAAGTGTTCAAGGGAAGCACTTCCTAGAAGAGTTGAAGAGTCAGACTGCTCGGGCCGCGGAGCGAGTGGCTCCTGCTGCTCTGTGACTAAGACGTGTTTTACCTTCTCACCCTTCCTCCCACCCAGGGACCTGACAAGCAGCTCCCTGGAGATGACTCCTCTTACACAAGAAAGGCAGCAAGTCCCAGCGGCACAGAGAACCTCCTGACACAGCTCTCTTTTGGGGGATTATGAGGGCTTTTTACTAGAAGGAAGAACTATCCTTTTCTCTTTGAGATAATAAGGAAGGTAAGAATGAATGCAACTTTCATCTAAACACAGTTTAAGTGTGCTGGTATTTCCTTGTACACAAACAGCCACCTCCTGACCAGCAAAACCCTACCCTGCCTTCACTTCATTGAACCCAGTATCTTCTCCTGTGATTACATCATTCAAACCCTTTTAGACTAAACATAAAGACCGTACTCTCCAAAACTTCGCATATATGACATAGCTGGAGATAGTAGATGTCTCTTAAAACAACCTATTCTTCCACATATCTTTCATTTCACTGGAAATGCTGAAACTTAAAGAAGAACCATGATTACATCAGTTTGTGACCCACTGTATTTCTGGTTAGAGCCTTTTCTTTTAAACCCATACTAGATACCCATTGTCAAGGTCAGAGATATTAGAAGTGATTTGTTAGATGTAAAATACTGTTTATCACAATCTAAAGAGCAAGCCAGCTTGAAATAATAAATTAGTGCCAGATGAAAAACTGCCAGAATTCTCTATTATACATGCCTTTCCCTGGAAAGCATCCCAGATTTTTTTTCCTGATAGGCTCTTTTACTAAAGACTCCCTGACTTATGGAGTGTGAGCAAAAGTTATAGCTTATAAAAGGGTCAGTGAGGAGCATTAAGGGGCTCTGAAAAACAACAACAACAAACAAAACTCACGTATAAACTGAGCTGTGGCTGCAGCCTAAATGGTACAAACTGATGAACTGCAACAAATGCTAAGAAAAACTTAAGGAGTTCACCCACATAACTGCACTGGGTCAGATACTTCCAGCATCATCAGAAATCTGGAAACTGCACAAGGAAGAAACCTGAATTATTCTCCTCTTCCCTACCGCTCTGCACTGCTCTGTGTTCTTTTACAGACAACACACATCTGAAAGAAACGAGTAATTTGTCTGAATTATGCATTTCATTCTCAACAGGAACTTAAGTGATTTCGGAAGAACATATTTTGATGCCATGACAGAAAAGAGCACTACCGACACCAGCAGGAAGGCTGGACTGGAACGAAAGACCCAAGGTGAACGTTGCCAGGTACACTGCAAATTGCTGTTGCTGCTATTCTTCAACAGAAAATGACACACTTGGAGTTTATATCCTTTTTCATAGCTATGAGAGTAAGGAGAAATGGAAAAGTTAGCCTCTTTCTCTCTCATGCAGGATTATCGATTTCCCCACTGTGTGCTGAGGAAGCAGGGTGGGACCATCCATCACCGCACGTCAGCAGCGGGGCACAAGGCAGTGCTCAAACCCAGGCAGCTGGGGGTGGCTGGGAACCTGGGGGAGAGGCACGACTGCAAGTTTTCACCGTATGTGTCACCAATACTGTGTAGTCCCAGGTCTGCTGGCCTGCTGCATCCTCACAGATAAGCCAGAAAGTGCCATCAGAAACAGTCTGCCAGTGATAAAGCAACAAAGAGGCCCCCACCAGAACGGTCAATGCTGAAAATAAAAGTCATGTTATAAATGTTTACATGATGTAAGTTTGGAGTGTAGAGTCCAATAATTCTCACTGGCTCTTCTCTCTCACTTCCGTTCTTGGCAGCAAGATAACAAGTTCAGCCAAGCAACTTACTTAAAGTGTACTGACATGAATCCCCAGTGTAAATAACATATCTTACCTACGAAGGGCGATTATGTTCCCTTTATTCTTGAAAACAACATCTTCCTAGCCTTTTCATGAAAATCAACTGCTTGCACTCTCTTGCAGTTTATGGTACAGTCTATAAACACAATACTAAGTAGTGCTGTTAATAATGACGAGTTTGACATGGGCCCAAATCTCAACCATGGAGCTGACAGCCCAGAGCACAGAGGAAGTTTGAATCTGAACACTGCATCTCCAGCCTGTCTCTGCGGGAAATGAATTCACAAAGCAATAATAATATCATAAACAGCACTTAACGTGTTAGGGCTGATCCTGCCAACCCATACTCCTCCAGCACAAAAACTCTTGGCAGGTCTTACACACTGCTGAAGTCTCACTGATACTCTCTAAATGGACCTTATGTGGGATTTAAGAACCATAACGTTGCCAAAGGGTGACATTAACCCTTCCTGCCTCTACCACTGAGATCAGTCATCATGCTGGCATGAGCAATACATGATCTATACAAGTAGATCAGGCAATACGTTACCGCTGCAAGAACAGCAGTCATCGGATTTTTTTTGTCACCCTCCCTTTTGGGAATTTATCATTCGTGATTTTTAAATAAGGGCAGATAAATCTCATGAGGACAGAAGTCATGAAAGACACCTGGGTCACCTTCTGCAAGATCACAACTGCTGTCATCTGCTCTTTTTGCTGACGCTTTCTGGGGCTGACAGCCCAGTTCAGCCTGGCTGTGCGTCTGTCGGGGACTGGCCTGCAGGCTATCGTGCAAAGGGAGATGGCAGCCAGCAAAGGCAAGTGTGGTGTTACTGGAGGAGGTGCAGACATGCTGAACATGCTGGAACAGCACAGCTCCACTAGCTGAGATCTGTCCCCTGTCCTCACGCTGCTGGCGCTGGCTGTGGTTCCGTTCTCCAGCTGGCCTGATGTGCACCTTCCACAGCAGCCCAGCATTACCCTCCTGAATACACGTGCTTCTGGCCTTCAGGCTCCCACAGCCCAGGGTTTCTTGTCTCCTAACACGTCCACAAAAATGCACGTTTTGCCTGTATCTCAATGCATTTTCTGAATACAAATTCCTGGAGCAATTCTTTACCTTTCACTCCTCTACAATCTTCAATGAAAGCATTAAAAGCAAGAGTACAATTTGGGCAAAGTTTCCAGACAGTGAAGAATGCTTTCTGTGCACGAACAAATTGGCATATGCAAATACTGCCTATGGATAAGATTACTTGCAGGGACAGGTACCGTAAAGGTACTTGCACAGGCAGGTACACAAAGATATATACAGTACCCAATTCATATACTGTCACACAATGTTTGCGTAAGAAATTCAGAGGTATATCTGCTTTAATTTATTTATGGCATGTACTACTAAACTACTGAATTTTTAATGTGTTTCTTCACTCCAACGTCAAACTGAACTTCCAGGGATTTTCCATGAAAGAGGAAAATGAGCATTTAAAACAATGGAAATTGCCTTAGCAACACTCAGTTATTATCACCTTTCAATCTAGACAAGACTCAAAAGCTTTTAAAAAAAAAAAATCTAAACACTGAGACATACTCTTCTCAAGTTGGAGGTGAGGGATGCCAAGAAATAATACTAAATTAAGCTGCCCTAAGAAACCCAGTTCAAGACAAACCAGGCTGACTTTGTGTGGAAAGGAAAATCAGCAGTACAGGTTGAGATCAACAGGGATCTAATAGAGTTGTTCTCGAGGACGTTTGTCTCATGCTGGCCCTCAGCTGGAACTTCAACAGGTTGGTGCCCTGTCAGAAGGGAACCTCCTCCTGACACCAGCAGCCACAGGGCTGATGTGACAGAACTGCCCACTCTCCTGGTCACACTCAGCCTTTTATCTGCTCCAGGATACCAACCAGAAAACCTTTATCTGGAAGACAACAAAGTTGACCAGAAAGAGACACTTTATGTGTTTGAACGCTCATATACAAACACCCATGGCTGATCTCTTTCCTCCTGACACATTCCCATCTGTGATTTCGAGGACGTATCACATTATTTATACCATTTGGGATTTATTTACTTGCTGTCTTAAGGCTTTCCTTAAGGTAACTTGAGCATAAAAGATTTTAAAGCTAAACAAACTAAACAATAAAACAACTCAAACATCAGCAATGGGATAACCCATGTCAGCAGAGATAGCTAACAGCTGACTGTCAAGCAAAAGTAACCCGTATCTCTGTGGTTAAATAAACAGAAGATGAGCTTACTAAAATAGAGCTTCATTTTATATATGTATATGTGTGTATATATAAAAAAAATTGAGCAGAGTTGGAACCCCTTCCCAGCAGAACTGCACCAGATATCCACTAGAACTGCTGCTGGAGCACAGCAATCCAGCAGACCAGCCTGGAACTCATCCCCTTACACTTTGGGGGTTATATGTGGCTTTTGCTTCCCTCAGCAGACAAAAGTCTCAGAAAAGCACCTTCCTAACCAGTTGCTGAGCCATTACACCTTCCCTTACCTCCCCTCAGCAAAAGAGACACAACTTAGGGTAAATACATAAGTACTAGTTGTACAATCATATTGCCCATTATTTTTAATAATGTTACCTCCATTAATTGTAATAATGTTTTTGTTTCTTTCTGCTGTCTGGCAACCCCTGGCAATTTTCAAAATCAAGTCCTCTCTTCATACAATGATTGAGGAACTGAAACACTACAGTAATAGTGTTATAGCTTTGCTGGATCTGAAATCCTGCTATTCCTTCCCAAATAATTTCACCTGAACAGTGAAGATTTTTTTGGTGGATTTTCAGAGCTTATATCTGAAGTGAGATGGTCCCCAACAACATGAAAAGCAATTTATAATATTTGTTTGGCAGTTAGGTAGACCCTTTCATCCACAAATGTCAAATACTCCAAAGCAGAGGCAAAATTTTTAGCTTTATTTCACAGACAAGCAAAAAGACAGAGAGCAAAAGATACCAACTCTGCAGAAGAGCTGGTACCAGAGCCCAGGTCTCCTCACATTTCCTGTTCCATGACTTATTCACCGGGACTACATTCCTTCCATTCTCTGGGCATCCTTCCACCTTTTAATTAACCTCCAGTAGCAACCATTAATTTGCCTGGAATTACTAAAGAAAGGGGAACTGAAGGTCATCTGTATTTTGAGGAGATGGGATGGAAGCCCACCAGCAATCTAATATCAGGCTCACTCCTGGCAGGGAACATTGCCACACGGTTCTTTCAAACCTTCTCTGGCAGCAGAAAAATACTGCAATGTAAAATCCAGCCAGGAGTCATGGAGTCTAATGAAGAGCCAGAATGAATTCCTAGACTTTTTCCACCTCAGTTCCACTGATACAATGAAGTGATTCCCAACAAACAGCACAGTCGCTCTGAGTGCCAGAGCATGAATCAGCACATTGGTCCTCTCCGACCAAGGATTCTCCGGCGGTTATCGCACCATTCTGTAAGGCCTTTGCTCTGCTCAGATCTCCCCTTGCCAGCAAAATGAAACCTCCCGTGTTTTATTTGTAGGATCTGTCATAGCACCTCATTCAGGGTAAAGAAGTCTCGCACTAACTTATTCTGCATATTTCAGCTCTGTAGGCTCTCCAATCAGTTCAGACACTACAAGAAATCCTATAAAACTTATCCTGAAGCACCAGCGGAACAACGTTAACATGTTGTCCTGTACAGTAACTGAACATGCACTTCTCTCAGGATTCTGACAGGCAATGTTCAGGGACTGCTCTCTCATCATCTTGGTTTGTGTTTTTTTTTTACACTTCCTTTTTGACACAGGTCAACTCTACCAATAGCCTGACACTCAAGGTATTGCAATAACTAAATTGAAAAGATAAGGATATTTTGTGTCCTGTGCACATTCTAATGCAACTAAAGTAAGTCAAAGCAGTAGATATAAGCATTCTGAGTAACGGGCTACTTTAACTTACAGAAATCTGCAGGGATCCAAGGATTACCTGTTGCGAAAGATTTCACAGTATCATTTAGGAGGAAGGTAGGTACCTTAGTACAAAACTGTGATACAAAATCCTGATACCTTATCTGGATATGCCCTAATTCCAAAGGAACCCTGCATTTTTACCATGTCATCTTGTTCCTGGAGTCCTGCTCAGCACCTACACAACCACTAACCCAGCCATGTAAACAGGGAACTTCTTCCCTTCCTTGGAGTTGCGGCGCAACATCCTGTAGGAGTAAACTGAGCCTTTCAGGGATGCAACAGCAGCTCCACTGAACTGAAGAACATGAAAAACTTTCTCCATGCATGATGTGGACCAGCCATCGTCAGCCATTAGGAAACCAGAGTCCTCTGGCAGTCACAAATGTCTCAATCGTGTACAAACCCCAGCATAAGGCCACCTGAATCCAACCCTGACTTAAAAATACAAAAATCCTGAAAGCACTAATCTTCCATTTTTCACATGCTGTGCTCCTGTAACAAAAAGATTAAGTGTATCTTTTAAAATAAGTATAAAAATTACACTAACATTGTGTAAACACGGAGAATAAACTTTGACAGACAAAACCAGAACCCTGCAAGAATATCTGATGGACGTTTTACTGCTTTACAGTGGTTATAGCCAGCACTTCTGCAACAAAGGGGAGTTTACTCTGGGGCACCAGGCACAGATTGAAACTCATATTGCCTTATCTATTTAAAGTTGCTCAAATAAGCATAAAGTAGTGGTGTAATCAGAGAAGCTATTTCCATTAATCTTTATTTAGATTTTTTTTTTTTAAAATCAAGCCATAAAGTTAGTTTATAGGGATGATCTTCCTTTGCATGCAATCTCACAATGCACACAATACCTGTGGGTTTACTGAGGCAGGATTCCCACTGAATCTATGGGGAATTTTTTCCTGATTATAGAGCACAGTGTCAGCTCCAGTGTTTTACATTAGTTATCGCCGAGATGAGCGTTGCCAGTACTGGAGCAATTTGAAACAGAGAAGCAGGGCTAGCCCTGTAGCAGCTTTTGCCTGAATTCTGCTAGCTATGACATTTTGTGCATCCAGGACCAGCTGTTATTAAGGTCCCTGGGTGTATGCTAGGGCAGCCCAAACATGTGACATTCTGCATTTAATTAGAACTTTAACTGAAATATATTGAGACAAAAGTCAGGATAAAAGGTGCCCCTCCCCTTCATTCAAAAGAAATTATACTCTCCAACACACGTCAGAAAATTATATTGTTTCAAACTCTAATTAGGAAAATAATAGAAAAACAATTCAATTAGCTCACATGTATTCCTGTAAGTTATTCATGCAGAGCATGTGAGTGCTGTATCTTCATTACACATAATACAGACATGCATTTATAGCTGGTACGCTAGCAATTGCAGTGGGTGATGTAATGCATATAAAGCAGAATGCTGAAGAGGACAGACTCATGTGGTAGATTTACCTGGAAATAGGAAAAAATGCACAAACCCAAGCTACTCCCATTAACTTCAGCAGGCTTTGGATTGGGCTCTACTTGCCTGCCTAATTAGGGCTCTTGTGGCGTGCTGGCAGTGCACCTCCAGGAGGCCACCCTGCCAAGACCTCTCCTACTTGCTGCTGACTCTACTACTCCCCCTCCCCAAGGAGGTGGGGGTTCTACAGCACAGAAACCAAATACATCCTTTCCAAAACTGCCAAGACATGTATGAATACAAATGTGCAATCCAAAATTCAGTTCAGCTTTAACAATTTTTCCTCTGTCACATGGAAATTATTGCATGCTCTACTCCAAGGAAAATACAGATATCCCGAAGTCTTACTCAAAAGCCCAACTTTTAACACTTTGAAGTAAGCCACGAGAGCAGAGAGCTGCTGGCGAGTGCTACCAGCCGGATTTATCAATGTGTTTTAATTGCCATCTAGTGGGAATAATGCGCAACTCCGGCTCCTGACGGTTCTCGCCTCACAGCCCTTCCCAGAGAAAGCCTGCGCTCTCCATCCCAGACCAACTGGTAAATCTGCAGGACTCAAGTGCCCAGAAGTGTTGTTGTGTCCAGCTCGACTCACCCAGACACAGAGACCCATTTTTTCTGGGCCAGGGGATGTTTATCACCACCAAGAGGTGGTGATGCCTTTTTGTCCTCAAAAACCAAGCTATACCTCATCAGAATAAGCCACACGCATACCTAAGGTGAGAGAAAAAATGATATCTGTATGCTATTCCCAACGTGAGGTTTTCAAAACTCTGGAAAGACTTGGACTAAAACGCCAACAGCCTAGGCCACATTTACAGCAACACTTTAGTGTTGCTGTAACACTTTGGTAATGACAAGATAGTGCAATGCTCAGGAAGCATCATTCAAATCCCAAGCATTTATAGGGAAAGAAAGCACATAATTCTTCACTTACAGGTTATTAAATCTTTAGGACTAACTCAACAAGTAGGCTAGCCCTAATTTACAAACATATAATCAAAAATCTTTTCTTATTTTCCAAGCGTAACGCACCAAGCCTACCAGCAAACTCATTAAGCAAAAGCAATTTCTGTTTATAAGAGCTTAGATTCAGCTTTCCAAATACCTCATTTCTATCCTCCAATTAGCATGCCACATATGGAAGATATTATACCAGATACCCTTCACCTTTTGTCCTTAAAGCTATGAGAGGGCCCAAGTGTTCCTTATTTCCTGATGAATCCTTAATTACCTGCAATGTGACATATTCCTCCTTCTTTCTTTTTGATCCTAAAATCTAAAAGGCAAAGCCAGCAAAGCACACTGTCTTTCTCTGACCCTTTCATTCTATATATTTCCCAGTCACAGACTTTAAATAATAAACACTTGCAAATGTGTAGTACTCATCTGCATTCCCTTCCAGTCTGTCACTCTCTTCATAGACCTGGTTGTCTCTTTGTCAAGAGCTCAGCCAGATTCATGTCCACCATCAGATCTTTCTCAGAGGGCAACGGAGACATGCCAGACAGCAAACTGCTGCCCACCCAGTATGGTGCCAGAACCACCAGACCCCAGGTGCCCCAGTGGTCGTCAGACACTACAGCACAACCAATGTTCAGTCTGTGACGTGACCAGGTCTCAAATCCCACGTGTTAACGTAGGCACCACAGGCTGCCACACAGAGCAAGGAAGAAACAAGGAACTGCTAGGTCATCACTTGTATCCATGCCTGTTCCCTGCTCTGTGAACATTCCAGTACCACACACCACTGGTCCTGATAATAGCAAAGTATGTCAAGTAACATTTTTTAGCAAACAATCCTCACAAAACTTGTGCACCCTTTTATTTGACATCCTGTCCTACAAATACACAAGTTACCAGGTAAGCCAAAGCCACAATGCCCACCTGCAAAACAGCAGCCAGCCAGCACAGGGCACTTCACTATCAGCCTGGAGTTCCCATCCTAACGAACCTGAAGTACCTTTGGAGCGTTGAAGTTAATATCTGGTCTCTGCTAGCAAAGAAGTCTATTGCATAAAGCTGATGAAGCTGACATGGGCCAACCCTATCCTACATCTGTCAGGGCCACCAAATGGTACTAAATACTTCAGAAAGAGACGGGACAACTCGGCCAGTGAGACTCATAAGGACTTTGCTCAAGAGTGGGTTTATAAAGCGGGAAAAAAGCGCAGCTTCGGTGGATGATCTGGGTCTGTGTTTTGTGCAGGTAGCACTGTGACCTACAATCACCTTCATGCTGCACCTGTAGAGTGTAAGAATGGCATAAACTCCTTCATCTCCATTCATTTTTATGCTCTAACCTAATTTGGAATTGGAGGGCACCAAAGCAGTTTTCCAGTCAGTACCTCCAATGGCAGGGCTAAGTCGGCTCCGTCACATCTGTGGCCTTGACTGGAAGGGACGGTCTCCCCAGACACATTTATCTCATTGCAATCAAACACAGGAGCCCTGTGTGTCAGAATAATTGTACAGTTGCACTTTACAGTACATGGCAAGTGAGGACAAAAAGAGTGTGACCTGCCTATAAAACAATAACCTTATTGAAAGTAGTTCATTATCCCAAAATGATCTGATCTTATTTGTTAATACTGCCTTTCTATTTAAGGCTCCTGAACGCTCAGCTACAAGAAAAGCCCAATCACATGCTCAAATCCATATTAAAGTACAAGCTCAGTTTATAACTCAACACTTCCTGAATTATTATGTCCTTGGGACACGGAGTTTCTGCTACAATCAGTTATTTTTATTTCTCATGTAGCAGCGATTCCATCTGGAAACACCACCGTTACCTCCTATCCAACAGGACAGCGTGCTTCCATGTGCTACGTGTCATCCCCGCTATCTTGGCTTTCCCCAGACTGCAGTGTTTCAGTTGAAAAAAATGGAGAAAGAGGCAGGGGGCTGTTGCACAAGGATGGCCAGCTCCTGACAAGGCTGGCAGACAGTTAGGGAGGCACCAGGCACTGATTGCTGGGGCAGTGCTGGGAAGGGTTGCTCCATGGGCCTGACCAGCCCCGGGGAGCCATCGCCAGGCGGTTACTGCTCGGCTCCCTCACCACGGCTAAAGGCAGCATGACCCGTATCACTTCAGTGCGTGATCCAAGGTGCTCCAAGTATCAAAACAGCCAGGCATTTTGTGACAATCTACTAATAGCCATTAACATTCTCAAATGAAAAAACCCACATGTCAATGCTAATATTAGTTTAATTACTTACTGTACTCATAGGGACCAACTTTAAACCATACAAACAAACCTGAAAACCAGTAACTACCGTGGGGTTTTTTTCAAAACACGGTTAATAAAAGAATAGTAATAATGTATCAGAAAAACACAGACGCAACATAATAATTATCCTTCACACTTGCACAGCACGTTTCATCTGAGAAACACAAAGTACTTGAAAGACTGAAATTAATTCTAATTAAGCCTCTCAGCATCCTCCTATGTAGTCAGATGACATTTACAGAGCGGTAAGCGAGACTGGGAGGTTTGGAAGCTGCACGGAGGATACGGCTCCTCACTCGCGGAGCCAAAGCAAAAACCAAGATCCCGGATCGCGGTGGGTGTTCGCTGCCAGGCCACCCTGCTTTGTCCAGCGCCAGCTCTTCTGCTGTAACAGGATGACCGATGAGGCAAAGGGAAGAGCAACCCATTTATATTCAAAATTTGAGAGATTTAATGGCAAGCTAAATTGTTTTAATAACTAACTATTTTCTTCAGGCTCTACATAGGCTTCTCTGTTCCTCAGTTTTCCATCTCAAACATGGTCCAAGCATGTTGAATCAAGCACTGTCAGGACAGAAATTACCTCTGGAAGGGAAAGGTTTTGTCTGTCCACACAAGATGCATTTTCCAAATCTAGAACGATTTCAAAATACATAGAATAGCAGCAGCCATCACAAGTAGAGTTTTCCATTAGAAATAATTGTTAAAACATACATATTTAACTAACCGTAATTTAATATGACTTTTTCTTTTTAATTACTAGTCAGTTCTCAGGAAAGGAGGGGGGAAACTGAAGAAGCCAGACAAGATAGTGGGGGATGAAAAAAGAAAGGTGGTGCCAATCAGATAATTGCTTAGACCAAAGATAAACATTTTCTAAAGTATTAGAATAACATTTCACATTACGAGAGATGTAACATCTGCAAAAGAACAGGGGGTTTTTTTCAGTCTTTTTTCTTAGCTTATTAAATAATTATAATGTAGGAAAAGGCCTTTTTCAACCAGTGAAACTTGTTAAATGTGCCTCAGATCTATTATTTGAAAATTATTAGCCAACATAATAATCACAACAATTATTTGCAGGTCATCAACGAAAAGACATCATCTACAAGAACCAACCACTTTGAATGCTGACACCTCGTTTTCAACAACATCATCCAAAATGTAACCAATTGTCATGAAGACCTTGGTACACAGATGAAGACATTTGGGAAATGAGGAGAAAACTATCACCAATTCACAAAGAAAACTCCAATTTCGTAGCCCTACACCACACGTAATTCCCACTGGCCAAATGACTGAAACTGACAGTGTTTCAACACAGTTTAGCACTGTTGGTCCTTGCTACATGAAGGAAAACAGGACAGAAAACTATAAATCTGATTGTAACCATCCGTAAAAGAACAAGGTCAAGAGAAAGACAATAGGATAAATCACTATGCTTAAAAATAATTAAAATACATAACACACGGAGGACTGAGTCTGTTTAAAAGCATGTATTTAAAATTCACCCATTTTTTAATAGAGAAATTACTCATCTTAGTGTGTAGAAAACAAATCTCCTGCTTTTGTGTCACAGTATTGAAAAGTCTAGGCTACAAGAAGTCCCTTATGGAACCAAGATACACACACTCACACAGAGATCCCGGAATAGCAGAGGTTGGAAGGGGCCTCTGGAGACCCCCTGTCCAACCCCCTGCTCAGCACGGGGCTGGTCAAGGCTCAGCACCTGGATATCCCCAGGAGTAGAGACTCTGCAGTCTCTTCGGGCAACCTGTTCCACTGTGGGACCACCCCCTGGTGAAAAAATTTTCCTTATACCCAATTGAAGTGTCTCTTGTTACAACATGTGAGCATTGACCTTGTCCCTTTGTTGCACACCTCTGAGAGGGAAGAATGGAAAATGATTAAACAACTCCCTCCTGAGCCTTTTTCTCCACAGAAACACGTCTTTGAGCATTTGCTATCTGAACTCCTGGATCTTGCCCATATAAGCCACAAACATCCAAGCATAAGGATGTTTGGTTTTTTCTTTCTTCCTAATTTTTTGGAGTTGGAGACCAGCTATTTCATGTGGCTTTTGAGCAAACTGTAATTAATTAAACTGAGTAGCTGGAATCATCAACAGAAAAACCCTAGCATGCGTTCTGGAATGAACAAGTAAACTAATGCACACACACACACACACCCCAAAACAACAGATGACAAACTACCGTAACAATAGGCTTTATGATAAATATGTAAGCCCTGATTTAGGGAAACATGCTTTAATAACTCTAAGTCACATTTTGAAATGATAAAGAAGCAGAATGGGAAATCATATTTCTATACCATTGTTGTTTACCTCTAAAATGTTCCAGAAAAACTTTTTGAACGCACATTGCTACATTCATAATGAATTGTTGTCTGCATAGGTCGCATCTTGACTGCAAAACGTGGTACAGATTCCTGTACATTGTTCCCGGTCCCCGAGAAGGGAAAGGGGAGACCAAAAAGAACATAGAGCTAAAGAGAGCTGGTAGTCCTTAGCTGTCACCAACACCAAATCCATCATGCAGACCCTCACTCTCTGCTCCGCCTGTTTGGGTGCCAGGCCCATGATGCACCCCCAGATAAAAGGTGCTGCTGGGAGCGCTGTGTGTTAGAGGGAGCGAAAGCTGCTGTATTGCAAGAGCAGGTCACCTTGCCTCACAATTTACCAACCTTTTCCTGAGGAAAACGTCTTTCATATGAACTTCTACTTCCTAATTTAGCAATAAAACCTTCCTCTTTTTTTTCACTCTAGCAGCAGCTTTTCCTGTTTAAAATATTTTGCAATTTGGTTCAGTCTCTACACAAGGCGGGGGGGGATGGCAGGGCAGGGAGTGAGGGGGGCATTTTTTTATTTTTAACTGTGGAGCTTTTAAATGAAACTGTGATGTTATGCTGGCACAGGACACCATAAGGAATAGGACAGGATGCCATTCTCTAAAGGTGACAAAATTGCTTGTTTTCTGCTTGTGCTTGCTACACCTGAACCCTTGTATGACAGAGCTAATCCTGTTTAATAAGCAGACACCTATTTTATGACAGTCCTGCTTTTACAACCCTGGTTTTCTCAGAGCCTGTAATTGAATTTTTATTCACTTCTGTCTACAAAATAATTCAAACTTACACACACTGATTCTTTTATAAAAATGAAGAGAACAAGGAAAATGGAAAAGAAAAAAAACTGGATTCACTTGACTGGAAAAATCCTAGGTTCATTGAGAGAAATCAAGACACTAAAAGCTTTTTTTTTTTTATTATTATTCTCTTTTCCACAACAGTTGTCAAAACTGAGAGGATCAGAAAGGAAATATTGTGATAGGGTTTCTGCTTTGGCACAAGGGTCTGCTATATTACTTTCTGTGCAGCCGTTAACCTCTGAAGTAATGGATTGACACGTCAACCATTTCATTAGAGCAGCACAAGAAGAATGACCCCGTGGTTAACACAGAGCACTGAGGCAATAAGAAAAGGTCCGATTCCTGCCTAATACATGAACAGTCCTTAAGAATCAGGGGCAAATTTGATCAGCGTGAGGCAGAGATCCACAGAAGTGTCAGTTCACGGTACCCTGCCCGAGACACCTCTCAACCTGTCAGAGATGCTGACTACTGAGAGCTCCTGGGGAGACGACTGCATTTGTGATTGTCGGCCACCAGCATCCACAGCTAGGCATCCCAATGCTGCAGATTTACTTTGCAGACATAAAGTCCTCAGTCTGTAGGACTCAGAAGTTGTGTTTGAAGTGTTTACGTGCCTCTCAAAGTGCTTTTTTGTCTCTGTGATGGCAGGATGCAAAATTTGTGAAGGGAGCAGAGGCCATTGGGCAAGTAACACACTAATTCAGGTCAACACGCTTCCCTTAACGAGCTGCTTGGCCCTCAGACCTTCTCAGATGAATACTTGTGAAAAAAACATCATGTTAGTGTTATGAAATAAAAATAACCAAAGGCTTAATACAATAGGCACTTACAGATTCTATTTATGAAATGATACAGTGTCAGGTCCAAGGAATACACACCAAAGAGCAACATATATTTTTTTATATATATCTCTCACACGTGTATAGCTTTCAGAATTGTGCAATAAAAGGGCATATGTGTCTTTGACCTTCTATTTTTCCTCATAGCATTTTGTGTACCGCGTAGCTACTATATTTGGTCTAATTCAAACAGCTACACTACCACAGATTATCTGTTGCTAATTTCTTCCTTATCAGTTTTCATTTTCCTATGATGTTCCACTGTCTATTTAGTGCATTTTTTACAGAGATCCTAACCTTACTTCAATAAGGTCTGAAATGCTCTTGTAATATCAAACACTGAGACAGGGTTCCACTGGCAAAATGCTCAGGATTTGGAAAAAACAAAAGGGTGACCCTGTCCAGGCCTGGATAGAAGCTCCCCCTTTCCTCATAGACCTAGACTCTTACTGTCAATTTTTTTTATTTGGTGACAATGCAAAAGGATTTTTTGTTGGAGTTTGGGTTGAGGGGTGGGGAGTGGATTTGATTTGGTTTGGGTTTGGTTGTTTTTTTTTAATATAAGACTATTCATTGCCCATAAAGATATTGAAGAGCTTACATATCACCCTTTTCAGCTTTTTTTTAAAACCAGATTTTACAGCATAATAGTATACCTCAGAATAATAATAGGGGCCCCTAGTGCAGGGCTAGAGCACCCAGACACTACAGCAAAGTAGTTCACTGCTGAAGAGCCCCCATTAGACTCCAAGAATTAGTTCTCTAATAACCATTTTGTTCCCAAATGATTGCTCTCAGATCTGCATTCCATACTCCCCAAGGCAGCTACAGTTTTATTCCAAAAGTTCAAGTTTCTGACATTCTGTTTCTTCCCTTACCACAAGCCTGTCCTTTTCTCCAGTCTCCTCAGCATTTCAGCTGCTATGGAAGTTGCACCAGTCTCTTACCACACTACAACTATTTCAACTCTCGGGTTCAGAACACACCAGAATCGTGGTCCACGTGGGTCTTTTCCGACCAGTCTTTGCTCACATCCTCTCCACTGGAACAGAAAAACATGACAGGTGATTTCCATACAAGTTCTTAGGTGTGTGCCCAGGTGACTGGCCAAAAATTTATAAGCACTTATTCTTTATCAATACTTTGCTCCTCACCCACTGCTACTGAGTTGTGAGTCTTGTCAAGTGGTGAAAAAAACATTTCATTGGCAAGAGCACTAAGCATTAGGCTTAGACTCACATCTAAGATACACCTGGGATCACAAACTCAGCCTCCTCTTGTTGGTGTCATTCAAAAAGCTCACTCTTGGATTCCAGAGCACACGTACTGGATCGCACCCTGCAGAAGGCATGTCTGAAGAGAGAGAAGTGTGTCTGTTCGTGACATTTCTATCCCAACAGTCCCGTGCACTGGGAATTTATCTGCAATGTGAGACATCTGGCACAAGTATCATACCCTGGGTGAGGGCCTGAACGACGGATGCCTTTCTCGGCATGAGCTCTATTATGTTCCTCTGAACACAATATGATGTTCATAGTGCAAGAAATAATGAACCACTAGCCAATGGCTGCAGCACTCAGCTGGGCGGAGGACAGCAAAACCCAGTGACTTCAGTGACATAAAGCAGCATTGGCCCCTGTCCTCGACAGGCGAGCACCACTGGGCACATTGTCCCTGCCCAGTCACCCACCCTGGACACAGAGAATTAGGGTCAATCCACATGAGACAAACTGATTCCTGGATCTGAACTTTTATCCAGAAGCATTCAAGCTCTGCCTATTCTGCCTATGTAACTCAAGTCCATCGGTCACACCATGGTCACACCCAAAAGCGCCTGATGGTTAAACATCTAGGATACAGATTACCAAACTAGGTCCTGTCCTCCCAAAATATTGCCACTTGTCGTCTTAGTCTCTGTCCTGTGAGCTGCTTTTTGCCCCAGAATAGAAGTGAATAGAAATTGAAAAAACAGATAATTCAAGGATTTTCAGGGAGAAACCAGTCCTGTGTGCAGTACACATGTGTTTATCGGCACCAGAATGACCTTCATTATCCTCAGAGTCATAGGACAAACCGAGTTTTTATTCTCTTCAAGTGCCTGCCTCCCTGATTCACGTCACCTTTTCACCCCAGTTCACGTTCTTGCAAGGAGGGTACAAAAAGCAAAGAACAGCCATGTACAACTAGGGGCAGTGCCCTGTTTTACAACACAAAGCAGAGGGCTGTAGGCATTCTTCAGAAATTGAAAAGCTAGCAAAAAAGGGTGTGTTGGGGTATATGAATTTTACCTTCATAATTACCCTGTTATTTAAAGCTAATGAATAGTTACTACAGCAACCCTGCTGCCATACAGCATACACCTACTCACCCGCAGCTTGAGATGAAACCAGAGAATCACACTTGGGGCCCAATGCTCCAAATACATCTTACTGAGTTCAGGGCTTAGTTCTCCAGCCCCCCATGGCATTAAGCACTATTTACTGAATCAGATCCTTCACTGGTCTCAAAACAGTCCCAAATTAATCACATCTAGGGTTCTTTTAATAATTCAGAGCTCTTGCCAATAACTCTTCCATTTATGTTTATATTCACCTACTGAATCTCTATTGGAATTTCTTCTAGCATTTAAATTTTTTTTACATGTTGAGCTTTCCTTCAGAGGTACTGCTGACAAGGGAAAAAAAAAAACCAAAACCCAAAATCCTTCATTAGTACATGTGAGCTACATTAACTGAGAAAGCCCAAAAGTGAAAGTAAATTCAAGCAACCGGAGCTGAAAAATTGTACAGCTTTTACAACACTCAAGCTTTGAACAATTAAAACACTGAAGCGTGTATACTGTCTGCAAACCTTGCAATAGGGCCAGTACTAGAAGAGTTAAAATGGCTCTCCTATAAGCAAACTTTAGTCGCATTGCCTTTTAAGCAAAGCAGATGTTCTGACTCCTGTGCGCTCCTGTATGAGAATCAGATTAAAAACAATGCTTGAAGGAAAAAAAAAAAGATAGAAAATACTAACCTTGAATGTGCTTTCACCATATTATCCTCTCCAAGGAAATACAGGAGAAGTTGATTCTGAGTGGTGCAAAACCAGATAAAATCCCACTAGGATTCTGGGTTACCAGGAAGGAATAAATCATTACCCTAGTGGAAAGCAGGTAGACTTTATTCAACTGCATTATCAACAATGAAACCAGTTTCATACACAAAGAAAACAGAAATAGGCCTGCTTTAGAAAAATATAGGGGTGTGGGTTATGTTTTTGTTTGCTTGTTTGTTTTGAAGTCATCCTTGGAAGGGTGCAGGAAAAGAATGCAAGCTGTCTCACAAAGCAAAGCACTGACCTTAGCTCACTTCTGAGTAGAGGGAAAAAAATGTGTGCAATGTCTCTTGTGCCTCTCCTACTCATTTTCTCCTCAGCCTCTGGTACAGGCAGCCAGAAGAGAGGAAAAGGCCAGCCCTTCTCTCGCCATCCCAGGAGGACACCACAGAAGCATCATGTGGAGCAGAACCCAGCACATAGTCCCAAATTCACTTGGTCTACAAAGAGACTTTTATGGTTCTGTCATTCCAGAGTTCTGCCAAAATATGCCTGTTTGTGCATTATCACTCAAGATACAGGGTGATCTATTTGCTATTGCCACTAAAATTGAAACACAAATATTAATTAGGACTACCTATACCATAAAAGAATTTAAGACTAATTTTTAATGCCCACCATTTAAGATCTCTGTTCAGAACTCATCCCCCTTCACATCAACGCTGTTTTGATGATACTTCTCAGCCAGCGTTGCAGTCTGCTGGCACAGCATAAAAGCAAAGTTATCAGCTACATATATACTGTACGAACATAAAGCAGAGACAGTTTAAAGGCATGAGGGTTATATTGTCTTCTCTGTTAATCTCAGAAGTATTTTGTTTGATATTTCCTAATGTAACAAGCTCTTACGGTGCAGATGCACAAAATAGCCATTACTGACATCACATTGGTCTGCATCACCTGAAGGTGGTAATGTCCAAGGTGGCTTGCTCATTTTGAGCTATCTTTCCAGAATCACTTTGGCACAGATGTCATATTCCCCACAAGCAAAGAATGGCATAATACAATCCCACTTCAATGCTGAGAGAGAGCGCTGAGCATATTTCCAGTGACCAGGAAGAGACCCAACAGAAATCAGGCAGCGGCTCCGTTACTACTGTGGCAGCAATTTCCTTCAACAGTCAGCTACCTGTAGATCCAAACCTCCTCAGTTTTATTTCTCTACAAAGGGAAAGTACAAGCTAAATGCACATAAACATTTGCCATCTTTGGAACTAAAACAGTGAGCATTATTTGATTTGGACATTGAATTTATTTGGTTTTCACACAACCTCAGTCATACAAAAACTGTACCTCAGAAAGCATATCCTACCTGAAAGGTAAAATTAATATTATTTTAAGCACCAGCAACATGTTTGACAACAGAGTACACGAAGACAGGAATTATATGCATAAAGTTAAGCCAACTCTCCATTGGAACCCATGTTTTCTGCACATCTATGTTACAGGGCCTGAGCTCTCCACGATAACCTGAATGTTCATCACTTTGCAGGTCTGAGCCCCAGAACCAGCTGGAGATGCCCAAGGCTAAGCCACTAAGGACAGACATGTATTTGATATTTCCAGAACAGATAGAATTCTTGCTATCTGGAAACATTCCTTAACTTCTACTCCCTCATAAAAACTGTGAGCTGTATCTGGCCATCAGTCCTCTGTTACACAGACAGAAATAAACCAAAGCCTCCTTAGGTGGTGAGAGCCACGCGCAGGTGGGGTTCCCAGTGCCAGCTAACTTACACCCCCTCTCCCTGGAGACCCCACGGAGACACAGGGAAGGAGGGGCAGAGAAAGGCCAAGCAACTGAAGCGAATGATTGTGCTCTGGTTCTCAATTCACTTACAAGAAAAAAAATAGACAATTGGATAGGACAAACATTGCTGAATCTTTGCTATTAAACAAAACCAACTCTCATTATTTCTGCACCTGCCTTGTAATTGTGACAAGCAGGGTAAATGCAAATGAACTCCAGTTAATTTTAGTTTTCTGAAACCACATAAAAATGAAGCAAAATTTGGATTTGGAATATTATCCGTGTTGAAACAAAGCTTTATAACACCTTCTGAGACAGCCATAAAACTGTTGCTGCATATCAAAACAATGAAAGGACAGCCCAGTGCGTGTTAATGTGGCAGCTTTACAGTATATTACAGCTCTTGGCTATTTTTATAGATTTATAAGAACTGAATTTCCCAGTTGTTCTCCCTACCCACAGGCACCGCTGCCATGGATATAAGTCATTCACCCACTCACTCTATGCAAAGTGTTAGATACTGAGCGCCCAGGACCAGACCAATTACTCACAAAACCAAAAGGACCACGAACAGCTACCCTGTGGGGAAACACCGGGTTCAAAGCTATCGTTTTCTTCCCTTAAAAATACACTTCTTTTCAGAAATGCAGAAGCTCTGACAAACCACAGAAACAGAAAGAATGAAGCAGCCAGTATTTCAGTTTGATAATATATCCTAATAAAATAATAAGGGTGGACATTAGAGCCTGGATGAACACTCTCAGACCACCACAGTTAGTGAACGGTACCTGTAATGAGCTTTATATTAGCACAGTGAGCAAATCCATTATTCTGTGTCCTCAATAGCATATGCCAGATCTCACGGACAGGAGCTTTTGTGAAGCCTTTGTAATATGCTTCTCCCCGGCTCTATTTCTAACCATCATTAGTTCTCGTTTCCATGGGAGCTCTCCAGGCATTAGCCCTACAAAAGTCACCTGAATTACCAAGGAACAGGGAATAAAACACCTGCAGGGATTTCACAGCTGTGCCCAGAGGTTTCAACCATTGTATACATTATTTTTAGATGATGCCCAGTTTCCAGGCATTTGGTCCATATGGGGCTATCCTGTTGATCTATTGTGCGTTTCAAGAGCCAGTTTCTTGGTCTGCTGTGTTTCTGATTACCTGACAGGAACTTCTATTTATTTCCTAGCAGTGAAGCAGAAAACATTTCATGATTTAATGAGCCTACAGGTAAAAGTAATTTTAAAATACATGTCATCCTCAGAGATCAAGTGGACATGCCACAATTTTAGATCCTGTACAGTTTATTAAGCAGAGAATAATACATGTCACAAAAGACATCCAATGAACCAGAAGAAT
Organism: Calidris pygmaea; assembly: GCA_003697955.1. NCBI lineage: Eukaryota > Metazoa > Chordata > Aves > Charadriiformes > Scolopacidae > Calidris > Calidris pygmaea. The sequence continues at coordinate 345,914 of QJSC01005592.1, read as the reverse complement.
ACTATTTAAATGATTTGTGGCTGGTCAGTCAGGGAACATTTAACGCATTTCTGATGATGGAGAACTATTTAATACATGTCCAGGAACAGAAAGAACTAAATACATAAAAAGACTACTGGGAAGTCATTCACCACTGCAAGCCCTCAACACCAGACAGCTGCTGGGCACCCTGTGAACCGTAAGTTTGGTGGCAGCAGAATTTTAGATGATCAGAAGGCCCCATCATTAAGAAACATCTTTTTGAGTACTGCCTCTATTAGAAGCTTCAGAAAAAAGCTACAGCAAATCTGTAACGAAGACTTTAGTACCCTTTCCTCATAGGAAGCCAACTTCTGACTCACCTGCACCATCAGAGCTTCAGGCTGTAGTCTCAGAAGCAACTGCTCTTCTACAAGCCAAAAGAAATTCAGATGACCTAGATAAATGTGTGACAGGGATGGCAGAAAGTAGCATACCCTGCAATAGAGGAAGATCTTCAATATCAGACTATACCTAGAGTGCAGGCTAAGGCTTGTGCTACAATCTGAGAAAGCAGAGACACGTGAAAAAAAAGAAAGAAAAAAAAGGGGGGGGGGGGGAGGGGAACTGTAGCCAGAGGTGCTGCAGTTGGAATTATTACAGGTGGAATTATTTTATTTTGGTATGATGCCAGTCTTCAATGGAACACTGGTGCAGGACACAGTTTCTGTACATTCAGCTACTTTTTAGGGTGAGAAAAAAATGGCAAGGAGTCCTGGTACTGGTGTGGTCAACAAGTATGATCTAAAACCAAAGATTAAAAGGAATTTCCTGAGCTTCTGTCAAGATACAGACACTTTAATTTACAAAGCCCTAGGAAGAAGAGGGCTCCACCCATTCCCTAACTTACAGAGCCTAAATACTTAACAAAAGCATGGTCTTGCAGATTACATGGAGACAATCTATTTTTCTAATTAGCAAATATAAACAAGCCTTCTGCCTCCTACTTACTTCCCCCACCCCCAATCTCGTCTTCTACCACTCTGTGACTGAGAAAGACTGCTTACTCTGCCAGGGATAAAGCAGACATGACAACGACAAAGCTGAGAACTATTTCATATTTGCTTGATGAAGGATGGTAGCTCATATCAGGAGTACCTGGAACAATCGAGACCATGGGCTAGAGTGCTAGGTATGACATGTAAAGACAACTCGATCTGACCCCTTGTTCTGTGAGCTGCCTTCTGCAAACTTGCCTGGTTTGCAAACCTCTCTGGTAATGCCTCCTGCCCCAAAGGGCTCTTGTAGAGCAGCGGTGGTAGAGTCTATGAGACACACTGAGGACAAGGGAATGGACGGCAGCAAGGAACTGCTCTTCTCCCCGTGCACTGTGTTCCTTTCCCTTCAAGTTAACAGGGATTGGAGCAGAGCCTTTTGTAATGAACATAACAAAAGATGATGAGTTGGCCTCAAAGCAGTAATAAAAAAATTTAAGAACTCTTATAATAAAAACACATTCATATAACTGGTTTTTATTATTTCCCACAGTTTTATTTTAATATATGACTCAGGGTGTGGAGCCAGAGGTGTGATTCAGAGCAATAATGGGACTTTAAAAGCTTGTGCCACAGGGGTGGGCTAGGCCCTCTGGTTGCCACTTACAGGAAGCCCCTAGTCAAACAAAGCTGCTACATGGGTACACGTATGCTTTCTCCCCATAAGGCAAAATGTGCATGAGACACGGTGGGTACGCTGGGAGAAACAGACAGGAGATGTGTCTGTGAAGACAGAAAACGCTGTGACTAGAGCCCAGCAGAAGTAAAAGCACTAGCCTTTAGATGCTGTTAAATATTGGTAGTACTTAACATCAGGTAACAGGAAGAACACCTGGACACATGTTGGTTCTTAGTCCTTGCAGAGTATTTAACCACATCCTTTAGACTTTAGGAGGCTGAGCACCCTGAAATCCAAGCACCATGTGGTGCCATCAGCAGCCAACGCTGAGCAAGCTATGAGCAATGGTAAAGCAGATGTACCTGGCCATGGCAGTACACAGGTGTTCATCCAGGCTTTGGCCTTCTGCACACACCTGCAACTGCTCCACTGAGAATCACCAGCACTTCGGAAAATCAGGCTTGCTCCCTTTCCTTCAAGAGGTCATCTTAGGAATTGCCGGTGAAGACAAGTAGATGTTTGTGCATCAGAGGAATACACCAAGCCTCACAAGGAAGTGCAATATTCAGCCATAGCAAAGTTAAACTAAAATCTTTTTTTTCTCACTGGCTTCCCGAAAAGGCCCGGAGATTTTCTTTGAGCTCAGCTTGAATGGCCAGCAGCTCAGGTAGAAAAATACCAATTTGTCTGAGCTGCCAGCAGCTCCTGGAGATACTCCTAACACACTACAGGACTTGACTCAACAGTGTGAGACTCTCCAGCTGAAAGTATTCCACATGCCACAGGCTGGCTGTGGTTCCAGTTCAGCAAAGAACTTGAGCACATTTTGTTAAGAGCACTTGCTGAACAGTCTGCTGTCCTACAGTTCCACAGGTGTTACAAAGTCTAGGTTATCGCTGTTTTCAACATTACACACCATGTAGTGATGGAATTCTGTACCTCAGTGCTTTAGAACCAGCTGCAGCTGGTCACTTTACCCTTTTGAGCAAGATTTCCCAAGAAAATTAGGGTTTGCAGTCATGCTATAGATATGTCTGTCTGTCCACATCTTCCAAGTTTGAAAGGAGGATGGTCAGACACATAAACACATATGCAGAAGGTCAAGAAAGGACATTGGGCAGCGTAGTGAAGGGAGGCAGAAAGAGGCCACTGAAGTTAGGGTGAGCTGCAGGACACGAAGGCATCCTGCAGCATCTGCCACGTGAACATACGGAACACTACTGGAAGAGAGACCAGTGAGATTACAAGCCAAGAATGAGCTCTAGATTCTGCTCCTCCTCTCTGTTGGAGACACAGCCTTTCACTGGCTCACAAACTCCCCTTGCATTTCCCTGTTGTGATGTGCAGACAGCAAGTGAATACCAACACCTGGCTTAAACTGCATCTTTCCAAGAGGCTGATGTGTTCACATGAAGAATGATTGGCCAAATGCACACACACAGAGAACAGCCCAGCTGCTTTCCAACATAATCTCCTTCTCTATTGGCAAGTTGCTCCAGAAGGAAGAAACGTGCTGCCTTGGAGAATCTTCTGCTTCTACTTGCGTTTGTGCAGGCTGCTCCCTGTTTGGACTGAGGGCTCTCTGCCCTCTCAGTAACCTTACTGAGAGGTGCAGCCAGAAAATCTCACAGCACCCACCCACCTCCTGAATTTTGTCAGGAAACACCCCAATAGCCTAACCCCTTTCTAGGGAAAAGGGCAAGTAGGAGAAAAATCTGATGCTATCATCAAAAATGTTTGGGATGATGCCCTGTGGAGCAAATCCCCTGCCCCTGTGATGATACTGTCAAAGCCTAACATACAGAAAAGGCACCCTGTCCCTCCTCCACTTGAAAAAGCCCACCAGTGATAATACAATACATAAGACTACAAGTCTCCAGGCAGACTGCAATGGGAAGGAAACATATGTTTTAGACATAGGTAACCAAGTCCAGAGAGGTAAGAAATTTGTCCAAGATCACACAAAGCACTGCTGTCTGAGCATCACTCACTGGTTCCCAGGCTGGGGCACACAGCAGAGGAGCTAACGGGCTCACTGGCCATCCTCCCCACCTGCAGCATCCCTGCTCCTGTGCGGCTTTTCTTTAAACACAAATTGGTTTGACTGGGAACCATCCAAAGCTGGCAGGTTACGATGGCCACCCAGTACTGACAAAGTGCTGCAGTACTCACAGCCCACACTCTTCAAGCAGCATGAAGGAAGAAAGGTTTGGTGGTGCTGGTCTGGTGCATCTGAGAGTGACAGGCACCGAACACTATCCACACCTCCCTTCTGCCCAGCCCCAGGTGTGAGCAAGGCTCACAGGCACCCAGTCCTTTCTGCCCAAGCACACCCGTTCCCTGCAGCAACCCGAAAGGAGAGGGATGACCCAATGTACTTGCGAGAGCCTGTCATCTCTGTCTCAGCAAATTTTGGGGCCTGAGTTTGTCATTAGTGGGGAAGCCAAGCCCAGATTTTAACCTCCTTGCAGCTCTGTTTTCCCTATTTACCAGAGAACATTATTTAATAAAAATTATTCCAGCGGGTTTACAGTGTAGTTTCTGTGAACTCCTTTAATAGGTATGTACTGGAGGGGATGTGTATGAACTCTAAGCACAATGCACCTAAACCAAATATACATTTCTGTCTGTAAGACAGCTCTTCATCTTGCATATAGATGAGCTCCTGGATAACAGGATGATCTATTTTATTTGTGGTTCTCTGTGCAAATATTCACCAATACATTAAGTGAAGAGTATGATGCATGTTCCAACTTTGTTATTCTTCTCAAAAATGGTAATATTATACAGATAAGCATTATCATTTCCTTACTATTCAATGATACAACAGATACACCAGATTACTAACAGAAAAGGGGAAAAAGCTTTTTTGTATTTCAAAGACTGTTAGACAAGCTGGTGTGCCAAACTGGCTTCCCCATTCTCTGAATTACACAACAAGACAAGGTCCTACAATGGAGTCTCCCCCCACGAGCTCCTGGCAGCACCCCTGCAAAGCACACCATGGGCTCTGCTGGACGCCTTGAGGCACAGCAATGCCATCTGTGCCACACGGGCAGGGAACACACCTATGCAGGAAAGCGCCCTAGCCAGCAGCTGAGACACGACAGCTTCTCATAGCACCCCTCCACTGGAACCAGCCACAGGAGCACACCTTCTCTCTGCCAGGGAAAGCCGAAGGCTAACGTAAAGCCTTTCACCCAGGGCACACAAGTTCACAGCCCATTTAGAGAGCTGCTCCTTTCTGTTTCTCAGCTGTTAGTTAACACCTTCCAGCTGAGACCCAGTAACTGGCTGCGTAAGCACTTCTAGTCCATTCTAGGGCAAAGTCAAACAAGTCAGTTCAAACCACTGCCAGGTGGCTCAGCCAACTTGTTTTATTTTGTCCTGGAAGACTCAGGAGTGCTCACAGGTCAGGAAGAGTTGAGAGGGAGCTCTAAAATCCTAGATGAATGGAGCTAACTGGCATCCTAAGCATTAGTCTGTCTGAAGGCAAAGCCAAGGTCAGGTTGAACACCACTGACTTTGCCTTGACACAGTCAACTATCAGGAAGACCATTCTCAAGAAGGCAGGAGGCAGCAGTCTGCTCCATCATGCCTCAGTGGTAAGCCTTTGGACTAGCAGCTGACGTACCACCTACAAGCCCCAGCGTCCGGAGCACAGGCCCACAGCACACCCACACTGCCATGCCTCAGGCCCCAGAGACAGTGGGGTCCAGGCTCTGCTCCCAAACCACTGCAGAAGCCTACAGAGGACCCAGGAGAGCCCAACTGGGGCCACACGATGCTATCAAAATGAAGCAGTAGGCATGGTTTCAGGCAACTCAAACATGTTCAGAAACAAAATTCCAGAACTAACGCCATTAGCAGAACCAACGTTACTTGAAGTCTTTAAAACAGACTATCCCTTTTCTGCGACCTATGGAACATGGTGGTAATGGTTGACCTGATCCAAGAACGACCTCCCTCCACCTAAATTATGACTGTGCCACACTCAGACTGGGCAAGAACACAGCAGAAAAACCCCCAGTCCTCTCTTCTTCCTATTTTGCTTCTTCATGTACCAGGCACGGGTACAGCAGCGTACAGCAGGGCCAGCATTGCAATGCATCCCGGCCGCCCTCGCTGTGATGGCCCACTCCCTTCATGGCATACTATATGAAACTGTGCTTTGCAAACATATGCTGAAGGATTATTAGGGTTTTTTTTTTTTAAATGGAAACGTGAACCCAAACCCAATTCAACAAGACACTTACTGTAGTAATTTTCACTTTAAGCATAGATGCCAAACTTTGAGAAACAAGTACTTAAAATAATCAGCCCAGGAGGCAATTCCGACCACTTTTATGATGAAACACAAGATGAGTACAGATCCAGAGTGCCATCTACTGGGCTTCTCGTATTGTGACAAGAGCTCACGGAAAGGAGGGATGATTCAAGTCGCGGTTTCGCGTCCGACAGGGAACTTGTTTCAGCAGATAAAGGGGAAGTGGTAGATATGAACTAATTTCCTTTAAACTAGAGCTGTTCACTCTGCCGAGCGTGTCCTGTTCATAGCAAGATAATACGAAACAAGAGCAAGTGACAATTGTCACGTTACATGTATAACTGGTTTAAGAAAAAAAATAATCCCTATCCCTCTTGAGGTAATTATTCTCAATGTACTGAGAGCCAAACCAGAGAGAAATTTCAAGGTGAGTCTCCTGGAATCTATCCAGGGACTACTATTATTCATTTTGAGTGATGAAACAGAGACTAAGAATTCATGATGAGATGAGAGCAAATGCAAATACAGAAATGAGGAACAAAACTCAGGACAATCTCAGGTGACCACTGGAATGGTGCAAAGTCAGGATGCTGATGTTCAGCTGAACAAATCATGCAAGAAAGAAAGGTTCTATCACTCAGATGCAGAATAGGAAGGAGAGGGTAGGTAGCAATGCAGAGGGACAAGGACCCGGTGGTACTTTTCCTTCTGAAAAGGACGCGAAACAGGTTATGGTGAACCTCAAACTAAAAGCCTAAGTCAACAGCACAACCATTTAGAAAGCATGTCCTATAAGGAAAAAAATTAAGAAATCAGGGGTGTTTGCAATCTATAAAAGAGGAGACTAAAAGAAGTGTTCTAGCAAACTGATAAACAAAAGCATAGTATAGAAAAAAAAATGAGACAGTTTCCCAGTGACCACTGAGGAAGAATAGATAGAATTATGTTAATCACAATGAAAAAAAATTAGATTGGTGATTTAAGAAAAGCTTTTTAATTGTTATAGTGGTGAAATGCTGAAATACTAGTATTGACAAAGATCTTTAAAAATTATATATAGATAAAACAAAGGCTTGTTCTGAAATTGATCATCCTTTCAGGTCCCTTTCACCTCTGCAATTCACTGTGCTCTGATAACACACAATTTCCAGTGCCTAATGGAAACTAGGTTCTTTCAATAACCCTGGCTCTGGAAACCTCATTCATCAACAACCTACAAATAGGTCTTTACATAATCTACTTACACTCATCTACTTATGACCTGTCGTGAAATATCTTTGAAGGGGTGATACAATATGAACATACAATGGCCCATTTCAGGTGGGAATTTAGGAACAGAGTTTTTGCACAGATATCTAAGTGTCCAACAGTTCATACCTGATGAATAATTTACCTAAAAGACAGCAAACATTCTGGTCATCAGAATTTACGGATAAAAGCCTGCTGCTCAAAGGGAGCTATAAGTACAGTGAAGTATCCAGCCCTGACTTTTCTGTACATTGCCAAAATGTTGCTATTTACAGAGGCTGCAGGGGAGTTTTTAACACAAGATGGGCCTCTGCCTTGTACAAGAGCCACACTCCTCCTAGAGGAGCTCAGAACACAGTGATACTGCCTGAGGAATCTTCTGAGTTTCCTAAATCACAGGATGAAAGTTCCCAGATATTGCAGAGAACCATGAAAGAGTGACATTAGTCAGCATTACCTACTAAGGCTCTTCCCGATGCCCAACAAATGCAATACATTACAGGATTCAGAAGACAGACTTCATTGTCAAAAAATAACTCAGATGAGAACTTCACAGAAGACCTGATTCTCAGCTTGCTTTTTGCAATTCAGCAAGCCTGGAACATACTCTTAAAGCTGAGCCTGCTCAGAAGCCACTGTTGTAACCCTGAAGATCTCGTATTTGGCAATGCCAGCTCCAGCTCTTGGTTACATTCCTGCCCCTCACTGACATGAAAGGGAGTCTTCCCAAAACCTTGAAACTAGAGGAAGACACAACTGAATGTTTTTATAAACACAGACTTCCCACTGCCTTACTGCATGCCACTGGCACTTCTTGTTAAAGATGGTTGCTGGATTTCCATGTATAGCCCTGCATTCCCAGCACCCACACTGACCCTTATGGATCAGCAAAGGAGAACTCCACTCACTCTGTGGCACAGCATGTTTAAATTGCCCTGAAGAGCGGTGCCTTGCTAGGGCAAGGCAGCAGAGGCTGTGCAGGATCTTCATACCTGCTCACACATCCTGGTTACTCAGCTCTCACATTATCATTTCGCAAGGTGCAAACATAAAAGGGCATTGTTTAGAAATAATATTTGTTGTGCACGAAACCTGTAATCATCAAGAAGGATGATAAAAACGTAAGCAACAAATTACTAAGATTCTATTTAATCACAGGAATTACTTTTACCTGGGTCAGATGCTTAGCCAGTTTGCATGAGCTAATTAGCCTCTTTGACCTATTCCAGAACTGTTCCACATTTGTGGGAACCTCTTTCCTGTTGCCATTGTTGCAGAGAAGAGTAGCTACTCTAAAAAAGCCACTCTGGACAATTTCCACCTTAAGTTTATTTATTATGTTTTATTTATTTATTATTATGTTTTAACAACTATGGTGTGTTTCCGTTTTGTAGGGTTGGTTATCTTTTAAGACAACAGGAGTTGGTTTAGCTGAATTTAAAAATGGATCAAGACTAGAAAGAATATCTACCATGGAGAGTCCCATACACTTCCCGCACATTAAAGACCATACTCATTTGAGAACTCAGTCGCAGCATCCCTTCGTAAATGGCATATTAAATTCCCTTTGTTATTTCTTCCCAAAATACAAACCCAAACTGCATCATTTGCTTCCTTTTTTTTCAGAGCAGAACTAGTAATGAATGAAATCACTGCTTCCAACAACTTTAATAATTTCTGTACATCTCAGAACATGGAGAAAATGAGGACAAAAATAGCAACAAAAGAGAACACATGCAAGCTTCATTGCATCCTCTCTGTGCAGTTGCTATGCAGCAATTGCCTTCCTACAAAGAACTTTGGCTTTTTTGCTTACTAACATTTCATCATTCAAGTAGATACAGTATGTTCAGATCCAAAACAATTTAAAAGAAGTCTTTGCTCTGAGGGCTGTCTCAGATAACTACTAATTAGAATGTACATGCCCTCTGACTTGTTCATTTTGGAACTAAATTAGCAATAGGACAGAATATACAACCTAAATAAGCAGCCAACACTACCACAAAAAGAGAAAAGTCCTCTCTTCACCCTCATGCAAAAAACACAGTGAAACAGGCAGGCACTCAGCCGAAAAAAAGTAAGAAAAAAAAGAAGAGAAAAAAAAAGGCAAGCTTTTTTTGGCAGTTAATGTGGGCAACCTTTGTCACTGTTGTCTTTTCCAACAGGTTTCTGGCCTATTGCTGTTTTACACTCCGGTATTTTGCTATGGAGGCAGACATACCGAAAGCTCATGTTGTGAACAGCCACCTGCTTTAAAAAGGGAAGTAATTTATTATGCACACACTGGGAAAAGAATCAGTAAATCAATGTTCTTTATAGGGATTTAGGTAAAGAATTTATCCTCATTCCAAAGACAAATGAGAAAAAAATGCAGAATTCTACATGGGTCCAGGCCTACGATCCTAAATTAAGTTACCAGCACAGATTTCCTGGCTATATCCCATCACCCATAACCACTATCCCATATACCACATACTCAGCCTCATGTGGCAGGGAGAGACTGCGCTGCTTCTGTCATCATCAGCCATCATCATCCTCCATCACTAACACACCCAAGCCCATTTGCCCACCCGGTTTCTTGCCCACCCAGCCTGGTAACCAAGTTAAACTGCTGACAGGCTCATTGCTGCATGGGGAAGTACATTCTGGCAGAGATACCACAAGTAAGCACCTACCAAAATAACACTACCCATCTTGAGAAAGAGGCAATCATACACCTTAACCTTTATCTCCCAGGGCAAGGGTACAGGTCCCTTCAAACAGACATTTCTAAAACCCCAACTTGGGGGGCTGGGTCTCCCCTGCCCGGGGTCTCTGTCTCAGCCCAGGGGAGCACACGCTGCCCCCCCAGAGGCTTCCCATTCCATCTGGGAACAGCCCCACACAAAGGCAAGGGCAGGATGCTGTCCTCCAGGGGGAAACTTGCAAAGCAGGATGTGGTGCTGGAACTGTGAGGTGCAACAGAGCAGATCCTGGCCTTCCTGAGCCACAACGGGATGTTCGTTCACATTTCTGCAGAAAAAGGTTTTCTTGGGAAAAGCTGAGATTCCACCCCATGGTTCTCCTGCACCAGCTCTGTTCTTTTAGCCTTGTTCAAAACACACCCAACATGAAACTGGATAGGAAGGCAGAATGCTCTTAATGTTCCTCTGCTTTTCTCAGTTTTAATGGTTTGTTGGCTACCTCTCTGAAGCAGAGTTTTCTGGAGCTTTTCTCTTAAGTTTTTCCTTTCTTATTACCAGTAAACATTTGAAAACATTTTGGTAAAGTCACCCAGTTGTGCCTTGTGGCTTGCAGCAAGGAGGAACAATTACAGAACAAAGTATTTGTATCAGCAGGCAGAGCACACACATGTACAAATACTTAGCATTTTCCCTGGCAAAGCCCCCTAAACTGGCCAGAATATTTAAAAAAAAAAAAAAATCCTGCAGCTACTGCAAAGTGGAGTTGAAGATTATTAAAGTTAATTGAAGTCTAGTATTTGTTGTCATCACCCCACAGCCAGCACACACTGTTCCTCGCTAATCAGCGTAAAAAGGGCTGACTGGGATTTTCAATCTTCCACACAATACCACAAAGATCATACACATTTCAGCGCAAAACAACATTTCTCCCACAGCAAAAGAAATGAAGTGCAATGTTACACTTGTAAGCGGTCATTCATTTAACAGATTCTGTGGTTGTTCTGTAAAGGTTAATTGATCCTAAACTTCATTAGGCTTTTAGAACTCAGCAATACAGTTAGTAACAAAGTTCGCAACACCACTCATTCCCGTATTTCTTGATTTTTGCACTTTTTTGATGAAGTTCAATCTAGTTTTTTAGCTTTTACAAAAGAAATAGACTGCCATAGACAACTTTCACAGAGCAATTCACAATGCGCACATAAGACTAGCACATAGAGACTTTGAGAGGTATTAGAAATTACTTGAGTTGCTATCAGTGTGAAACTGAAGCAATCATTTAAACCACCCAGAAGTACCTAAAACATCAGGTTACTTTTGAACAACTAAAACTTTGTTTCTAGTTTTTGCATTTCCCTGTCTTTAGAAGAAAAACAATAGCACTGTTTACATAGTTAAGAATAATTCTTCTTGTAAAATTCTTCTTTATAAAAAGGACATAGTAATTCAATACAAGGATGTTTTAGAAGTAGCTAGTGAAGCAGTTCATTCAGAAAAAACAATTCCACAGAGCAACAGATCAATTCAGGAAAAAAGTCTCACCCTTTGAAAAACAGTAAGCCTTTCTATAACAGCAGCAGTATGAAGGAGCTTTATAAAGTAAAATCACTTACAGTTATCAGCACCGAAAGAGCAGTCTGCTGATTTCCTCAAACGACTCACCAGTTTTTAGGTCATGCTTTTCATCCTAAAGTCAAACAAAAACAGACTGACATCATCACAGAAACTTCCTGCCTTCCTTCACTGAAGTGAAGGACCAGACCTTCCTTCTCCCATCGACACCACCCCACCACGTCCAATTCCCATCACCACACAGGTTGCCCCACCAACGTACTCTGTCTCCCTCCCACACCTCCCAGATACCACTTAATCTTCTTATGAAAGTTTCCTAACCTGTGTGCTCTCAGAAGGTCACCCCCATAGGGATCCTCTCTGAAGGCAGCACTGCTCCCAGGAAGGTGTTCCTCTTATAAACAAGGAACAAACCAGGGCTTTCCATCAATAAACCCTCAGCTGTTACAGCTTGAGGGAAGAGCCCAGGTGCCCAAGCTACAATTTAACTGATTTCACCTGAGAGCAGAGGAGACACCATCCATTGACACTCTTGTGGAGGCAGTTCGTTCACCGAGCAAAAGATTTGTGAATTACTACACGATGTTTTCCTTACATTCACCTTGGTATCCCTATGCTCGTGCTGCAATGAAGTATCCCAACGTTCATGCTCCGTCCCCTGTGTGAGGAAAGGAAATACCTATTATTTCCTTCAGCTTGCCCGCTGACGACTCCAGCCACAGCTGATGGCCAGCCGGCTGTCTGCCCGGGGAGCCAGCAGGGGCTGGGGGACGCCCTGGGTGGCAGCCCCTCGGTGTCCGGGGTGCGAGGGACTCCCTGGGTGGCAGCCCCCGGGTGTCCAGGGGTGGAATGGCACGGGTGCTCAGGGGGCCGGGGGCTGCCGCTCCTCAGAGGTCTGGGAGAGAAGAAACCGGCAGGAAAAGGCAGAAACCCAGCAGTTTTGGTGTTGCCTTGTCAATGCTAACGGGGCCACACGCTGCCAGTACTGATTACAGGCAATAAATTTTTATATATATATATATATAATTTTTTTTTCCTTTAAATCACGGCACCACCACAGAGCAGCAGGCGGATCAGCACCGGGAGGATGCACGCGGTGCGGTGAGAGCGAGCCCCGCTCGGGGCCGGGCCGGTCGGTGGCCCGGGGCGAGCCGGGGGCAGGCGGGCTGCCAGGCCCTGCCGCCCGGCCCGCCGAGGGACCGAACCGGCCGTCGGCCGCCCCGCGTTCACCAACCGCGCCCCCTCCGCCCGCGCCCCTTCCCCGCCGCCCCTCGGCGGGGCTCCCCGGAGCGGCTGCCGGGCCCGGCACACGCCGCCCCGCCGGACGCGGTGGCCCGGGGACCCCCTGCTCTCGCCTCAGGGAGGCGGCCGCTCCCCCGCCGCGCGCCCCCCGCCCGCCCCAGTGGCGCATGCGCGGAGGCGGCGGCGCGGGGCAGAGCGGCGCGGGCAGCGATGGCTGGCGGGGAGCAGCGCGGCGCGCCCGGCCGCCCCGAGCGGGTGGCGCTGAAGAAGGAGATCGGGCTGGTCAGCGCCTGTGCCATTATCATCGGTAAGGGACCGGCCCGCCCCGCCAGGCAGGTGTGGCGGGCGCTGGCTCCCGACCCTCACCGGCGGCGGGGAGGGACGGGGCGATGCTGCACGGGACGGGACGGGACGGGACGATGGGGCGCCGGCTCCCCGAGCGCCCGGTGCTGAGTAGCGGTCCCCGCCGTGCCGCCGGGCACAAAGCCGTGCCTTTTCCTGCAGCGGCTTCCCGGTGGGGTTCGGGGCTGCGTGGGGCCGCGGCTGTCACTGCCAGACGAAGGCAGAGGCTGCTCTTCGGGCGGAGATCGGGGTCCGTCAGGGCGAGGGCGGCAGCCCGGGCTCTCCGACAGCCACCGGCGGTGCCGGGCCTGCCACAGCCTGCGGGAGCTGGCGGCGGGGCCGTCGGCAGCCCCGCCGCGCCCGTCGGTGCCTGTCGCGACAGCCCTGCTCTGCGGGGCCCGTCGGTGCCTGTCGCGACAGCCCTGCTCTGCGGAGCTGGCGGCTCCTCCCGGGATAGAGTCAGGGCGGGCCGGGGCCAGCCCCTTCCCGCGGCGTGTGCCGTCCCGGCCGGAGCAGCCCCCTGGGACCCTGTGCGCCCCAGTACCCCTGGGCCGAGCCCGCCGTTCCCTTCTCTTCCCCGAGCTGCTGGAAGGAGCCGCAGAAAGCCGATGTGTGACTGCCCCAGGGTGTCCCCAGGGCGAGGAAGAGGACGTTACTAAAGGCTTCCATGGGTTATCATATCCAACTGTGGTTTTAGGCTGTCAGCCCTGTATCCATTTATGGCCCGTTTAGGTGGGTAGGGTCCTGTAGAAAAGATCCTTTTCTACAAAAGGTCCTTGGACAGGATCTCTTGTGTTGTGGGCGAGGCTATTATATAAAAGGAAAATATTTCATTCCGTTCCCACATGAAATACTAAAATCTGATGGGCAGCTCTAACTGCAGTTTGTGGGAAGATATGTTCTAGGTATACAGACATACCTGTATGTTCAATCCTTTGGCATATTTAAAGATGTAATTTCTGGATCTCAGTGGAGCACAGACGACCTTGTGTAAGAGCAGGGTACTTGGGGGTGTTCAGCGAGGCACGGTGCTGTAAGTAAGGCACTTCCAGGGTTAGGGATCACCTGAGTTGCTGCTGGCCATAGGGAAAATGTATGGCATCTATGTCATTTGTTAGTCCTGGTATTAGATAATCGTATCTCAAGGCTGCTGCCCTGCCCTCCCCAATGCCTTCCCAGTCACCTTTCATCAGCCTCTGCAAGCAGAATACATATATGTAACTTGTACAAAATAATCTTGTGAAACAGCCTCTCATCTAATCAAAGACATTTGAATAGGGAAAAATATTGACATTTATGATAAAGTCTCATACTGTCAAGCAGTGTAAGTGTTAGAGCAGGTTATCTGCATTGCCAAATAAAGCCTAAAAATTTTGCTGCACATTCCCCCATATTTTGATAAAAGAAGTTTGAAAAACAACCCTAGGATTCTGGTTTTGGGTTTGATTTGTTTGTGTGCAGGTGTGTAAAATTGCATCATGTATCACAAAGTCTTCAGTTACAAAGTGATACATAGTCAGAGTATAGCTTTGTAGATGTCTCTATAGAAAACACAACAGCCTGTAATCAGGGGATACGGTAAATTACACCAAATGGGCTTGCAAGCCATTACTGGAGCTAAACGAGACTTTCAGCACAAACACTGAACTACTTGATCTGAATTGATGTTAGACAACCAGTTAGCTCACAAATTTTCTGTATGATAAAATTTACCGTAGGGGAAGACTTCTTTCCAAATGATTGAATGTGGGGAAAAAAATGGGTGCAGTCGGTGCCACAGCCTTTTGAAGTGGTGACAGAGCAGGTACGAGGGCGCCCAGCCTGCCCTGGGGACACAGGGCAGGTACTGGCTCGGGGACCAGCACAGGCAGCCCTCATCCTGCCATCCTGCCCTGCATCCTGCCTCCCACAGCCCCTGCTCCTGCTCTCCAAAACAGGGGTTGCTTTCCAGTCTTCTCTCCATGTTTTGAATTATAGGACAATTTTTCTACTACTTTTACAACTGAGATATTTGTCAACATAATAAATTGCTACGCCATCTTAATACACACACAAAACTCATCCTTCCAAATTTTTGTCCTCTCTTTATAGAGATTTGAAAGGCTTTGCTGTAAGAAATACCAGTTCATCTCACAGAAAATATTCAGAAAAAAATAGCAGAACAAAGTACATCAAATCAGGAATATAATATGCATGTCCTATATCCACCCATAGGATGGTCTCCTGATTTCTCCCAGCAGCCTAGCTTTCTCACAACGCATAAGACTATTTTTCATTACTTCATTATTTATATTTTTTAATTTGCATACAAACAAGCCTAATTTGAGAATAAAGCTGTGTCTGAAGATTGATTCATGTTGAGGCACAGGATATCTCTTTGGAGTATCCTAATGTAAATGCAGGTACTAAATAGAAAAACTTTATGTTTTAATGCTAAAAAGAGGCTGATACTTAATGACTGTAAATCTGAACACAGTGTTTACTTGCAGTAACACATCTTTCTGGCAATTTATCTCTGCCACAGAATTTTGGAGAGTGCCTAAGATTGCTGTAGGAGTGCCCAAACCGCTGTGTCTCAAACACGGTTATGTACAGTGAAAACAAATCTCTCACGGGCTCCAGCTATTAATAACCTTCTAATGTACTTAATTACACTGCAAATTAAGCTTGCCAATACTCAGATGAAGTGATACAGTTTAAAAAGTAGTAACATATGTGCTTTATCATCTACTAGATAATAACTTAGAGATACTATATAATTGCTTGAAAACCAAATCAGTATTTATTTAGCAGACACAGAAATCTATGCCATATTTAATTCAATGGTTATTTTATGCACTTTCTGCATAGCTGGCTTTATAGGTCTTATTTGTAGAGCTATATGTGTAATTAAGATCATTGCACATGTATCTTTTCTATGAGCAGAGGTGTATGAGCTATAGAGAAAAACTGGTTTGGTGCCTTCAGTGAGAGTTTTGCCAGTACAGTCCAGAGGCTTAGGCTCCAGCTCAGAACCACTGAAAATTACATCTCCCGGTTCTGTATGTACATTAAAGCTGATAGGTGTCCATAATTTGGTACGATACCCAGTATGAAAAGGGCACATGCCACCAAGAAAGATCAGACCTGACATTTTTAAAGACAGAAATCAACCTAGGGATGCCCATCCACAATGCATTGCGCAAGTTACATTTACGGTGTGATACGTTTCAGGGGTGTTCTTGTGTTCTTCGAGGCTGTTCCAACATACAGTTACCATCAGAATGGTACAGGGCGGCCTTTCACCTGAGTTCGGAGAGCTGAAAGCAAGCTGCCATTTCGCTTGAGAGTAAAAACCATGGCAAAGTTCAAATTAAGCTTGGTAAAAATCAGGGAGATCCTGCAGCTCCTCTGGGCTAGTGGCTTACCTCTGAGACTGAATTTAGAGAGGGAAACAAAAAAGAGCTCTAATTAGAAATTCCTGGCCGGCAAAAAGAAAAAAACCTTAACCTTATGTTTTTCTTAATTGAGTCTTTCTGGACATAGAAAACAGTTTTGTTTGTCCGCAGATGTGCCTTTCTGCTGCAGTCTGTATCCAGGATAATTAAGCATGTGAAGTCCGTCTTGTACAATACAAGGAGCAAGAGCCAAAACAGCAGCAAAAAAAGCAAAGTAAAAACTGTCAACGTGAACAAATCCTTCCTATATGATCTTCAGGAGCAGCAGCAGGGCATAGTAAAGATCTTTTGAAAAAAACCTTAATTTGTACTTTCTAAAAGAGTCAGTGACACTTAAGCAAAACTTGCAAGCTTTGTAACACAGTTCTGTTTCCAGGTTATTCCCTGTCAGGTATTCATTGACTGGTGGTTGTGGTTTTGGTGGTTTTAGCTTGGGTGGGTTTTGCTAGCTGTTTGTTGTTCGTTGGTTTTTGGCTTTACTTCTTACCTTCCAAAAAAAAAAGCAGAAAATTCTGATTGGGACACAGTGACTCCGAAGGCTAAAGTGATGAGCTTTCTGCAGTGGGTGCCAGTAGTTAGATACCCCGCAACAGAAACTCTCCTTCTTCCTCGGCAGATGAAAAAACAAAGGTAGCATCCTTTGGTAGTGCCTTGCTCCTGGCCTGGCAGTACAGTGCCTGCTTTCAGCGCTGCCATAAATCTCCACTCGTGTTCCCTTTTCCTGTGCCTTGCAGCTCATTTCCTTCTAGCATAATGTAGCCTTTTCTGTGGAGAAAGTCTGTTCTGCTTTGGCAGGCTCACAACAAGCAGAAATGGTTTGGTGGAGGTTTAGCTTTTTTGTGTTTGGAGCTTTTTGTGTGCCAAACTTTTCCTTTCAAGACCCTGTTTTTTGTTGGGCTGTGGGGGGAGTTTCTACTAGCTGCCACACTTTTTTGTGATCTTGATTGCAGCATGATGAAATGAGAAGGCATTTGTCGGTACCAAAATGCCCTAAATATAAAACATCCTAGCAGTGTTGTTTTTTCTGCTGGTCCTGAAAAACCCAGAAGTCTCCCAAAGAGTTCTTTAGCAGATGCTCCTCGGCAAAGAGCAGGGAGCCAGCAATCCAGCATGGACTGAGCATCTCAGCATCCTAATTCCTTTTTAAATGCCTGTATTCCTCTCTGTATAGCAAGAAAGTACAGAGAATATGCAAGCCCTGTTCTCCTGCAGAGGAAAGCCATGTATAATGTTAAATACATTTCTTCACAGAGAAGAAATGTGCCAGCCTCCACAAAATCTCTTTGTGCACTATTAGTTTATTCTCCTGATGTGTTCTTCTGGCACTGGCCTCTGCACGTCAAGGCTGAAAAGTAAGATTAGAGAAGTGGTTGCCTACAAATTGTTCCCATCTTCAGGAACTTGTAGATTCTGCTTTTCAGATTTCAGGGTAATGAATAGCCCAATCTAGTGGTAAGGTGAGCCAATTAAATTCTTGTTCCTGGGACATGGTTCACCATCTCTTTCAGGTGATAGACAAATTCCACTGGATTTCAGAGAAAGAAAGTAGAGATGAATATACCGGTGGTGTTTAAGCCTGAGGAATTTCAATATCATTGAGTAATGGAATAACCCCCACGGCTGAATTGCTGTGATTCATTTAACACTTTCTTCAGAATAGTACCAAAAAAAAAAAAAAAAAAAAAAACCAAACTTTCTGCATCTGAAAATTAGGTTGAAATTTTTTTTATCTGATCCTTAAATACTGTTTTAATCACACTTCAGACATGGGGCTTCAAGATCAATAGAGTAAAGCATAGCATTAAAAATCACTAAGACTTCAGAAAGGTTACTTCTGACTCCAAGAAATAGGTCAGTGGTCTGGACTAGTGGCAGTTTTTCTACTGTGAAAAACAATAGCTCTTTCATCATTATGAAGCTGCATAATCTAGATCAGGCCAAACATCTTAATATAATGTAATGCAAAAATGATGTTTGAACAATATAAGGACCTTATTTAGAGTCAGAAAAGCCAGGAAAAATCAAGTTAAGGAAGAATCTCATTCTGTTGAATACACTGGGTCAGAGAACTGGAATCCACAGTATCCTATGACCCATGACAATGAGTGTCACAAGGCTGCCCATCACAAAACTTCTGCTTCTCCTCTGTCACTGGACAACCCACAGATGTGTTAATTATGTGACATTAACTCTGGGTCAGATAACCACATGGGCTAGAAAAAGCTGCTAAGTGTAGAGATGCATTGGGACAGCAGAGGACAGAAGCTGAGCTCTGTATACCGAAATGCCTTCTCTGGAACTTAAACAGTTTTGCAAAAAGGTCATTGCACTTGAATACATGTGCATGACATAATAAGCTACACATTGGACCGAAAAAAGCATCAGTAGTTGGCTAGTTTCTTGTAGTTCCCGAGTGTCTTCCATCTTTTTGCTGTTACATGCAAACTGTTTTGCTGCAACCACCATGAGACAAGGAGAAAAAACTATAGCACGTCATATATGATGTATTTGCAATAGTCTGGTATGGTTCTGTGAGATTGCTGCTGCTCAGGCCCCACGGAAAGGCTGATGAATCCAGAAGCATGTTCCTTGCCTCCCTGCCAACCCATGCCTTGGAAAGGGTCAACGTGTGCTTTTATATCATAAAAATTCATCCTTATGTGTAAAACACCCAAGGGATCAGTTTTTCTTAGGGAGTTGCAAGGAATGGACTGAGAAGAATGAAAACGAGGGGTTGAGTTCCTTCTCTGGATTATTTCAGAATTCCTTAGCAGCTCTCCTGAGAGCTTAATAGAATGGGGTTTGCTTGCTTGTTTTTAGGGAGGTCATCTCAGACTATGTTTCGTTTCCATTTCCCCACGACTTGGTTTTTTTCTCTGCCCAGATTTTGTCCTGTTTTGATAGCAGGCTTGTTTCTTTGGTGGTTGGGATTTCAAGCCTTGTTTTGTCACTAATTTAAAACAATGCAGGCAGTTCTGATGTCTATGAAAGGGAGATGAAACCATTTCAGAAATGGCAGTCTAGTACTCCATAAACACAAAAGTTTCATTGTTTCTGATACTCTTAAATCCAGTCTGAAGACTTGAAAAGCCATACACTTTGGAAACGTAAATAATCAGCTCTTTTTATAAGTGTCTTGAAAATAGTGAGAGCATTAGTTGGTACAAAAGAGCAGAAAGTATCCAAGCTTCTTAAGCTTCCAAACACTGTACTTAAACTCAAGTAAATTAAAAAATAGCTGAACCAATATTTTAAAAAGTGAGGGAAAGCAATATTTGATTCTGGGTGGTATCCTCACATGCCTAGCTTTCAGCTTGGAAGGGATTTCTACTTGTATGACAGAATTAAAATATTTGTACTTAAGAAAAAAGCTGACGAGCTGCTTTTCTGCACTACTGCTAGTAGGTCTCATTGCAATAAAGCCATTTCTTACAGGAAATTCTGCCAGAGACCAGTAGGACACAACGTCTACATGTTTGTTGGTTGTGGACGCGGGCAGTTCCCTAGCAACACATTAAGATTTAAGCAGACTATTACAAAAGGTACCCAAATCCTGTATGTATTACGAGTGCGTACAGAGGGAATGGCTCCCCTTCATGTGCTCAAGCTGCCGACGGAAGATCAAAGACCATTTTCTTAACTGGTCCCAAGTCCCTCAAATGCTACTGAAGCCAAGGAGAGCAGAGGATTCACGGATTCCCAGGGTCAATTAAATGAAAGTAGCTAGGTAGGAAGCACGTTAATCCATTATTCTCCACACCCCCGAGCGGGGCTGGCAGTCCTACCCCGATGAAGTTGGGTGAGAACGGACCCACCTGCGTCAGGCTGCACAGCAGAGAGCGATGGCAACAAGTGTAATTTCTTTTCATTAATTAACATTACAGGGGGCCAATCTCATACATTCCTTTGCCACAGATCTAACAATGAAGGCCCTTGTCCCTGAGCAGATGTGGTGGGGGCACAGGAGCTGCTCCAGCGACCCAGCTGCCCTTCACAGCAGGCAGGGATCCTCCTCTCTGTTTCAGAGACGGGGAAAGTGGCACACAAAGGGCAGGAGGAGCAAATTCACTTCCAGCCACCAGCCCACAGGACCTCCCTGAAGACAGGTTTCCAAGTACACCATCTACTGAAGTCCCCACATTTCCCTCTGGGCCGTCAGAGACAGCCTGAGGACTTCTTGGCTGAGATGTAGCTGCTCAAAAGCACCAGAACTAAAAAACCCCCAAACCAATGGCAAAAGTACTGTAAAGTGACATTTGTAAAGAACCTGCTTCAAGCAGAGGTCTATTGCTTTAGGAACCTTGGAAAGAGGAAAAAGAGGACAAACCAAACATCCCTGATCTGTGGTAGAACTAGAACAGAGAGCGTATTGTAAGCAGGGTCCTGTACATTGCGATGGCAGGGGTGCTCAGATCTGCGTTACTCTGTATTTTGCAGGGTTAGCTAATTTAATTCCACGTTTCTGTCTACTCAAAACATTCTGTAATCAAGTGTTTCCATCCGGGGGAAAGAGTGACTTTTTTTTGATGACATTTTTATGCAGCTGCTCAACTGCTTAGACAAACCTGATACATCAAGACGTTAATGAGCAACATGAAGTCTGCTAATTCTGAAAATACTTAATTTCAAGAGGTGGTTGTGGTATTTGCTAATACAGGATTCACATACACGAAAGAAAATCATATAGCTAACTCTTGAGACTGCATTACATGTCTGGCATTTTCCTTAAATTCCCAGATCATTGACATTTAAGAGCTTCAAGGAAAGCTGCCATTTCTTTTGGAAGTCAAGAAGTTTCTAGTTCCTGTCAGTAAAATAATCTAAATGTATTCTTTAAAAATAAATTTAAAAATTTAAAATAAAAAGTCAAGATACAGGTCAGCACCAATTTCTAAATACGCAAGGACAGCAACAGGGCATTGGAAGTGACGCCTGTACAAGTGCATACTAAGCTGATGTGTATTTGTAAATCTCATTTAAACTCAGGTTGAGCTAGTTACCAAAGTGCACTTAAAATTAAGTCCAAGTTTTAAATCAAGTATCAATGTGCAATAGCTGTGCACACCCCAGGAAGCATAAATACCATTTTTTTGCTTTTAAATTCCATCTCAGTGCATTGACCACAGTGAAACATAAGCCTACCTCTGTATTGCTTGCTGGAAGGGAGACAAGGCTATTTAGAGATGTAATGACACCGTGCTGACAGAGGTAGAACTAACTGCACCACCATTTGCTAACACAGATTTACAACCAGAAGAATGTAAACTTGAGAGCTGGAATGATTTCCGATCAAAGAGCTGTGAAAACTGCAAGAACAGCAAACTTTGCTAAAGAGCTCGTGTCTTGTTGGCATCTGTGTCCAAAACATGGTTGGTGTAAGATCCTAGGCGATGGCTGCAGACCTTGTAAGAGATTCTTAATCAATCTTTCTGCAGTAACGTAACCTGAGCTATAACACAACAGTCAGTGTGCTTGGATGGCTTGTTACTGCTATTTTCATATTGCTTTGTTTTAAATACGTATCACCTGGAGTTTCAGTTCAGGAATCATAGAATTGTCTGGGTTGGAAGGGACCTTTAAGATCATTTAGCCCAACCATCAACCTAACTCTGATAAAAAACCATCACTAAACCATGTCAGTAGGACAAAGGAAGGCACTTTCAACACTTAACCCCTTTACTGTTCAGGACAATATTGAAGACATGGCTTTACCTTAAAAGTTTAACATACTTAAATTCCTGTGATGCCCCTTCAGAGATTAAGAATCTGCCTGGTTCAGAGATGCTCTTAATGGATCCCAGGTGATAATGTCCCAGGTTTGCAGAAGCTACATGAGCATGGTCCAAAGATCCACCAGGGGGGCTTCTCCAGTAGAGCCCAGACTCATCACACAAAAAAAGGTCTTTCTGTGCACTTGTATTAGTGTGCTCTGTAACTCTTGACATTGCATACTGCCATTTTATGTAATCTTTCTAATTAGACAAGTGATGATAGCACCGTGAGGACTGGCAGCTTTCAGAAGGGGACGGGAAGAGGCTTTTCCAACGGGCAGCAGTTGCCGATAAATTTTCCAGACTGTTCAAGACATTTGTTTACTTGCTCAGTCACAATGAGCAAGAAGAATAGAGATAGGGGAGGAAAAAAAAAAAGGAAATAAAAACAACCCCCAGCATCTTCCATGAAACAAATTAATCTTCAGAGATGGTGCAAGAGTCCCTGCCACTGGCAGGAGCAGGGCTGAGGAGCCTGGGCTGGCAAAGAGTTGTATCTGTCCTTGTCTGACCCACAGCACGCCCCAGCACAGCTGAACTCTTTGGCTGTTACTAAAGCTAAGTTGGTGAGCTTTACAGCAGCATTTTGTCATTGCTTTTCTTCCTGATAAACGCTGAGAATCCTTGCGGGGGGCGCTGTGAGCCATCCCCGAGGCGCAGCTGGCACCTGCGGGACCCCCCAGCCAAGGAACAAACGTTAAATCAGCTGCACGGGCTGGTGTCTGCCTCCCATGCCTCTACGGGTGCACCACTGTCAGTTGCTTTCCTTAAGCTCAGGGTTTATCTGGCAGCAATTAGTCACGCAGTGTCCCAGGGAAGACGCTCACCCCTCCGCATGCAGACAGAAACTGCCCCTTTCTGCATTGAGGGATTTAATGACACATTTCTGCCATTTGCAGGTAAAATTCCAAGTCAGGATACCAAGGTCCAGAGAGCACAGGGAGCAGATGTGAGACAGATAACAAGGGCTAATGCAGCGTAAAGGTGCGCTATTTACAGAGAGCAGTGGGCAGTGCCACGCTCTCCTACCCAGGCATCCTAGGAATGGTAGAGGGCTTTCCTCCACATCCCTCTCACAGCACCAAGGTAGGTTTGGCATTCAGTTCCTCTTTGGAAACTAGTGGAAGGGCGGAAGCATTCTCCAGTGCCACAGGAGTGCTTGGCTTCAAGGGTGACGGTGGCTCCTTTATGGGCTGGAGTCCCTCAGGGGAGGAGTGGTTGGACCCCCCGTTCCGCACACCGCTGTCAAGGGTGATGCAGTGGGACCACCAAGAAGGATAGGTCTCTGCTGGACCCCTTATCCTCACCTGGCAGCAGTGCCCTGCCATAAGCCCTGCCGGAGGTCCCTGCTGTCAGGGGAGGAGGCAGACGAGGACGGTGCACTGCGGGGCTCAGCAATCCCTGCCGGGACACAGCCCTGCTGCCACAGACGCTGGGGCTCACTCACTGCTACCCCTTTGAGAAAAATCCCAAAGAAAATGCCTGCCACTCCCTAGAAGGTTTTCCTAGTATTTCTGCCTTATCTGTGGTATTTATCCCATCTAGCCAAGGGCCCAGGAGGCTGAGGCTTTCTCTCTGGGGTAATGAGATGCAGCCCACATATCCCAACACTGGCAAGAGAAGAGGAGAGCAAGTCAGAAGTTAAGGAAGTAGAGAAATCAGAGCAAGTACAAGAGTTAGAACAGAGGAGCAGGAAATAAAGTGGTGGACTGTGTGCCTGAAAAGAGCAGAC
This sequence comes from Calidris pygmaea, assembly GCA_003697955.1. Classification (NCBI taxonomy): domain Eukaryota; kingdom Metazoa; phylum Chordata; class Aves; order Charadriiformes; family Scolopacidae; genus Calidris; species Calidris pygmaea. The sequence goes on along the minus strand of QJSC01005592.1, from coordinate 321,987 downwards.
AGAGCCTGCAGACGGTGAAAGGATTAGCAGAAAAAAAGGAGTTCTCAATTTTGAACAACAAAAATCTGATCATACAGGCTTTAACTTCTCCTTTGATATAAACACATTGCAGCAGCATTACTCAAATAAAACAGAATAAAACCATGCACTAGCAGACATCTGTCTCCTCCTTCATTATTTCACCTGCTCCTAAGAGGCCTTGATCCCCAGCATCTCCTCACCATGGATCTGCCTCAGTGCAGGTCTGTCCTCAGCACGTGTCGCCTAGTCCTGCAGCCTCCAGTGCAGGGAGGCACCACAGGACTGATGGGGACAGCCGTGTCTCCTCCCGGCTCTCAGCCGAGCCCTGCCATCTGGAACAGGCAGAGCTGTACATTAATGGGTCAGACATAGCGTGTGCCCCCATGCCTACGTGGGAGAGCCTGATGCTGCGAACCAGGGAATGGTTTCCAGGGAGCGTTTGCATTTGACTCCAAGTACTACAGTGGTAATATCCCACGGCACAGCTTTTGCAGCGATGTCTCTGCAGTACAGATGGGCCCTTCCTACAAGCCCAGCCGGTCCCTGCCAGTGTCACTCCCTTTAAATGCTATTAGAGCAGCAGATTATTTTGTGATCATCATGTTTCCAAAATAGAGGCTTAAAAGCTTTCTTGATGAAGTTTCCCTTGGTTAGCTGCCTTCTGTAGAAGAAGAGTAATTGACAAATTATTGCTAGTTTTACAAAAAGAACATAAAAGAGCATCCCCTTTCAGAAAGGCAGGAATTTTAAATTTTAAACAGCCTAAATCTAACTCTAGCACTAAAACAGACTATCACACCCTCTGTAAGACCACATCTGTTAATATTAGTGAAATTATGCCTGAAATACTTCCCTTCACTCAGTTTTCTGTTCTACCCACACCTTCATTGTTAGAAAAACTTAGTTCTTCAAGTCCTCGTGGACTACACCTGTATTTAGTGCTCAAAAGGCAAATACCTTCTTTATAAATCTATGACAAGTTAAAGGAAACACTTCTGTCAGTATCTTAAGTAACCTGATTTTAAAAATCTTTAAAGTTGGATGTAGCATAATCAGATTATAAATTCTTAACCCAGTAAAATCCACTTGGAATGCTGGAATTGCAGTTTATAATGGCTGGTCATGTTCTTACTTGCTAAGAATTTTAACATAAATATTGGAACTGAAGTCAGATTTTAAGATCATTTAATTTTGTTAAATACCAATCCCTGTAGACATTAAATTATCACTGTTATTTTTATAGCCATTTTTCAGTTTTTCCCTTGCAAGCGTATTAGCAGAGGAGCCATAATTCATTCTCCACTGGTACAGTAGTTACATTTTTTACTCACATACGAAGTTAAATGGCTACTGCTTTAATGCCAAGCTCTATAGATTCTTTTATTCTTCATCCATTCTTCATTAAGACTTTTGGGAATGCTATTTAAAAGCAAAGAAGTTCAAGGCCATTACATGAAATACCTGAAGCACTGCCATGTAGCCTAAATTCATGCTCAACTAGAGGTGAAGGAAACGCACTTGGAGTGTTGGTGGCTTTTAATTCAGCTGAGTCCCTCCACCCTCATAACTGACAGTCAGCTGGACTGGAGGCTGCTTGGTTTAGCATTATCCTGCTAAACAAATACACATGTAAATATTCACGGTGAGTTACATCATCACCATTACTGCAGTAATCCACCTCATATTTAACTGGGGCTTATTTGTAAAGCACAATTCCTTTTGACTAAGCTTTATTTGTTACTGTTTAACAGTAATCTCAACACTTCTCTTCACACTATTTCATACTCAAATAAGATATATTTATTTATTAACTCCCAGGCAGGATGCAAAGCTTCAGCACTCTTTGTAAGAGAGCTATTTTGAATAATGACACAGACTGTGTCATTAAAAAGCGATTTACCTGACTGCAGCCAAAGAAAAAGGCGCAGAATTTCTTTATTGTTAATATGTCACTTTGTAGGGGCAAGAACTGCTTAATAAATTTCTAGTCCATATTACAGACCCATTCAGAAATTCAGATGTATAATATAGATCTTTAATGAAATGCACAAGCAGTAAAAAAGCATGAGTGATATTTTTCTTTGCTAACCACACAGGAAATTGCTTAGTTTTATCAGAAATATGGTCTCTAAATACACTTAGTAAGGCCATTCCCAAAGAACTGCTGAATACTTTCAACAGGCTGCAAGATCCATTATTTTTACAGTCCGTGTGGATTGTGTGCTGCAGATAAATAAAAGATGCCCTAAGGACTTTGCATGCTAAGTGAATAAGCAAAGTATTACCAGGTCCCTTTATTTTCTCACAAGCACAGTGATATTTACTGTATTCCCTTAAAATGCAGTTCTTGATGTGTTTTAATGAAAAGTCAGCTTTTCTTTGAAAGATGATTTTCACCTCCCATAGTTACATTGAAAAATATCCAAACCTGACCCCAAATGCACTCTAATATTTCCAAAGCCAGAGGTGAGCTGAAAACACTGGGTTTTTCACTAAAGCCCCACTCCCTGATTTTGGGGTGGGTTCCATGGTTCCTGACTGTTTGAGGTCAGCTCAAGGCACTGACCTGGGCACGAAGTGCGCGCTGTGAGTGTGACTGGTCTGGGACACCCGTGCCAGGGCTCAGCATCAAACGTACGACACAAAGATGCCCAAGGTAACCAGATAAAGGGCTGGAAATGGGGAAGTATGGGGGCTCTTGCACCCTGTTTGGCAAAAGCCTGATGTGGGACCCGCTGCCAGTAACCACTGGAGAGGGATCATGGGTGACAGCAGCCCAAACCCACCTCACACCCGTTGGAGTCTGGTTTGGGTCTGTCCCACCTCCTGGGCTCGGTGGTACCACAAGAGCAGCGGGTGACAGCCACCCAGCCACAGGGGCCACGAGCGCGGCTACGGGGACAGGCTGAGCTCCAGGCTCAGGTAAAACACCCTGCTCATCGGTTGCCGGAGTGGTCTATTTTCTACCTTAATCTCGTTTCCAAGCACAGGTAGCGTGTCTGCGTCCACACGCGTGCCGCAAACACAGCTCCCTACGAACAGCGCCAGGGCAGAGGCTGGATGGGTCACCATTACAGAAGCTGCTTTAAGAAACATGAGGACAGAAGTAAAGCCAAGCTTAGCAAAACTGTGCATAACTAGAAGTATTTAGGGAACTTGCTGTACATTGCAGGCTGAAAAGCATTTATAAAGCAGAGGGGAGGCAGAGAGCTTAGATTTGATGAGGTGCAGGTTCAAAGGCTGCCAAGAAGCTGGTTTAGTTGACAAGACCTCATTAACGACCGGTATCCAGTATTTTATTTTTGTGTCTACACTGTTAAGAAATGCTGCTCAACAGGATAGGCTGAAACTCAATTCTGTCAGTGAGGATTTTAATAGTAACTCATAAAAGAAGAAAGCCCTCAGCAGGGTCCTACAAAGCAGGGTCTTCGCATCCTGTTGGAAAGTGCTATTCAGGTATCACTCAAAAAGTGCCAAGACTGACAAAAAATCTCTCCTTCCAGACCCGGAGGAGCTCTGAAGCACCTCTTGCAGAGCAGCTCCCGCTGGTCTGGGAGGACAACCATGCCCTGGCCCCATGCAAAAAAGATCATCTGTGATATCCGCATGCCCCTTCTACACCCAGCACTACCCCTCACATGCTAATTAAACAAAATTAGTAGGACGAAGTCCACATTGTCCAATACTTCAGTCATCCCACAACATCCCTTTAAAATCTGTGGGCAATGACTAAGCAGCACAGGTATTGCAAATATAAAATATTAATTCATTTCTAACATTCGAGGCTTTGAGATGACTTTACAAGCACAATCTTAAACCCCCCCAGTGACAAGAGCATCTCTTGGCCCATACATGACAGATAATGCTACAGAGGGGGTTTTGACTTCCCTGGAGATGGGCCTTATCTTGCTTAGATTCCTCTCAGGAGGAGACGAAAATCTTCATTACAAAGATGCTTCTAACTCCTGTGGATAAAGTACTTGGGCACAGGGGGTGACAGCAGCTTGGTGACAGAGCCAGTGCCACAAAACCACCAGCTGCAGACACGAATGCTCACCCTGGTCTTACCATGCTCCAGCAGGGCTGACCAGACGCTTACCCTCGATTACTGAGAAAACACAGGGCTTTCCCCAGGGCACAACCAGATACAATACAGCCAAGCAAAATCCAGAAGAGAGGGTTTGGTGTGGGGCTCTCCTTCGGCTGGTGGAATGGTGGGTTTGTTTCCCTTTTATTTTCAATTAAAAAAAAAAAAAAAATTGCATTTCTCACTTTCTTTTACCTCACGGCAAAACTTTTGTCCTTTTCCAGGTAATATCATTGGTTCTGGGATCTTTATTTCGCCAAAAGGAGTTTTGGAGCACACCGGCTCGGTGGGACTCGCTCTCGTTATTTGGGTGCTTGGCGGTGGGGTGGCTGCCCTTGGCTCGCTATGTTACGCCGAACTGGGAGTCACTATCCCCAAATCGGGAGGGGATTATTCCTACGTCACAGAGATTTTTGGTGGGTTAGCTGGGTAAGTACTCTATGAAGTAATTTGAAAACACGTTTATACTAAATATATTAAATGTGGAAAAGATACCTGACTTGGAAGAGACAGGGAACATTTGTCAATAAAATGCTTTTGCAAAGTCATTCTTTCTGCTCTCATTAGAAATACCAAATTGCCCTTGTGCAGAGCTATGGGTTACTTTTGCTTCCCTCCCTGACTCAGTAAAGTCCACAAAAGGAAAGAACGGGGCTGTAAATGATGCTGTGTCCCCGTGCCATGCCTGTGTGCCAGCCACCACCCACCAGCACCTTGAACTGAGGAGCTTGAGGTGTCAGGGAGGCCAGGCTGGAGCTCCTTGTCATAAACCAAAGCCCTCCTTTAACTATCGCTGCAGAAAGCAACAAATAGTTCTATGGCATTGCGCTTCAGGACCCTACAGCAGCACACAGAGAGTCGCTGGAGAAGGAGATTTGCCCACAGAAGCGTCCCAGGCACAGACAGTGCTGTCTCACTTACTGCAACTACAAAATTAGTGCTGTAAATCCAAAGAGGGGGAAATGCTAACTCAGGGAATGATTTCTCTTTGAAAATACCACAAACAGAATAGTGTGGCTAAGGGAAGAAGGGACAAGTGAGAGGAGGTCATCATTTATATTTGACTGCTTGACAGTATTTTATTGTGCCTTCAACAAGAAAAACGAAACTGATGGCCTATAGTCACAGCTCACTGGAGAAGCACCAAAACTTTCTGGCCGGCTCACTCATTTGCAAGTAAAGAGGCCATGCCACATGCTGGTGCTTTACTTGTGAAAAAATAAGCACCATACCTGCAAATTAGAGAAAAAAGGTAGCAAAAAAGAAAAGAATATTCCTTCTCATTTGAAATGGAAAACAAGCTCGTATCAGTTGAGCTGGCTGCTGAGTAAATCAGCATGATGTGGACAGGCTGTCACCCTGTCCCATGGGATATCCCTCTGTTCCACAGGATGTCCCCGTGCTTGTGCCTTCCTCGGCTCAGTGCTGGCCAGGCATTGGGGACAGCCAGCATCTGAACACACGCTGTGTGACAAGGGAGTTCTCTGATGCTCCTCAGAATTAAGCCATTGCCTTGTACTAGTTCTCGCGAAGGTCCCTGTTTCTTCAGTCAGAGGAATCCCTCCTCTGAACGTTGTCCCCCTTTGCATAGAAAGTTACGCTGGTATCGCAGCACGGACTGAGGTAACAACATTGCCTTGGTTAGCCAAAACTTCAACTCATCTTCACAGAGGCTTGTTCTCTCATGGGGGTGGGAGCCACACAGCAAAGCCCCCACCGCCCTGGGACACTGTAGCAGGCAGTCAGCAGCTTCCCCCATTGCCCCCCATCAAACGGGCTCTGCAAGCAAGGACCACGAAAGAGCATAAAACTGCACAAGCAGTCACAAGTGCTATCCCTGAAATACCACTGTGAGGGAGGCCAGAAACCTTCAGAGTTTCACAAAAAATTGGTGAAGCCTTCTTACTACAGCTATAGGAGGCATCACACTCATCACCCACATCCCGGGCTGCATCCCCAGCAGCATGACCAGCAGGGCGAGGGAGGGGATTCTGCCCCTCTGCTCCACTCTGGGGGGACCTCCCCCCATAGTGCTGCCTCCAGCTCTGGGACCACCAACATCAGGAGGACATGGACCTGTTGGAGCAGGGCCAGAGGAGGACATGGAGATGCTGTGAGGGCTGGAGCCCCTCTGCTGCGAGGACAGGCTGAGAGAGTTGGCGGAGTTCAGCCTGGAGAAGAGAAGGCTCCAGGGAGACCTTGGACCCCCTTCCAGTCCCTCAAGGGGCTCCAGAAAAGCTGGGGAGGGACTCTTGATCAGGGAGGGAAATGGTGGGACAAGAGGGAAGGGTTTGACACTGAAAGAGGGGAGATGGAGATGAGATGTGGGGAAGAACTTGTTTGCTGTGAGGGTGGTGAGAGCCTGGCCCAGGTTGCCCAGAGAAGCTGTGGCTGCCCCATCCCTGGAGGGGTTCAAGGCCAGGTTGGATGGGACTTGGAGCAACCTGGTCTGGTGGGAGGCGTCCCTGCCTAGGGCAGGAGTTGGACTATATGGCCTTTAAAGGTCCCTTCCAACCCAACTATTCTGACTCTAAAACCAAAATAATTATATTTTCTAGGGGAGAAAAAGAAAGTAATCAGAAATCAAGTACAACTAAAGCTGGTGTTAGTTGTTCCTCAGCTCACTTTGTGCAATGTTCAGAGAACTTGCATGGTCCTAGAAAGCACCAGGCTCTGCATTTGCCATCACAAACCACACGCCCGTTGATCCATCACTACCCAGCGTTTACCAGGAATCAGAGCAAGGCTCTCCCCTCCCATGGCAGGGACTTCTCTGCTGTGGCAGCAGATCCTTTCCTCTCCCCACTTTCCACACACAAGCAATATCAAAAAAGCACAACCTTGTCACCTGAAGGGGAGCAGCGCTCCTGTTCATGCTTTGCAAAGAGACTTTACCTTTTCTCCCAAGAAAATAAACTGTCTAGTAAGTATGACAAAGGGTTGCCTTAGGCAAGAAGGCTCCAGGGCGGTTTTAGTGTAAAAGGGAGGGATTCAGTCTGATTTTCCAGTAAAGCCAGGCTAGGATTGCACTCTGCTGCACTTTGCTGTGCCACCGCCTAAATCCTGCAACTTTGGGGAGCTCTCACAAGCACCTTCAGTTTTCCGCTGAGAAGCTCCCATTCTCCCACTGGCGCTTACACATGGGTGTCCCAGCTCAAAGGGAGCCTGCACAGTGTGTGCCTGCCCCCAGACAAAACATACCGCTTCTCCAAAAGTTCCATTTTCTCTCCTCATTTAATGCTTCTACAGCAAAGAACATAAAATTCAGCTTTAGGTCATCTGCCAAAGGATTTCCCAATGGCAAATCTGGATGGTTTGGTCTATTCACACAAAGAGGTTTATTATAGGAGCTCATGCCCTACCCAGCCAGACCACGACATTTCCTCTTCACTTGTATTGTCTTGTCCCTGCCCCCCCCAAGCCTCCCCATTTACTATATTTTTCTGCATAGGTATAAGGAACAAAAAAGTAATGCTTGATTGTAACAGCCCCAGCTCCTGTGCTTGCCAGTATTGATAGTTGGTTGTGTAAGTTAAGAAAAAAAAATGGAAAAAAAAAAAACCACCCACCCTTATCACACTGCCAGGTGTGATATAAGAAGGTGAATGGAATAGAAGAGAAAGAGGCAGGGCAGGTCCCTCTCCTGAACTGGCAGAAGACCTGGCTGCAGAGCAGCAGCCCTGCTCTGAGTCATGGACAGCAGAGGGAACACTGCTGCGGGCAGTGGTGATGCCAACCTTGGCTGGAGGTGGCCCTGCAAAGGAACATTCCCCAACAGCTCTGGCCAGGGCAGGGTTCCTCTTGCACTGGGCTCTGCTCTGGTACCAGAGAGCAGACAGCCTGCCTTCATCTTCACTTAGAAATCATCTTTTTTTAAATAGCATTTGAGTACAAGCACACTCACTGCAGGGACCATGTCACACCCTGTGCTGCTGGAGCCGCCCGAGCACAGCCCGTCTCACCTGCAAACGGCCTTGCACGTCTACAGTCATAAAAGGAACATTACCCAAAAAATAACAGGCTTAATAGGTATTCTTGCAGAAGACAGTGAGTAAATTCAGCTTCATGAAAAATCTGCCAGTGCATTTCTGATAAATTCATCTTCTGAATGCTCAGCAATAACGTTGCCACGAACACTTCACCAGCAGGGACTGATGACTGGGCACATATTCTCACTAAAAATCAATAGTATTGGAATCAGCAGGGCTCTAAGCCAGTACTTTGATAAGTGTCACTCCAAACTGCAAGTAAAACAAGCTTCAAATATACTTCTGTGTTTCCTTTTTATTGTTTCTGTGCTGCAAAAAATCTAAAGGTTCAAAAGGCAATAATTTTTTCAGCAATATAGGATAATATTAATAATATTCAAAATAGCCCAAACATTCTTAAACTAGTTCAGCTTTCCCTGCGACAAGGTGATCTGTACTACAGCATCTATTTCAAACTCTTTTCTTTCCTTAATGACGCACAAATAGGGTGCACTAATTTTCTATTTTCACAGGCTGCTTTGACTCCACGATATTTTATATCCTCTTGGGAGTACAGGCACATCCCAAATATATGTTTGAGAACCAATTTCACGAAGTCCACTAGACTATTAGAGACTCAGATCAAACCATGCTGTTCAGTTCTTTCCACAGGTGAGGAAATTCATATGCAGAGGTATCTACAAAGAGTGCAGTTTTGGTCCAGGGATGACTGGCACTTCCTCATGAATGCCACCCCTTCCCAAAAGCAGCATGTCCCACCACAGATCGTCACTCCAGTGTGATTCTAAAATGGGGGGGGCAGGAGGGGGAATATAATTAGAGACATTCTCTACTGCACATGCACATTGATGGGAGGACAGCCATTAACTTCAATGGGCTTTGGATCAGGCTCAGCAACAAAAACCACAGCGGCGGGGGCCATCACACTAGCAGCTATTGATGCTCCTTACGCACAGCCACAGTTTGCTCAGAATACAGGCGGGGGGCTGTTTTACCAGCCCTTTCACCATCAGCACATGCAGGAGCCCAGGTTTCCCATGCAAACTCCAATGCTCAGGGGAAGGAAAAAAAAAGAAAAAAAATCACCAGAGCTACCTCTTCCTTTTTCTCTACATTCAGCTGGCTCCAGACTGTTTCTAAGGATCTGATCACTTCTTAGTCAGCAACGAGAGAAGATTTCACTTCTGGGGTTCTTGTAGCACTGTAAATTACTAAGTACCTGTGAAAGCCTGTGAGATAGGGCTCAGCTCCTGACCCCCCTCAGAGCCACCCTGCAGCCCTCGGGGCTCTCCACTGGAAGAGCTGGGCACAGTAACTCCAGGTGTGCCAGGATGGCATCTCCCTGCTTCGGGCTGGACCCTGGGCTCCCCCCACGTGGCTGCCAGGGCAGAACACCTGCCCCAGACCTCAGGATTATCAAATTGCAGGCAGTGCAAGAGCAAGAACATCTGAAACTCAGTTTCATCTGCAGGAAATTTCAGCCCTGTGTCAATCAAATTAATTATAGCTGATCTGGAACAGTTGTTCGTTGTGAAGGAAATTGTACACTTAACTCTTCCTACACAACAGATGATAAAAGGCAGTGCTTTAAAAGCAAAGACTTCCTAGAAGACTCAGAGTGTCGGGATTAATTCCTGCCTTCTAGCCACACCAAATTCCACCTGCCCACAAGCAGTTTAACTCAAGAACAGCCCCCCCGGCTCCTGGTCCTGGTCCCACAGCCACCAGCAGAGTCGAGAGAGCCAGGACGGTGCTCAGCAGCGCAGCCCCGGCAACCGGATGGGCAGGGACCTCAGCCTTAGCCCAGTGACTAGGGTGGGTGTCTTTTTCTCAGAACCAGGCTTTTTTTAAAACTTACCTGGGAAAAAACAAGGTAAAAGTGGGCCTACATCTTAGGCAAGCTTCCTTTTTGTTTTAATGCCCTCTCTCATCTGAGCTTCCTGTTGACAGTGCGACTTCGTCATCCTCTGCTAAAATTCTGCATTTACTTTAATTGGTGTTATCATTCCTGCTTGCATTTCAATTCAGCATGAAGCAAATTGACTGTCAGAAATCTACTGAATTATTCACATTCCCATTAAACCATATTCTACCCGGTACCAACTGTAACACACTCCAGATTACAGCATAGAAGCAAGGGCCAATTTTGCCTGAAATCCTGCTTTCAGAGTCATTCTCACTGAACATTTTCAGCTGAACACAGTTCCCAGCCTACATGAATTGTATAGAAAAATGAAAAGAGAAATGTGATAGGGAAGAGCTGATGGCCTCTGCCCACCAAACCCCATGGCCCTGTGGGCACACACAGCTGGGCTCCTGCAGGAACAAGGGCTGAACTTGGCCTCGCTCAGCACCCCTAGCACCTTCACCCTAGAAGCAAATTAGTATTGCAGTCTTTAAGTCATATTTAGCCTGCAGCGGAGACCAGCTGGGTTAACTCCCTCAGCAAGTGAGGTCTGCAGAGCTGCCCCAAACTGGGTATACCACCCTCAGCACCAAATAGCAGAAAGCAATTACTGGAGGAAACTGCTCTGAACCATGATTAAAAACATTAGAAACTGGCGGGGGGGGAGTGGAAGAAAAGGAAAAAAAAGGAGTCACACAACAAAATAAAGGGAAAGGTGTCCTCAACCCAGGACAAAAGGAAATAAAACTCTAAGTTTTAAAAACAATAGTGCCATTTGGGGAGGTAACCAGCTCTTGCATCATGCCCATTTACCAAATTAACTCTCTGGTAGTTAATAAGAAAAAGGAAGCGTGAGATTGCCCCATACTTCCTGGAAACAAGGCGGCAAAGTAAAGGACAGGACTGAGAAACACTCACCACCTCAGCCCGGGGAGCAGCCAGGGAGCAGCACTCACTCCCTCCCTCAGGTCAAGGGACCTAGGACCCCCAGCTGTGCCAGATTTAAGGGCTGGCACAGGCTGGGAGGGAGCAGCCGCCAAAGAGCAGCCCATGTAATCAAGAAACTATACTGTCTTATTGGAAACATAATTTCTGATCCTCATTGTGCTGGGTACCCCTGCACACTGCATTTATGGATGTATACGAATGAGTTACTATGTATGTATCTGTGTGCACATGTACACGGCCCGAAGAATTTCACTTTCTTGCAATGACTACTTCTCACTACAGAAAGAATAGTACTTCAAATATTTCAAAACAGTAACCAGATCCACTGCTGCTTTTATAAGGTCAGTATTGTTTTCCTTTTCTCAGAGTGAGAAACCAAAAAAAATCTCACACTTTATATCTGCAAGGGAACGTCATTTGGTGCAATTGCCTGCAGCTGTGGGGGGATGCAGGCAACCGTCCGGGGTGGTCCCAGCTGGGCAGTCACAGAATACTGCCGCTCTAAGTCACACAGCCAACCCGAATGGTGACAAGAAGGACCCCCCAGTGACCGACAAGGAGCCAGTGGTAGCCCCAAGAGTGCAGCTGGCCCATGCCCTGCTGAAACCCTTCAGAGATGCCTCCAATGCAGGCACTGCCACCTACGGGGGTTACACATCAGCCTGGGAGCAAGAGATATGCTTTCACTGTGATGTACAGTGTTAAATCAAAGTGTGCCCACTGGGCATAGTCCTCACTCTTCAATACGCCCATAAACTGTGATTGCTTTAAAATGTTTAACTTAAAATGCAGATTGCACTGGAAGTGTGGGAAAAGGGGTGAGGAGAGGCACACAGAGGTGATGGTTAGGTGTGGCTAGGACGAAGGCTCTCGGTCCCAGTGCCTCGGGAGCAGTCCCAAAGTGCAGCACAGCCTAGCGTGCATTACCTCCTCCAGCACACCCCAGCGCTGTTTCTTGTGGTTTTTCTTGTGTTTTCAGGTTTCTGCTGCTGTGGAGTGCGGTGCTTATTATGTACCCTACCAGTCTGGCCGTCATTGCGCTGACCTTCTCAAACTATGTCCTGCAGCCCGTCTTCCCTAACTGTATCCCCCCCTATAATGCCTCCAGGATCCTCTCCATGGTGTGTTTACGTGAGTATTTGCTTCTTGCACACACACAAAGCTTGCCTCGGTTTTGTATGGGACCACTCGAGGGCCACTCCAGCCAGGCTGGGGCCTCGGCCACAACCTGAAAGGCAAGCAGGGAGGGACCAGGACAGGAGCCGTGACCGGAGTGGCATATTCAGTCCCTTCCCACTTGCCCATAGCACACATGGTGGGCTGGAGTGGGGCAAAATGTCACCCAAATCCCTCCAGATCCTGGGGAAGTGGCAGCAGGTGAGCTTGTGGGATGGGGCAGTGCTGTGCTCCCCGCAGAGACACGGGCGTACAGCATGGGTCACCCACTGGCACAGATCACCCACTTGCATGGGTCACCCACTGGTATGGGTTACCCATCAGCACAGGTCACCCACCACCATTCCTAGTTTCTTTTATACTCACAAATAGGAGCATGCAGGAAGTGCCACACACCATAGGCTCTGCATTGGTTAACAATGGAGCTGGCAAAAGCAACCCAGCACTGCGGGGACCGAAGACACAGGGAAGGGTGGCAATCCCTGTGCATCGAGCACGGCTCAGGCACAGTCACTGGACACTCCTGCAGCTGGGAGTCCCCTCCTCACCCTCGCTCCCAGCCATGCTAGAGCTCCCTGCAGCAACGTGTGCCTCAGCCTGTGCTTGTCAATGCTTTGACTGTGTTCTTGAATAAACATAATTTCATTTCATTGAATTCCGTCTTTTGCTCTCCAGTCCTCCTGACCTGGGTGAACAGCTCCAGCGTTCGATGGGCAACACGCATTCAGGATATATTTACAGCAGGAAAACTCTTAGCCCTGGCCCTTATCATTATTGTGGGCTTCATACAGATCTTTAAAGGTACTCTGTGAGACAGCTCTAACACGGGTATGGTACTGTCGATAGACTTAATTTTGTCCTCTTAACTGTACTGTTTCCTCCTTACAAACCAACCCGAAGAAACATTGGGTTTAGCTGGGCTGTGGGGCTGCACACTCACACAGCCATGGAGAGCATGGCATGACAGAGAAATCAGCTGTATCCCCCCTTAAACAAGCCCCTTCCCGGCCCACCTTGTTGGTTTCGGTAGAATAAAGGAGGGCAGCCAAGGCTGTTTTGGAACAGTTACTGAAATTTTTTATTCTGTTGTATGTTGCTTAAATTTTAAGTGCTCTGGGTGTAAAATGCAGAAGCAATGCCTTGCCCAGGGCAGGAAGACACCTGCTTCATTTTAGGCACTAGTCCAATTTCCTACAAAAAGTCACTTACAACATTAAAAATAGGCAAAAAAAAAAAAAAAAAAGTCTTGCTGATTCATTAACTTAATGGAAAGCAGAGAACACAAAAGACTCACAATGTTTTTATCACTTGCGTGGTGAGTCATATAAAGGAAGATGAAATATGTCATTTACAGAGAGCAGAAACTTGTATTCTCAGTGGTAACAGTCTCACAATCTTGACAAATCTTCCAGCCCCATAGCCATTTTATTTTTCAGTATTTCTACTAAACAGCACCAAACTCTTGTAAAAGAAGAGCATTATGAACAGGTAGGCCTTTACCCCGCCAAGGAGCCATCTTCAGACAGTGCAGGATGGCAGAGGGTGGATGAGCGGCAGCGGTGACACCGATGGCAGCAAGGGACACCCGTGCCAACAGCCCGAGCCGCCTCCCTCGGACACCGTCCTGCAGAGGCACTGCGAGTGTGATGCCAGCCCACCATGACGTGAGGAGCATGATGTCCCAAACCCAATAAGGAACGAAGAATAAAAATAAAGAATAAGAAGCAAAAGTTTACCTATTTTCTGGTGTCTCTGGTAGGTAGGGCTGGCTTAACCTCTTGCTTGCGCTCTCTGTGCAGGAAACTACGAAGAGCTGACACCAAGCAACGCATTCAATTTTTGGATGACTCCATCTGTGGGGCATTTAGCATTAGCTTTTCTTCAAGGGTCATTTGCGTTCAGTGGCTGGAACTTCTTGAACTACGTAACAGAAGAACTGGTTGATCCCCGCAGGCAAGTATCCATTTCCATGCCATCCGCATTTTCTTGAAGTGCTGAGACATCAGAGCCATCTGGTAATATTATTCATTTAATAAGCTATAGCGACATCCTTCCATATCTACGGGACTGGTCTTTCTAAAGGAGAGAGATATTAACCATTGATGAGATGCCACACAATTAATTATCTATAGGGAGAATCACTTTTATTAGAAAAATACTGAATTACACTGAAAGTCGCTTTGCTTTTTCACCCAAAGGGGATCTTCCACAGGCACCTGGAAGAGAAGATTAGAAAGCTGGGTGGTGAAGGCAGCGCTCCCTGCCCCAGCACAGCCAGGGCCACCGGCATCAGGTCGCTTCTGGTCCTGGCTATGGGCAGGGGCTCAGGAATGATTTATCACGAGCAGGCTGGGAAAGCTGGAGGGAAAGTGAATTTTAGTTTAGTAAAACAAATCTCAAATATTTCAACATTTCTGCGCTGATAAAGTGAACAACAAATGCTGAGAGCAGCTCTTGGAAAGTTAGTTATTTCTGAGCATACAATGCACACAGCAATTAAACAAGGAGAAATTTAAGATATTGCAGAGCCTCGATGGGAATGAAATTAAACTGCAGCCCTACAAGCCACTCTGCACACGCCATCACTAGTGAGTGGCAGAGTGCATGTCCAGAGATATTGCCAGGAATAAAGAACACGTGGTAATGTGTTCCCTCAATAAAACACCAACATTTTAACGGACTGTCACAATTTCAGAGCTGAATAATGATAAGTTACAACTTAAATACAGCAAATATGGCTTTAGTTGACAAATAAAGAGAAAAAGGAGTGAATGGCCTTTTTTATTATTTTTGCAGCCTTTGAGAGGAAAGTAAAATATAAAAAAAAAAAAAATTGGATAACCAAAACCACTTCCCATGTTTCCTAAACCCATTCAAAATCCCAAAGGTTAAATACATTTTCAAAAACCTTTTTTCCAAAGATGACACACAAAGAAAAATGCATTATTGCATTAGACCCAGACCAGTTCA